>JALAZF010001005.1:0-636311 GCA_022829125.1 Lathyrus tuberosus | reverse complement strand
GCCTAGTGTCTATCTTTTGTGACGATTGGTACCACATGCATGAGTCTTGTTGTGCATTGCATTTTATGTGGCATTGACGTGATGTGTGATATAGTAAGTCCTGATGTTTTCCTTTATGATGACCCTGATGATGTTGTATATGATGATGACGCCATTTTGCATATCCTGTTTTTATATTGATTATAATGAATTGTGATTACTCACCATGCCTGTTTGAATGTTGCCTCCACGTGGGTAACGTGCAAGTGATCAGGTTTAGCTGTGGATGCCTTCGAGGACTTTTGGAGTTGTACTTTACTTTTGGTCGATGTAGAGGGTCTTGCTCTGATAGTGTAACATCGGGTTGGGTTGTTGAGTCGAACCATTGTTGAGTTGTTGTTTTGTGATATTTGATGACTATGGGTTATTTTGAAACCTTTTTTATTATTGTGTATGGCGGTTCTGCTTCTAACTTCGATGGCTTTTGTTGAAAACCTTTTTATTTTGAATTATTGAGTTCTGCTGCCAATATGAAGGCTTTTGAGTGTTTTTGAGGAAACCCCGTGTTTATGGAGCAAGTGTTTAATTAGAATTTATTGAGAAATATGCACCCTTCGAGGTGGTTTTTTTTTATTTTACTCTGATAAATTATATATTTTGCCGTGTTTATTCGTGGGGTAGAAAAGGGTGTGACATTAGTGGTATCAGAGCAGGTCGGTCCGTCCGGCCAGGTTGTCTAATGTTGTCTATTCCCTAGTGTGCGACATGTGTGTGAAAACACTGTCGATACTTGTTTTGTTTTCCATTTGCAGGTTGGGAATGAACAAGTAGGGGAGAAGATGGTGCTTCTCCTAGGTGTTTCGAGCGTGGAGCGTTGGCTAAGTGTGGGGTTGGACGCTGTAATAGTTGGTGGAGATAGTTTATACCGCCTCATGATATCGGCTGTTATTGACAAATTGAGGAACTGATCACCCTTAATCTCTTATTGATAATAGACGGGATCATGTTAGGTGGGATAGACATGTCTTGCGAACTTGAGTAGTGTGCGCAGTGAATTGTTGGGGTTAAGCCGAGTGCTTGCGGATTGTTTTGTTGAGTCGATGCAGACTATTAGATTTGAAGAGGAGGCGAACTAGATTTTCTTGCCTGTCGGTCAAGTTGGGATATCTTGAGGTGAACAATCAGGCATTGTTGATGTCTATTTTTGAGGGATAGAGAACAGGGTGATGCCTAGTGATATGTCGATGGTGTGTAATTCCTGACGATCACCTGAATCTAATTTCGACGAAGGTGAAGAGTTGTTTGTTTTGTGAAGCAAGTGGGTGAGTCTGTGAAAGAATGTGCAAAGGTGTTATGATGTTGGATTATTGGAGGGCATAAGGGATGCGGTGGTGTGTGACTATCTGGAGGTGTTCCCATGAGATATCAATGATTTACCACTGTAGTGTGGAGTGTAACTTACTATCGACATGGTACTCGACGCAAGCTTGATGTCGGTGTTTACATATAGAATGTATGTTTCTGAATAAGTGAATTGAAGGAATAGCTGGAAGAGTTGTTGAGAGGAAGTTGTTCGACTGAGTGCTTCCCTGTGAGGTGCCCCTGTGATGTCGGTGAAGAAGAAATATGGTATTATGAGATTGTGTGCGGATTATAAACATGTGAATAGAATGACGATCTAGAATAAGTGTCTGCTTCTAAGGATTGAGGAATTGATGGATCAGTTAGTAGATGCCTGTGTGTTTATCAAGATTGATTTGAGGTCTGGTTATCATCAGATTCGTCTTAAGTCTGATGATATTTCGAAGACGGCTTTCAGGACAAGGTATGGTGACTATGAGTATATTGTGATGTCGTTTGATGCATCTAATGCACCTGGTATTCATGGAGTATATGAATCGGAGTTTTCTTGAGTATTTGGATAAGTTTGTAGTGGGTTTTATTGACGATCTTCTGATAGACTCTAAATCTGAAGAAAAGCATGCTGAGTATTTGAGGACTGTGTTGCAGGTGTTGAAAGAGAAGAGGTTGTAGTTGAAGCTGTCAAAGTGTGAGTTCTGGTTAAAGGAAGTGAGTTTCTCGGCCATGTGATTGCAAGTGGTGGAATTGTTGTTGATCCTTCTAAGATTGATGCGGTGTGGCAGTGGGAGCTGCCGAGGTGTGCTACTAGGATACGAAGTTTCTGGGATTGGCGGGTTATTACCGCAAGTTTATGGGAGTTTTTCTAAGTTGGCATTACCTTTGACTCAGTTGACTCGAAAAGGGTCAAGCTTTTGTGTGGGATGGAGCTGGTGAAGGGAGTGGTGTGGAATTAAAGAGGAGGTTAACGACCGCTCCAGTGTTGATTTTGCCTAATTCGAGTGAATATTTTGTGGTGTACAGTGATGCATCGAAGATAGGTCTTGGTGGAGTATTGATGAAGAATGGACAAGTTGTTGCCTATGCTTCGAGACATTGAGAGTCTGTGAAGGGAATTATCCTAAGCATGACTTAGAATTGGCCGCTCTGGTGTTTGTGTTGGAGACTTGAAGACTTATCTGTTTGGCTCTAAATTTGAAGTGTTCAGTGGTCATAAGAGTCTGAAGTACTTATTTGCTCAGAAGGAATGGAATATGAGGCAGAGAAGGTGGTTAGAGTTGTTGAAGGATTTCGATTTTGAATTCAGTTATCATCCTGGCAAAGCAAATGTAGTGTCCGATGCATTGAGCGAAAAGTCATTGCATATGTTGATGCTTATAATGAGAGAATTGGAATTAATCGAACTGTTTCAAGATTTGAGTTGGTGTGTGAAGAGACTCCCGACAGGGTGAAGTTAGGAATGTTGAAGTTGACAAGTGGTATTTTGGAGGAAATCAGAGCGAGTCAGCAAGTGGATTTGAAGTTGGATGACCAATTGACTTTGCTTAACCAAGGTAATGGAGGGGAATTCCAGATTGATGAGAATGGTGTGACGAGGTTTCGAGATAGAGTGTGCGTTCCAGACGTTCTAGAAATTGAGGAAAGTATTCAGTAAGGAAGGATATTGCTGAGTTTACTTGTCAGAAGTCAAAGATTGAGCATCAGAAGCCTTGGGTATGATGCAATCATTGAGTATTCACGAATCAATATGAGATAGTATGGTCGTGGATTTTGTGTCGGAGTGCCAAAAACTGAGAAAGGGAGTGATTCTATTTGGGTGATTGTGGATGGATTAATTAAATCGGCTCATTCTTACCGAAGAAGATTAATCGTTCTATGCAGAAGCTAGCTAAGATGTATATTGAGGAAATTGTGATACCGTCGAATGTTGTGTCGGATAGAGACCCGAGATTTACGTCGAAGTTTTGGAAGAGTTTGCAAGATGCTTTGGATACGAAGTTGAGGTTGAGTTCTGCCTATCATCTGCAGACAGATGGACAGACATAGAGGACTATCCAATCTTTAGAGGATTTTCCGAGAGCTTGTGTTTTGGACCAAGGAGGACCATGGGATAGTTATTTGCAGTCGATCAAGTTTACCTACAATAACAGTTTCTGTGCTAGTATTGGGATGACGTTGTATGCAGCTTTGTGTGGAAGGAGGTGTAGGACTCCAGTGTGTTGGTATGATTCGGACGAGAGTGTTGCACTCGGACCTGAAGTTGTGTAAGAAGACACCTAAAAAGGCTAAGATGACCCAAGAAGCAGGAAAGTTGGGCTTGAGATGTGAAGATCAGTTGAGGGAGTCGTATCCGACTCTGTTTCCTTGAGGTAATTTTCGAGGGCGAAAATTCTGTAAGTGGGGGAGAGTTGTAACACCCCAAATTTTGTAAGAATATTTATTTTATTTATTTAAATATTATATTCATGAATTTTTGTGAATTTTGGTGATTCGGGTTGATGTCGGTGATTTTGTGAAGTTTTGCTTATTTAATTAAATAATAGTATATATTATGAGATATAATGTATTATTATTTATTTTAAATAATATTAAGGGAATTAAGGGTAAGACGAACTTTTGATGAGGTTTAGTGAGGGTATTATGGAGAAAGCGCATATTTGAGGCCCAAGAGTTAAATTAATCCAAAAAGGAGGAATTGAGGAGAATTAGGATTCATTTGTGATTAACCGTGAAAAGAAGGAAAGAAGGGAAAACGACGAGGATTCGTGAAGGTTTCCGCAGGATCGATAGAGAAAGCTCAGATTCGACAATCTAAGGTATGGGAAGTATTACCTTTCATTATTTTCAATATAGGGATTCGATGTGTTTCAGGCCGATTTTGAAGTTTATGTGGGTTTATGATTATATTGATGATTTAGGTGTTGTTTTATGGGTTGATGATGAATATGAAGGGTTGGATTGAATTGGGTAAAATTAGGCCTTTGAGGCTAATGTTTCTTTGATGTTGTTTTGACCTTGTAGAAAAAAGGGGATTGTGAGGGTTTATGGGTTTTGAGGTAAACTGAATAATTTAAGGGCATTTTTGTGAATCGATTAATAATGTTGAATTGAACCGGTAAAATAGACCTTGGGGATGGCTTCCCTGTCGATGTTATTTCGACCTTGTGGCGAAAGGGATTTATGGAGTTTATAGGAAGCTTGAGAGTTTTGAAGGTTTAGGGAAATTAAGGTTTCCCGTAGTGTCCTGAATCGACCTAAAAGACGTAGGTTTTAGGCCTTTAATTTCTGTGATGCATTAGAACTGTTGTAGGGATTTTTTTGGGTCATTTGGAGCTATAATCGCAGGTACCTTTGAGTCTGTGGAGTTACTGATGTGTAGCAGCGATTTGCTGTAATCGCAGGTTCGCTATGCGAACCATCGCTTCGCCAGGCGAATGTTTGCCGAGGTTTGCTAGGCGAACAGCACAGCGAGTGCGCGATAACATGAGTGTGGAGACTGGGATGATTCTGGAGTAGAAGGGGGGGATTCGCTGGAAGTCTCGCTAAGCGAAGGAATCAGCGAGTGGGTTCGCTAAGCGAATAAACCAGCGAGCATGACAGATGATTGTGTTTCTGGTGTTGAGTGTGGTGTCTGTGGGATTCGCTGGCCGCTTTGCTAAGCGAAGGTTGTAGCGAATAGGTTCGCCTAGTGAATCCTGGAGCGAACATCTGCTGTTCGCGAATTCGTTTTGTGTTGCTGTGCTGTTTTGATGTTTTGATGCTGTGATGTTTATGATGATTTACCATGATGATATTGATGAATATGAGATTATAATATTGTGATGTTTTGATGAATAATTGATGATGTGAATTACTATGAGATATGTTGATGATTTTATGACGATGATACATGACTATTGGATGTGCATTACCATGAGTTATATTAATGATTTCGAGATGCTGATTAATGATGTTTAGATGACGTTTTTGATGATATGATGAATATGTGAGTTTGGTGGATGATGATGCACGTAATGACTTTTGTTGATGATGATGATTAGGACGTTGTGCATCATGCATTCATAGCATTTGGACTTCGGTCTATTGATGATGTTAGGACTTCGGTCCAGTGACGATGTTAGGACTTCGGTCCGGTGGTGGCTCCAATCCCATTGTGTGGATTGAGGTGTTTATGACGTGCTCCCTTGATGGAGGGTTGATGGCCTAGTGTCCATCTTTTGTGACGAATGGTACCACATGCATGAGTCTTGTTGTGCATTGCATTTTATGTGGCATTGACGTGATGTGTGATATAGTGATTCCTGATGTTTTCCTTTATGATGACCCTGATGATGTTGTATATAATGATGACACCATTTTGCATATCCTGTTTTTATATTGATTATAATGAATTGTGATTACTCACCCTGCCTGTTTGAATGTTGCCTCCACGTGGGTAACGTGCAGGTGATTAGGTTTAGCTGTGGATGCCTTCGAGGACTTTTGGAGTTGTACTTTACTTTTGGTCGATGTAGAGAGTCTTGCTCTGATAGTGTAACATCGGGTTGGGTTGTTGAGTCGAACCATTGTTGAGTTGTTGTTTTGTGATACTTGATGACTATGGGTTATTTTGAAACCTTTTTTATTATTGTGGTTATGGTGGTTCTGCTGCTAACTTTGATGGCTTTTGTTGAAAACCTTTTTATTTTGAATATTGAGTTCCGCTGCCATATGAAGGCTTTTGAGTATTTTTTAGGAAAACCCGTGTTTACGGAGCAAGTGTTTAATTCGAATTTATTGAGAAATGTGCACCTTTCGAGGTGGTTTTTTTTTATTTTACTCTAATAAATTATATATTTTGTCGTGTTTATTCGTGGGGTAGAAAATGGTGTTACATATAGAACTAAGTAAAGCCATGTTGGTCGCTCTTAAATACAGACAAAACTAGATCCCCCATAGGATTTCCAGATGCAGTCTTGCCTTCTCTTGGGCTTAAACAATATGGAACAAAGAGAAAGGCAGTATTCTTCGTGAACCTTTTCTCAGGCTGTCACATTAGAAATTGTCAAAGGAATTCTACTCCCCAGTGTTGATATATTCTCGGTGAATAACATCTCTTGAGTTTCTTCAAACCTTCAAACCTTCACTAGATGATATATTCTCGGTGAATAACATTTCTTGAGCTTTTCTTGGTTTGGGACCCACGGGCTTCCCAAAAGCATCCCCGCCTCCTCTTGGGCTTTGTACAAGGACCCTCCGGCTTCTTAGAAGTTCTCATGCCTTCTCTTGGGCTTAATATAAGGACCCTGAAGACCTCCTAAAGGTATAAGTTAAAACTTAGTCATCCTTTGCTAGAGCTGTCTTTCCAGTGTCAAAACCTCAGACCAATTTAGGGTTGATTCTCATCCCTTAAAACACTCGTCTCCTCTTGGGCATCATACAAAAGATAAAACTCTTCAACGCCAGTAGACTTGGACAGTCTAATCCCCTTGAGTCTCTAAGAAATTCTCAAGTTCCCTGCAAATACAGGGAGAAACCCCTATTACTCTGGATCAATCTCCAACAGAGCTAAATCCCAGTCTCTCTCCTAAAAATCCCCAACCAGGGTTAGTTTATCGTCAGATAAAAGTATCCCAAATCAGAACCTCAAGGCATCTAGTGCCTCAACTCTTCTAGAACCCTCATCAAGAGTTGAATCCCCATTTGGACCTGCTTCGGGATCTTAATAATCCCCAGCAGAAAGATAGCTTCCTCTTAGGCTTTGTATAATGATTTTTCCTCAGCATATCCAGCCTCCTCTTGGCCTTTGTACAAATGATTCTCCCCAGTGGAGTTAACCTTTTCAGACTCTCTTATTGAGTCACTCACCCTTTCAGACTCTCTTGTTGAGTCAATCACTTTTCAGACTCTCTTGTTGAGTCAATCAACTTTCAGACTCTCTTGTTGAGTCAATCACCTTTTCCGACTCTCTTGTTGAGTCAACCTTTTTTAGCCTCAATCTTGGGCTTTGTACAAGACAGATAAAAGTACTCTCTTGTTGAGTCAATCTTTGTCCAGGCTCATCTCGGGCTTGCTATAAAGATTTCCCCTAGCAGGAGATAGTCTCCTCCCAAGTTGTGTAGAATAATTTCTCCAGCTTGATCAGCCATAATCCGGGTCTTTGTACAAGACAGCTAAAAACATTCTCTTGTTGAGTCGAACCCCTTTTGTAATACCCTGTATTTTATAAATGCTCTGGATAATATTAGTTGAGACCATTTGAGATCCAGTGTGCTCTGAGTATTTATCTGATAAGATAATTTGAGCAACTGATGAACTCAGAGCTGATCAGATTAATATTATCTAACTCTAAGGTTTTATTAATTGGTGCATTTGACCTAATTTGGACTTTTAGAAGTGTTACTAACTTATGAGTATTTCCTATATCAATTATTTTCTCTCATTTTCCAAAGTTAGAAACATTTGGAGAAAGAGAAAGTAGAGAGAAGGAAGAGGAAAGGAAGGAAAAGAAGAGAAAATTTCCAAAGAGCTCAATAACAAGAATCATCATCTCATCTTCATCAATTCAAATCATTTTCTTCATCATCATCTTCTAATCCAGGTGGGTTCTAGATAGAGACTTTAGTTGTAGGAATTCTTGAGTTTTAGAGTTAGGTTTGTTTGGTGAGAAAATGAATAATTTTACTAAATCAAAGAATCTAACGGTTGAAATGTGATATAAACTGGGTAGTATGATCAATACATGTGTGGAATCATCTATTAATACTTGTTTGTGTGTTTGGTTATGTTTTGGATGAGATTTTTGGCCTAAGGACCTGCTGTTACGTTGCTGAGAAATTATGGGTTTTTCAGGGTTAGCCTAGCGAACCCCTGGCGAAGGGCAAAGCCAATGATTCTCGCCCTAAAGCGAAGGGAAGGCGAATGTTCGTATGGTGTTCGCGAAGCGAAATTTATGCCCTTTTTGCTCTGTCTTGGTTCGCTAGAGGTTCGCAAGGCGAAGGCGAAAGCGAATGTTCGCTGGGGATTCGCCTAGCGAACATGACAGATTTTCCGTTTTTGTTTCCTCTATAACTTTTGAACCGTGACTCCAATTTAAGCGTTCTTTATATCGATGTGAAGCTATGAAAGTGTTCTATGCTATGGAAAGTAAAAATATTGTTTATGAGATGGAGTTTTATTCTATTATGTTATTAAGTGGAATATTGCGAATTATGAAAAGAAAAAGTAACTTTTGAAAATCTAAAAGCTTCAAGTGGTGAGTTAGTGAGGAAACCTTAGTACAATAGAATGACTTAGAGAATTGTGCAGAAATGCTTACATCGATACTAGAAGAGTATCTTTGTTAAGTGGTTATTAGTGGGGAACCGTATTTTCCTCCGGTTTGTGTGTATCCCTTAATAAATATTAGTGACCCGTGTTTAATCTATTTGAGCAGGATGGCCGGGGAAAGTTTTTATTAGGTTTGTGTCCCTTAATAAATATTAGTGACCCGTGTTTAATCTCTTTGAGCAGGATGGTCGGGAAAAGTTTTTATTAGGTTTGTGTCCCTTAATAAATATTAGTGTCCCGAGTTTAATCCTTTGGTGTGGGATGGCTTGGGGAAGTATTTATTAAGTAGGTAACCGTGACCCGTGTTTAATCTCCTTGTGCGGGATGGCCGGGGAAAGTTACTAAGTGGTTGGTACCGTGACCCCTATTTAATCTCTTTGAGCGGGATGGCTGGGGAAAGTATCAATTGTAGATAACCGTGACCCGTGTTTAATCTCCTTGTGCGGGATGGCCGGGGAAAATTATCTACGTTAAGGATCCGTGACCCGCGTTTAATCTCTTTGAGCGGGATGGTCGGGGAAAAATTCCTTAACTAGTTGTCGTTTGGTGTATTATGCGATGGTTTCTCTTGTCAGAGATGTTTGAACTCAAGGTCTAGTTCCTTTTCCCCCGACTTGAGTTCGGATTTGGTTAGAACCCTATAAAGCCGAGAGAATCTATAAGATAGAGAACTCACTGAGATTTGATGCATCTCACCCCACTATTGTTGAATATTTCAGGTACTTCAGGTTCTGCAAAGGGTAAGGATAAGGCCGTGTGATTATCCTTACTTGTCTGATGGCGTAGCTTTCATTGTGGAGGTTTTGAGATCGTTGTCGATCTAGTTCTTAGTATTTATCTTTGGAACATCTGTATATATATTTATGCCATAGTTTTTTTGTATTAGTCTTTTTGGGCATGTATATGTATAATGTGTTTACTAGGGACTTATTGGTATTTCAGTACCAAACGTGGATTTCATGTATAATATATGCTTTGATGTATGTATTTATATATGGGCGTTACAGTTGGTATCAGAGCAGGTCGTATCCTCGACCTAGCCATGAAATAGTATAAGTATTTCTTTCCGTTTCATATGCGTTGTGTCGTCATTGGTCTTAAGTGTTATATTTATGGTATTGAGCCTGATAAACTTAATCCTATCTGTATGACCTTCAGGAACATGGCTGACGGACGCAGAAGCAACCGTGGTAGGCCCCACACTACTCCAGCTGGGCCGTATCCGCCAGGCGGCGATGAGAATGCTCCTTTGTATCAGTTTATGCAATAGATGCAGCAGCAACAAAATCAGTTTATGCAGCAAATGGTACAACAAATGAATGGAGGTCTGCATCCTCAGGTGGTTGTTCCAGAAGCTGTAGGTGGGACTTTCCAGGATTTCTTCCGCATGAGTCCTCCAGAATTTCATGGCGGATTAGATCCTGTAAAGGCTCACGAATGGATAGCCGGTATGGAAAGAATTTTCTTGATTGTGCACTGTAGTGAAGAGAATAAGGTGGTTTTTGCTTCGCAATTGTTGAAGGGTCCTGCCATGAGGTGGTGGGAAAGTACTTCGGCTCTTATGACTATTCAGGGTGTGCCCAAGGTCTAGGAACAATTCAAGGTAAATTTCATGGAGAAATATTTTCCTAGTTCCTTGAGGACTCAGAAAGAGTTTGAATTTCAACAGTTAAGACATGGTAGTATGACTGTGGCCAGTTATGCTGAAAAGTTTGAAGACATGGCTGCTTATTCTAGGCAGGCTATGTATGCTCCGGATGAACATGGAAAATATATCAATTTCTTTTTGGAATGGAAGCGGAAATCTCTCATAGTGTATCTCAGAGGGAGTTCACTACTTATGCAGAAGTTCTAAGGCAATGCTATGTGGCGGAGCATAGTTTGAAGAAAGTCCAGCTGAAGGTGTTGTAAGTAGGGTGAATCAGGGTGATCGTGGGAGACCAAGTCAGCAATTTGGACCTAGATCACAAGCTTTCAAAGGAAAGCAGGTTGCTAGACCTAATGCTATTCCTCTGTGTAGATTGTGCAACCAACGTCATTTTGGGAAGTGTGCCAATGGGGGTCTTAGGTGTTATAATTGTAATGGTTTGGGTCATGTTGCTAGAAATTGTACTCAGAATAGAAACCAAGTGCAAGGAAGGAATACCGAAAGGGTTTATACCTTGGATGCAAGGAAGACGAAAGTGACAACTCTTTGATTGCGGGTACGTGTTTCATAAACGGACATCCTTGTTTTGTTTTATTTGATTGTGGGGCAACATATTCTTTTGTGTCTATGCGATGTGTGAAGCGACTTGGGTTGCAAGATATTCCTTTGTCTCCTCCTATGGTGGTCACTACGACCATGGATGAAATAGTTGAGACACCGTTGATGTGTGAAAACTGTGTTTTGTCTGTGAATGGTAGAGTTTTTCAGATTGACCTTATCTGTTTACCGCTTAAGAAAGTTGATGTCGTTTTGGGGATGGATTAGCTTTCTGCTAATTCGGTGTTTATTGGGTGTGAAGAAAAGCTAATCATCATTCCATCTGCCGAGGCTACCCCGAAGGATGTGTTAACAACTATTTTAGAAGGTACGGTGGGAATGATAAATTTCTTGTTTGAGAAGGAGAAATCTATTTTACTGGTTCTTAGTAAGAAGGGGAGTAGTGACCAGCAGGTGCTGAGTATTCCTATAGTCTGTGAGTTTCCCGAAGTTTTTCCTGAGGACGTTACTTCTCTTCCTCCGGAGAGAGAAGTTGAGTTCTCTATTGACCTGGTACCGGGAACGACTCCTATATCTGTTTCTCCTTATCGGATGACACCACTTGAAATAAGAGAATTAAAGGACCGATTGGAGGATTTGATGGCTAAGCATTTTGTTAGACCCAGCGTTTCGCCGTGGGGAGCTCCAGTGTTATTGGTAAAGAAGAAAGATGGGGGAATGCGTTTGTGTATTGATTACTATAAGTTGAATAAAGTCACCATTAAGAACAAGTACCCCTTGCCCAGGATAGACGACTTGTTGGATCAATTGAAAGGAGCCTGTGTGTTCTCGAAGATTGATTTATGGTCGGGTTATCATCAGATCCGTGTGAAGAGTTCCGATGTGTCTAAGACTGCATTTAGAACCCGTTACGGCCATTACAAATTCTTGGTGATGTCTTTCGGTGTGACTAATGCTCCAGCTGTTTTTATGGATTACATGAACCGTATATTTCAAGCTTACTTGGACCAATTCGTCGTGATATTTATTGACGACATTCTTATTTATTCTCGTACTCCACAAGAGCATGGAGAACATCTGAGAATTATCTTATCGGTGTTGTAAGAGAAGCAACTTTTTGCCAAGTTAAGTAAGTGTGAGTTTTGGATGTCGGAAGTTAAAGTTCTTGGTCATGTTATATCTCAGGGTGGAGTAGCGGTAGATCCATCAAAGGTAGAGGCAGTGATTAATTGGGAGAGACCGAGGAATGCTTCGGAAGTTAGAAGTTTCTTGGGATTGGCAGGTTACTATAGAAGGTTCATCAAAGGTTTTTCTCAATTGGCCTTACCAATGACAAAACTTACTCGAAAGGAGTGTGCTTATGAGTGGGATTCGGGTTGTGAACAAAGTTTTATGAGATTGAAGGAAAGTTTGACGACTGCTCGTGTGTTAATCATTTTTGATCCTAACAACTCTTACGAAGTATTCTGCGATGCTTCTAAGAGGGGATTAGAAGGTGTTCTGATGCAAGGCGGTCAAGTCATAGCTTATGCTTCTCGACAATTGAAAGTTCATGAGAAGAATTATCCAACTCATGATTTGGATCTAGCAGCAGTTGTGTTTGCACTGAAGGTGTGGCATCATTATCTGTATGGTGTATGTTTTGAAATGTTCAGTGACCATAAAAGTTTGAAGTATTTATTTGACCAAATTGAGTTGAATATGCGACAAAGAAGGTTGATGGAGTACTTAAAGGATTATGACTTAGAATTAAAATATCATCCAGGAAAAGCAAATAAAGTAGCAGATGCATTGATTCGAAAAATGGTTCATAGTGCCGAATTGATGATTTTGGAGTATGCTTTGTTGGAAAAGTTTAGAGATCTTAATCTCCAGTTTGTGTGGACTCCGAATGGTGTAATTATGGGAAATTTGAATGTCAATTCTATTCTAAGAGATGAGATTCAACGAGAACAAGTTTTAGAAGGGAAGTTTCAAGAGATGTTACTTCAATCGGGTTTTACACGAGCAGCGGATGGGATTGTCCTGTTTAACCAAAGGATTTGTGTTCCGGATGACACTGTATTAAAAGAAAGATTTTAGATGAAGCTCATAAAGGTACTTTTACGATACATCCTGGTTCTTCGAAGATGTATCAGGACTTAAAGAAGGATTATTGGTGGTCCGGAATGAAAAAGGATATTGCGGTGTATGTGTCAGAATGTGCGGTGTGTCAACAGGTGAAGATTGAACACCAAAGACCGGGCGGACTATTGCAACCTTTAGAGATTCCAGTTTGGAAGTGGGATAGTATTTCTTTGGACTTTGCAGTAGGTTTACCCCGTGCGCAAGGTGGTTATGATTCTATTTGGGTAATTGTGGATCGACTAACGAAATCTACGCATTTCTTAGCCGTGAAGACCACTTACAAGGCGAGTCATCTTGCAAAGTTGTTTATTTCTGAAATTGTGAGATTGTGTGGTGTTCCCTCTAATATTGTGTCCGACAGAAATCCAAAGTTTACTTCAAGATTTTGGAAGGCTTTTCAACAAGCTATGGGTACGAGGTTGCATTTGAGCATGTCGAATCATCGTCAGACGGATGGTCAGACTGAGCAAACAATAAAAATGATGGAGGATATGTTAAGAGCTTGTGTGCTAGAAAGTAGAGGAAATTGGAAAAAACTTCTACCGTTGATCGAATTTTATTATAACAATAGTTACCATGCGAGTATCGGTATGGCTCCTTATGAAGCATTGTATATGAGGAAATGTAGAACACCTTTGTGTTGGGCGGAAGTTGGTGAAGATAGAATTTTGGGACCCGAAATTATTCAAGAGACTACGAAAAAGATTCGAATGATCCGTGAGAAAGTTAAACAAGCACAAGATCGTCGAAAGAGTTATGCGGACAATCGTAGGAGACCCTTAGAATTTGAGGAAGGTGACCATGTGTTCTTGAAAGTTACTCCGAGATTGAGATTGAAAGGACCTTTTAAGTCACGTAAGTTAAGTCCGAGATACGTGGGACCGTATCAGATCTTAGAAAGGATCGGTGAAGTCACATACAAATTGGCCTTACCACCCTCTCTATCAGAGATGCATGACGTTTTTCATGTATCTCAGCTCCGAAAGTTTATTCCTGATCCTCTTCAGCCAGTTCTACCAGACTCAGTGGAAATAGAAGTAGACTTGACTTTTGAACCTCAATCGAGCCGTATAGTGGGAAGAGAAACAAAGGTATTAAGGAACAAAGACATCCCTCTTGTTAAGGTGCAATG
Source organism: Lathyrus tuberosus (assembly GCA_022829125.1). Taxonomy (NCBI): domain Eukaryota; kingdom Viridiplantae; phylum Streptophyta; class Magnoliopsida; order Fabales; family Fabaceae; genus Lathyrus; species Lathyrus tuberosus. The sequence continues at coordinate 622,200 of JALAZF010001005.1, read as the reverse complement.
GGATGTGACGCATCCGGGTGATGCTACTTGGGAACTAGAATTGGAAATGCGAAATGCTTACCCTTATCTGTTTAGGTAATCTTTTAAATTCGAGGACGAATTTCTATTTTAAGGAGGGGAGGATGTAATACCCCGTATTTTATAAACGCTCTGGATAATATTAGTTGAGACCAGTTGAGATCCAGTGTGCTCTGAGTATTTATCTGATAAGATAATTTGAGCAACTGGTAAATTCAGAGCTGATCAGATTAATATTATCTAACTCTAAGGTTTTATTAATTGGTGCATTTGAGCTAATTTGGACTTTTAGTAATGTTATTAACTTATGATTATTTCCTATATCAATTCTTTTCTCTCATTTTCCAAAGTTAGAAACATTTGGAGAAAGAGAAAGTAGAGAGAAGGAAGAGGAAAGGAAGGAAAAGAAGAGAAAATTTCCAAAGAGCTCAAGAACAAGAATCATCATCTCATCTTCATCAATTTACCTCATCTTCTTCATCATCATCTTCTAATCCAGGTGGGTTCTAGATAGAGACTTTAGTTGTAGGAATTCTTGAGTTTTAGAGTTAGGTTTGTTTGGTGAGAAAATGAATAATTTTACTAAATCAAAGAATCTAACGGTTGAAATGTGATATAAACTGGGTAGTATGATCAATACATGTGTGGAATCATCTGTTAATAATTGTTTGTGTGTTTGGTTATGTTTTGGATGAGATTTTTCTCCTAAGGACCTGCTGTTACGTTGCTGAGAAATTCTGGGTTTTTCAGGGTTCGCCTAGCGAACCCCTGGCGAAGGGCAAAGCGAATGATTCTCGAGGGTTCGCCTAGCGAACCCCAAAGCGAAGGGAAGGCGAATGTTCTTCTGGTGTTCGCGAAGCAAACTTTATGCCCTTTTGGCTCTGTCTTGGTTCGCTAGAGGTTCGCAAGGCGAAGGCGAAAGCGAATGTTCGCTGGGGATTCGCCTAGCGAACAAGACAGATTTTCCGTTTTTGTTTCCTCTATAACTTTTGAACCGTGACTCCAATTTAAGCGTTCTTTATATCGATGTGAAGCTATGAAAGTGTTCTATGCTATGGATAGTGAAAATATTGTTTATAAGATGGAGTTTTATTTGATTATGTTATTAAGTGGAATATTGCGAATTATTAAAAGAAAAAGTAACTTTTGAAAATCTAAAAGCTTCAAGTGGTAAGTTAGTGAGGAAACCTTAGTACAATAGAATAACTTAGAGAATTGTGCGGCAATGCTTACATCGATACTAGAAGAGTATCTTTGTTAAGTGGTTGTTAGTGGGGGACCGTATTTTCCTCCGGTTTGTGTGTATCCCTTAATAATAATTAGTGACCCGTGTTTAATCTCTTTGAGCGGGATGACCGGGGAAAGTATTTATTAGGTTTATATCCCTTAATAAATATTATTGACCCGTGTTTAATGTCTTTGAACGGGATGGCCGGGGAAAGTATTTATTAGGTTTGTGTCCCTTAATAAATATTAGTGACCCGATTTTAATCCTTTGGTGTGGGATGGTCGGGGAAAGTATTTATTAAGTAGGTAACCGTGACCCGTGTTTAATCTCCTTGTGCGGGATGGCCAGGGAAAGTTACTAAGTGGTTGGTACCGTGACCCGTGTTTAATCTCTTTGAGCGGGATGGCCGGGGAAAGTATCAATTGCAGATAACTGTGACCCGTGTTTAATCTCCTTGTGTGGAATGGTCGGGGAAAGTTATCTACGTTAAGGATCCGTGACCCGTGTTTAATCTCTTTGAGCGGGATGGTCGGGGAAAGATTCCTTAACTAGTTGTCGTTAGGTGTATTATGCGATGGTTTCTCTAGTCAGAGATGTTTGAACTCAAGGTCTAGTTCCTTTTCCCCTGACTTGAGTTAGGATTTGGTTAGAACTCTGTCAAGCCGAGAGAATCCATAAGATAGAGAACTCACTGAGATTTTATGTATCTCACCCCACTATTGTTGAATATTTCGGGTACATCAGCTTCCGCAAAGGGTAAGGATAAGGCCGTGTGATTATCCTTACTTGTCTGATGGCGTAGCTTCCGTTGTGGAGTTTTTGAAATCGTTGTCGATCTAGTTCTTAGTATTTATCTTTGGAACATCTTGTATATATATTTATGCCATAGTTTTTTTGTATTAGTCTTTTTGGTCATGTATATGTATAATGTGTTTACTAGGGACTTATTGGTATTTCAGTACCAAACGTGGATTTCATGTATAATATATGCTTTGATGTATGTATTTATATATGGGCATTACACCTTTAGCCTAAATCTTGGGCTTTATACAAGATATAAATCTTCACCTCTTAAGCTTAGGACAAATATCTTCCCTAGTAAAGTCACTTCCTCCCAGCCTTCTTTTAGGCTTTGAGAAGTGATTCCCCAAGTAGAGTCAAACTCTTTTCAGCCTCAATCTTGGGCTTCGTACAATACAGATAATACTCTCCAGCAAGAGTCAAACTCATTTCAGCCTCAATCTTGGGCTTTGTACAAAGACACATACAAACCTCCCCGGCGGAGTCAAAATCCATTTTAGCCTCAATCTTGGGCTTTGTACAAGATAGATAGAATGTTTTCCCTGGAAAAGTCAAGCTTTCAGCCTCCTCTTAGGCTTTGTATAATGATATCCCTAAAGAGTCAGCCTCTTTTTGCCTCAATCTCGGGCTTTGTACGAGACAGATAAAAACATTCTTGTTTAGTTAGTCATTCCCAGCCTCCTCTTAGGCTTTGTATAAGGATTTCCCAGTGGAGTCAATCAACCTCTTAGCTTGAACCTTGGGCTTTGATCAAGGCACACAAAAATCAACAACCCCTTTATAGAGATGACAAATTCTCTCTCAGTCAAACCTTTTAGCTTTAATCTTGGGCTTTGAACAAGACACAAATACTCCATTTAGCTTCAATCTTGGGCTTTGAACAAGACACCAAAACATCTTTTTCCTCCCTTAGAATAGGAGGAACTACGATTGCTCTGATTTCCCAATTTCATTTAAACGGGAATACGTAGGCATAAGATTGCAAAATCTTAGCGAGCATACCAATCAAAACTCTAGGTCCAGTACCTTCACACATCATTCAAAACTTAGGTCCAGTACCTTACCAAAAACATTGGAAATACCCGAACATCAACATCAGCTCACTCACTCTCCCAAAAAAACTTTCTCAACCCATTAATGGATAAACACCATCAAGTATAAAGCGAAACCTAAAGCTAATATCCTGTGGATAACCACATATAGGATGGGTAATTGACAACTCCCCTTTGTATAACCTGACCCCGAACTCCCTAAATCTCTTTAAGCGTTTGTTCAGTTGAACATTCGCGTGCAAGTTTAGTTTTAGATAGTTTCCCTTTTCCTTCTAGCTTCACGGGATAAATAAGAAATCAGAAAGTAGCACCCCCTCCTTCTACCATTGCGGTGAGGAAAACCCAGCGATAAAGTGGTCGCGTCACCGACAAAAATCGCTCGCTACAGACATTACTGGATATTCATTCTATACAAAATCAAAGGATGATCATAGTACCATGCAAAATAGTGGGGTTATGGTTGAAACTGAATTCATGTACTTCTCTAGTGCCAAAGATAACAATCCTATACTAGCATCTAGAGCATACTTTGGATTCATTGAGGAGATTATGGAGATTGTTTATGTTCCTTTTAAAGTGCCTTTATTTAAGTGCAAGTGGATTGACAGTAACACTTGTGTAGAAATTCGATGAATTAGAATTCACACGGGTTAATCTTCGAAAGACAACTTATAAGAACAAACCATTCATCGTGGTAACCCAAGCAAAACAAGTTTTTTATGCCACTGATCCTTCTAACACTATATGGTCAATTGTACTTCAAGGAAAATATCTTCCTGATAGTATTGATGATAATCAAGATTTAAACTACGAGACCCCTTATTTCGCAACACATGTACGTCAATCATCTGAAGAAAATGATTTAGATGATGTGCATGTTATTCGTCATGATCATAAAGCGGGAATATGGGAAAACTAGTAAGTAAATATTTTATGTCACTTAGTAATTTATAATTATTTATTTTTCTCTTTTTTATTCCTTTTACTAAATATTTAATGTTGTTTTTTATTATCCTAATTGATTTAAATTGTTGTTCAAATTATAGATGTTTAACAACCGGTGACAAATCTTAGCATAGAACTTTTGGACAACCTACAAGATTTTCCATTTTGGTAATTGCTTTTGTTGGTTAATCACTTGATTTTGTTTTGTTATAAAATTATAAAGTTTGTCCAATTTTGGCTTTGCTTATGGTGTAAACAATTGTTCTTCTGTGATATGGTTTTGTAATGCACGTACAATGTTTCTGTTTCAGAAATCTGTAAAATATGGTTTTGTATTCTATTATGTGGTTCAATGATTCAGGTACAAACGAAAATATATTTAAAAAAATCCACCCCTCAGTTTTTAAGTAAAACCGACATGATAAAATAGGTATATTACCTCGATTTTTAAACAAAACCGAGATTATATGTTGGGCGCGCCATGGAGCTTTATAAATAATAAAAATGCAGATTTTGGGGTTCGAACCCATGATCAGATAAAGTAACACCTCAATCATTCTTTAACCGAGGTGTTAAGTGACATCCTTTCATGTCGCCCTTCGTTACGTCACATGGGTGGCCTAGGTTACAGTTCTTTCGCGAGCGATGTTAAAAGAGTTATTTGTAGTAGTGTGACAAACAAAAAAAAACAAAACACCAGTTCCCGTCTGGTAGCCTATTTTGAAGTCAGTTCTCGTCTAACAGTTTAAATAATCAGTTTTCCCTCTAATAGCCTATTTTAAAGTTAGTTCTTGTCTGACAATGAAAAAACAAAACACCAGTTCCGATCTGACAACTTAATATTTTTCACCAATTCCCGTTTGATAGTCTATCCTTCAAATCCTGTTCTCGTCTAACCATTCACCATCAAAGTCCAATTTTCAGGGGTATTTTCAAAGTCTAAGTATAATTTTCATGACGACCAAAAATTGAGCCCTACAAAAATCCAATCACCGATCCGCTCCCACATGCATCATTTCAACATAACTTTTCTCCTGTGGAAAAGAGTTTCATTAAGAAATGTTCATCTCTTACCACTAAAATGTTGTTAAAACTGTTGTTCAAAATATTGCAACAAAAATATATAACATTTTTAGTACATATCATTGTTCCAACCGCCTTCTTTCTTTCCCTCACCATATTTCAACTATCTAGGTTGCTGATTGCAACCACTGAATTGTCGTGCCTTTAGTCGGAGACAGTAGAGAATTTGGCTTAGTTGAAGCTGATTCACGCTTTAGTGGAAAGATACAACATTTTTGTACACATTCTGTCTCCTAATGATATAACATTTTCCACCAAATAAACAATATAATTAAAGAAGGTACATAATGGCCGAATCATTATGAATAGAAAATGTTATTGGCATGAAATAACATTTTCCATTAAGTTTTTTTGTTGTTGTTTTTTTTACTAATCAACTTCATTAAATATCAGGCTAACAGCCTTCAAATGTTGTTTTACAACTTCTGCTAAATAACAGAATACACCTACAGCTTTTGCAAAATAGCAAACAAAAATACATGAACATTCTCTGAGTGACAGCCCCCCTTCCTGCAAAAACCAGTTCAACATATACCCTGTATCCAATCAGTTTACATGAACTAGAATATACTACAATACAGTAAACTCCTACTCAACCATAGATGAATTTGTTATCTGCCCAAAGGGAGTTTGTACCACTCATAGAAAGACACTCTCCTACCATCTTTAGTCTCCAAGCTTTTCCATCTCCATGTAGTAGTTATTATAGAATGGAAAATGACAGTGTGATTTCCCCCTTCATTCCTGAAAATAGCCAGATTCCTATGTCTCCATATTTCCCAACAACCCACCAACCATATATAGCATAGATCTTTGCTAATGATATGAGTATTGTAGCTCTGCAATAACACCTCAACACAGTCTGTTGCCATTGGAACATTCACACCCAGCCAAGCCTCAATGTTACGCCATATTTGTCTTGTAATCCTACAAGAGATGAAAATATGAGTTGTATCTTCAACCTCTTGAGAACAGAATGCACATAAGAAATGCTGAGGCTCCACGATAATTCCTCTCTTTCCTAAAGCTTGCCTTGTAGGAAGTCTATCTAGAATTAATCTTCATCCAAAGACTTTGACTTTAAGAGGAATCTTTGATTTCCATAAAACCTCTAAAGCTTTTAGTTTATTCTGGCTAAGTTCTGCATAATCCACACTACTGTTCAAAGATTCATAGCATGCTTTTACACTATACTGATCTTGCTCACATCTAGGCCATAATACCGAATCTTCAACATCTAATTCCAAAACCACCTCTTCAATCAATTGAGATAATTCAGCTCCCGACTCACCTTTAGTTGTTTCATTAATTACATTCTTCCCTAAAAGATTCCACTTCCAAACATTTCCAAACCAATCTCCACAATCTTGAATTAAAATATTCTGTTCTGAGGATGAAGAGAACAGTTCTGGATATTGAAACTTGAGGGCCTTCCCACCGATCCATCTTGCGTGCCAGAATAGAATCTTGTCACCGTTACCAACCCTCAAAGTTAAAGCATTAAATATACCTTGATCATTTCTTGGCATGCCTAACCTCTGTATATCTTTCCACCACCCCGACCCCTGCACTTGAATTGATCTATCATACACAGAAAAGAGGTTTTGCAGAACATTGTCGTACCTGGCTTTAATGATATCATACCATCCTGCTCCCATTTCCTTGTTAAATCTCCAGAGCCATTTAGCCATCAGTGCTATGTTGAACTTTGACACATCTTTAATACCGAGCCCTCCTTTATTCCTAGGTTTACATACTTGCGACCATTTCACCCAAGGAATACTACGTTTATCTCCTTCTCCAGCCCACAAAAATTGTCTTTGAATAGCCTTGATCTCTTTTAGAACACAAACTGGTGCAACATAGAAAGAAAGGAAATGAATGGGCAAATTAGCTATAACAGAATTTATCAATGTCACTCGACCACCTATTGATATCAGTTTGCCCCTCCACTTGGATAATCGAGCTCTAATGAATTCAATGACTGGAAGCCAAAAAGCTCTCTTCTTTTGTCTACCTCCGACCACCAAGCCTAGAAACTTAAATGGAGATTTTCCAATGTTGCAAGCCAAGAACTCAGATACCGCTTCCAACATGTTATCCTCAATGTTCAATCCTATTATGTGACTCTTGTTATAATTAATCTTCAATCCAGAAACCACTTCAAATCCTCTCAAGATCGATTTTAAAGCCCAAACATTAGACCAAGAATCATTACACATAATTAATGTGTCGTCTGCAAACTGTAGTAGATTAGGAATATGTACGTTTTACATCTTCAAACCTTTTAGGATATTCAACTCAGCCCTCCTTGTCATTAGAGCCAAACCCTCAGTAACCAAAACAAATAGAAAGGGAGAAAGAGAATCTCCCTATTTGAGACCCCTGTGTATTTTGAAATCCTTGGAAGAGCTACCATTTACTAAAACCGAACCATAAATGTTGCAAACTATTCCTTTAACCCAACTTATCCAAATTGAACTAAAGTTCATGGCCTCCATTATTCTAATGAGATAACTCCATTTAACACAATCATAGGCCTGTGTAAAAGTGACCTTAAACATAAAACCTCTTTTCTTCTTTTTCATCATGTAGTCATATGCTTCATTAGCCACCAGAACTCCGTCCATAATCTGTCTGCCAGGGATAAAAGCTGATTGAGAAGTGGAAACCAATTTACTAATAACTCCTCTTAATCTTCTTGCCATCAGTTTTGAAATGAATTTTTGGATACACCCAATCAGTGTTATTGGCCTGTACTCACAAACTGACTGAGGATTGTCCTTCTTCGGTATTAGAACAAAGAATGTAGAACAAAAAGTTTTTGGAAGGCAAGCCTTTTCATGGAATTCAGCTATACAATTAGTTATATCTCCTCCAATGATTGCCCATGTTTTCTTTATGAAATTCAAGTTAAACCCATCAGGACCTGGGCTTTTGTTGCCATCACACAAATTGACTGCCTCTTTTATCTCCTCCTCAAAAAAAGGTTTTGTCAGGTAATTATTATCCTCTTCATTTAGTTTCACCAGACCATTCAAATCCATGTCAACGCTTTCTTCAACTCTGCTTTTATATTTATTCTCATAATGATCATGAATAAATTGTTTAACTGTCTCCACTTCAACCTCCTCCTCCAATCCTAAGTTTAAAGCTGAGATGAAGTTATCCCTCCTTCTTGAGTTTATAATAGAATGGAAAAATTTTGAATTGTTATCACCTTCTACTAGCTGTCACACCCTCATTTTCACCCTAACCCTAACCTTGCATATCTATGCATCCCATTAACTCATATCATACGACATGGGATCAGGAGGTCCTTTGAATCAAGGTTTCTTATTTGTTTTGAGGTTCTTCCATTCAAGTCTGAAGAAAGGGTTGAGTTCTAATTGTCTTAACTCCTCATCAAGATTCATCAGGCTTGTCAGGGCAAGTGCACGTATGCAGCACTGATAGAGGTTCAATGGTCTTGACCTAATCTTGGTCGGACGAGTTTTGTTTCAAGATCAAGGCCAGGGTATGTTTCATTCCAGTGGTTGTGTCTGAAGATTCAATGTAGGTTGTCTGTGTGTGGACCAAGTTATCAGGTTGTGTGTAAGTCAAGTGCTTCATGGTTAACGATTACCAAAGGGCCATATTTGCTTTCCAATTAGGGTTTGGTGCAGTGTATCGAGATTCACGGTTCAATTCATAATCTTCTGATTTTAAAAGCATATTCTTGTTCAGTTGGTTCAAAAGGAAGATTTCGACTTATTGGTACTCAAGTGGCCAGGATCAAGTGGATTCGTTTGTTATGACTAATCAGTTCAATTCAAGGCAAATCCTCCTTGATTTGATGAGTGGCGTTCAAATTTAGTTGTCAAGGTTGTAAGTGTTGTGGAAGCATATGGCAAAACTCATTCCTTACCCATTATTTCACTTTCCTTTTCCATTTTTGACTATCCGTTGTCCATAAACCATTTCTATAGGTCAATATCCATTTTAACTAATTTTGGGATCCATTCAATTTTCATTTTCATTTTCAATTTCAAGATCCATTCATATTATTCATTTTAATCCAATATCCTTTCTTTGCAAATTAACAATATTTGTCAAATTCATTTTTATTTTTCATTTCATCTTTTATCATTAAATCCCAAATCATGATACAAAAATCCATCCATTATCCATAAACCATTTTATCATTTTTCTAAATCCATTTCATCCAATCCCACTTTCTAAATCCATTTCAAATTCAATTACCCATATCCAATCTACATTTCCAACCCACTTATCCATTTTAATATTCATTTTCTTTCTAACCATTTTCATAAATTAATAATCCAATAAAAAAAATCATAATTTCATGTTCCAAAAGTCCACATTCCATCACCAAAATTTACAAAAGGGCCCATTTCAAAATTCAAGGCCAACAAAAAGCCCAAGTTATTGAGAGTTATTTTCAAGCCCATACAATAAATTTCCAAAAGAAAAAGAGAATAAAAATGGCCAGTATTTCACAATGCAAAAAAACCGCAATTTCCCACGCCAAGCCTGTTACAGACCTTGCAGCACCAAAACTAAGCGAACCACATACTGTAGCGAAAACGACTTTGCACATTGCGCACCAAAACAAAACCCCTTCCTGCTACATGAAACCAAACCGTACGAAAACTGCACACAACCTGCAAACCAAGACTTGTACAAGCAACCAACAACTTGCTACATCCAAACAAAACCTTACACCAAAATTGCCAAAACACTGCTCCAAATGATACTAATCTGCGAACACAAGCAACAACAACATCACGCTGCTCCAACCAACATAATCTGAGCAATGAAAGCAACAACACATCAGTACAAAAAATTTCAAAAAAAAAGAATAAAAGGGAGGAAGGTGAAACTATGTAGGAACGGGGGAAAAAAGAAAAGAAAAAAATACATAACTCACCTTGCTATTGGAAATAGCTCGGTGACAAAAAACCTAACATCTCCATCATCCTTTCAACACAACACAACCATAACTTCACTGCAACATTGTTCAAGCCGCAACAGCAACAACATTATCGTTTTCTGCAGCATATCCACAACCAAAACACAAAATGAACCACATTCAACTTTTAACCAGTTGCTCTCCATAATTTTTCATCTTCAACTTTATGTCCTTAAACTTTCACACGACCTTTAATCCTAACCCATCCAAAAAACCACAAGTAGATTCTTCAAACATCTCTATCGATCCAAACCTCCACCTTCCATCTCATTACCCAAACGCGGATTTGCAATAAAAACATTACAAATCGTTACACTCTAATGCTTCCGGACCACCATTAAACTCTCCCTCTGTTTTCCTCAACCCACAATCACCATTCTCCATACCTCCTCAACCACGTTCCTCGCTCACCTTCCTTCGATCAACAACAATGACCCATTTATGCTCACCTATCTAACCCACTCAAAATCAATCGAACCGAAACCAGAAAAGGGAGAAGGAGAGATTGAGGGAGACAAAAACAGAATCTCAAACGCAAACCTGTTCAAACCAAAAGCAAGAGAGACAGACGGATTTCACCACAAAAGAAGGTTGGTTCGCCGGTGATGAAGACAAAAGAAAGCTATCGCGGCGGATTTTTGTTTTGGTGAGAGAAACAGAATCAAATGAGTAGAGGCGAAGTGAAAACGAAAACGGAGGCTAGAGCGATTTAAGACGGAATGCTTCCATCACAGAACTGCGAAAGAGAGGAGAAAGAGAGTAAGGCCGCGGCAGAGAGAAACAACGAGGTTGAGATCTGGAACAGAGGAAATGGCGCGTCGCCGGAAGAGAGATTGAGATTGGGGATCAGTTAATGTAAAGAGAGTAAGATTTGGGGATTTTGGTTTGTTTCTTTAGAGTTTTGTTTTTGAACATTGTGGGAACATGTTTTTGTATCGTGCCGTGTTTTGACCTTTCTTAGGGTTTCCTCATGACCCTTTTCCTCTTGTATCCAAAACCGGGTCGGGTTCAGGGTCTTCCGACCCACCTTCGATTGAGAAGCGCCCCAGGGGATGCGGATTTACAGCCTGGGCTGCAGGCCCAACTCTCTCTATTCCAACCTTTTTTTTGTTATTTTTTTTCTTAAATGTAGAAATTTTAAAACTTTAGATTTAATTTTATAATCTTAGGATTAGTTTTATAACTTTTTAATTAATAATTTTAAGATTGATATTATTTCATTTTTTTTAGGTTAAACTCCTTTTATTTTTTAGTAACCTTTTAATTTTTAATAATAAAAAAAATAACCAAAAATGATAAATATTAAAAAAATAAATATATTTTATTTTTAGAATTTAATTAGGTTTTGGTTGATTTCAAGTTTATTTATTTATTTATTATTTAGATTTTATGTCTTGATTTACTTCTCATTTCTCGCCTTGGTTTTCATCTTCGATTTTTCGATTTTCTTTTCAATTTTGTTTTGGCCAATGATATAACAAAAATCGTGATTAGTTGATTTCCTTCAATCGATTCAAAATCTTGATCAATATGAGGCCATTTTCTTTTTTATTATTTCGATTTCGATTTCATTTCGGTTTCTATTTCATTTCCCATTTTCATTCTCTTCTTAAGTCAAAAACCTTGGTCTAGTACTTAATGCTCATTTTCAAATTTTCTCTTTGTATTGAACTAAAAAGAGAGGATTAGGTGAAGACCTCTTCCTCTTCGAGTATTAGGATGCTCACTTTAGAGTGTGTGGTCTTGATACTCGTCTTTCAATACGAAGACGTGACTATATTCACCACTCTTTCTTTCAAAAACCTTCTTCTCTCTTTATTTCATCTCCTTGTATCTAAAAACGTTGGTCTTGTACCAAGTGCATTTTCAAACATTTTCTTAATAAACTTAGATGGTCGTGGAGTGGTTAGGCGAAGGCCTTCTCCTATCCCGAGTGCTTGACATTACCTTTAGGGTTCACTGTCGTAAAGCACTTACCATCTAACTCAAAACACCTTTAATAAGAGAATAAAGTTCTCTTTGTATTGAACTAAAGAGAGAGGATTAGGTGAAGACCTCTTCCTCTTCGAGTATTAGGATGCTCACTTTAGAGTGTGTGGTCTCGATACTCGTCTTTCAATACGAAGACGTGACTATATTCGCCACACCATTTTCAAAATAAACCTTTTGAGATAAATAATTGGGTACTACCCGAAGGGGTTCCTATCTGAAGACTTATTTCACCCTTAAAACCAACCTTCACAAATCAAATGTGACATCTTGCCTTGATGGCGAAAATCAACCTTTTCAAAAAAGGACATGTTACGTCCGTTCTACCGCAAACAGGTAACGCATAAGACTCCACGAGCGAGCCACAATACACCTAACTGCTAGAACCTGCACGTTAACATCGTCCATAAAAAACACCAACCAACCGTAGTCGGTCGAACTACGATTGCTCTGATTCTTCATTCTTGTCCGAATGTAAGATACGTAGGCACAAGATCGTGACGATCTTGGCGAGCCCCCTTCCATTTTCTTCACCCGTAGTCCTCCAAACTACGTGGACTCTGACTTTCCCATTGCACAAGGGAATACGTAGGCATAGGACCGCGAAGTCCTATCGAGTCCCATTTTCTTCTCCCCACCTTTTCTTTTATTTTCTTTCACATTCTTTGTTCTTTACCCATCTCTTTCCCTTTTAGAACATCTTAGAAAGCAATATCCTTTAGCGAACATCCTTACACATAGACAAGCGAATGGTTCCCATCGAGTACGATGGATGTGAGGGGTGCTAACACCTTCCCCTCGCATAACCGGCTTCCCAACCCGTAATTTGGTTGCGAGACCATCTTATCCTTTCTTCTTTGGATTTTCTCGATGTTTTCCCTTCCCCTTATGGGATAAATAAAGTTTGATGGCGACTCTTCTGTTTCTTTCCTTTTCGCCTCCGGTCGACTATTTTTCGAGTAGCGACAGCTGGCGACTCTGCTAGGGATGTGGTTCACCCTAGCAAGCCAAGCCTAGTTTGTTTATCATATGTGTATTTTTGTTTGCTTTATTATTGCTTTATTATCTTGTGTTTCTTTTATCTATTGGGTTTATTGGGAATGGTTGGTGAGGAGAAAGGCTTTCTACCCGAGCTTTTCGAGAATATACTAAGCTAGAAGGTGGTTGCTTACTGATTTGCGAGACTTAGGACTCGTCGAGTCGGTTTGACTTCCACCGCTCAGATGAGGCCCCTTTGGGAATGATTATGTCTTACGATTAGTCGTAATGACGTCTTTGTTTCCGACCTGGGAGTCCGTGATTCTGAGGACCTTTAGAACCCTATTCCAAAGGTTAATAAGGCATAACTCTGTGCTCATCGTTTGAAGGGACTACTGTCTTACGAATCGTCGTTATGATGGAAAACTTTTGAGGGTTAGTGCATGGTACCTTGTTTGAAAACCCTTGGAATGCCCTGTTTTAAACCAATAGATAACCTACCCGAGGTGAGGGATATCTTGTTGTGTTGTCATGCAAAATCTGTGACCTTGACACCTGTAGTGTGAACCTCGGATTCAGTGATCTTTGATCACATGCCTGTTGTATTCATAACATTGCATTTGCATAAGCATCTTTGCATCATGTTGCATATCATTCTCCAACCTAAAACTGGGAAGCTCATTCAGTCCTTTCTCCATAACCCGCATTTGATTTCTCGACACTCGCATTGAACCTGTGGTAGATGTGAAGCATTTAAAGCAAGTGGAACATAGACGACTTGAAAGGACAGTTAGACAAAGCAAGTTGGAAGCTGAGGTAGCCATGTCAGAGAGCAACCGTCAGAATGTTGATCCCCCACCAGGTTTCACTGTGACAACTAATCCACTGTATGGTCTTCTTCCTGATGATGATCCTCCACGATTAAATGTTCCTACTCAACCCCAGAGGAAGCCATTGACTGATCCTATGAAGGAAATACTTCGTGACATTAAGGAGAAACTCCAAGATATGAAAGTGCATGATACGCCTGGGCTCGATGCTGCTGATATGTGCCTAGTGCCAGATTTGGTAATCCCTCCGAAATTCAAGGTACCCAACTTCGAGAAGTACACAGGCCTTAGTTGCCCGAAGCGTCATTTGGTGATGTTCTGCCGAAAAATGACCACATATACCTACAATGATAAGTTGATGATTCACTATTTTCAAGACAGTTTGAGTGGGGCATCTTTAAGTTGGTACATGGATTTAGAAAGAATCCATATCCAATCATGGAAGGACTTATCCAGCACTTTTCTAAAGCGATATCAGTACAATCTAGACGTGGCTCCTAGTCGCATGCAGTTGCAAAGCCTATCTCAGAATGGCGATGAATCCTTCAAGGAATACGCACAGTGATGGAGAGAATTAGCAGCTAGGGTGCAACCACCACTCTTGGATAGGGAATTAATTGACATGTTCATAAACAGTCTGCATGGCTCTTATCTTGAAAGAATGATTGGCAGTACATCATCAAGCTTCCCTGACCTCGTGAGGGTAGGGGAACGCATCGAGAGCTACTTCAAGAGTGGACTAATCCAGAACGTCTCGAATAGCCAAGTCGGTGAGATTGATTCCCTCATTAACTCCCAAGAGGAAGAGGATGAAACCAATGCAGTCATAGCAAATGTTGAGTATTCTCATGGTGTACCAGCAAAACCTTTTGGTCCCTCATCTTCTCAGCAGTCATCATTTCCATCGCCAGGCTATCCTTATGGGCAACCAGTAATGCCTATAGTTTTGTCTCGGAAACCGTGGATTGCTTCTCATCAACGAGCCCATGGCCGAGGATATCAGAATCAGCGCCAGGGTCAGCATAGGCCTCGCAACAATCTAGAAAGAAGGAATGCTCCTCTTCATACAGTCCCTATGTCATACAGTCAACTCTTGCCGCATCTGATTCAAAGCTCGCTGGTGGTTCCCAAGTCTCTCAAGCCGTTGCCAGAGCCATACCCTTCTGGGTATAATCCCAATGAGCAATGTGGATATCATGCTGGATCAATGGGGCATTCGACTGAAGATTTCAAAGCCTACCAAGCCAAAGTGCAACAACTGATTGACAAAGGTTACATATCCTTTCTAGAAGAAAGCCTGGTTATGCACGTCAACCTCTCGTCTAATTGAGTTCAAAGACTACAAGGGTCATCTCCTCGAGCCAGTGGGTCAGACAGAAGACATCCCCAGGATTGGCAATTTTTAGATCTTGTCATTTATTTGCATTTGTAGTTTCTTTTCTGTTAAGTGCTACCTGTTTTTAAACATTGTTGCTTACTAATGGTTTTGTTAATGTAATGAACATGCTTTTTTGAACAAGTTCATTCGTATCCACTCATTTTTTCTCATATATTGCAAAAATAAAAAAAAATTCCCACATTTCACTCCCTTTATCAGTTGTTGTCTTAGTAAAGATTTGAGGGAGGATGATGAAAACGAAATACCCATAACTGCAAACTGTATGTTTTCGGATAAAATCCCGCTGATGATGTACAGGCATTGTTTCAAATCCCTTAAACACTGGAGAGATAAGGAGTTTGTCCCTAGTCAACCCCTTCGAGCCTAGAAGTAGGAGTTTCCTTCGGATTTCTAAACCCTTACGCTTAACCTAGGCATGGGTAGTGTTCAGTTATCCTGATTACACATTCGAATTTCAAGATGAAACCTCCTGTTAGGGCGGTTATTTTTCAAAGACCAAAGACTTGGCAGTCACGACCCTACAAAAAAAAAAGATAGCCCGCTAAGTCCGCCACCTCAAAGAGGCGACTTAGGCAAAAGTTAGGGATCAAAAAATGAATAAAGCAAAAGAGGCCCTTAAATCCTCAACAAAAGCAAAACCCGATTCAGTGGGCACCAGGTCACTGACATCCACGAAAACAAAATAAGGTGACTGCCATTCCAAGCAAATTCGCCCTTACACCGTCAACCCTTTTGGAAGATAAATGTGTGTAACTTAACTGAACGTAGGACTGGAGAATCATCACGAAGAAAGGGTGGGTACAAATCAAATTTGAGCCTTATATCCCTTGTTTCAATAACCGTGAACCATACCACATTAGAACCCTCGAAAGACCTAATTGAAGTAGGGTTTATTCTGAAAGCGTACTAAAGCAAGGTTGCGTAAACTGACTCCCCGCATATTTACTAATCTTCAAAATTGGTGTCATATTATTGCTATATCTTTCGCACACCAGTAAATCAACAATGCGTTTGGACTAATGGTCCATTCGTCACACATTTTCACAGCATTCCAATAAATGATTTCCTTCAAAACCTGCATGAAAGTTGCATTAAAATTACCATTTCTAAGTAAACAATTTTAACTGCAAGAAAGTACTTGACATCAAAAAGATTCCAACAAAGTGCAATAAGAGAGAAACTCGATCATTTGTTGGTGCTGACTCGAATCAATACCTTCTCATAACCTTGTGAATTTGAGGAAGATCATTCAAGAGTCAATTGAGCAAAGAATCATCCCAAGACTCCACCAGCCAAGGGTAGGCCACCTAGAGATTCTTGTGATTAAAGGAAAATTCCTCCAACGCACAATAAGTGAGTAAAGTCGCTTCAACGCTCATTCTGGGGCAAGTCCTTCAAAAGACTCAAGCAAAGGCTGGCCATTGCAGATTCAGACACTAGGGCAAATCATCTCAAGACATGTCATGGTATAGTCACCCCAAAGCTTCTATTCGAGGAGGATTCATTCAAAAACCCTACGGACTGGGGCAGATGAATTGCAAAGGGGCAGATTTCCTCTACAATTTCAAGATTGGTCGAGCAGACCCTGTCAGGCACTAGTAAGTATTGAGTTCACAACAAGCATAAAAAATCCTTGGGACAGAGCAAAAGCGTAACCAACATGCACTAGTCGCGTAGCTACGCTCATATTGTCAGTTGCAAAGCCATCATGGCATCTCAGTTAGAAGTAAGATTCTCTAAGGAGCAAGCGCAACTTCTGCAAAAGACCAAACTTGGAGCATCTGGAGCCTCCACATCCACCATCCGATCGTAGCATCGTCAGGTTTCGAGTGTCGGGAAGTTAAACTCATTCCCCATCCAACCAAAGCCCAACCATACTTGGCACCTACCACCATAAGCCCAACCATACTTGGCACCCTTAACCAGATACAAAATCCACCTTGCTTGCACAACTTTAAAGTCCAGTTCTCGTCTGGAAAACCATAAAACCAGTTCCCGTCTGGAAAACCAAAACAAAACACCAGTTCTCGTCTGGTGACCACCGTTTCAAAGTCTAGTTCCCGTCTAGCCAACCATAAAGTCAGTTCTTGTCTGACAGATTAACCTTTTGCCACCAGTTCTCGTCTGGTAGTCTACCCCTTAAAATCCAGTTCTCGTCTGGTAACTCTTTTAAAACCCATCTTTGGTTGGTATCCTTCACCTTACCCATCTCCTTTTCCCCAGCAAGCATTTCAACAAAAGCCCAACCATCCTTGGCACCTAAAACCAAAGCCCAACCTTACTTGGCACGACCGTCACTCCAGACTTTCATATCCCCAGCATTTTGCATACATTTTTGCATCATTTGCATGCTTGTTTAGCCAGTTCATGTAGAGGATATGGGCATTCTTGTGGACTTTGTCCCCCCATCACTTATTACTTCCAACTCTTTCCGTGCCTTTCGCGTGAAGTCTTGTCCTTTCGCGATGTGTCTCCTCTTTGCCTTTTGCAATGTGTCTAGCTTACCTTTAGTAAGAGTCTTCCCGTGCCTTTTGCACAATTTCTTCCCAGCTTACCTGCTGTAGGTCTCCTCTCTACCTTTCGTAGAAAGGAATTTGTCTCCAAGCCTTTTGTTCTAGAGTCCTCTCTACCTTTTGTAGAAAGGAATTATCTCCAAACCTTTTGTTCTGGGGTCCTCTCTACCTTTTGTAGGAGGAATTCTTCTCCAAACCTCATGTTCTGGAGTCGTTTCTGCTGTTGCAGAAAATAGTACGATCATCTTCTCTCAAGGGAGTCTCCTCTACTTGTTGTAGCAGGAATCTTTTTCTCTCCAAACCTTTCGTTCTGGGGTCCTCTCTGCCTTTCGTAGAAGGAAAATTTTTCTCCTAACCTTTTCGTTCAGGAGTTCTCTTTGCCTTTCGCAAGAAGAGAACCAATTTCTATCCTTCATTCTTGAGTCCTCTCTACCTTTCGTAGGAGGAATATCTCATCTTTTATTTCTTGAGTCTTGTCTACCTTTTGTAGAAGGAATATCTCATGACCTTTTATATGTCCCGAGTATGCTACAGGGATGCCCCCCTTTCAAGACTGGCAAAGCACTCGTGTTCATTTCTCATTGCATCTCAAGCATATCGTCATATCCCTCATAATCGACTATCTTGTCCCAATGACATATGCCTTTTCCAAGCCATTCCACTGATTCAACACCTTTCATTCCATTCCTTTTCCGGCCGAAAACTCCGGGTATTCTTATATTTAATCACCTTGTACCTTGAGAGCTCCTGTTACTCTCACCTTCAAGTCCAAGAAGATTAAATAGGGGCATCTGTCACACCCTCATTTTCACCCTAACCCTAACCTTGCATATCTATGCATCTCATTAACTCATATCATACGACATGGGATCAGGAGGTCCTTTGAATCAAGGTTTCTTATTTGTTTTGAGGTTCTTCCATTCAAGTCTGAAGAAAGGGTTGAGTTCTAATTGTCTTAACTCCTTATCAAGATTCATCAGGCTTGTCAGGGCAGGTGTACGTATGCAGCACTGATAGAGGTTCAATGGTCTTGACCTAAACTTGGTCGGACGAGTTTTGTTTCAAGATCAAGGCCAGGGTGTGTTTCATTCCAGTGGTTGTGTCTGAAGATTCAATGTAGGTTGTCTGTGTGTGGACCAAGTTATCAGGTTGTGTGTAAGTCAAGTGCTTCATGGTTAATGATTACCAAAGGACCAGATTTTCTTTCCAATCAGGGTTTGGTGCAGCGTATCGAGATTCACGGTTCAATTCATAATCTTCTGATTTTAAAAGCATATTCTTGTTCAGTTGGTTCAAAAGGAAGATTTCGACTTATTGGTACTCAAGTGGCCAGGATCAAGTGGATTCGTTTGTTATGACTAATCAGTTCAATTCAAGGCAAATCCTCCTTGATTTGATGAGTGGCGTTCAAATTTAGTTGTCAAGGTTGTAAGTGTTGTGGAAGCATATGGCAAAACTCATTCCTTACCCATTATTTCACTTTCCTTTTCCATTTTTGACTATCCGTTGTCCATAAACCATTTCTATAGGTCAATATCCATTTTAACTAATTTTGGGATCCATTCAATTTTCATTTTCATTTTCAATTTCAAGATCCATTCATATTATTCATTTTAATCCAATATATTTTCTTTGCAAATTAACAATATTTGTCAAATTCATTTTTATTTTTCATTTCATCTTTTATCATTAAATCTCAAATCATGATACAAAAATCCATCCATTATCCATAAACCATTTTATCATTTTTCTAAATCCATTTCATCCAATCCCACATTCTAAATCCATTTCAAATTCAATTACCCACATCCAATCTACATTTCCAACCCACTTATCCATTTTAATATTCACTTTCTTTCTAACCATTTTCATAAATTAATAATCCAATAAAAAAAATCATAATTTCATGTTCCAAAAGTCCACATTCCATCACCAAAATTTACAAAAGGGCCCATTTCAAAATTCAAGGCCAACAAAAATCCCAAGTTATTGAGAGTTATTTTCAAGCCCATACAATAATTTTCCAAAAGAAAAAGAGAATAAAAATGGCCAGTATTTCACAATGCAAAAAAACCGCAATTTCCCACGCCAAGCTTGTTACAGACCTTGCAGCACCAAAACCAAGCGAACCACATACTGTAGCGAAAACGACTTTGCACATTGCGCACCAAAACAAAACCCCTTCCTGCTACATGAAACCAAACCGTACGAAAACTGCACACAACCTGCAAACCAAGACTTGTACAAGCAACCAACAGCTTGCTACATCCAAACAAAACCTTACACTAAAATTGCCAAAACAATGCTCCAAATGGTACTAATATGCGAACACAAGCAACAACAACATCACGCTGCTCCAACCAACATAATTTGAGCAATGAAAGCAACAATACATCAGTACAAAAAATTTCAAAAAAAAGAATAAAAGGGAGGGAGGTGAAACTATGTAGGAATGGGGGGAAAAAACAAAAGAAAAAATACATAACTCACCTTGCTATTGGAAATAGCTCGGTGACAAAAAACCTAACCTCTCCATCATCCTTTCAACATAACACAACCATAACTTCACTGCAACATTGTTCAAGCTGCAACAGCAACAACATTATCGTTTTCTGCAGCATATCCACAACCAAAACACAAACTGAACCACAATCAACTTCTAACCAGTTGCTCTCCATAATTTTTCATCTTCAACTTTCTGCCCTTAAACTTTCACACGACCTTTAATCCTCAACCACGTTCCTCGTTCACCTTCCTTCGATCAACAACAACGACCCATTTATGCCCACCTATCTAACCCACTCAAAATCAATCGAACCGAAACCTGAAAAGGGAGAAGGAGAGATTGAGGGAGACGAAAACAGAATCTCAAATGCAAACCTGTTCAAACCAAAAGCAAGAGAGACGGACGGATTTCACCACAAAAGAAGGTTGGTTCGCCGGTGATGAAGACAAAAGAAAGCTATCGCGGCGGATTTTTGTTTTGGTGAGAGAAACGGAATCAAATGAGTAGAGGCAAAGTGAAAACGAAAACGGAGGCTAGAGCGATTTAAGACGGAAAACTTCCATCACAGAACTGCGAAAGAGAGGAGAAAGAGAGTAAGGTTGCGGCAGTGAGAAACAGCGAGGTTGAGATCTGGAACGGAGGAAATGGCGCGTCGCCGGAAGAGAGATTGAGATTGGGGATCAGTTAATGTAAAGAGAGTAAGATTTGGGGATTTTGGTTTGTTTCTTTTAAGTTTTGTTTTTGAACATTGTGGGAACATGTTTTTGTATCGTGCCGTGTTTTGACCTTTCTTAGGGTTTCCTCATGACCCTTTTCCTCTTGTATCCAAAACCGGGCCGGGTTCAGGGTCTTCCGACCCACCTTCCATTGAGAAGCGCCCCAGGGGCTGCGGATTTACAGCTTGGGCTACAGGACCAACTCTCTCCATTCCAACCTTTTTTTTGTTATTTTTTTTCTTAGATGTAGAAATTTTAAAACTTTAGATTTAATTTTATAATCTTAGGTTTAGTTTTATAACTTTTTAATTAATAATTTTAAGATTGATATTATTTCATTTTTTTTAGGTTAAACTCCTTTTATTTTTTAGTAACCTTTTAATTTTTAATAATAAAAAAATAACCAAAATGATAATTATTAAAAAAAACAAAATATTTTATTTCTAGAATTTAATTAGGTTTTGGTTGATTTCAAGTTTATTTATTTATTTATTATTTAGATTTTATGTCTTGATTTACTTCTCATTTCTCGCCTTGGTTTTCATCTTCGATTTTTTGATTTTCTTTTCAATTTTGTTTTGGCCAATGATATAACAAAAATCATGATTA
Source organism: Lathyrus tuberosus (assembly GCA_022829125.1). Lineage (NCBI taxonomy): Eukaryota > Viridiplantae > Streptophyta > Magnoliopsida > Fabales > Fabaceae > Lathyrus > Lathyrus tuberosus. The sequence continues at coordinate 600,561 of JALAZF010001005.1, read as the reverse complement.
GTTGATTTCCTTCAATGGATTCAAAATCTTGATCAATATGAGGCCATTTTCTTTTTTATCATTTCGATTTCGATTTCATTTCGGTTTCTATTTCATTTCTCATTTTCATTCTCTTCTTAAGTTAAAAACCTTGGTCTAGTACCAAGTGCTCATTTTCAAATTTTCTCTTTGTATTGAACTAAAGAGAGAGGATTAGGTGAAGACCTCTTCCTCTTCGAGTATTAGGATGCTCACTTTAGAGTGTGTGGTCTTGATACTCGTCTTTCAATACGAAGATGTGACTATATTCACCACTCTTTCTTTCAAAAATCTTCTTCTCTCTTTATTTCATCTCCTTGTGTCTAAAAACCTTGGTCTTGTACCAAGTGCATTTTCAAACCTTTTCTTAATAAACTTAGATGGTCGTGGAGTTGTTAGGCGAAGGCCTTCTCCTATCTCGAGTGCTTGACATTACCTTTAGGGTTCACTGTCGTAAAGCACTTACCATCTAACTCAAAACACCTTTAATAAGAGAATAAAGTTCTCTTTGTATTGAACTAAAGAGAGAGGATTAGGTGAAGACCTCTTCCTCTTCGAGTATTAGGATGCTCACTTTAGAGTGTGTGGTCTCGATACTCGTCTTTCAATACGAAGACGTGACTATATTCGCCACACCATTTTCAAAATAAACCTTTTGAGATAAAGAATTGGGTACTACCCGAAGGGGTTCCTATCTGAAGACTTATTTCACCCTTAAAACCAACCTTCACAAATCAAATGTGACATCTTGCCTTGATGGCAAAAATCAACCTTTTCAAAAAAGGACATGTTACGTCCGTTCTACCGCAAACAGGTAATGCATAAGACTCCACGAGCGAGCCGCAATACACCTAACTGCTAGAACCCGCACGTTAACATCGTCAATAAAAAACACCAACCAACTGTAGTCGGTCGAACTACGATTGCTCTGATTCTTCATTCTTGTCCGAATGTAAGATACGTAGGCACAAGATCGTGACGATCTTGGCGAGCCCCCTTCCATTTTCTTCACCAGTAGTCCTCCGAATTACGTGGACTCTGACTTTCCCATTGCACAAGGGAATACGTAGGCATAGGACCGCGAAGTCCTATCGAGTCCCATTTTCTTCTCCCCACCTTTTCTTTTATTTTCTTTCACATTCTTTGTTCTTTACCCATCTCTTTCCCTTTTAGAACATCTTAGAAAGCAATATCCTTTAGCAAACATCCTTACACATAGACAAGCGAATGGTTCCCATCGAGTACGATGGATGTGAGGGGTGCTAACACCTTCCCCTCGCATAACCGGCTTCCCAACCCGTAATTTGGTTGCGAGACCATCTTATCCTTTCTTCTTTGGATTTTCTCGATGTTTTCCCTTCCCCTCATGGGATAAATAAAGTTTGATGGCGACTCTTCTGTTTCTTTCCTTTTCGCCTCCGGTCGACTATTTTTCGAGTAGCGACACTAGCCACCTAGTTCTTGCCTTTTGATACAATAGACTCTCCTTCAAATGAAGACTATTCCTAACTTTGTCAACTGCCTCACATCTCTCCTTGAGTATTACATCAGGGATATCATTATCCCATTCTACCATATCATTCTCAATCTCATTCAACCTCTCGATATCTTCTTCAATTTTGAGGTCCAAAATTCCAAACACATTGTAATTCCACCACTTCAATCTCGACTTCAAATATTTAAACTTTTGAATCAGAATACTACACGCTTCACCAGACCCTTTCCACTCTTCCCAAGTATCTTTCACAAATTTCATAAAGTTTGGATATTCCAGTCAGGCATTGATAGTTTTAAATGGTTTAGGACCCCAATTCCTATCATTAAGAATAAGGAATACTGGTCTGTGATCAGAAATCATCCTCTTTCCCACCTTTTGAAGGCAGATCTTCCAGACTTTGTACAAGTCTTCCGAGATCAAGAATCTATCTAACCTACTCATGCAAGATCCATTTGAATTAAACCTAGTGTATCTGTTCCTCGCTGTTGGTAAGTCCAAGAGATCCATGTCTTCAATAAATGCCCCAAATTCCTCCATGTCCCCTATCCGACAACTACCTTTACCCCTTCTTTCTCCCCTATTTTTCACAAAGTTGAAATCTCCCCCAAGTATCAAATCACCTTTAGGGAAGTTCGCTTTTACTCTAATAAGTTCTTCCCACATCTTTCTTTTGTCACTTAAAAAGCATGAAGAATAAACATTCACAATGTATATTGCCCTTTGTCTGCATATCCCAAAAACACCAAGATAACCTGATCCTGCAAAGCTAAATTCAGCCTTAAAAGAGTTCGTGTTCCAAACTGATAACATACCTCCTGATTGCCCTATTGATCCTTTGGCAGTCCAATCGAAATCACTCCCACTCCAAATGCTTCTGACAAATTTCTCCTCTATATTTTGTCTTTTTGTCTCTTGTAGCATACAAAATTCTATCTTTTCCTTTTCTATTATATGTTTTACTCTTCTGCTTTTTATTGAAGAGTTACTCCCACGTACATTAAAGGTAATGATATTCATGGTACCTCAATGATTGTTTCCTTCAGGTTCTAACTTCGAAGTCTATCCCTTCTTTCCAATCCTCTGATTATACCTTCATGTGCTTCCTCATCTTCATCTCCTTCCAATCCCATTTCTTTCAGAATTTCCCATACTTTCCTTGAGACATCTTTGTTTGATCTCCTGATTCTCTCGTTACCTCTTTTAACATCATCATCCGATAGGGATCCACAACACAGAATTGACCCACCAGAATATCTACTATTACTACCCTCTGACTGACTATAGTCCATTTGTTCTTCTGTAGATACAACAGGCTTAGCTTTAAGATTCGTGACTTGGGCTGAGTGCAAAAGGGCTGAGTAATAAGATGGGGCATATGGAATTTGTATCTTCTCATATATATCTGACAAAGATTTCTTTTTCCTTATGTTATTTTTCACTGGACCACAAACATAATTACCCAACAATAGAGTATTGGGCCCAACATTATTAATTTCTTGCTCTGTTTCGTTTCCTAGGCCCGACCCAGAGTAAATATTTGCTGGATCCCTTTCCTTACATGCTTGACCCACACAACCTGCTAAAGGAGAGATCAAGTTGCCAACTGGTATATTTTCACATCCACCTGGTCCTCTTGTCTCAATCTGTCCCGTCTGATTCTCGTCTGGTACCAACACATTAATTGATCTATCTACATTTGACTCTACCCCGTGCTGCTTCTTTTCCTTTCCAGAAACAAATTTCACCTTTTTGTGCTTTTTGCCTTTTCCCAATGTCAGTACATCATTATGCTTTTCACTCTTGGATAGTGAAACTTCTCTATTTGTATTCCCTAGATCTGACCACCACCTGTTTTCGCCGTTCACAGCAGAATCGTGAGCCTTTGGAACCGTGTCATCTTCATCCTCCGGATTTCCACCATTGCTAGAGAACTCTGAATCAGTATTGTTGACAACATTAACCTCCTCATCTGGATCGTCTTCAGTTTCTTCCACAAAAGTTTCCCCAGAATCCGAGCTTTCCCTATCAACACCTTTAAACACTATTCTTTTTGGTCCATGGTTATCCTCCATCAGTTTAATACAAAAAACCAACCCGTTTATTTCAATATTAATCACCTCATTCAGATTTCCTGTGTATCTTGTCTTAATAAGAATTCTAGCCACATCAAACTTAGTTTGCTTCTCCATTTCCTCATCACAACAGATGAACTCACCTATTCTACTCGAGATGTATTTGAAGAAATCATTTCTCCAAGCTTGACAAGGAACACCAAAACATTTCACCCATGTCATTCTTTCTTTATCTACTTCAGATTGAGACCACTGCCGGATATCTTCGAACCAGTTTGAAAGCCATTCCTCTTCTTCCTTTATCAGATTTTTGACTGCATCATTCTCTAAGTCTTCAAGTAAGCACATAGTAGTTCCCATTGGTGTGGTTTTGACATGAAAAAATCCTTCTCTGTTAAGGATATTTTGGATATTATATGAGGTACCGGGTTTCTTGACCACCCCTACGTAAGCATTTTCAAACCTCTTCATTCCTTCCTCTTCTATATTAAAAAGAAGTCCATTCCATTCCTTTTTCAAATCCTTTCTGCAAGTACCGTGATTGATGTTGTTTTTCTGAAAGATCCTTGAGTTCCTTTCCCCTCCCCTCATCGTATCTGCAAATGTTGTGTTCGTCTTAATTTTCTTCCACTGATCCGTCTTCCTTGTGGAACTTTTGATTTCCGGATCAAAAGATTTGAGCTTATTATCTCCATGACTATCTCTGTTGAATCTAGGTTTGTTGACAAATATTTTCCGCCCCTTTATCATGATACTATCCAGTTGTATTCTCAATATTCTCTCATCTTCCACCTTTTTGAAACGCGCAAAACCATACCTTTTTCCTCTAATGTCTCTCTTCGCCGGTATGAAAAGTTAAGGCATACAGCTATGTCACTAGAGTTGCAAATAAGATCTTCAACTAAATTGGCAAACTATGCAAGGAAATTCAAATAGATATTAAGGTCTTACCAATCACTTGGAACAAAAGATATCATCCTGATTCCAATGAAGCATCATTGACTTCACAACTCTATTAATTCCCAAACACTCCAAAACTAGCTTCGATATTACGCTGAGTATCTATTTGTCATGAAAGAGCAGTCCATTTGATAAGAAAATATTTAATTAAGCATATGTTCAAAAGGGATACATCAAAGCTTGATTTGGCTTTTCAACTAAGTCAATTCTTCTTGTGTCTTAGGCTAAAGGCACAATAATTTATGAGCGGAATTGAAATCCAGAAAAATAAAATAAAATGGAGGACTAATTAAAAATTTAAATTTTAAAATTAAAAATTAAAAAATTAAAAAAAAAAACTTAAAAACATTAAAGTTATAATTAAATCAACTTTAAAAAAAATATTGGTATTGGCGGCTAGCTTTCAAAAGTGGATCATACATGGGTTTTCTTTATTAAAGAGGCTTAATCAAATCATGATTCTTATGATTTATGAGCCAAAATAATGGTAAAATATTTTTGTTAATTCTTTTATTTTCTTAATGGACGAGAATAATTGAAGAAAATTTATTCTCTAGATTACTGTCGATCAATATGTTTTATATAAATGTACTTTATGATAGAATTTGTAAAGTATCTTCAAGAGAATTTACTAGTATATTCATTTGTATCCAATTTTTAAAATTGATGAGTGTGAATCGAACTTAAAAATTAATAGATATATACACTTTTAAATTTATATGTTCAATTATCCTAATATCATATTCATCTTTTTATATTTTGTAGTAATCTCTTCAAATAATATTTAGCATGTTTTTTTTATTTTTTAAACAATAATTGTAATATGAGGAGCACAAGGGATACTTAATCCTTAATACAAGAAAAGAAAAACACTAAAAAAACCAAAAACAAACACAAATTCTAAAGACTCCAAACAGTCCAAAGAAGTTAACAAAATAAAGCAGAAGAATTTGCCACCCACTCTTCCTATTCGAAACCCGAACGTTTCTATTAAGAATTATAAACCATTCTCTAATTGATCTAATAATATTATCCCAACAATTCCAACCACCGACTTCCTTCGACTTAAACAATACCAAATTCCTCCAATACCGAATATTCCAACAAACATAGCATGTCATGTTAGCAGTAGTTTGAGTTTTTGTGTTTAGGTTGAATTGTTTTATAAGCATAGCCCTAGTTGTTTTGGTGTATTATAACTCTTGTTTTTTTCCTTGCACTCTTTGTGTTTGATTAGGTTTATTAAAATATTCTAATTTATTTAAACTTACTGACATTTGTGCGTGTACGTATAGTGTTTAAAATCAAATCAGTTCACTAAAAAATTATTAATTAAATTATATTAAATTAAATATTGCAAAAAATGATATTCATTTCAAATATGTTTGAGTTATTTTCTAACAGAACCACACAGTTTGATTCAGTTTGCAATTTGTATTTTGCTAATTAAACTAAACAAAATCAAGCCGCATTGGTTACAAATTCTTACAAATTATTATATATTTTTTCAATTCTTTAAAGAAATCAACAAAATACTATGTGTATATTTTATCTATTCTTTGTAAAATATTTATTTTATTTACAAATCAATAAAAAGTAAAAATTTATTTATTTATAAACACTATTATTTTTTATTTGAAATAAAATTGATATATATTTATTTTTGTTTTCGTTTATAATTTGTTGACATGGATAAAATAAAATAAAAAGTTTAATTTATATTACTTTTATATATAAATTATTGATAATATTTTAGAATTATTTAAAAATGCAATTTCTTTTATATTATCTTTTAGACATAAGATAAAATTGTAAGATGCAATTCATATTAATACAACAAATTATAAATTTACTTTGATAATTATAAGTTTATTTTATAGTAATGTATTGTTACGGTTGATTCAAAATATACATGTTGATATTCTTTATGGTGGAGTATGATTGTCACTGAAGACAATATGAAAGCTTATGTATTATTTTCAACCAAGGTGGAGATTGTTGGTGTTGGATGAAAATATACATTTTGAAGAAGTATCACATCGCTTAGTTTTATGAAGAAATAAGGAGTCCAAGGCTATATATAGGATTCAAGTTCTTCATTCCATGATGCACCAGTCAAAAATACTTTAAGCTTGTATTTGACTTTCTTCGTTCCTCTTTTTTCTCTACGCTTTGTTAGTTTCTTCCCCAACAACTGGTATTAGAGCTTTTGATTCGATCCGAGGATAAGTATTCTAAGTATGCTTTGTTGTTGTAATTTTGTCTGATCTTCTACATCAAAAAAGAAGGGTAGTGTTGTGAAAGAGTTGTTGAGCTACAGTCACAAATTCCGCTGTGCAGTTTGGGTTAGAGAAAAGTAATGGAAGGATTTTTTTACTTGTGAAAATTTCAAGTCAAAGATGTGTTGATACAATCAAGATTACACAAGGTGCAAGAATATGTCGGTGGTTGAAGAGCTTCCTGCCAACAAGGAAGTTGCATTATAATGTTTCAACCTGGTTTTCAACATGTTAAAATTCTTGAAGTGGTTTAACTTCAAGTGAAGTATACTCTTCTTTAGGTGGAGTATGATAGTTTTTTAAAACTATGATTGTCAGTGAAGACAATGTGAAATTCTTGGAGTGGTTTAACTTCAAGTGAAATTTATTCTTCTTGATAAAATATATGATTATCGGTGATGACAATATGAAATTCTTGAAGTGTTTTATCTTCAAATGAAATATACTCTTCATGAGAGAGTATGATGGTTTTTAAAACTATGAATAAACAAGGCATAGAGCGAAAAAAAAGAAACACAAGAACATAACGTGAAAACTCAGAGTATGATGTGTTTCTTTTTTTTTTCTTGAAGTGTTCTTTATTATTCTGAAGATTTATGTTTTCTGTTAGGGTTTATGATAAACATGTTGGATCAGATGTCGTGACATCTGTGAGTGTGCAGTTCTGATATTCAAGGTATCAGTCTGTTGTTGCGCCTCTGAGTTTAAATGATTATGTAGCACAATGTCTTGACATGTGTTAGGACATCTGCTGTCTGCATAGGCCAGAATTTCATACTGCATTAGTAAGAACTAAATTTGCATACGTCTAAGATTCCACTCGTTTGAAAATCAAATTATAGTCAACAAGATCATAAATATAAAGCATGATTGGAGCTTTAATCTTGAACATACATTTAGAGTTAAAATTTTTTTGTGCAAATTACTTTTCTTAGGATGTCGAGCAACTCGAGCCTATGCGCGCACTCGGTATCCACAATAAATTTGACAGAGAAAAATCACCTTTTTTTGATACGGGATAAAAAGAAAATTAAATTAAATTAAATTATCTAGAAAATAAAAGTATATTGAGATCAACTATTAAGAGAGTATTGATTTTAACAGAAGAGTTCGCAAAACACCGAAAGACTGTTACGTTGCATTATTACCAGTTCCATTTTTTGTTAGATAGTCAGCACAAACATTCTCCTATGTAAGAGTGAAATATTTGAACTTGACATTCCCTAGAGTGAATCTCTTTAATATTGTAAAGAATCACAGTATAGTGATGTCAAGCATTAACAGATTCTGAGATAAGTTTGATAGCAGAGTTGGAGTCAGAATAACACATCAAGTCTTTGAAGTTAAGTTCATGTGCCATATACAAACCCTGATATAACGCCACCAGCTTAACATAAAGGATGTTGGAATAATCAATATTATCTACAAAATTCATGAACTGAAACACAATCAGCATTTCGAATCAATCCACCAAAATCCGAGATGTCGGGATTACCGAGGCTACTGCCATCAACATTCAAATCATATTACTAACTTTGTGTGCATTCCACGTGATCGTTCTCATTAGATGAGACATTTTTTTCTATAGAAAATATTTAGCTAATAGATTAGCATAATTCACTGTGACGAGTTTCAAAGTATAGGAAGATACCACTTCATTTGTAAGACATAGTTTCTTCCTATTGCGCCACAACCACAAACAAGCAACTAAGAAGATAGAGTCGTCATCAATACAATGTCTAATCCAATCATATAAACTATTCCCTTATAAAAATATTGGGTCCAAGAAGCCTAGGGGTGTGCGTGGATAACCATTTAACATGAACCAATCCATTTTTATGGTTATGGTTTATAAACCAAACCACTTGTCACAAAAACCAATTTAAAATTCATAACCGATTCGAAACTGGTTTAAAACCGATTCTAAATGGGTTTTGATTTTAATCTAAATTTATAATCAACTTTAGGGATCAACTTCGGTCTAATTTTAAAATTTTGAATCCATAAGTACATCAGTTCTCCGATCTTTGGTTATTTTACTTTCTTTAAGATTTTAGTTTTTTAAGTTTAAAAAAAAAAGTAATATTCATGCTGTATTTATTGTCTATTTTCTATTACATGATCTTATTAATATCACATTCAATAAGTAACATTAGAGGTTAAAGTTGGTAGACTAATGATAGGAACCCTAGATCTAAAGTTGCATTGATAGACAATAAAATAAGACAACAATTCTTTCTTACCCATAACAAAGAAGAATTACAAATATATAAGTAGGTTTAGACTACTTTAATGGGCCATGGGCCTAACGAAAATACTAAAACAACAAGATAAATATAAGTGTTGCTAATAACACCCCTTTAATGTAAAACATAGTCTTTCAAACGGACTGAACCTATCCTGTTTCTAATGGGCCTAGGCCCTTTCTTAACAATACTCTCTGGCCCACAAAGAACCTTGTCCTCAAGGTTCATGGATGAGTTGTGGTGTTGGGGAGGATCATTTTAGTTGTTGGGCTGAATGGAGTCCACTTGAGGCTGAATGGATGAGTTGTGGTGGGAAACAGCTGTAGGTGTTCCAGGATTAGTGGGACACGTGTGTGGAGGACAAGTTTCCGCGTCATGCTGATAAGGGTGGGGGAGATTTGGTTTAGATATGTGGGAAGGAGAGTTACTATAATTGGGGTTAGGTAGAAAGTAACCGTTGCAAGTTGTAGGTGTTGGGGAAACCGAAGAATTGGGCAGCGTGGCATTGGGAGACGCGCTGCATGTGGGCCGCGTGGGAGAGAGAGAAACGCATGGGGCAGTGTGTTCACGTGGGAAACTGACTTTGGAAGGTGTAGTAGAATTAAAATTTCTACTTAAGTACTTATCACATGGCTTTGCTTGTTTTTCATTTGGTCGTTCTTCTTTCTCACTTGGCGCAGAAAACTCAGACTCTTTAGCCATATTTATTTCTTCTTGTTTCTTTGAAAACCATCCATTGTTTGAAAAATCTTCTCCTAAAACTTTCGTTTCCTCCATCTTCTCTTAGTTGTGAGAGTTCATGGTCTGTTGTAGGGCTTCTGTTGTGGTGTGTTGGGCGAGTTCCTGTTATGCATGCAACGGTAGAGGCCGAAAGTCCCTGTTTGGGTTGTGTCCATAATAAGGCTTCAAGAGGGAAACGTGAAAGACTCGGTGGATACAAGAGGATGAAGGCAGATCTAGCATATAAGCCACCTCTCCCACACGTTTGACGACTGAAAAAGGTCCGAAGAAACGCTTTGTGAGTTTCTGAGAGGATCGTCGCTCCACTATGTTCTGGCGATAAGGCTGAAGCTTCAACAAGACGAGATCTCCAACCTGAAAGGTAAACTCTCGTCTTTTTGTGTTAGCCTGTTTCTCCATCTGAATCCTACTCTTTTTCAAGTTTTCCTTTAACTGATGTGAAATATTGTCGCGTTGTTACAAGGAAACGTTCAAAGAGTCCGCCGTTGCTGTTCCGGCCAAATAATCAAGTATATTGGGTGGGTCACGTCCATAAAGAGCCTTGAAAGGAGTCATTTTGATAGCTGTATGGAAAGAGGTGTTATACCAGAACTCAGCTAGATGCAGAAACTTAAACCAAAGACGAGGGTGGTCGCTAACGAAACACCTCAGGTATGTCTCAACTGATCTGTTTACTACTTCTGTTTGGCCGTCCGTTTCTGGGTGATAAGTTGTGCTGTATTTGAGTGTAGTGCCTTGGAGCTTAAAGAACTCTGTCCAGAACGTGCTTAGAAATAAAGGGTCACGGGAAGAAATGATGGTTTTGGGAATACCATGAAGGCGGAAAATTTCAACCGCGAAACAGGTGGCGAGATCCTTAACCGTAAACTTGGACGGAAGAGTGATGAAGTGAACAAACTTGGTCAATCATTCACATACAACCCATATAACAGTGTGGCCGAAAGAGCTTGGCAAGTGGGTTATGAAGTCCATGGTAAGCTTATCCCATACTTTGTTAGGAACTGGTAAAGGCTGTAGGAGACCTTTTTTCTTTTGTGTTTCGTATTTGTTGTGTTGGCAAATATCACACTGTTTAACCAGATTCTTCACTGCCAGGGAGATCCCGGGCCAACAGAAAGAAGATGTCAAACGAGATAGAGTTGCCCGAACTCCGGAATAGCCTGCTGTTGGAGTGCTGTGATATTCTTGAAGGATGTTCGAACAGAGATTAGGAATATTAGGTATGAAAATACGTTCTTTGTAGTAAAGCACTCCCTTTGAAAATTTATACAAATTGTTAATACCTGCCTCTTGTTTTGTCTTTTGCACCAAGAGCCTTCCGAAGCTGTCATGAGTATAGAATTGAAGGAGTGTCTTAAAGAGATCTAGAATGGGAGAGGAGAAAACTAGCAACAGAGGGTTATCAGGAAGGAACTTCCGAGTCAGAGCGTCAGCTACTAAATTAGAGCTTCCAGGTCGGTAAAAAATTTCAAAGTTAAAACCTTGTAATTTGGAAGTCCATTTGTGCTGTTCTGGGGTTTGAATCTTCTGTAACAACAAATTCTTAGGGCTTTTTTGATCTGTGTAAATGTGGAATTTCTGGCCAAGAAGATACTGACGCCACTTTTTTTACAGATTCGGTGATAGCAAACATCTCCCTCGCATAGACAGTAGCGGCTTGCATACGAGGACACATTTTCTTACTGAAGAAGGAAATAGGATGACCATCTTGCGACAAAACAGCACCAATAGCCACACCAGAAGCATCCGTTTCCAAGTTAAATGTTTTTGTAAAATTTGGTAGGGCTAGGACCGGCATGTCGGTCATTTTTTTCTTTAACTCTGTAAAGGTCAAGGCCGCCGCTGAATTCCATGTAAATATAGTAGAACGTAACAAGTCGGTGAGAGGAGCAGCGAGATTGGCGTAGTTGCGCACAAAGCGCCTATATAATCCTGTGAGGCCTAAAAATCCACGGAGTGTCGTGAGAGAGAGCGGTGTCGGCCAATCAAGGATGGCTTGCACTTTGTCAGGATCTGGTGCAACACCACCCACAGAAATCGCATGCCCTAAGTAATCAACCTCATCAACTGCAAAAACACACTTTGGTAATTTCACAAAAAATGAATTAGATTTAAGTAAATCGAAAACAATCTACAAATGACAAAGATGATCTTTAAAAGTGGTGCTGTAAATCAAAATGTCATAAAAAAAAACCAAAACAAATTTGCGTAAATAGGGCCGTAATAAATCGTTCATTGTAAACTGAAAAGTGGAAGGTGCGTTAGTGAGCCCAAAAGGCATAACAAGAAATTCATAGTGTCCGTCAAAAGTCCAAAAAGTTGTCTTATGTGTGTCTTCCGATGCAACTCGGATCTGGTGGTAACCGCACCGTAAGTCTAACTTAGTGAAACATTTTGCAGAGCCCAATTCATCCAAAAGTTCATCAATTGTGGGAATGGGGAAACAATCTTTAATGGTAACAACATTGAGTGCACGATAGTCGACGCAGAAACACCATGTCCCGTCTTTTTTTTACAAGTAAGACTGGTGAGGAAAAGGGGATGTGGCTGGGAATAATCACACCATGGTTTAGCATATCTTTGATAATAGCTGTCATAGCATCTTTTTGAGAATGTGGGTATCGGTAAGGTTTAATATTGATAGGGGGTATGTTGGGTTCAAGAGGAATGTGATGGTCATGGGGCCGTTTTGGTGGCAGGCCTGAATTGAGCTGGAAAATGGTAGGATACTTTTGGATCAAGCTCAAAAATTTTGGATGTAAGTTTGGAGGTAAGGAAGTAAAAATAGCGTTTGGTGTTTGGTCACACGCTGGGGTTGGGGGAATGGGTTGGAAAGTCATTAAATGGAAAGAAGCTACAGAATTTGTGTGAATAAGGTGGCATAATTGGTGGAAAGTGGTATGGGTTGGATGAGTGTTAGGGTCGCCCTTCAAGATTATGGTGTGATCTTGATGGGTAAAAGTGATGGAGGGAATAAAAAAATCTGCTTGGATAGGTCCTAAAGTTCTTAACCAAGCCATTCCTAGGACCACATCAGCTCCTTCAATTGGTAATAAATAGAAAGGAAGTTGAAAAGGTTGCTTTTGTAAAACAAGTTGAACATTAGGGCAAATACCCTCACAATGTAAATGAGAACCGTTTCCCACCATGACCGAAAAGTGAGGTATAGGAGTAGTCTTGAGGTTGAGGTGTTGAGCAATTTGAGGTTGAAAGATGTTGTGAGTGCTGCCCGTGTCAATAAGAACCATGATGGGTAACCCACCAATGATTCCTTGAAACATCAATGTTTGGGGCGAAAATTGACCCGTTAAGGCCTGAGTAGACAGCTGAAAATAGGTGTCGCTTTCCTCATGCTGACACTACGCCAAAATTGATCTTTTGTATCGCCTAATTTAATAGCGCCTTTAAAGAAAGTGCTATTAAAAAGGGAACACAGACATCTATAATAGCACTTTATAATTAGGCGCTATTATAGGATGCAGACAATGTAATTTTGATAGTGCTTTGTTAAAAAACGCTATTAATAAATTTCACTAAAATAGCGCTTTTTTAAAGACGCTATTAATATTCTCAATTAAGATAGCGCTTTTTTAAAAACGCTATTAATATGTTCAATTAAGATAGCACTTTTTTGAAAACGCTATTAATTTACTGTTCTATGCTCCATTAAGATACCACTTTGTTAGAAACGCTATTAATTTACACTACTACAATTTTAACATATAATAGCACTAATTTAATAGCGCTTTTTAATAAAGTGCTATTAAAAATATCACAAAGAAACTTTTAATAGCATTTATTTTTCGGGCACTATTATAAGGTGCCAAAAAAAATTTCAAAAATATAAAACAGGAGTTTAATAGCGTTTTACATGGACGCGATATTATCAAAACATTCTTTTAATATCACTTCTTGAGAAAGTGCTATCTTAAGCGTTTTATTAAAATAAAATAAAAAGTGTCATATCCTAATTTTTGACCATAAGATTCTACCTCTCTGTGCATCATTTTGCATATCTGCATGCTTTATCACTAACGGGTTTGTGCAGGAATTTTAATTTTTGAGTGGAGATGGTTTTCATTTTCTCAGTTATACTCCAAGATGTGATCGTTGGGTTCTGGTTCAAAGGGTTTCTAGGATTTTCTACTGGTCATTTGCCTCAAGAATTCTCAAAGATTTAAGGAAGATTAGGATTTTGGACCAGTTGGTTGTGATAATGAGAATTGGTTGGAATCTCGTGATGAGTTATATGACAGGTGATATCCTCACTTTCAAAGGATTTCTCGTGGTATAGTTTGGTCATATTCGCAAGATTGGATCATCGGTGGTCAAGTGGAAGATTTGAACTTTTGGTAGTTTGTGAACCATGCACTTTAAAGTGGTAAGGTAAATAAAGTTTTGCTTTGAAGTTCGATTTGATTCATTGCTTACAAGTTTCAAGTTCAAATTCAAGTCAGTGATTCATTCTCCATCATTAAATTGTAAAGTCCATGTTCATTTTTTTTCAAGCTCCAAACTATGTTGGAATTCACTCAAGTCACCATGTGCCCCATTTTCGATTCCATAAATTTTGGCGAGGAGTGGATCATTCATTATTCAAAGAGTTTTATTGATTTTCACTAAGTTTAATTCAAAAATATATATATATATATACTTAAGGTTGCAAATTAACTCCAAAAGTCTCAAGAATTACAAGTAAAAAAAAGAAAAGCAAAAAGTGCATTAGTCCATTTTAAGCATTCAGAGACAGGGCGTTTGACTTGTTTGATACAAAGTCATAAAATAAGTCCATAAAATGTTGACTGCCAATGTCTGTGCTTCACACGTCACCAATCCATCATTTTATCCACAATACTTTAAGCCAAAACCTGCGCAATTCAAAGCGGATCGTCAATGAGAAAATTCCAAACATTTATTGCAGATCATTCTTATAAATTTTCTTCAGCTATCCAAATGAAAGTGAACCGACACAACCCAACAAGGTTATTTCAAAGTGGAAAGTATCAAACATAATTAAGTCCAATTCATTTATTTCAAAACCGATTTCAGACATGATTAAAACAATTCCAATTTTTTCCAAAACAATCTTCAGACGAGTTGCAAACATGGTTTTAATTTCTTTCAAACATCATCAATCCAAGCATTCAAAGAGGAAAGAATCAAAAACATGTTCAGACACAATTCAAGTTAATTCCAAAACAGACCTAGCATGTTCACTTAAAAATAGAAAGGAAAATCACCCGTTATCAATACAAAGCTGCAAAGTTCAATCTTTTGGATGTATATAAAGAGGGCAATAGACCAAGATTCGGGGACCCAGTGCAGAAAAAGAAAAATCACAATACCATACAACGTCATTCTCATTCTCAGACAGTGAGAAAGTCATCAGTATTCACACCATACATCACATACACAGAAATTGCTCATATCAGAAAAGAGAGCTCACACTCAAAAGACCCTCACATCACTAAATTCACAAACCTGCACTATACACGGTTTATCGCGGCGACGCAAACAACAGCAGCAATACTCACACGCAGACGATTTGAAGGGCGAAGAAGGAACTGAAGACGTACTGAGCGAAAGCCACTTCGCCGCAAATTTTACTCCGTCGGGAATTCGTGCGCTCTCATCGATCGGATTGAATCGTCGGCTACGGTTGAGCTGTAGGCAGTCGAGATTGAGAGACGGCGAGGTATCAGTGACGTAGAGGTTACCACGAGGCCGCCAGAAGTACATCATCGCTATCCCCGTTCCTGGATCCCCATCTAAGTATTTCGCGGATTTGTTGTCGGTAACTCTCTCTCTCTTTCGTTCATGTTGATTCATTGAACCTATGTTTGTTTGGGTTGAAATCCAACTGTTAGAAATATAGTTTTTCTGAGTGAAATTGGTAGTGTAGATTTTGATACTGTTGGGAGAAGTTCAGAGAGAGATGTTGAGTGAGGTTTGGATATGAGAAAGAGTAAGGACCTTTAGCCGCTGAAAGAAATTGGTTAGGGTTCAGTGTGAACCTTGTTTATTTTCAAACGAACCGGGTCGGGTAATCCTATCCTTTTGATCTGCCCCCCTCTCTGTTGGGCTTGGGCTTAGCTCCTTTATTGGAGAGGATTTCAGTTTTTGCTTTTCTTTTTTTTTTTAGAATTTAAATCAATTACTGACATTTAGTTTGCTTATGTTTTAGTTTTTTAGTTTAATTAGGTCAATCAGAATTTAATTTTAATCAGGATTAATTAGTTTAGATATTAATTAGTTAGTTTTAACTAAATTAGTTTTAATTAGAAAATTAATTAATTATGTAGATTTATTTAGAGTTTTATTTTAATCCTTATTTTTAATAAATTGTTAATGTATTGTTTTTTGTTAGTTAATTCTAATTTAGGACTAAACTTCTCATTTAGTTTACTTATTAAAAAATTGAAGAAAAATGTCAAAAAAAATATTTGTTTTTCTCTCTTGATATATTATTTATATTTTTTATATTTAAAAATCCAAAAATATTTTTTAATTAGTTAAAAAGAAAATTTCTACTCTTATTTCGATCTTTGTTCTTCGCCCGTATATTCAAACCATTTTTTCAAAATAAACTCTCGATTCACATCGAGCCATTTTTGCCCTTGTAAGTCGATTGCTTTTTAAGCATCGCCATCAACCTTTAGGTCCTTCCCCTTAACAGATACCTTTAGCAAGCAAACAAATAAATAACATAAATAATAACAAGAGGTTCCCGTAGAGTACTACGGACGTTTAGGATGCTAACACCTTCCCTAATCGTAACCAAACCCCGAACCTTAGATCTCTTATTAGGTTTTCGATCTTTAACCCTTTCCTTTGGATAAAATAAAGACCGGTGGTGAATTCAAAGAAATGCAATTCAAGTTAATATAATAGCTTGGTATCTAATTCTTACCGCGACAAAAAGCACAATGATATTTCTGCTCTGTGGAGCCCTCATCAAACTCCTAACCCAAGAAACACTACTCCATGAGCTCTCACTTTCAGCCGCAACAATTCTGTGTCATATCTCATGAAACACGTCTTCTTCCACTACTATAAAAAACCCATTTAACAACGGTTGGAAATGACATATAATAACGCGGGCGAAGGCGTTGTTATGTAGAGTGTTGTTGTATATACGGTACGTATAATGACGGCCCAGTAACCATTGTAATAAAATGGAAAACACGCTACCTATAATGACGGTTATTTTAAATACCCGTTGTTGTATGTCTTTTAATAAAATTAAAAAAAATTGTTGCATTAGAACAAGAACAACAACAAGAACATCAAGAACAACAACAAGAACAATTAACAACAGTAAGAACATCAAGAACAACAGTAAGAACAACAACAACAACAAGAACAAGAAGAACAAGAAGAAGAAGAAGAAGAAGAAGAAGAAGAAGAAGAAGAAGAAAAAACAACAACAACAACAACAACAACAACAACAACAACAACAACAATAATAACAATAATAACAACAAGAACAACAACAACAAGAACAACAACAACAACAACAATAATAACAATAATAACAACAAGAACAACAACATCAACAACATCAACAACAACAACAATAATAAAAATGATAACAATAATAACAACAAGAACAACAATAATAAAAAAGAATAACAAGAACAACAATAATTAAAAAAGAACACCAACAACTAACATTGCTAACTCGAGTTCTGAAATTTGTTCTGAAATTTGGTTTAGTGGAGAAATAGAGTATCGTAACTGAAAGATGATGTTTGGAGGTAGAAGATGTAGTTCATCTAAGTTTTAGGTTTCACGCGGATCACTAATAGTAGTGTCTTGGTCGTTGATAATCACTAAATGGACGACCAAGATTTGTTTAAGGATGGTGAATAAACTCAATATGCGCGCCACCTATAATGTTGGTAATGAGAATTGAAAATATAAGTAAAAAACCAAAAATGCTGGTGCTGGGACTTGAACCCATGACAAGACGCTACCTATAATGACGGTTAGTTTAAATTACCCGTGGTGAAAGGTCTGTCATCATTTTGAAAAAATAAGTAAAAAAAGCTACATATTACAACGGCTGGTTTAAATATCCGTTGCGAAAAGGTTTGTTAGCATTTTGAAAAAATAGGAAAAAAAAGATTAAAATAAATTCATAAAAATCTAAAAACACGAAATTTAATCTAATTAGGTAAAATAAGAATTTTGAGAATTTTTTTAGAATTTTTTGAGACTATGAAAACAATAAAAAATTCATCAAAAATAGAAAAAAGATGAATTTGGGGTTTTGAGGGTGAAGTCTCGTAACTCTTCTAGAGTACGAGACTAATGACCGCACGATTTTTCTACTTCAGATGCACGAAACATATCTTAAAAAGGAGACGATTTTCCCTAAAACCGATTTTTTGAAGTGCAAGACCTAAAACTAAATTATTGGCTATAATGACGGTTGAAAACATACCAGTGGTGAAAGGTTGTGGGTATTTTGAAAAAATATGTAAAAAAACCATAAATGTTGGTGCTGGGACTTGAACCCATGACCATGCGCTACCTATAATGACGGTTAAAAAAAATACCTGTGGTGAAAGGTTGTGGGTATTTTGAAAAAATATGTAAAAAAACCATAAATGTTGGTGCTGGGACTTAAACCCATGACCATGCGCTACCTATAATGACGGTTGAAAACATACCCGTGGTGAAAGGCCTTACATTTCACCATGGTTTGAATATTAACCGTCATTAAAAGCCTTTTAACGAGATTAAAAAAAAGCGCGCATCTATTACAACGGTGTATAGGCAATCCGTTGTAAGCCTGGCGTTGTTGTTTGCGTGTTTTGTAGTAGTGTTCCCCTCATCTTACTCAAGTATTCTTTCATCTTCCAACTCAAATTCTTCTTCCCCCAATGAATTCACCTTAAAACCCTAAAACAATTCTTCTCTCCGTCAAACTCATACAATTTTTTCACTTCCTCAAACTCAGCCTCAATTTACAAACTTAAAAACCCTAGAACTTAAATCTAATCCATAACTCAGAAATCCTTAAATTTGATTCAAACCCAAAAAATCGATTGAACCCAGATTCATGAAATGGATTAATTTGTTCCCAAAAATAAATTGAAACCCTAAAACCATATTCTTTCATCAACAATACTACAGATGTTCAGATTTCGTTAAAGTCTCTATATTGGCTATGGTGCTCAAAGAATCTTGCCATTTTCGACAGGTAACATCACATTCATTTCGAGATGATAGTATAGTAAATGATACATATTTTATCCGGGTATTCATTCTTTCAAATGTCGTACCTTGTCCTATTTTGGTACAGGTATTCACATGATTATTTTCTCATGGGGTTACTGTGCGATACTGATTTTTGTGCCTAGTCAGTCTTGCTTTTGTAATATGTTATTCATAACGATGGTCCAGACACAGGCTTTAACATTGCTTTACGAATTATCTTCTGCTTGCTGATCGATACAGTTACCATGGATTTTATGTTGTAAAAATTGAGTTTTGCACCACATAGACTGTAACATGCCCTTATGGTAGTCAGAATTCCACTAATAGGAGATGGATGCACTACATGTTTTATGTACAGAGTATGCTATAAGGGTTTTCTTGAAATATTTTTATGGATGTCTCAGGCTTTGTTGAATTTGTTGTATGCTATGCATGTTCTTTCTCATCATATCACATGTGTATATGCAGTTTGGATCTAGTGTTGGACCTAGTGCTTAAGGAATATTATCTTGCTCGGAGATTCCGATGTTTTTACATTCAGAGTTTCGTCAAATGTTCCTGTTTATTGTCGTAGTTCATGTTTCAATAAATTGTACCCATGTATGAGTGATATTTGAGGAGAAATTCCTCTCAAAGAAGATTATTCTAAGATATTCTATTTTACGGTGTACTTCACGATGTTGTCAATGTTGGGTGGGTTCCATCTCTCGACGCAGCTTCACCGGATAGTTTTTCCTCTTTTTTCATTCCGCCATAGATAGTTAAATTAGAGCCGGTTGTTTTAACATTCAATGCGTTTACAATGGTTAGTTAGTACTTGCAAGACTTAAACTTTGCTCCTTTATGTTTCATTATTCTTAATGAGAAGTCTAATCTACTTGAGGTTTATTGTTGGAACTTTTTATTAAGAAATTTATGAATCTAGTGGAGTTGGACTCATTAAAGAAGTCCCTAGTTTGTTTTTCTTGTGTTAGTGGTCTTTCAACTACAAATTAAGAGCCAGACTATTGTAGCCTAACTAGTGGACATTGTTATCAAATGGTAGCCACTGTAGATGGTCCAACACAGTGGGTGAGTTGTTCCTTATTATCTTTATTTTCTTAGAATTTTAGGTTTTTTGCTCTGATTACATGTTTTTTCTGCCCCAATTCATATGAATTTCTTGACTTGTATAACATGGACTCGTTTGTATCTTGAGGTGTAACAGTATTGGGAAATGGATAACACTTCGTGGTTGTTGATGTCTGTGATTTTTGATTTTGTTTGCTCCTTGCTTTCTTTTACAGGAGCATTAGGTTTTTACTTGATGATGTGATATGTTGGGATTATGATATGGAGAGTGCAACGGAGGCGAAAGTACTTCGTCGGACCTTGCCTGTCTTAGTTGAGGAATCTGATGCTGATACATCTATTATAAGGGAAGCTAGTCAGAGATTAATGTTACGGTAGGATGTTTTGTCTGTGCGTGCGGTTTCGAAAGCACGGGATAGTTTTATGATGCATCTGGCCTCTATTAGAGAAGTGGTGCAGCTATCGAATGCAAGAATTGTTTTGGCAAGAGAAGATATGGAATTCGATAAACAATCCTCTCTAGAGCCTTTTTCGGTTACGCCTACAAGAAGACTGAAAGGAAATACCTCTTTACAAGAGCATGGAGAACTCTTGCCTGATGTTGAGACATTGAAGAGCAGTACTGATTCTTTTGGGTAAAATGGTCCGAGTTCATTTGCTGGTGCTAGTCACCCTCCAGAGCCTGTTGATACCGATCTCATGAGAACGGTTTATATAGGTCGAAACAAACCCGAAGCTGGATTGTACGTGAAGGGTCCTTTCCTCGAAGATCTTTCAATTCATAATCTCACTAAGAAACCAAGCATAGTTGTTGTTTCGCCTGCAGAAAGTACTCTTGAAGAATCAAATGACACGGGCAAAAACCGAGAAAATTGCCTTCATTCTCGAACAAGTATGAACCACATTTCTTTGTTTCAGAGATCACTTAAGTAGTTGGCTATCAATTTCATATGTTGCTAATAATTTACTGATTTGAGAATCTTCCTTGTTAAATTGTGTAGGTTCGATTGTGCCTAGACCGACGGGATTATGTTCGTGCACAAATACTCTCAAGAAAGATTAGTCCAAGAGTATTAGATATAGATGCATCTAAGGAAAAGAAAAAGCCTAAAGAAGGCGATAATATGGTTGAAGAGGCTCCTGCAGACATTCCATCTCTATTGGAGTTGAAGCGGATTTATTATGAACTAATGATTAGGTAATTGAATTCCCACTTTCTATTTCATTGTAGTGTTTATTGTAGTTATAATTACTGTGGCTCGCTCAACCCTCTATATTTTGATGTCTCCCAGTTTTATTTTATATAAACTGAACACTGTGTAGATGCACAAGATCCTGGCTTTTGGTATTTTCAGTTTCATTAACATTTAAGGATATGCTTTTTATGTTAACCTATTTAAAGAAAGTATATGCTCACAATTATCCCAAGGACATTGTTTAATTGTTTAATAGTTATAAGTACCGTGGCTCGCTCACAATTGGCGTAGTGTGTTTACAAATTTTCGTTCAATTATCAGTAGCAATGCCGACGTCGGTGTTTACCAGCAGCCAGCAGATGAGCAGTAAACACAAACCACAAAACCGTGAAGTGATCCTGATTCGCCGCCAGCAATGACTATTCAACATGGCGGTGACGTTCGAATCATTTTCTCCATAGTTTGTCTTATCTGTAGAGGTAGCTAAGGTTATTTGAATAATGTCACTGCTACTGTTGTTGTGTTCAAATGTGGAAATTTTGCTGAAACTGGACATATTGGTTCTGACCTGTTTTTTAAAACATTGGCTTCAAGTTGCATCTTATTTTCTACATTAATAAACATGTTTCTTCTAAGTTCTACTCCTTCATAAGTTCTAAAGGTGTTTGTTTCAAGCGTTGATTTTAGTTACGTCAATTGAATTTATTTTATATATATTTTCCCCAACATTGCAAATAGTGAACATCGAATTGAATGATGAGCCAATGAAATGAGTGCATAATGCTTAAGAGGGAGTTTTTGGTGGAATAGCTTTTGAGATCAAAATGAGTTTTAGTTCATTTGCATGCTTCAGTAGTAGTTGTCTTTATTTACTTTGATTTTTGGCTTGTCAAGGTGATGGTGTATACACAGGGGTTTCATATATTAAACATCATAGCTCATCTCAACCAACTTCCATATACAGAGGGGTTTCAAGGTATTCATTGAATTCATTTCATTATTATTAAATCTACATTCATAAAGTTGCCATTTATGTTCATCGTCATTGCAAGTTTTTTTGTTGTTGTATAGGCGCAGATGGACTGGTAGATTTGAAGCGAATTTATGGGATCACAATAGTAAGCTAGAGGGTCGTATCAGGAAAGGGCGTCAAGGTTCTTTTCTCTATCTCTCTTGTTTTACTTTGAACTTCTTTACTAATTATTTTGATTTGAAGATGGGTTAGAAAAATGAAATACTAGGGCCACTATAAGCTGAATTTCTTGTTTTTTGTTTGACATGGAATGACTCGGTGCAATTCTTGGCTCCTGTCACAGTGTATTTAGGTGAGAAATGTTTCTACTAAATTCTACCATAGATTTTTCCTAAATTCCCTAAAGCATGATATGGTGAATGACTCGGTGCAATTCTTGGCTCCTGTCACAGTGTATTTGGGTGAGAAATGTTTCTACCAAATTCTATCATAGATTTTTCCTAAATTCCCTAAAGCATGATATGGTGAATTAGTACATGTTGAACTAATGGTTATGATTATCCATAGGTGGGTATGACAGTGAAGAAAATGCAGCAAGGGCTTATGATTTGGCATCATTGAAGTATTGGGGAGAAACAGCTACCACAAACTTTCCTGTATCAATCACTTTTATTATTCAGTTTGGATCTATTTTCTGTATATAATACTAAGCTGCAACTAGAGTTAGTCTCAAATATGTATAATTCTACTTATAGTCTTTTATTTATTACAGTAACAATTACAAAATAAATACGCATATTTAATGGTTTAGATCTTGTACAATTAAAATGTAGCAAAAGAGAATTTATGATTTTGATCATTCATATATTAGAACTTTCATCGCTTAGAAGATTTGTGTTCTCTAATATCTCAGGTTTCCGATTATGCAAAGGAAATAGAGGAGATGAAACATGAAGGAAAGTGAGAATATATTACTTCACTGCGAAGGTATGTATGAGTTAACCTACTAATTATTTAGCATTATATTTAAGTTCCTCACCTAAGACCGTACTTCCTCTTTGCTTACAGGAAAAGCGATGGTATTTCTAGGGGGACTTCAAAATATAGAGGTGTTACCAGGTTTGAAATTTGAAACAACATATACTATCAAGTGATTATCATTCTCTTGTATCTCTAATGTTTTTTTACTTTGGATCCTTCAGACACCGCCAAAGTGGTAAATTGCAAGCAAGAATTAGTCGAGTTGCTGAAAACAAAGATCGATACTTGGGAACATTTCGTAAGCTTTTTTATCTTCTGATATTAATAAGTTGGTATTAGCTTAATTTTGCTGATATTTCAACCAATCTCATAGATTTTTATCCATATATGTTTTCCATTAGAGATTAGTATTTCCAAAATTTTCAGATGGGTTCTCATTGAATACAATTGTAACTAACTATTCACATGTTTTTTATCTTTTTTAGAGCCACAAAAGTTTTCAAAAGATGGTTACGAAGAACACATGCAAGTGAGTCATCTTGCTCCTGCTATGCTTAAAAACTTCTTTTTCCATACCATGAAGAAAGAGTGCATAAATCTTGTTCGTGCATTACTTTTGTGAAGTCTACAAAGTCTTGGAGAGGCAACACATGAAGAAAGAGTGCATAGAGTCAAAATATGGTTATGTGAAAAGTCATGTGTTTTGTGCTTATTAGTACTCAATATTAATGTCATAAACGATGAACAAATTTGTTTGAATTTTAGTTTATAATTTATTCAATGCAACGTAAATTGTTACACCGCCCTTATCTTTCCTCTATATATGTTATGATATTTGTAAACAAGTGGATTTGGTTTAAAATGTTATTTGGTATTAATGGATCATAATATGTATGCAATGAGTAACTTCAAGCGTTATTTGGTATTGAATTAAATGTATCTTTTTGATATTTGCAAACCAAAAGAATGATTTTGTGTAAAAAAAAAACATGTACTATAATAGTGTTTTGTAGAGAGTGCTATTAATAAAAACATCCTATAATAGCACTTTTAAGAGAGAGTGCTATCAAACATGTGCCATATGTTAGCACTTTCGTTGAAAGTGCTATCAAACATGTGTCATATATTAGCGCTTTGTTTGAAAGTGCTATCAAACATGGGCCATATAGTAGCGCTTATTTTGAAAGTGCTATCAAACATGTGCTCTATAATAGCGCTTATTTTGAAACTGCTATCAAAAAACGCGCAAAATGCCCACTTCGGTAGTGTTTATCGTGAAAATTGGTAAACAACCGCTGATCTTCCAAATCTGACTTTGGTGACTTACAGGATCGATCAGATTAATCCTAGGACATGTGCTAACAGTTGACCTAAGTTAAATTCTAAAGCAATGAATACTTCGACAATACTCAAGAAGGAAAGTTTGTTGAAAATATAGTACAAGACAACATTTCAAAATGTAAAGTTAAAAGGCTGGGAATGTAAAAGGAATGGTCGAACGTGTGCAATAAAAATCAAAAGGTATAAAACGAAGATAAGTGCAGAAACGTAATTGGCTTCAAATAAAAGATGACAATTTAAGTAAAGATCAAAGTAAATTGCGTTAAAGGATAAATGGTGTTTACATCACGTACATTCTCACAATACTCTTGTTGCGGTGAAAATCGGATAACAAGCTATTAATTAATTTGCCTCATATTTTTTTACAATCTACTTTGATTTATCCAAAGGAAAGGTTCAAGATCGTTAGAAAAACCTAAAGGGGGAAGATCTAAGGTTCGGGGGTTGGTTACGCCTAGGGAAGGTATTAGCACCCTAAACGTCCGTAGTACTCTACGGGAACCTCTTGTTTTAATGTTATATTATGTTTGCTAAAGGTTCTATGATAAAGGTTGAAACCCTAGGGGTTAGTATCTAAGTATACTCGATAAGGCATCGCACCTTACGCCTACGTATCCTCGGGAATAGAATCAGAGTATGCGTAGTTCTACTTCTACTGAATGATTGACTATGGTCAATATTCAGAGGGGAAATGAGTGCGAACTCATTGTAGAGTTTAAGAACTCTCTAAATCTAGTTGTAATGGACCTATGATTATGTTTTAGTTAGTAGGGGAAAGTGATAAATTCATTATGATGAATATCACTAAGAGTTTAGGAACTCTCTCCTAAAGCTAGTTGTGATTTCTATGGCTCTGATGAGGCCAAGAAATGGAGTTTCTCCTAAGAGGTTACTTAGGTTAAGGTGGGGGCTAATGACTTTAAAAGTCAACATTAATCACCTTCATTTGGAATGGGGAAAATAATAGTTGTAAGGATTATCAAGATAAAGAGATATAATGTAAATACGATGATACAATAATACATGAATAAGATAAGATAAAATCATGATATCAACGCAAAGTGAGAATTAAACATGTCAGACAATGATTAAATATGAGATGAAATAAAATGAAAAAGTCTCGTCTTAATCATGATTTAATCGAGAAACCGATTATCAATGATTCTTGACTTTCATCGACTAAAATGAAAGTGGTCTCACGTTGATCAAAGTTTTGTCAACTCAATGAAATCAACCGAACCATGAGGTTTGTTATGTCATCGACCAAAATAAAGAAAGTGGAATCGAAATGAGAAATAAAATCGGTCTCGTCTAAATTAAGAATTAATCGAGAAATCGATAATCTTAATTTTTGACTTTCATTGACCAACAAAAATAAATAAAAGTAGCCTCGCATTTATGAAGACTTTATTGATTTAAAATAAATCATCAAGGTCAATATTTTTTGTATGTCATTGGCCTAAAATAAAGATTATGAAATAAAATAAGGTTAATCTCGTCTTAATCAAGATTTAAATCGGGAAATCGACAATCTTGACATTTGACTTTCATCGATCAAAATAGAATCGGAATGAAAATGACACTAGTCTCGTCTAAATCAAGATTTAGTCGATAAATCGATAATCTTAGATTTTTGACTTTCATCGACCAAAATAACATCGGAATAAAAAATCAAGTTGGTCTCGTTTAAATCAAGATTTAATCGAAAAAATCGATAATCTTCGATTTTTTAACTTTCATCGACCAAAATAACATCGAAATAAAATTGGTCTCGTTTAAATCAAGATTTAATCGACAAATCGATAATCTTAGATTTTTTTAACTTTCATCGACCAAAATAAAATAAATAAAAGTGGCCTCACCCTCATCAAAACATATTGATTTGAAATAATCAACAAAGTTAAGATTTTTGTGATTGGCCTAAATAAAGATTGAAATTATAATGAAAACCAAAGATGAGAATCCATGTAAAAATCTAAATAACATAGTTAGCAAGGATTTACAAAAGCTATATTAGTAACTTAATCAAAAAATAACTATAAAAAACCTATCCAAGATTTTTTAAAAAACAAGTTAATAATGAAGCTTATTAAATAAATAAAAAAAAGGGGGCGCTGGATTTAGATGGTGGTGTGAACCTCATCTCTTCACGGGCTCCTCTAAGCCCAATCACACAAAAAGAACACAAAATATAAAGTGAAAAAAATAAAACAACTGCAAACTCCAAGGGTGGTGCATAGTAAGAGTGTGTATGATATATGGATCCTCATGGGTCACACGGCCCATTGACCCTCACAATAAGGATACTGATGAACAAAAATGGTGGGTGGGAAATGCGACACGGCTTAAAAACCCAACAGAATGAAACAAGGGTACATGAATCATGGTCAAAACCTTTTGACTCACTCTTTCCAACAAAACACATCAGAATAGTCATAAGTCATAACCTTATTTCTCAAAGCATCATCGGAAAACCAAATGAACATCGCGGCCAAACAACATTCACCATTTTTCAAAAAGCAAAACAAAGTCGAAGAACTCATAAGAACAACAACATCACGAGTGGATGCAATCGATTCCAACCTTCTTCGCTCTGATGCCTCTTTCTTTCATTCTTGTGGCTTGTTCTCATTCTTCTCCATTTACGGCATCTTCCTCCGATTCCTCGCTCACGGCGGCGGCGGTCGCAATGGGCTGTTGTGGCTGAATGGCAAAGGTGATTGGAATTGTTGTTGCGATTTAAATGGGTTGTTTTAAATTTGCAGAAGAGAATGATTTTTAGGGTCTGTGTTGTTGTTACTGAGGGAGTTCTGAAGGTGGAGGATGGTGATTTTTGTGAAGCAGAGGTTAAGGTGTTTCGCGTTAAGAGTGGAGAAGAGCAGCGAGGTTGTTTGTGGAGACATTTAGGGATGATGTTTGGCTCATTGTTGGACTTTTGTTTGTTCTTTAGAGCGAATGGTTTTGGAGTCTATGTCGTGAAGAGGTTTCGTGAGGAAGATAAGTTTCAGGTTGTTGATGGTGGACCGAAGTGAAGGAGACAGGGGGAGTTTTCATTCAGTCCCCCTTATTTTCGGTTCTCCCCCCTTTTTAAACAACAATTTTTACTTTCAAAATTTGAATTTGTTGTCGTTGTTGGCTTGTTGTTTTCAAGTACAGGTTTACGTTGGAGAATCTTCGTACGATTAGCAAGCTTACGGACACGAAATTTGAATTGGCTTGTTTGGTTGTAATGTATTTTTACCCGTGTCCAAGAATGAGGAAGAAGAGCATATCTTGGTTGCTTTTGGTTTTTCTAGTGCCACATGTCGCTGCTCTATTGGCTGATGAATTGGGTTGAAAAGTCAAACAAAGCATTGCTTGATTTTCATTGGTTGATGGTAAAATGGAAAAGAAAATCCAATAATGAAATAAAAAAGCACACGGTGGAAAAAAAGTGAGGAATGGAAATGAAAAGTTCTTTTTAGTTTTGAATTAATAATATGATAATAACACTAATAAACTAATTAATATCTAAATTAAAACTAGTTAGAAAAATAAACTAAAATGAATAATTAATCTAATTAAATAAAACTAATTATAAAAATTAAATAAAGTTAAGATTAATTTAAACAACTTAAATATAAATGAAATAAAAAAATAAGCCATATTGAAATTAAACTAAAATAAAAACAAATAAAACTAAGATAATTATTAAATTAAAATATATAGAAAGATAATAAAACAACAACTAGCAGAAAAATGAGGGTAAAATTTGGGGTGCAACAACTCTTTTCTCAACACGCGGATACTTTCGAGTAAATTTAGAGTTACTTGTACACAGTGAACACAACACCCTTAATCCTATTGCTAGGACCCTTATTTATAATACTAAAACTAACTGCAATAAACTGCCTGAAATAATCAACAAATGACAAGTGTCATATTGCATGCTTCCATTGCCCGGATACACGCCACCTGTCTTTCCTCGAGAGCAAACCAAAGTAACTACTCCCTCCTTTATTTGAATTTAAATTCCCAGCGTCAGACATCATCAACATTCTAGGTCGAAGGTTCCCCCTTTAACTCTTAGAAACATTTTCTAAGTTCCAAAAGATCTCTTTTCCTCTTATGAGTACCTTCGACTCAAACCTATCACACAAATCCTGTCGAACGCCTTCCTAACCTTCTTCAAGAGCCTAATATTCTCCTCAACACTTCCAACTTCATCTGGGCGTCGAATTTACAAGCTAACAAATTGCCCCCCAAAAATTTCTTTTTCGACATTGCTGAAGAAAAAGGCATTTTTTTATAGTGTCCGTTCGACACCATCTTTCAACCATGCATAGGTGTTCATCAAAACTGACTGACCCACATTCCAAGAAACTATTCAGTTTCTTTTCAATCACATTCATGACATCACATCCTGTTATGATTATGACTGAAACGTCCCCTCGTAAATCACATCAAGCCGCAAATCACCATAACCTCCCCTAAAGTCTAGGAGATCGTGGATATAGGTGGCAACTGTCACCGCCCCTACTTTGGCTCCTGAGAGGACACGTGTCCCACTAGCCTTAGCTCCTTAATGATGATTAGTGAGCCCTTTAGTGTTTCCAAAGCGCTTTATAAATAGTTTCTTCAGAAACTATTTTATCTTTTCCCACTCCCAAGTATCCACTACACACTTTTTCCTCTCTCCAAAACGCTCAACCCTTCACCCAATTTCTTCAAGTTTTTTTTCAATGGCTTCTTCAACTACTACTACTCAAGACCCAAGGAAAAACCAGAAGTTCAAAGGACAAAAGGACGCATCACTGCTTCCTCCATTTGTTGCGTTAAATGGACCCAAGGTGGTAAAGAATCAGCAATTCATTCCTGAGCCCCTCAAGGAGGAGAAAAGGCACATCTACGAAACCCAGGTACTGATTCTTATTACCGTTTCTGGGAAATCGTTAGCTTTATCTGGTCCTTTATCTTCTTTAGACACAGATTATACAACCATTAGCGACTTCTTTCCATCCTATCGTAAAACCAAACCTCTAGGGCAGAAAGATAAAACTAGGGTAACCTCTGAACCCCATGACAATGTAGCCCTAAAGAACCTGGATTTAAAGTATCTGAATGATGGGTCTAGGCTATTTAGGGCAACTCCGTATTTTAAGGATTCTGACCTCTATTTGAACTGGTTGACCAAGTTAGAGAAAGTGAAAGCAGAAACCTGGAAGAGCTCGGGAATCTACGACTTGATCATGATGTCAAAGACTGGTCCAGCCTACTGTCCAAATTTACTGGCA
Organism: Lathyrus tuberosus; assembly: GCA_022829125.1. NCBI lineage: Eukaryota > Viridiplantae > Streptophyta > Magnoliopsida > Fabales > Fabaceae > Lathyrus > Lathyrus tuberosus. The sequence goes on along the minus strand of JALAZF010001005.1, from coordinate 570,687 downwards.
TCATCTTTGTATTTATGGGATAGTACCCACTATACCTTTCATCTCCCTTGTGGGATGATGACGCCCACTCTATTCGACGTAGCCGCTATCACAGGCCTAAAGCCTCATGGTTTAGTTTACGACCCTGAAATAGATGCCCTAGACACTATAGGGTTCGCCACCACCAAACACACTTATACTCATTTCATAAACCATTACCACAATAAGCAAACTGAAACAGTCGAAGACGAAGAACACATAGAATTTTTGGCTATGTGGCTTTCTCGCTGAGTATTCTGTACCAAATCCTTGCAAGTGGCAAGAAAATATCTGACTTTGGCCAATCAGCTACACCTTAATCGAGGCATCTGCCTAAGCAAAATGATATTGGCCAGTCTGTACGAGTCTTTGAGCAAAGGTGCTGATCGTCTGAAAGACCAAGGGAGTAACGAGAACATGCTGCTATTTGGACCATTTTGGCTCCTTCAGCTTTGGATTAATGCCACTTTTGAAGCCAGCCTCCCCAACAAAGGGTCTGTCGACGAAGATGCTGCTGATATTAGGGAAAGACGAGTCGAATGGGTTCGACTGGTGCAACTGACCCCAAACGAAGAAGGACAGTCACTCAGGGCGTCCTTCTCTGGCTTCGTCAAAATGTTTGCTAAGCGCTATGAGTTCACACCAAGAATGGCGCCCTTTGCTGAACGAAAATACGGTCCTGAGTGGTTTACCAGGCCGTTTCCTCCTTCGTTCAAAAAACATGAAGAAGAATCGCAGCATGTCTGGGAGGCATTCCTGATCCCTCTACTTATTGTTCATCGACTCAACTTGCTAAAGGGCCAAACCTCTCTGATAGCCTACCAACCCAATCTGGTCTCTCGACAATTTGGTTTGGTCCAGACGCTACCCAAGTGCTTGTATGAAAAGAAGGCCCATGTTATTCTTCCCAACACCATCTACGATGCCATACAGAGTTCGATTCACCTTGCTCGACATGCTCATCGCTCACTCCTGACTCCCGTCTTCTTTGAACCTTCTCACCTCTGCACCCCAGAATTCCACGACTGGTAGTCGACACATTACTCTGTGGAGTTCCTTGACGTCTCTAGCTTTGCTCAGTTGATTGACCAAGTTTTTGTTAATGTGCAGGAGAAGATCAAGAAAGGTACGTCCATTCATGTTAAGGAGATTCACGCCTTCCAGAAGTACTTTAAAACTGTTTATCGACCAGATGATATTAGTCGGACCGTCCGTGAAGCTGCAGTTATGCTGAAGGAGAAATTTTTAAAGAAATGGAGAGTTTGAAACTCCCCTCATACGTTCCTCCTGAGAAATGCTATGAGGTGGCTTTTGCACTATATCCTCCCAAGACTCCTCGACTGCCATCTGCTGATTTTGGAGTGGCTCTTACCCCTCCATTTCTAGATTGGTTCATCTGTGGGGACTCTATAAAGATCCTTCGCCAGCAGTCGAAACCTAAAGCTCAGCGGGTGGTTCCGACTAAGCATACGCTAGACAGTTTCAAAGGACACCTTCATGTCGGTATCGAAGATGTTCGCATCGAATCCGAAATACATGAAGGTTTGGATTCTTCGATTCTATGCTCTTGCACTTGAACTTTATCATTACTGATATGTGGTTACTTGGCTTGTTTCGCAACTGTTCCCAAAAAGAACACCCCTCAGCACCTAGTCGAAGCCAAAGGTGAAGGCAGCAAGGTACGTCACACACCTCTCCTTTCGTTGATTATTCCTTCTTCCCCTAATGCTTCTCAATTTCAGGCTTCTCGCAAACCACCTCCGACACCTCAAAGGAAGTCGAAAAGGGGCACTTCCCAAATCACCTTCGATTCCAAGGATGAGGACCAGTCTCCTCCTGAAGACTTGAAGCTCAAGAAGAGAAAAAAATCAAACCAAGAGCCTAGTGTTGCTGGTGGCCACTCTGAACCTGCGATGGCTAAAGTCCCCAAAAAATCCACTACTCCAAGTAAAGCCGCAAAAGGCCCTTCTGGAACCACCTCCGAACCAGCTGCAGGTCACGCCGAAAGCAATAACTCTAGCCCTGATGCTGAAGGAGTCAAAGTAACTTGTCATACTTTTCTCTAGATAAAACTTATTTACCTCGTTTCCCTTGATCTGACTTGCTTCGAACTGACTCAGGCTGATGCTAGTGGTTTAAAACCAACGGTGGATCACCCTCCTTCCCCCATCACTCTCCTGAATAGCCAAGGTGAGCCTACATATCACCCCACTTCTGACTTGGGCTCTTGAATGAGTTCATTAGGTGAAATTAACAAGTCTAGTTTTGAAACAGCTCCCCCTTCGCCAGCAAAGACTGCTATGCAGCAATCTCAAACAGATGGCTCCGACCATGAGGTAGATGACGTTGTTCAGCAGGATCCTGCCACAGCGAATCCGAAAACTGCTGCCATGTGTGAAGACCCCATCCTGGTCGATGAAGAGGGTTCCCCAACTGACGAACCCATTGGGGCTGCCAATATTAGCCCAGGAGGAGAGGAAGAGATGGAAGAAGATAATGATGAGACCATGCACCAATCTGAACTTGATGGCCACGATGATGACAATGAAGATGAAGACAAGATGGATGAAGATGAAGAGGATGAGAATAAAGGTGAGGAGGCTAAAGCTGACAAAGGACATGCCAGCGAGCCAACCCATGTCGAAGCCATTGTTACCCCAACACCCAATGCTGCGACTGAAGGCAAGGCCACATCAACTATGTATGGAGCAGGCCTTTCTGAAAAAGAGCTCGATGAATTGAAGGCTAGTAATTATGGACAATACATAAAGATCCTTCTTGGGCGTCGAGGAAGCTCATCTGATAAAACTCTCAGTGCTTCGACTACCTCTGGGGATCAGCCTTCGAGCAAACTTGAAGATAATATCCTTCTGAAGATAAAAAACAAGATCTTCAAGGGTGACCTTTTCACACTCTTGCAGATGGATGATGTCACTCATATCTCTCTAAAAAACCTCCTCCAACAAGTTGACATCCATGCCATTTCCCCAGAATCTGCCAACATCATCTTAGAGCTTGGAGCTATGATTGATCAAGTCCATGGTGACCTGAAACGCCTGCCTCAGATCGAAAAGGCCATTTCAATCGTAGCTGGAAGTGAGACTGCCGCTTGGACTGCTGCCAGCGATTCTGAGAACAGAGTAGCAGAGTTGGAGGAAACAAAAGAAAAGAACAAGCAAGAAATCATATCTAATGAAGAAAGTATTGCTTCCTGGTAGCGAAAAATCAAGAAACTTCGATCCAAGATCTCAAAGGCCAAAAAGCGTAACGCTGAATTGTCTACCTTCGATGAATCTGACTTGTCGAAAGAGCTTGAAAGTGTCATAAGTTTTGCTGAGAAAGCTCAACGACTGGAGAAGGAAGTTGCACATTTAAAATCTGACAAGGCCTTGTGTGAAAGGCGTCTTGATCTCCAGAAGTCAAAGTACTTTCCCCTTTTAGCTTGTTACTTCATTTGTAATTTTCAATTTGATGCTCCCTGGCCCTTTGAGGCTTTTATATGTAATGACTACTAAGCCATTTTGGCATTTATAAATACCATTATTGGCTTTGCCCTTGTTACGTCGAATTACTCTTTAACAATTTTAATTTCTTGAAGTGCTGGTTTATATTTTTTCAAATACTTGCCATTTACTTTCAAGATTCTTTTATCCTCATTTAATTCTTCAACTTCATAGGCTTCATTAGAAAATGCTTGCTAATTTGAAACGGGCCCTCCCATTTAGGGGACCATTTGCCCAAGGCTCTAACCTTTCGATCCATAGGCAGGATTACCTTCCAAACTAAATCTCTCGGTGAGAAGGTCTTGATTCTGAACTTTTTGTTATAAGACTTCTCCACCCTTTTCTTTTGTCTCTTTAAAAGTTCTAAGGCTTTAAGTCTTTCCTCGTCCAGATCTACCAGTTCGTCTAACATCATATTCCAATAAAGCTCAGAAGGAATTTCATGATGTCTCTGAATCCTAGTCGACTGGAGGCATATCTCAACAGGCAACACTACATCGTGACCAAAAGTCAATCGAAAAGGAGTAGTGTTGATTGCTTCCTTGGGAGAGGTTCGACATGCCCAAAGGATCTGGTCCAATGTCCTATGCCAATTTCTAGGCTTTTTTTCCACATGTTTCTTGATCAGACCAATCACCACTTTATTAGTTGCTTCGACTTGACCGTTGGCCTAAGCATAATAAGGTGTAGAGGTCAAGAGTTTGAAACCCATCTCTTTTGCAAACTCCTGCATCTTTCGACCAGTAAAGACTGATCCTTGATCTGTTGTGATCGTTTTTGGGATTCCAAATCTGTAAATGATGTATTTTTTAATGAACTCGATCACATCTTCTTGATCCACATTTGGTAAAGGTACTGCCTCGATCCACTTCGTAAAGTAGTCGATCCCTACCAAAATGTATCTCTGATTCTTGGAAGATGCCGGCCGAATCTCTCCAATCAGATCCAAAGCCCAACCTCTAAAAGGCCATGACTTGACTATGGAATGCAACTCACTTGCAGGGACATACTGTATGCCAGCATGAACTTGACATTCTTGGCAATCCTTGGCGAATTCAATGCAATCTTTTAGCATCGTAGGCCAATACATGCCTTGTCGAAACAATAGCCACTTCATCTTATGGCCTACCTGATGCGCCCCGCATGCCCCACTATGGACAGTAAAAAGGGCTAGATACGCTTCTGTTTCACTAAGACACTTAAGTAAGACCCCCTCAGGGGTCTTTTTAAACAATTCATTGCCTAGAAGGACATAACTTAAGGCTTGATACCTAACCTTCCGCTCTGTGGATGCCGTCGGGTTTTTCAAATACTCGACTATAGGCTTCCTCCAGGCTTTATCCGTCAAGCTGTCTATTGCAAAAATCTCAAAATTTTCTTCGTCAGCATATCCAAGCTTTGTCACTTCTAGGTCTGATGGGCATAATCCAACAGATACCACTTTACCTCTAGCTTTGATTGCCTCTTGTAACTTTTCCTTCGAAACCTTATACCCAGAAGCAACCTGAGCCAAGTCATTGGCCACTTAATTCTCTAGTCGAGGTATGTGTCGAATGCTTACTACTTCGAATCTCTTCAATAGTCTGTTGGCCACTACGAAGTACATGATAAGATTCTCCTTAACACATTTGTACTCCTTTGTAATTTGCTTTATGACCAACTCTGAGTCTCCCATTATTTCGACTCGAGTTGCCCCCAATTCTAACAAAATTTCAAGTCCAGCTATTAAGGCTTCATACTCAGCCTCATTGTGGGAACAATATCCTTCGACCCTGTACTTGAATTTTGTTGGAATTTTATCTGGAGAAATAATCAGCACACCTACACCTGTGCCATCTTTGTGGCTGGAGCCGTCGAAGTATAACCTCCAAGGTTCCAATTCAACATAATTCAACATACTTTCGTTTATGGAGTGGTCGACTATAAAGTCAGCTACCACTTGTCCCTTAACCACCTTCAGAGGCTTATACGTTAAAGAGTACTCAGTCAGTGCTAGTGCCCATTTACCGATTCGACTATGCAAGATAGGTTTTGACAACATGTGCTTAATAACATCGAAATGAGATGAAACATAAACATCAACTGGCTTTATATATTGCTTCTATTTTGTACAAGAGAAATACAAGCATAGGCATAATTTTCTATCACGCTATACCAAGTTTTCGCATCATTCAACACTCTACTGAGGTAGTAAATGGCTCTTTCGACAGCATCCTCATCCTCTTGAGCCAACATGCTCCCTATGGTTTTGTCTGATGCAGCTATGTACAATCTCATACTCCTATCCCTACAAGGTGGGGAAAGAATTGGGGGATGACTCATGTATTCCTTGATCTTGTCGAAGGTCGCCTGCTGCTCCTGGCCCCATTCGAATCCATCCTTATTGAATCGAAACAATGGTGAAAAGGCATGCGTTTTTCCGCTTAGGTTCGATATGAATCTCCTCAAGAAATTGATCTTGCCCAGCAGCAACTGCAGCTCCTTTTTCGTTGATGGCGCTTTCGCTTCCATGATGGCCTTGGTCTTATTCTGGTTGATCTCAATCCCCTTTTTATGGACCACAAAGCCTAGAAAATCCCCTGCCTGCACACAAAACGCACATTTAAGAGGATTCATTTTCAGACCATGCCTTCTCATCCTTTCAAAGGAGTGTCGAAGATGGTCTAAGTGACTCTTCCCTGAAACAGACTTAACCACGATATCATCGATATATATTTGCATGAAAGTCTCTATATAATCATGGAAGATAGAGTTCATTGCTCGTTGATATGTTTCCCCAGCATTTTTAAGGCCGAAAGGCATCACCACCCACTCATAGGTGCCCAAGGCTCCAGGGCAACGAAAGGCTGTTTTGGGGACATCATCTTCAGCAATGAATATTTGGTTATAGCCAGAGTACCTATCTAGCATACTAAGATACTCATGTCCTGCGGCGGAATCGACTAACATTTCTGCCACAGGCATGGAATACTCATCCTTAGGAGTTGCAACATTTAAATCTCTAAAGTCTATGCACACTCGTAAGGAACCATTCTTTTTAATAACAGGTACAATGTTAGCTAACCATTCGACATGCCTGGCAGTGCGGATAAATTTGCATCGAAGGAGTCTTTCGACTTCCTCCTTTATCTTCGAGAGAACTTCTGGGGCAACCCGTTTTGGATTCTGTTTGACTGGCTTCTTCCCAGGCTTGATCGGCAACCTGTGTTCGACCACCTCTCTACTCAAACCGGGCATTTCATCGTAATTCCAGGCGAAATAGTCTTTAAACTCCTGCAACAACTGGGTAATTTTGACCTTAAGTCGTGGGTTAAGCTTGGCACTAACATATGTTGGCCTTCTGGTTGCCCCTTCGCCTAGGTTGATTTCTTCTAACGGATCTTGTGCTAGCATCTTAACATTGTTTTCCAACGGATCTTTTTCAAATCCCAAAGGCTCGTCGTCATAAATAGCGTCAAGCCTCTACCCTCGTTCTACATCCTGAACCTTATCAGGTGGCTCTGGGTCGAAGTCTTTACCAGGACCTTCTTGGTGGAATTCAGGACTGGCTTCGCCAGCCATGTATTCGTTAGCAGCCTCCAAAGTCGCTTGTAGTCTGGTTTCAGCCACGTAGGCCGAAATTCTTCTCAATGCTTCGAACTCAGTCATTATCACTGAATTCACTTTCCCACCCTGTAGGGTCTACCGCAGGCTCGCCAAGGTACGGAAGTCTTTCCCGTGGCATCTCCTTATCCCAACGGAAACCCTCGACGGGATATAAGTATAATGAGCAAAATGTCTCGTCGTTTGGGACAAACTCAAAATCTGTTGGACCACAGGGGGCAATGTGAGCCAAATGTTTGTCGAACTGACGTCTGTCCACATGATTGATTGGTGCTTTAAAATACCCCTAGTCAGCCTCAATGTTTTCGACTATGCCGTCTGGTCTCCAGATGGTGATGCGTTGATGCATCGAAGATGACACTACACCAATGCCATGTATCCACTCTCATCCTAAAAGCAGATTGTAGTTGGCTTTTGTTTCTACTACCATGAAGACAGTAGGCCTAGAGATGGTTCCCACTGTTAAGTCGACTTGTATCACTCCCAAAGTAGAGCCAACTTTTCCTTCGTAATTCGAAAGAACCATGTTATGTGGCTTAGTGTCAGTATCGTACTTGCCAATCTTGCTCAGTAAGAAGTGTGGCATCAAGTTCACTGTTGCGCCACAATCGACTAATATTTTATTTATTGGCACATTCTCCACCTTGCCAGTAATGTAGAGGGGCTTTAGGTGACTCCTCATTTCCTCTATGGGTCGCTGAAAAAAGCGTTATGCTCTTCGACACACCCATTGTTCATAATATAGTAGCATACCGGCTTGTGTGCTGCCATCTCTGCCTCAGTCCAGGCATCTAAATCTTCGACTTCTGTGAGCTGGTCGAACTCTCTGGGCATCACATATACCACATTGACTATGATATCAAGAGAAGCGTCAGATTCAGAATCGAAGTTGTCCGTCATCTCGTCATCCTCTTCGACAGTCTTCTCAGGTTTATCCTCTTGATAGGAAAATAGTTTTCGTCCTACAGGTATTTTTTCATCAGCCCTCATTGGATTCCCTCCATTATTGTCAGTAGGGATATTAGTACTGTATTCTCCTTGATCCTTCAACTGGGCCTCCCTGAGAGCCTTCCTTCGATGTTACTCTCTCCTCCATTGAGATCGCGACATCGGGTTCTTCCCCTTATAGTTTTCAGAAACATATGCCGATTTATTAGAGGTCTGAAACTCCTTTTGATACTCTATTGAAGAGCCTCTGCCCACATCAAACTTCTGCCACTTTTTTTGACCTTTTTCCTTTCCTTCGACAGGTTTCATCCAGCTCCCTATTGGTGCATTGCTTGTTGGTTTGAAGGTACTGGGTCTGGCCCCTGGGAACTGTGTTTTTCCTCCTAATTGTTTTGAAGAGGACATTCTAGGGTCGAAACCCCTTTGACCATGAGATGATCTCTGCTCCCTTCTTTCTCTAGCCTTCCTAATCCCCTCAATATTGTGAGCAGCCTTTTGATCAAAGATTGCACTGCATCTGGGGCATAACATGACGCCTGATCCCTTCTTTTGGCAGCGGTGAAGGAATTCAATGATAGTTTCATCTTGTTTTGGATACGCCACTTTGTTACGCTCTTCTTGGAGGCTTGCTTCGTCCACCTCCACGGTCTGATGTTGCGTAATTTCGACCATATTGATGTCCATGTCGACATCAGCACTAAGGTCCAGATTGCAGAATTCCTATCAAGGCCCTTAGCAGCCTTGTTCATCTTAACGAAACTCTCAGCAGTTTCTTTAGTAACCAACATCATGTTGGAACCCTCATTGATCCCATCATTTAAACCCTCAGTGGCCTCGTCGAAGCTATCAACGACCTCTCTCATGAGTTTCTCCATAGCATAACTATCAAAGTCTTCAGTGACCTTGGCTAACACAGCTTTGTTGGTGAAGTCTTCAGTAATTTCCACCATATTGACTGAACGGTCGAAGTCATCAGCAATCGCAACCATATGTATCTCTGGCTCAGCATAATGAGCATCTGCTGTTTATAATGGGTCGGTGTCAATTTTCATCTGACCTTTGCTCTTCTCTCCGAATTTCAGCCTGCCCTCCTGAATAGCATTCTGCACCAGATCCCTGAAAAGAAAACATTGAGAAGTTTTATGACCCAAAAAATTATGGTACTTACAAAATCCTCTCTTTTTTCTTTGTTCTAAAGGCGGCATTTTAGCGCCAGGAGGCACTATCATCTGCCCATCTTTTACCAAGAAATCAAAAATTTCGTCACATTTGGTGATATCGAAAGTGTATGTTTTCTTGGGAAACTTATCATTCTTTTCAGATTCGCCAGAATTTTTTCCAATCGAAGGGGCTAACATTTTACAAGCATACAGAGGCCCTTGCTTTAACTCAGCAACGTCTACCTCACTCTCGTCAAAGTATAATGGTTCATCGTACAAACCTTCGACATCCTCATTATATTCAACATAAGATACCTTTTTTCCCTTATTGAACTTAGCCTTTTCGTCTTTGAGACGTTCTAGCTATCGAACCCTATCAGCCAGTTGGGCCATGTCTCTCAGATACTGGGTATCCAATTTCTTTCTAATAGAGTAATCAAGGGCACCAGCAGCCATTTCGACCAGTTCATGCTCTGGAACTTAAGTAAAACACCTAACCTTAAGTAATCGAAACCTGTTTAGGTAATCGTCTATTGGTTCAGTAAACTTTCGCTTTATGCTGGCCAACTCCTTCAAACTAATCTTAGTTTGCCCCATATAGAATTGTTCATGGAACAAGCGCTCTAACTGGGTCCAATTACAGATTGAGTTAGGAGGTAAGGTTGTAAACCAAGTAAAAGCGTTTTTGGTGAGAGAACTTGGGAAATATTTCACCCTAAGACTTTCGTCATTTGCGATCTCTCTAGCCTCAATCATATACCGGGCTACGTGTTCGACAGTAGATTCAGTTGTATCTCCTGAGAACTTGGTAAACTTTGGGACCTTCGTCCTAGGAGGTAATTCTGATTGCAGGATATAATCCACTATGGGTGAGGTATAATTTGGCCTAGTAAAGTCAAAACTCACCCCATTTCAAGCCATTATTCTTCCGACCATGGATGCTAGGTTGTTATCCGCTGCTATGTTGTTACGTCGAACCTGTTGTACAACCTGATCAGCATCTTGGTTTCTATTCACTATCACTACCCCTTGTTCCCCTTCTTCTGGAATTGGCCATTGGTTCCTAGGTGGTTCGACTCTGGGGAGTTCGACTCTCGGAGGTTCTAGGTTGGCCTCAGGCATAGTCTCTAGGTTCCGCCGTGGGATATTCTCCACCACAGTCGCACCTCGTACAGGGGCCGGCACCCCCATAAATTCTGTCATGCGTGCCAATTACGCCGTTAGTTGTTGGTTGGTCTGGGTAGTGTTCCGAATCAAAGGCTGGAAAATTTCCCCCATAGTTTGAGACAAAGTTTGTACCATTTGTAGATTACTCTCATCCATTTGTTGTCTTAAACATGCTATAGACGTGTTTGTTAGACTAGGACCTTGAGTGGAATACCCTATACCTACACTTTGGCTGTTTCGACCCATATTTATCCCAGATCCCGACCCTTGTAATGGCGAAGACATTACATTGTCTGAGAATACTGGGGGGGCATTTTGGAGGCTTTGTATTATTGACGTTGGCATTCCATAAGGTGGATTCCTTGGTAGGGGTTGTGAAAATCCTGGAGGGGGAAGATGCCTAAATGTCGAAGTTCCTCCTGGTGGAGTTTGGGGGTTAGATGCTTGTGGGCCTATGTACTCCAAAACAGGTTGAGTTTAAGCCCTTGTATATGTCGACCCTGGTCCTGTCGTTGATGGGTCGGACATAACAGGAGGTGGGATCGGCTCTCCTGTCGAAGGAACTGGGGGTGGTACCACATCATTCCTAGACACATTTTGAGGGTTTGCGTTACTAGGCTGAGCATTCGGATTACTTGACTGTGGATTAGAACCACTCCCTTGAGGATTTGGATTGTTTGGCTGACTAGTGTTCGTCGCCATTTTTCTAGTATATTTTCTCCTTGGTCTTTCTTCGTTTGTATTGGCTACCCTACCACTTCTTAATAACATGCAACGAAGCTTTTTAAGAAGAATGAGATTGATGAATGACGATTTTCAAAATTAAAAAAAAAATCTTTATACAGTTAGCACTGTCCCACTGGGAGTGCCAATTTGTTTACCGCAAAAATTGTTAAACAACCGCTGATCTTCCAAATCTGACTTTGGTGACTTACAGGATCGATCAGATTGATCCTAGGACATGTGCTAACAGTTGATCTAAGTTAAATTCTAAAGCAATGAATACTTCGACAATACTCAAGAAGGAAAGTTTGTTGAAAATATAGTACAAGACAACATTTCAAAATGTAAAGTTAAAAGACTGGGAATGTAAAAGGAAGGGTCGAACGTGTGCAATAAAAATCAAAAGGTATAAAACGAAGATAAGTGCAGAAACGTAATTGGCTTCAAATAAAAGATGACAATTTAAGTAAAGATCAAAGTAAATTGCGTTGAAGGATAAATGGTGTTTACATCACGTACATTCTCACAATACTATTTTCTCAACATGCGGATACTTTCGAGTAAATTTAGAGTTACTTGTACACAGTGAACACAACACCCTTAATCCTATTGCTAGGACCCTTATTTATAATACTAAAACTAACTGCTATAAACTGCCTGAAATAATCAATAAATGACAAGTGTCATATTGCATGCTTCCATTACCCGGATACACGCCACCAGTCTTTCCTCGAGAGCGAACCAAAGTAACCACTCCCTCCTTTATTTGAATTTGAATTCCCAGTGTCAGATATCATCAACATTCTAGGTCGAAGGTTCCCCCTTTAACTCTTAGAAACATTTTCTAAGTTCCAAAAGATTTCTTTTCCTCTTATGAGTACCTTCGACTCAAACCTATCACACAAATCCTGTCGAACGCCTTCCTAACCTTCTTCAAGAGCCTAATTGTAACACCCCAATTCCCATCGCGAATAAATAATACATAATTAAATCAGAGTAAATAAACATTTATTTTTTCGATAGAAACAAGGATGCCACATTTAAAGAAAGAAAACACAATCCCTGCTCATAAATTTGATACATAACACAAAGTGGAATAAACCTAAAAGGGAAACTTTTTCCAACAAAAGGAAAGTTCAATTATGGAATAAAGCGGAAAGATCCATAACTGACTTGTGTTACAAAATAAATTGTTTTATAACATCAGAATATTCATACAAAGGTAATACAAAATATATCCAACAAAAGTATACATATATAACAAAAGCGTTCTCCGACTCCCGTGTTACGTATCAGAGCAGACAGACCGACAAAAGGATGGAGAACTAATCTTCACAAAAGCCTCCAAGACACTAATCTGCAATTGCCTCATAGAGCAACAAACCACAGCAGAAGGGTGAGAAATAACAACTAAATCAAGATTGCATAATAATATGCAAACACATATAAATTCACATGCATAATTATTCTCACCACAAGCATCACATATATTCATATATAGCGCACCATCGAGAATTAATACCATCATCGTAATGTACAACATCCCCACAAAACATAGCATAGGTCTATATATAAAACATATCATCCATAACCAATGCATTTATCACATATGCACATCAATTCACCAATCCAATCACAAACTCAACACATAATCAATCAATTCATGATTTTCCACACATAATCAATCCATTCATGATTTATGCAAATGCAAAGAGACCGACACAACGACTCTATGCAAATGCGGTACCATCCATCCATCATTCTCATCATCAGTTCACTCAAGAACTGTTGGAATCATCGCTTGTTACTTAGTGTAACTCCCCGTCGGGTAAACGATGTTCCTCGTCGCTCACACCTCTTTGTATAAGGCACACGACGTTTATGGATCGCTCACACCTCTTTGTATAAGGCACACGACCGTCTATAATCATCGCTCACACCTCTTTGTATAAGGCACACGATGTTATAGAGGATTCCCTCTGGAACCGTTTCGTCGCTCACACCCACTAGGGCACACGACATCACAAGAATGCATATCATGATGCTTGGTATACAATGACTCATGACATTCAAATGCACACATATATGCAACCATAATCTTGCATATACAACCAAACACAACACATTGCATTTACTTGCCCTTAGGCCACAAACCATCATCACAATAATTACAACAACTTATCACATGCTTCAACATCATATAAACCACATAAAATCTCCACGTTATATAACAATAGCACAACACACGGTAAAACACCAACCGCACGCATTTAACGCGATAAAAACCCGACAACCCAACACTTTTACAAAACCACGACTTAAATAATTCATCTACTACCCTCCAAACCATTTTTAATAGAAAGAATATTTCATTAGCTTTCCAACGCTTCGAACGGGGGTTAAAACGGACTTACGATTCAAAAGTTATGACGAAAATACGAAAACCATGTTTTTGATGTCCCAGACAAATTCGCCTGGTGAATCCCTGGCGAAGCAAACTCGCCACTAACTCGCCTGGCGAATCTGGACGAACCAGAATTCCCCCAAAACGTGTTTGGGACCTAAAAATGATCAAAACCTTCAACCCACATGACATTATTGCACCCAATGACCCAAAACAACATGTTATAACACATTTAGGCATGCATTTCATCAATTTCCACTCGATATACCATTTCTCTCAAATGTTAAAACCTAACATTTTCAATCAAAATGAAACCAAACAAACACATACATATACATATACAAGCATGATATAATCGAAACACCTATTGAAACAGAGTTTTATCGATTTTCCTCTTTCTCCTCTTCTCTATTTCTTTCTTCTCCTTTTCCTTCTTTCTCTCTTTTCTTTCTCTTCTTTTTCTTTTCTCTCTTTTTCTCTCCACTTTCTATTTATAAAATATCTACTTTTTCTAAAATATCTAACTAATCAATTGACCATTTTACCCTTACGCTCAAATATCTCTCAAACGCTCTCAGAATGCGATAAAACCTAAACATCGATGAAATATATTTCGGAAAATAAAAGTTGAAAAGAAATTATAATTTATTGCAAATATTTTACCTATCAGGGAAATTAACCAATTAACTCAATTAGCAGGTAAATACAATAAACTCACACATTTCACAAAATTCACATAAATGAAATAAATAAATACAATTAAACAAATCGGGGCGTTACAATTCTCCCCCACTTAGACATTTTCGTCCTCGAAAATATAACTGACACGAACAACTCCGGATACGACTCTCGCATCCGACCAACAAACTATCATGCCAACAAAAGGCACACCACAAATAACACAACTGACAAACCACCCTGCTAACAGCAGCTACAACAACGGCATGACAACGGCGACAACTACAACGACAAGGTGCAAAGCCCATACAATGCACTTGACAACTAACTCACGACTCAAAGAATACCCAATTTACGAACACACAGGTTCACTCTTGAACTGAAACACAACAAGAACATAAAGTTCTACGACACAACATCGTTCAACAACCTCTACATAATCACAATACCAACATCCTTGTCACACAACAATATTACAATAATGCTACGATTCACCAATCGAATATACAACCAAAACATCCATCTACATAGTAGCCCATGAATAATATTTAAACCTTTCGCCTAGCACTTCCATTTGAAAGGTCCAAAGGTCTCATCATTCCCACATGTTTCCAATGTCCAACCTATGAACTCTTACAAGTCACACACGCATATACGAAATGTGCCACATCACACTTCCGTTGCGCACTCTGATTACTCGTAACCATCAAAACTACTAATCTCACGTCCAAAGTCTAACTCTTTCTCATATTCACCAAAAATCACTATTCACTTTTAATATACCCAACCTCACACTCTACTGTGTTATCTCACACACCGGACACAAGTCTCTAAACTGCTCAAATAATTCTAACTCCCTGACCAACAAAACAGCCATATGCATAAAAACTTTTGACTTAATTCTTCAGGCACAACCTTAGCTTTTCCCGAAGGATAATCCAAGCCAAATTCATAACTCGTCACGAATTCCAACCCTCCTCGTTGTCTCATACTCTATTCCTTCAGACCAAACAAGTACTCTAAACTCTTGTGATTACTAAACACTTCGAACCTAGAACCATAAAAATAATACCTCCAAATTTTCCAACACAATACAACCGTAACCAAATCCAAATCTTGAATAGTATAGATCCTCTTATGAATCCTCAATTGTCGTAAAGCATAAGCCACAACTTTACCATCTTGCATTAACACACTGACTAAGCTCATCAAGGACACATCACAATACCTCACCAACGGTTTATTAGGATCACACCGAATCAAAACTGAAGCCGTAGACAAATTCTACTTTAACCATCTCAAACTTTCTTCACTATAAACATCCAAAGCAAACGACTTACCATCTGTAAGTCAACTGAGATAACAGAAGTACTAACTTAGCAAAGTCTTCCATAACCTGCAGTAACAACCAACTAAGCCCAAAAGTTCCTAATCTCCTTAACCAACTTCGGAGCCTCTCAATGTAGAACTGCATTTATTTCCGATGGATCCATAACAATACTATCATCGGAAATAACATATCCAAGAAAACTAACCTTTTCAACCAAAATCTCACTTGAATAATTTAGCATAAAACTTCGTCTCTTTTCAACACTTGTAATTCAAATCTCAACACTCTACCTGTTCTTCCTCTAAGTTTATAACAGGTCCGAATATCCTCAATCAAAGCCATTACGAACTTATCCAAATGAATATAGAAGATATGATTCATCTACTCCACAAACATTCCAGACGCATTACTAACACCAAATAACATCACTGTATGTTGTAATGCCCAACCAAACCAACCCTCATCCAAACTTGTCCAGACTCACATACAAGCTTAATCGAGTAAATAACAACCTATTCCGATGATAACAAACCTAACCAGTCACATGAAATCGATCAAAGTCTCAACTCACAAAATTCACCACTCTTATCGAACGTTCCAACCAAATTCCAAAAGATATAAATTCTTAAAGTTTTTGCAAAATTCTTCACTGGGTAATTTTAACACCAACATCCAATATTCCATCCGGAAACACATATGGAAATCACGCACAACTGGCAGCCCTTCACTGTGGCTTTCCTGTCAATTCCAGAACACTATTATCATAAATATAACAAACACCTTGGTTTCATCGCCTAAGAGTTTTTCTACTCACTTAGCAGATCCAAACCTCAGATCTTCACCTTCGTCAAATTTGAGTTCACACTCTACTATCTAAGAACAACCATTAACGATACCCAATCGTTCTCTCTCAATGACTTCCCAACTGGACCAACATACCAAAACCTCTAATCCGTCTCATAAACAATAATTTCACTTTCCACAGCATAGAACACTTTCATAGCTTCATATCGATATAAAGAACACTTAACTCGGACCCCCGAGTCAAAAGATATGAATTTTCAAAGAAAAGAATTTATTGAGAAACAGCCAGATTCGCCTGGCGACTTAGGATTTCGCTTAGCGAATACCTCTTCGCCAACCCTTCGCCTGGCGAACCAACGACGAAACCTGATTTTTCTGAAAACCCAAACTTCCAGTAGCTACACATGTTCTGTCTTTGAATTTCGCCTGGCGAATTAGAATTCCGCCTGGCGAATCCCTCTTCGCCAGCACTTCGCCCGGCGATCCAATGGCGAGACCCCATTCGCTTGGCGATTCCTGATTCTCCTAGCGAATCGCACCAGAAGTAGAATTTTCTGTTGCGTTTTTCATGGTTTCCACACCTCAAAATCCAACTTTTCCCAACTAACACATTTTCAAATTCCAAACAATCCATTGCACACACTATCAAAGCCGGAAAGACACGTCCATCCCATCCAACATAATTCCATCTACTATCAACAAGAGATTAAGGGTGATCAGTTCCTTAATTTGTCAATAGACAGCCGACAATCATGATGGGGGCATAAACCGTCTTTACCAAACTATAATAGCATTTCTTGCATCTTGTGCACACAACTACCTAAGGCACAATTCCTTAGTTGACATAAACCTTACCTCCGCATTCCCTCCGGAACCGGGAACAACATTGTCTAAACAACACTTGCAATCTGGCAAACATCGACACACCAAGCCAACGCTCCACAACTGAAGCAACTTGGAGAAGCACCAGCTTCTCCCCCACTTATCTCATTCTCACACCTGAAGACAAAGGATTAGGAAACCAGGAAGCACTGACAGTGTTTCACACATATATCACGTACTAAGGGACAAACAACATCGACAGTATTCAACTGTCACACCAACTGACTCAACAACTTGGCCGGACGGACCGACCTGCTCTGATACCACTATTGTAACACCCCAATTCCCATCGCGAATAAATAATACATAATTAAATCAGAGTAAATAAAAATTTATTTTTCTGACAGAAGCAAGGATGCCACATTTAAAGAAAGAAAACACAATCCCTGCTCATAAATTTGATACATAACACAAAGTGGAATAAACCTAAAAGGGAAACTTTTTCCAACAAAAGGAAAGTTCAATTATGGAATAAAGCGGAAAGATCCATAACTGACTTGTGTTACAAAATAAATTGTTTTATAACATCAGAATATTCATACAAAGGTAATACAAAATATATCCAACAAATGTATACATATATTACAAAAGCGTTCCCCGACTCCCGTGTTACGTATCAGAGCAGACAGACCGACAAAAGGATGGAGAACTAATCTTCACAAAAGCCTCCAAGACACTAATCTGCAATTGCCTCATAGAGCAACAAACCACAGCAGAAGGGTGAGAAATAACAACTAAATCAAGATTGCATAATAATATGCAAACACATATAAATTCACATGCATAATTATTCTCACCACAAGCATCACATATATTCATATATAGCACACCATAGAGAATTAATACCAACATCGTAATGTACAACATCCCCACAAAACATAGCATAGGTCTATATATAAAACATATAATCCATAACCAATGCATTTATCACATATGCACATCAATTCATCAATCCAATCACAAACTCAACACATAATCAATCAATTCATGATTTTCCACACATAATCAATCCATTCATGATTTATGCAAATGCAAAGAGACCGACACAACGACTCTATGCAAATGCGGTACCATCCATCCATCATTCTCATCATCAGTTCACTCAAGAACTGTTGGAATCATCGCTTGTTACTTAGTGTAACTCCCCGTCGGGCAAACGATGTTCCTCGTCGCTCACACCTCTTTGTATAAGGCACACGACGTTTATGGATCGCTCACACCTCTTTGTATAAGTCACACGACCCGATCACTCACACCTCTTTGTATAAGGCACACGATCGTCTATAATCATCGCTCACACCTCTTTGTATAAGGCACACGATGTTATAGCAGACTCCCTCTGGAA
The DNA here is from genome assembly GCA_022829125.1 of Lathyrus tuberosus. NCBI lineage: Eukaryota > Viridiplantae > Streptophyta > Magnoliopsida > Fabales > Fabaceae > Lathyrus > Lathyrus tuberosus. Next base: position 552,122 of record JALAZF010001005.1, on the reverse strand, counting down.
CCGTTTCGTCGCTCACACCCACTAGGGCACACGACATCACAAGAATACATATCATGATGCTTGGCATACAATGACTCATGACATTCAAATGCACACATATATGCAACCATAATCTTGCATATACAACCAAACACAACACATTGCATTTACTTTCCCTTAGGCCACAAACCATCATCACAACAATTACAACAACTTATCACATGCTTCAACATCATATAAACCACATAAAATCTCCACGTTATATAACAATAGCACAACACACGGTAAAACACCAACCGCACGCATTTAACGCGATAAAAACCCGACAACCCAACACTTTTACAAAACCACGACTTAAATAATTCATCTACTACCCTCCAAACCATTTTTAATAGAAAGAATATTTCATTAGCTTTCCAACGCTTCGAACGGGGGTTAAAACGGACTTACGATTCAAAAGTTATGACGAAAATACGAAAACCATGTTTTTGATGTCCCAGACAAATTCGCCTGGTGAATCCCTGGCGAAGCAGACTCGCCACTAACTCGCCTGGCGAATCTGGACGAACCAGAATTCCCCCAAAACGTGTTTGGGACCTAAAAATGATCAAAACCTTCAACCCACATGACATTATTGCACCCAATGACCCAAAACAACATGTTATAACACATTTAGGCATGCATTTCATCAATTTCCACTCGATATACAATTTCTCTCAAATGTTAAAACCTAACATTTTCAATCAAAATGAAACCAAACAAACACATACATATACATATACAAGCATGATATAATCGAAACTTCTCACCCTTACCCGATTAATCGCGATTGAAACGGAGTTTTCTCGATTTTCCTCTTTCTCCTCTTCTCTCTTTCTTTCTTCCCTTTTCCTTCTTTCTCTCTTTTCTTCCTCTTCTTTTGCTTTTCTCTCTTTTTCTCTCCACTTTCTATTTATAAAATATCTACTTTTTCTAAAATATCTAACTAATCAATTGACCATTTTACCCTTACGCTCAAATATCTCTCAAACGCTCTCAGAATGCGATAAAACATAAACATCGATGAAATATATTTCGGAAAATAAAAGTTGAAAAGAAATTATAATTTATTGCAAATATTTTACCTATCAGGGAAATTAACCAATTAACTCAATTAGCAGGTAAATACAATAAAATCACACATTTCACAAAATTCACATAAATGAAATAAATAAATACAATTAAACAAATCGGGGCGTTACACTAATATTCTCCTCAACACTTCTAACTTCATCTGGGCGTCGAATTTACGAGCTAACAGGTAGCGCTTAAGGAAAAGCGCTATTAAAAATTGGTACTTTAATAGCGCTTTAAAAGTACTATTAAACAAAAAACATTTACAATAGCGGCGCGGTTAATAGCGCTTTTAAGCGCTATCAAAAACAAAAAAAAAGCGCTATTAAATAGCTTATTTGGCGTAGTGTGAATAGTTTCTTGTGCCGTGCTGTCTTGGGTTATATTTTGGTCCTCTAAAAATTCATCATCACCTAAACGAAGGAGAAATCTTGTAGTGGAGCACTTGTGACCAGGTATAAATTTGTCATCACAATTAAAACATAGGTCTTGGACTCACCGTTCTTGAAGTTGGTTTTGTGAAAGACGACGAATAGGGAATTTTGTAGTGGTATTGGATGGTTGGGTTTGGGAGGTGTTATTTGTAACGCCCCGATTTTGATTATTTCCCCATTTTGTGGAGTCTTTTATTTCAATTGGGTGATAAATTATTTTAATTGTGAATTTGGTGTGTTAAATGTTATTTTACCGTTTTGAGAGTTTTCGGGGAAATTAGAATGGAGAGTATTTTAGACTTTTCTCAATTAATGATAAATTAGAAATTAAGTGGAATTAGAATTTGTGAGAAAAATGAATTAATTGATTGTTTGGAAAATGAGAGAAATAGAAAAGAAAGAAATAGAAAGAAAAGAGATAGAAAGGAAAAATAGAAGGAAAAATAGTAAGAAAAGAGAATTAGAGAAAAAGAAGAGAAAGAAAAAGGAAGAAGAGAAAAGAAGAGGAGAAAGTTTGGGAAAACTAGGAAAATCATCAAGATCGATCAATTAGCAAGTTTGGAATCCGGGGTAAGGGTGTGAAACATTGTTATCTTATCAATGTATGTGATTATGTATGAGTTGTTGTTGTGGTTGATTGATTTTATGAGTTTTGGGTATAAACCCTTTTTGAGAAATTGATTGGAAATTGATTCAAATGTGTTCAAACTTGTGTTGATTGTGTTCTTGTTGGTCTATGCATGTTTAATATGTATTGTTATACTTCAAACTGGTATTTTTCTGAATTTAGATGATGAATTGGTGGAATTGGGAAGGGAAAACGCAGAACATTGTTCTGCAGAATTTTTCTAGAAATCCCCTGGCCATACGCGTAAGGGACATGTCCATACGCGTATGAGCCAAGGTGATACGCGTAACAATGGCCTGTGGAGGGGTCAATACGCGTATGGAATGTGGCTTTTCCCGGCCCTCTGGTGATACGCGTATGGATGTTGGGCGTACGCGTATGGGGTCTGAAATGGGAAATTTGTGAAGGAAAATGGTTCTGCCCATACGCGTATGGGCATTGGCGGTACGCGTATGGTAATGGCAAGAAATCAGTCCAGTACGCGTATGAGAGTAGTGGTACGCGTATGGACAGGAGGAATGTAAAAATGGGATTTTTCAAAATGTCGTTTTCAGTTTCGTCCGTAACTTTTGTTCCGAGTATCCAATTTTTACATTCTTGGTGTCGTTGGAAAGCTATTGAGCTGTACTTAGTGATTATGATGATTTGGGAATCGTTAGCCGATTTAATTATGTCAGAAAGTTGGGAATAGTGCTATTTAGCGACTTTTACCGTTTTGACGGTGTGTTTGAATGTGAATCATACAATAGTGCATTGATGTGAATGTATATAGATTGTATGTGATTGTATGAGATGAATGCATGAATATATTGTGAATATGTATGCATTTCAAGTATGTCTTGGGTCATTTTGCATGTGAAGCATCATGAAATACATTCTTGCGTTGAGAGATTCTAATGAGAATCCGTGGTAACATCGTGTGCCTATGTGAGGTGTGAGCGATGATTACGAATGATTGTGTGCCTATGTGAGGTGTTAGCGATGATTACGAACGATTGTGTGCCTATGTGAGGTGTGAGCAATCGGATTGTGTGCCTAGGTGAGGTGTAAGCAATCAGATCATGTGCCCGCGTGTGGGGTGTGAGCGATCAGATTGTGTGTCTAGGTGAGGTGTGAGCAATCTGATCGTGTGCCCGCGTGTGGGGTGTGAACGATCGGGTCGTGTGCCCAGGTGGGGTGTGAACGATCCATAAACATTGTGTGTCCATGTGGGGTGTGAGCAATGGGGTGAACATCGTAGGCCCGACGGGGAGTTTACTTCGGTAACAAGCGATGGTTCCAGCAGAAGTTCCTGAGTGAACTTGAGATGATTGAGTCGGTACCGCATTGCATTTGCATAGAGTCGCGAGTTGGTCTCTATGATTTGCATTTATCATCCTTATAATGATGTGTTGTTGAGTAAACATAATTGTGTATGTTTATGTGGAATGATTGGGAATTGTGAAAGTATGCATGATGAATATGCTTGGTTGATATACGGATATACATTGTAATGTATATGGGAGTATTCTGATGAACGGTACTGAATTGTGGTGAATTGCGGTGAGAATGTGGAATATGTATATTTTTATGTTTATATATATAATTATATGCATTGTTATTATGATAATATTTCTCACCCTTCTGCTGTTTTATGATGCTCTATGAGGCATTGCAGAGTAGGTATGCTGGAGGTCTTTTTGTGAAGCGTGTCTTCATTCTTTTGGTCGGTTGGCTCTGATATGTAGCACCGGGTAGCTAGGATGTATATTATTCTTTTGTGATACATTTGTACATGTATCTTGTGGATAAATGTTGATGTAAACATGAATTATGTTGGTGGATAATACTTGGTGAAGTATATATCTCTGTATATATGTTTGAATGTGGTTCAATGTTTAGATTTTCCGCTTTTATTCTAAATATTGAAATGTGGGTGTAAGGACAAAGTTCCTCTGTTGCAAAGTTACCCCACTGTTGCATATCAATGTTTTGAGCAGGTGTTGTATGTTGTAAAATTGTGTATGATGTGACATGCCTCTTTTATGCCATGTTTTAATCGTACTCTGGCAAAAAGTTTAATATGTGCCTAAATGATTTATGTGATTATTTGGGGGTATAGAAAGGGGGTGTTACATTATTGATTTGGGTAATGGGCATAGTGGGTGTTTTTTAGGGTTGGGGGGTTGGAATGATGGGGCTGGATTTATTACAGGGTGTTGTGAACGGTTTGGCGTATTTTAGTTTAGAATCTTTGAGTTTAGATTCAAATAGCTTTGCTAAGCCTATCGCTTGGGAAATAGAAATAGGTTTGAGAATGGCCATTTCATTTTGAATTTCTAATGACAGTCCCAGAATAAAACAATTCAAAATTGCATCCGGTGGTAATCCAACAACTTGATTGCTCAATTTTTCAAACTTGGTTTGGTAATCCATAACAGTCCCATCCTGTTTCAATTTAAATAACTCAGCTTGATGGTTCACATAACTTGAAGGACCAAAACGTTATTCCAAATCTCTTGTGAAGGCATTCCAAGTAGTTAAAAATGAATTGTGATGCATCCATTTAAACCAACCCAATGCTTCATCTTTCATATAAAATGAAATCATAGACAATCTATTTTCAGGAGGCATATTATAAAAACTGAAAAGTTGATCCGCTTGAAACAACCACTCAAGTGGGTTAGAGCCATCAAACATGGAAAACTCAAGCTTAGGGGTGCGCATAGTTGTTAAAGGCGGAATATGTGACATGTGTGGGATATGGGTCATTTGTGGGTAAGTACTTTGTGGAAAAGTGGGGATATGGTAACTTTGTGTGAGGGGAAAAGTGGACTGGGGTGGAATATATTGGGAAAATTGGGGTGGTGGCTGAACTATTGAATTCCGCAGCAATGTGGGAATTGTGGAATGTGTGGGTGAGTGTGAGAAAATAGCAGAATGTCTTAATGGGGTATTTATGGGGGATGAAATTGGAATAAATTGGGAAGTGACCATGGGAGAGGAAGAGAGATTATGAGTTATACCTGATGAGGAGGCTGTGTTTGAGGAATGAACAGTACCCGAGTGAACAGGACCCGAGTGAACAGTAGTAGAATGAATAGGGGCAGATTGTTGTTTTTTTTTTGTGTAATGATTTTATGAAGGGTGGACATGATAGATTCATGTCTAGAATCTTGGATTTGTTTCTCATTTTGCATCCTAGTATTGAGCTGATTCATTTGTTGTGTGAAATCTGCATTAACCACATCAAATTTTTCATCAAGCTGCTGCTGAACATCAGCCATAACGGAATTTAGATGAACATTAGCTGTTTGTACAGCCTCTTCAATGATTTCTTGATGAGAAGGATTAGGGGGTTTGGGAGGGGCCATGAATGCAAGAATGAAAGCAACAAATTGTTAGACTAAGGATAGGAACCCTAGATCTAAAGTTGCATTGATAGACAATAAAATAAGACAACAATTCTTTCTTACCCATAACAAAGAAGAATTACAAATATATAAGTAGGTTTAGACTACTTTAATGGGCCATGGGCCTAACGAAAATACTAAAACAGCAAGATAAATAAAAGTGTTGCTAATAACACCCCTTTAATGTAAAACAGTCTTTCAAACGGACTGAACCTATCCTGTTTCTAATGGGCCTAGGCCCTTTCCTAACATTAAAGTATAAACTTTTCTTTATTTCTCTTTGTTCTTTTTCGTTTCTTCTTTTTCATGGTGGTTTCACTTTTTCAAGAAACTTCAATTTCACAAAGCTTTGATTTATACTGTACAAGTATGTCGGTACAGGTTGGTAGGTTGCGTTCCCCTTACGCATAAAGATTTTCGAATAAAATTATTTTTGTAAATAGAACAAAACAATTCTGATTTTTAAAAAATAATTTTTTTATGAAATTTAAAAAATTATCTTTAAAAGAATTCAAAATATAAAATTGATTTATAATATATGTATGATGAAGAAAAAAAAGACAAAAATATAAATTTAACACAATGAAATAGAGGTACCCAATAACTAAACCAAATTAATATTATGAATACAGATTTATATTTAGATAACGAAATGGATACCCACATTTATATTTTAGCATTTAGTTTGGATTTTTAAAAGTGAGAAAATTTAGATAATAATTTGGTTAAGAATACCCCTAAAGAAACCAATAGATTTCCAAAAACGAGTAGGAAATTTAGAGTTCCCACTTATAAATATTGATATCATATTAGAGGAGTCGGCCAAGAGCAACACAAGTGAGAGAGACACTACATATTCACTTAATAGATGTATGTGTTTTTCCACTTATAAATCCTTAAGTCACCACATTCCTATTCAATGTGAAACTATTATCCATACTACTCACATTTGTTATATTATTCCCACTTATTAATAGCCATTTGATAATTCTTAAGATTAGATTAAAATTCTTTGAAAATTAAAATCTATCAACTATTTTGTTATTGTATTTTAAAAAAGTTATAAATTTTGATCCCGCTAAATGTTTTGCTACTAATTTTAGTTTTAGTTTTTTTATTTGCAAAATTGCATGCTTATATATTTCAAATAACTTTTTTTATGACATCTCATTGATAAAACCTTAAAATATTATTAGTTTGGTAATTTGACTATTTAACTTTTAATCTATATTAAATTATTTATAATTTTAGGATAAATATAAAAATGTCAAAATTAATATTTTAATGATAATTAATTTTTTTAATCTTATTACTTTTAAGTTAAAGTTATGTTTCATAATATTTATCATTTAAATTTAAATTTTATCTATTTATTAACTAATGTAATAGCTTTCAAATAAACGTAATATATTATTATTTTACTCATTTGATTATTTAATTTTAATCTTTATTAAGTTATTTATTTTTAAATATTATAAACTATTTATAAATTAAATATTTAAATTATTAAGTGAATAATTTATAAAATTTTAACTATTTGGCTAAATTATTAAGATTATCTAAAATTTATTATGTTAATTATTAAATAGATCAATTTTAATTTTATATAATAAATTAGTTAATTATGAAACATAAGTTTTACTTTAAAAAAACAAGATAAAAAAATAATTATTAACAATTTAAACTTTAACATAAAATTATAAATGAATTAATAAAGATTAAAAGTTAAAAAGCCAAATTATTAAACTAATATTGCTTTAAAGTTTTAACTATGAGATGTCATAAAAAAATTTATTTGAAATATAAAACATGAATTTTTTCAAATAAAGAAAAATAAAGTAGCAAATAATTTAGAGGAATCAATATTTATAATTTTTTTAAATATACTAAAAATAATACTTGATAGATTTAAAGGAACTATCATTTTTTTCAAACCTTTCAGCAACAATGTCCATACATCATTCATAGATAATGTATAAACTCAAATATGAAATCGGCTAAAACTCCCTTTGCTCATGATGAGATTAAGCAGGCAGTTTTCAACCTCACGAAAGAGACTGATTCTGGCCTTGATGGTTTTGAAGGAGTATTCTACCACACTTTCTGGCATATCATCAAAGAGGGGGTCATCAATGCAGTTCTTCAATTTTTCAAATATGGCTGGATCTTACCTAGGAATAACTCCAACATCATTATTCTCATTCCAAAAACCAATGATGCAGACACTCTGGATAAGTTCAGGCCTATAACTCTAGCAAACTTCAAATTCAATATTATTTCCAAGATCATTGCAGACAGACATGCAATTTTCATGCCAACTCTTGTCTCTAAGGATCAAAGGGGATTCGTTAATTAGAGATGCATTAGGAATTGTATATGCATTGCATCTGAAGATAGTAGCCAGGTTGTTAAAAAATATTTTGAAGGAAACATTGCCCTTAAAGTGGAATTTTCTAAAGCATTTGACACCATCAGTTGGGAGTTTCTCCTATATGTCCTCAAAAGGCTTGGCTGCAATGATACTTTCTGCAGTTGGATCCAATCAGCTCTAGCTTATGCTCTCTTTTCAATCTCAATTAATGGGGCTCCTCATGGTTTCTTCAATTGCAATAAAGGGTTTAGGCAAGGAGAACGTCTATATCCTTTGTAGTTTGTCTAGCTGAAGAAGTCTTAAGTAGAAACATAACATAATTAGTGGAGGAACGGTCTTTAAAGCTGATCAAAAGTAGCAATGATACATACATTCATTCTCATGTCATGTATGTTGATGTCATATTGATCTTCTGCAAGGGGTCTATTGCTAACATTCAAAGTTTAATGGACCTATTCACTAAGTACTCTCTTGCCTCTGGTCATAAAGTTAACACCTCGAAATCTTTCATATATTCTGGCTCTTTGTCTCAATCACGATTAAGACACGTCATAACTCTAACAGGTTTCTCTAGAGGCACTTTTCCTTTCATGTACTTAGGAGTGCTCATTTCCAAAGGTAAAGCCAAAGCTCAGTACCTCAAACCTACTGCTGACAAAATCATCTCCAAACTGGCTGCTTGGAAAGGATCCATTCTCTTCATGGTTGGCAGGGTTATGTTAGTCAAGAAAGTCACTCAAAGTATGCTAACTCACAATTTCTTGCTATTATTGTCCTGTTAGTTTACTGAGAGACATTGAGTAAGCTGCTAAACTTCATCTGGAGTAGTGCAGTGAACAAGAGAAAGCTTGTTTTGGTTGCATGGAAGAAGATGTGAAGGCCCATTACTCATGGAGGTTTAGACCTGAGATCACTTTAAGACTCAATGAGGTGGATAATTTGAAACTTGGTTAGGTTCTTGTTTCTAGCAAGGAGGATTGGGCCATCATTCTAAAAGGGAAAGTTTCCAAATCTTATGGCACTATTAGGTATCATATTTTCTCCTCCCTGTGATTCACAATCAAAGTTGAGTTGCACACTTTGAAGCATAATTCATCCAGATCCTTAGGCAATGGGACTGCAATTGTGTTTTGGCATGATGCTTGGTGTGCCACACCCTTCATTCTAGAAACCAACAGTGAATTTTTAGAATCTCATGACATTCCCCCTGATGCTAAAGTTGTAGATTTCACACTCCTACAAATAATACTTTTTATGAAGAATGTTTCATCTTGAACATGCCAAAAACCGAGCTTATAGGTCATAGGAGCAACTTGTTTGATTTATAAAAAAAAACAAGCACCAGATTTTTTGGAAAAAAAATAATAAACCTAATATCCCGAAGTTTTTTAAAGCCGGGGGTAATATAGCTATTAGGAAACACGCTTCGAATCCTGGTAACTGTATTTAAGGTATTTTTCTATGATTTCTCACTTGGCGCCTTTCAATCTTCCTTTTTTTTCAGTCAATTTTTTTTCTTCATTTTTTTCTTATTAATTAGTAATTCTCAAAAATATTTGTTATCAATATAAACGAATAGGCAATAATATGAAACAAAAGATTTCATTAATTAAAAACGGGACAACAAATAACTATTCCACGTATTCAAATTTCTGACTCCACACAAATTCAATAATATCACTATTAACTATCCCTAACTTAGAGAAAAGTTTAGAAAGAACTCATCTATATTGTATGAGGAAAGTCACACTACTACAAAACGCGTACACAACAATGCCATGGTCACCACGGTTCTTCCTTACACCGTGGTGACATCTCTAAACTAAGGCACTATCATATTATTTTTGTTTTTTGATTAAAAATTATTTGTATATAACAACGGTTGAGGAGCCAACCGTGGTGATACCATCAAATTTTCATGGGTTCAAACCTCAACGCCCTCATATATATTATTCTTTTAATGTTATCGCGCTCCTTTTCTTTTTTATTTATTTTTAAATAAAAATCTTAAAGGGCTATGACTACGGTTGGTGAGTTCCACCGTTGTGATATATTTTGTCTTTTTATTTAAAAAATTTAATTGTAAATTAAACTCTGGCGCTTCTTTATGAAGTTTCACTATGAAAGTAATATATCATAACGGTTGCTGGTATTGGCCGTGGTGGTAGCTTTATAATATTATACACTCCTAGTTAGCTTGTCTATTCAGTATCCTTTTTTTCATTGAAAATAGAAACTAGACGAAACAATACCCGATTTCAACCTTAAACCCTAACGTTCAATACTGTGAAACAATGCACGATTTCAACCAAAACACCATCGCTCACCCTAGCTTATCTCTTAAATATCCATTCTTCACTATGTATTTTTCATTTTCGTCATCATCGTCAAGGAGGTTGATAAGACCATCACGATCGTGACGTCAAGAAGGAAGAGTACACCAACCAAGTTGTCACCGTCGAGAAGGAAGACAACAACAACACCATCGTTGCCGTAAGGAAGGAAGACAACACCAACACCAACACCAACATCATTTACTTAGTCATCACGTTTAGGGTACGTAAAATATTTTCTCCATGCATCTACAGTAAACTTCATTTGCCATTGTTGTGGTTGTTGTTGTTTATGTTCTGGTTGTTGTTTATGTTCTTGTTGTTCATGTTGTTGTTGTTGTTTTTGAACATAGATGTCAACCTTGTCGAGTTCTACATCAGATACTAGCGAAGAAACTCAAACAAATGAGAGTTATGCGAATAAAACTCAAACAAATGATACTCAATCGAAAAGATCACAAAGAAGTGTCACAATGATGCCCCAATTCACATTATTTCGCAACTCATCAGGTGAAAAAATTCCGATCGAGTTTGATTCGTTCTACAGAGTAGTGGATTGTGAACATTACTCTACGTTTAATAGTTATGTTGCGTTCCTTGCATGTAGCAAAGTCAGTATACTGATAGATGATTGAAAACAAATGGATGATAAAGTCAAAGAAAGCATATGGACAGACGTTAAGGTATTACATACTATACTTTTCGTATATTCGATATCACTACCTATAATTTATAATACATACTAATATATTGATTTAAATGTAGTTGAATTTTGAGTTTATCGATGACTCAAAGTTGAAAAAAAATGGATTATTCCCGGTGAGGATTAATTCATTTACCCCAGAGAGGATTAATTCCCGGTGAAACCTCTCTTGAATTTCTTCAAAACCATAGAACTGTTCACTAAAGAAAGGATTATTCCCGGTGAAACCTTTCTTGAACTTTCCTTAGGTTTAGACCCACAGGCTTCCTAAAAACATCCCCAGCTTCCTCTTGGGCTTTGTACAAGGACCCTCAGGCTTCTTAGAAGTTCTCATGCCTCCTCTTGGGCTTAATACAAGGAACTAAAGACCTCCTACAGGTATAGGATAGAACTTAGTCATCCTTTGATAGTTCAATCCTCCATAGAGTTAGAATCTCAAAACATCAGCACAATTTAGGGTTGATTCTCATCCCTTAAAACACCAGTCTCCTCTTGGGCACCATACAAAGATAAACCTTTTCAAACCAGTAGACTTGGACAGTCTCACCTCCTTTTGAATCTCAAAGAAACCCTCAAGATTCCTAAAAACACAGGATAAACCCTGATCATTTCATCAATCACCAACAGAGTTAAAACCTCCATAGGTTTCAAAACTCAATCTTTAAACTCTCACTTTAAATTTCCCCGGCCAGGGTCAAGTTATTCCCAGTAAAACCCTCAGAAAACTCAGAACCTCATGGTCTCTGATATTTCAACTCTTCTGTAATCCTCAGCAAGAGTTGATTCCCCAATTTGGACCTGCCTTTGGATTTCAATAATCCTTAGCAGAAGTTAGCCTCCTCTTAGGCTTTATATAAGAAATTCCCCAACCAGCCTCCTCTTAGGCTTTGTATAATGATTATCCCTCAGCACCTTTTAGCCTCAATCTTGGGCTTTGTACAAGACACCCATAAACATTCTCCAGTTGAGTCAGTCAAATCACCCTTTTAGCCTCAATCTTGGGCTTTGTACAAGACACATATAAAACCTCCCCAGTGGAGTCAATTTTTTTAGCCTCAATCTTGGGCTTTGTACAAGACAGATAAAACCTCTCCCCAGTAGAGTCAATCCCTTTTAGCCTCAATCTTGGGCTTTGTACAAGACAGACGAAATATTTTCCCGGAAGAGTCAATTCCTTCCAGCCTCCTCTTAGGCTTTGTATAATGATCTCCCCAAAATAGTCAATCTCTTTTAAGCCTCAATCTCGGGCTTTGTACAAGACAAATATAAAACTCCCTAGTAGAGTCAACCTTTTAGCTTCAACATTGGACTTTGATCAAGGCACACAAAAATCAACATCCCCTCGAGGAAATAAAAAAAACTCTCTGTAGGAAGACATTTCTCTGTACATCACACATCAAAACAGACAATCAAAACAAACCTTAATCCCAGATAACTGCTATAAGTGGCACACTTGTTGATTCAAAAATCCAACCTGAAGTCCATCTCTTATCTTGGTAAACTTGCTCTTTCATCTAATTGCTGTAAGTGGCAAGCCTCTGGATTATTTACATCCAAGCTAATGTCCCTCTCTTAGTATGAAAGACTCCTAAGGAAAAATGACATTGCTCTACATTGAGTTAAATTTTTCTCCTTCAGGACAAATTCCCTATAAAGGAAATTATGGCATTGTTGGATTCCATATATCACATTTAAAGTAATTCCCCTTTATAATCAGTTACCCAACAACTGTGATAAACAGATGAGATATCTCCCTTGAGAGATGACAAATTCTCTCTCAGTCAAAACCTTTAGCTTCAATCTTGGGTTTCGAACAAGACACAAATAACCTTTAGCTTCAATCTTGGGCTTCGAACATGACACAAATAACCTTTAGCTTCACTCTTAGGCTTCGAACAAGACACAAATAACCTTTAGCTTCAATCTTGGGCTTTGAACAAGACACAAATAACCTTTAGCTTCAATCTTGGGCTTTGAACAAGACACCAAACACATCTTTTTCCTCCCATAGAAATAGGAGGAACTACGATTGCTCTGATTTCCCTGTTTTCTTTAACGGGAATACGTAGGCATAAGATTGCGAAATCTTAGCGAGCACACATAACAAAAACCTTAGGTCCAATACCTTACCAAAAACATCGGAAAACCTGAAAACAACAAAAAACTCTCTCTCAAACATTCCCAAAGAAGAAACTTTCCCATTTACTACAGATAAACACCAGTAAGTAGATAATAGTAGAATTTGCTTAAATATCTATGGATAACCATATATAGGATGGGTAATTGACAACTCCCCATTGTATAACCTGACCCCGAACTCCCCAATCTCTTAGCATTTGTTAAAGAAAACATTTGCGTGCAAGGTTAGTTTTAGATAACTTCCCTTTCCTTTCCAACTTCATAGGATAAATAAGAAATCATAAAGTAGCACCCAATTCCAACCAATGGCAATAAGGTGGTCGCGTCACCGACAAAAATCGCACGCTATAGAAAAATGGCGACTCTGCTGAGGAGCCAAACTAGGATTAGAATTCCTAAGAGGTCTAGGTTATTTAGCATACCATATATATATATATATATATATATATATATACTGCTATTCCTACTTGATATCCGTGTTTATTTTTCTGTCAATGGGAATGAGATTGATACACATGTGGAAAGTTTGAGACAACAGTAAGATAAGGGGTGGCATAGACGGGAGAACTTATAGGGAGTGAACCCCGAACAGGCGATCCTGGTAGCCCACCAAATTAGGCGAGGTACCCGTGTGGATACTTAATGTTGAACGACCGATTGTCGTGAAAGCATAGTTTTCCCAGTGCGGTGCCCGTGACCCTGAGGATTTAGTTGACATTAACCATATGACCATTTGATAGTGCGGTGATTATCGGGAATAGTTGATACGCGATACTACACTCAAATGAGATCTACCCTAGGATATTACAGTTCACTCGAGTGAGTCAGCTTGCTGTTGATATCCCTAGGGGGGTCAATGATTTTGGGAACCTGGAACCCGTTCTACAGGTGCAAAAATTGACTAGAATAGTACAACCTTTAGGGATGGGTAGAGCCATGACTCCATGCTCGTGACGTTGAACCTTTGAACCCATGTTTTTTCAATGTATTTGTGTGCTGCATTCATGCATTCATCTAAAAAACTCTTTTTAAACAAAGAAAAAAATATTTTTTCAAAATAAACTAAAATAATAATTGTAAATATCAGAAAGATTGCGTTATGGATTTCGGTAGAAGAAAGACGCACAAGTACACATTCCAGGCTCCGAAACTAGAGGATTTAAGGAGGTTGGCAAGGATGATTACCAACTCTAGGGCTTTTAGAGCTAAACATGGGGACTGTTGTCTCTATTAAGGGTCCACGTAGTTGAAGGAATCCTGTGTACACTGATTCAGTTCTACGATCCGATTTATCATTGCTTCACATTTCCGGATTACCAACTGGCACCAACACTGGAGGAATACTCTCACCTGATTAATTTACCTATCACTGATCGAGCTCTATTTTCTGGACTGGAAGAAATTCGAAAGGAACAAACCATTGCAAGATCGATCTCTTTAGACGAGTCAGAAGTTAGGACTCACAAGACTACCAAAGGAGGAATCCAGGGTTTACCAATTAAGTTCTTGATAGAGAAAGCTCTATACTTTGCCAGTATAGGAAACATAACTGCTTTTGAATATATCTTTGTCCTACTCATATATGGGTTATTCCTCTTTCCCAACATTGACAACTTGTTTGATACCAACGCCGTTAAGATATTTCTAATTGGAAACCCCGTACCAACTTTTCTCGCAGATGCTTATCATTTTGTACACTTAAGGAATTTGTACAGCGGATGAATGATCACATATTGTGTACCCTTACTCTACAAATGGTTCATTTCCCATTTGCCCAAGTCTGTTGCTTTTTGGGATCACAGGGGTACTCTACGTTGGTCACAAAGGATTATGTCCCTTACCAACTCTGACATAGATTGGTATAATAGGATTTATGAGGGGATAGAGATCATCGACAGGTATGGAAATTTCCCTAACATACCCCTCATTGGAACTAAAGGAGGAATCAACTATCATTCAATCTTAGCTCGCCGTCAACTCAGATACCCGATGAAGAATATTCCGCATAATGTTCATTTGGAAGATTTTTTCTTCAAGGAAGGGGAAAATGACAGGGCACTAAAGAAGGAAATAGTGCATGCCTGGCAACATATTCACAAGAAAGGAAGAGAGTCTCTAGGAAGGCCAAACTGTACCTCCATGGGGCCTTATCTCCACTGGGTGCAAAGTAGAGCCCTCAAGCTGAGGATGCCTTACCCTCGCCAAGATGTTTTTCCATTAAAGGAATCTGTCCTTTATATCATGTCTGATATGGAAAAACTCCAGGTAGCTCTCAATAAAGTTCAACGTGAGAAGAGCTCTTGGAAAAACAAGTACCGAATCCTCAATGTGGAATGTACCAAGATTCAGGAACTGTTAAAGGAGAAGGATGCTTTGATTAAAATATTAGAACAACATGCTATAGAAAGTCAAGAAGACCGAAGAAATTTGCTCGCTCCTTTCATTTGGCAAAGGACTGACGACCCAAAAACGGCTGAAGAGCCCCGATCAAAGAAAAGGAAAATACCGGAACCAGCATCTGAGCTCTCTTCAGAGAGGACTCAGGATCCATGAGCTTAGCCATTTTTCTTACAGCACTTTGTAAAATGTTGTACTTTTCCTTGTAACATACTGCAATCGTTCGAATTCAATAAAAGGGGTCTCCGCCCTCCACTGTATGATATTTGTAATCTATTTGTTGAAGTTTCTTTTTGAATAAAAAAAACTAAAAAAAAATATATGTCTTTGCATATCATTCATCATTCTCACATAACGCATTTTTCCTTATCTTTGAGTCTCACGTATGTGTCACGATTCTAGAGTCTCATAAAATACCCGGGCCAATCGCCAAAAGAAAATGGACGATCTCGAGGAAGAGAATAGAGAGCTGAGAGAAGAAATAGACGCTCTAAAGGAAAGTTTGGAAAAACTTCACAGTGACATGCAATCCCTGGCAGCAGCTCAGAAGCAACAACAAAGGACTGTGATCTCAGAGATTACATCTACTCCTATAATAGAGACACATGAGAATCATCCTCGGTACAACATGCCTAAAGGTCGCCCCTGGGGCATGCCTCTCAACTTTATCCCTGAAGGATATATCCCACCGGTCACTGAAGACCAAGAAACTGCAGGAGGAACCACTGTCCCAGAAGGTTACAAACTTCGGGAAAGTGAAGACACAAGGTTTACAATAGAAACTCCTGAAGGTTACAAACTTCAGGACACTGAAGGGCCAAGAATCACCATTGTAATGTCTATACCACAACCAGTGGTACACACTATCCCGGAAGGACAGATTCCACAAACAATTCTTGGTGGAAACGAAGACATGTATGAAATAATGAATGAGTTCCGGGAATAATTCTTGGAAATGCAGAAAAAACTGCATGCCATTTGCGACCAAGAATTATTTGGAAAGGACGCTGCAGACCTCTGTTTGGTCCCTAATGTAAAGATACCGCACAAATTCAAGGTGCCTAACTTTGAAAAATACAAAGGCAACTCTTGCCCTCAAAGTCATTTGGTGATGTACGCTCGAAAAATGTCAACTCAAACAGAAAATCAATAGCTACTGATCCATTATTTCCAAGACAGTTTAACCGGTGCCACACTCAAATGGTACATGGGTTTAAACCGCACCAAGATCAGTACTTTTAGAGATCTCAACGCAGCCTTCGTTCACCAGTATAAATACAACTTGGACATGGCTCCAGATATGGATAAGCTCAGAGCAATGTCACAAAAAGACAAAGAAACTTTCAAAGAATATGCTCAGAGATGGCGTGAAATTGCCGCCCAGATCTGTCCCCCTCTTGAGGAAAAAGAGATTATAAAGATCTTTTTGAAAACCTTAAGCTCATTCTATTACGACCAAATGGTTGCAAGTGCGCCCATAAACTTCACTGAGATGGTAAACATGGGAGTACGCCTTAAAGAAGCAGCCCGAGAAGGACGATTGGTCAAAGATGCAGAGCCATCTAGCAGTACTAAGAGATAGGGTAATGCTTTCCAAAAGAAAAATGAGCAAGATATTAGTAATATCTCTCTGGGAAAGCAAAAGCGAAGGTATCAACCAGTAGCGACGATAAATCCCGCTATCAACCCAATGCCGGCTCTGACTTATCAACCTCAGGTTGCTCAGAGCCAACCAAGTCAACAACAGTATCAACAAAGGACACAACAGCCTCTTCAGCAGGCTCGTCCATAGTATAACAATAACAATCGTACAACACGACCATCAGGGTTCGACCCTATACCGATGTTGTACGCAGATTTATTCCTACTTCTACTGGCCAAGGGGCACGTCCAAACCAGGTCCCCTCTTACAGTACCGAAAAATCTGCCTTTTTGGTTCAAAGCGGATCAAACTTGCCCGTACCATCAAGGAGGATCGGGGCACAACATTGAGAACTCCCTCAGCTTCAAGTTTGATGTACAGAAGCTTGTTAGGAACGGGATCTTATCTTTCAAAGATACCAATCCAAATGTTTAGACGAACCCGTTGCCACAACATGAGAAGACTGCAGTAAATTTAATAGAGCAAAAATTTAGCCGCAGTTATCAAATTCACGATGTACTCCTATTAGAAACCAATCTGGTCAGGATGCATTGCAAACAGAGCGGGTACGGTCATGTTCCGCCTCACAATTATCACCAGTGTGATATCTGCTCAAAGAATAATCAGGGGTGTTCCGTAGTGCAATCAGCTCTACAAGAACAGATGGATCTGGGTTGGATTCAGGATCACCGAATCCGTGAAGTCAACATGGCCCATGCACATCCCAACATTGTTCAGAACCGCAACATTCTTGCGATGAACGTCAATTTGGTGGCGATGCATTCAAGACAAAGTTAATACCATAATCTGCCACGGCACAATTACAACACCTGTCTGATCTGCTCAACAAGCAATCAGGGATGCTTTTTTGTATAAGAGGCCCTCCAACGTCAGATGGATCTCAGATGGATCCAAGACTACCGTGAGAGAAATAACTATCAAGTCAATATGGTTCAAATATTTGACATAAGCTTGATGAATACCAGTCTGGTAGAATTACACGTTAAGCAAGTCATGCTCGGCTTTCTGGCTTCACACGGTTATCAAGACTGTGAAGAATGTCGTGAAGACGACCAAGGGTGTGCACTTGTCCAAGAACACTTAAACACTTGTTGGACCACTGGTGACTTCCAATCTACTTGGATGAAGCTACACAGCCGATTAGTATGACTGACGGGGATCCTGGTAGGCATCAAAGTCAGGATGTCCGCTCGATGGAAACAGATCTAGTAAAGATGCACGGCATATAAAGCGGGTGTGGTCGGATGCCACCCCACA
Source organism: Lathyrus tuberosus (assembly GCA_022829125.1). Classification (NCBI taxonomy): domain Eukaryota; kingdom Viridiplantae; phylum Streptophyta; class Magnoliopsida; order Fabales; family Fabaceae; genus Lathyrus; species Lathyrus tuberosus. Next base: position 533,713 of record JALAZF010001005.1, on the reverse strand, counting down.
ATTATGAGCGCTGTAGAGTTTGTTCAGAGAACAACCAAGGATGCTACCTCGTGCGAGCGGCTCTTCAAAATCAGTTGGACTATAAAGAGGTTCAACCATGTTCAAGTTCTGGGTCGATCAACGTGATACAAGACTATCTCCTTGATCAAAGCAAAGACGTTGTCATAATCTCCGATCATGGGAGGACCAAAGACGTTTGCGCCATAATCCCTCTACTCGAAGAATCAAGAATTCCTCTTGATAGTAGAAAAGTTCCCAACCAGGAACTGATTGAGGTTACCTATAACGGTCAGAGAAACCAAAAATCTCATGTGGTAATCTACTTGCCAAGTCCAATACCATACAAATCAGAAAAGGCTATCCCTTACAAGTACGGTGCAACTACCATTGAAAATGGAAAGGAAACTCCCTTACCCTCCGTCGTACACATTGTCGACATCATTTGAGTAACACGTAGCGGCCGGATCTTCAACAGAGGAGTTGGAGAACCTAACAAAGAGAAGGAACCTCAAATAGAAGTTCCCAATCAACCAGTCGGACAACCAGTAATCCAAAACTGGTAAAAAATAATGATGAGATGCTGAAGCTCATCCAGAAAAGCGAGTACAACATTGTGGACTAACTGTTGCAAACTCCATCTAGAATCTCGATGCTATCTCTCCTACTTAGTTCTGAAGCTCACAGGGAAGCTCTGCAGAAAGTATTAGAGCAAGCTTTTGTAGAACAAGATGTGATGGTAAGGCGGTTTGACAACATCATTTCCAACATCACTTCCTGCAACAACTTAGGATTCAGTGATGAAGAACTGCCGGAAGAAGGCAAATATCATAATATGGCGCTTAACCTTACAGTCAACTGCCAGGACGATGCTCTAGCCAGCGTACTGGTAGACACATGATCGTCTTTAAAAGTTATGCCAAAATTAACTCTGATACGACTATCATTTCAAGGAGCCCCGATGAGAGGCAGTGAGGTCGTCGTAAAAGTCTTTGACGGATCTAGAAAAATAGTTATCGGCGAAGTCGATCTTCCCATAACCATCGGTCCTCACACTTTCCAAATCACTTTCCAGGTCATGGACATCCGGGTAGCTTACAGTTGTTTATTAGGAAGACTTTGGATACACGAAGCTGGGACAGTCACTTCGACACTTCACCAGAAACTGAAGTTTGTCAAGAATGACAAATTAGTCACAGTATGCGGAGAGTATGCCTTAATAGTGAGCAATTTGTCATCATTCTCCTGTGTAGAACCCGAGGAGGTTGTTGGAACTCTGTTTCAAGAACTATCGGTGAGCGATGAGAATCAATCAGAAAGAGGGACGTCGATTTCCTCATACAAAGGTGCTCTCGAAGTGATCAAGAGTAATGACATAAAAGGATGGGGACAACTTTTAATTCCTACGGATAACAAGACAAAGAAAGGTCTTGGTTTCTCCTCAGCCTGTACCCAGACTACTAAAGATGAAAGTGTTCATACCATTCAAGATTTCTTTCACAGTGGAGGCTTCCTCCACCCGGTGTCTCAAGTACACACAATAAGAGTGACTCCTCCGATACAGACGAGGAATGTAAATCTTATCTCGACGACAATAGTTATATGTCTCAGGAAGAAGCGCACATGACATTCTGTTTTCCCAAGCAGGGCCCGAGATATATACCAAGATCAGATGTTCAGATGATCTATGGATATTGTGATCCCGAGGGATGTCGCGCTCCACCTAACTCATTAAAAGATGACCTAACGAAAGACAACTTTAACCAAGATTATTATGATCCCCTGGATGACTTGCCTATCTGGAAGTCGTACCCAGAAGACTTGGGGCAAAAGAGTCAGCTAAACGACGCCTATCAGCTGAGTAATATTGAAAGGATTGCCCACGTCCCCACCGAGTCATGGGATTATTAGTCAGGACATTCCAAAGATATCCAGCACAATGATGAATCTGCAAAGATTGCAGGATAAAAGTTCATCAACTATGCTTTTCCTAAGGTCAATGCCATTGAGAAGGATGACTCCTCTATCCCCACAGAAGTATGGGACACCTTAGGACAGCCGAGTGGCAAGTACGACTTCTTGGTCAAGTACACCGCTCCTGAAAGCTCTCGCATCAGATATGAGGACATCCAGCCAACTGGATGGGGAGATCCTCTTGAGAGTGAAAACATTAGGGAAGATACAACAGAATAGTTCGTTTATGAAAACTCTGCATAGGAGGAAGTCTCCAATGATCCTGCTCCGCCAGAAATCAGCGTCATTGCTGAGGACAAACCAAGAAAAAAGGTACCAGACTTTGTGATTCACCAAGGAGATCATCGCCAATGGGTTATTGTCGATGTCCCGAAAGTTGTCTATAAGTCTAAGTAATTGCCATCTTTGTTTTAACCTTTCACCTTGCCCAGGTGAAACAGATGTTTTTATAGGGCTCACCTTTCTGTAAATGTCCCTCTTTGCTTTGCCCAAAGCGACAGAGTTTTGTTTTATAGGGCTGTATTTCAAGAATCGACAAATCGTAAATAAACAATGTCATTATGTCATTCCCGCATTTATTGATTTTTCCACTTTTCTTTTTTCCGAAAATGGTAATCCTAAAAAACAATAAACAAAATAAAAACAAGCATTTTTCAGAAAATACACTGCACATACTCTTGCATTCTCTCTATCTCTTCTAAAAAACGAATCATCACATTATGCTGATTGCTTGTTTTAAACCCCGTTGAAACATACGATCCAATGCCTTCTCCCAACTTTGAATTCCCGGTATTTGAAGCTAAAGAAAAAGAGGACGCGGAAATTCCAGAGGAGATCTCCCGACTACTCAGGCAAGAGGAAAGGTCCATTGAACCTCACAAAGAGCCGTTGGAAACGGTCAATTTGGGATCAGAGGAAGAAAAGAAAAAAGTTAAGATTGGAGCACTGCTCAGTCTAATTGTCAAAGAAAGCTTGATAAAACTTCTCAAAGAGTTTCCAGATGTATTTGCTTGGTCCTATCAAGACATGCCAGGGTTGGATACCAGCATCGTGGAACATCATTTACCGTTGAAATCAGAATGTCCGTCGGTGAAACAAATGTTGAGACGGACTCACCCGGATATGGCTATCAAAATCAAGGAGGAAGTGCAAAAACAGAATATCCTCAATGGCTAGCTGTTGTACCCCAAATTTTACCCTCATTTTTTCTGCTAGTTGATGTTTTATCATATTTCTCTTTTTTTAACTTAATAATTATCTTAGTTTTTTTATTTGTTTTATTTTAGCTTAAAGTCAATACGACCTTTTTTATTTCATTTATATCCAAGTTGTTTTATTTTTATTAATTTAAATTGATCTTAATTTTATTCAATTTTAATAATTAGTTTTAATTAATTAGATTAATTATCCATTTAATTTACTTTTTCTAACTAATTTAAATTAGGGTTTTTTATTTATTTATTTGTCTTATTAATGTCAATTTCAAAGAGAATTAAAACACTTTTTCATTAAGAACTTTTTTTCCACCGTGTCCTATTTACTTTCTAATTGGTTGTTTCATCAATCAACAACCAATGAGAAATAGGCTTGTATGTTTGACTTTTCAACTCTCTACTTTAACCAATGATGCAACGACACGTGGCACTAGAGAAACCAAAGCACAACCAATTTTCTTTTTCTCCCCTTTGTCGTGTGCAGTCCGCAAAGAAGATGAATCCAAACCCATCTCAACAAACTCATTTCAAACTCTTTTCAACCTTGGCCCAAATATTCAATTGGAATCCCAACTTTTCCTCTTTGAGCTTCTCATTTGGTTTACTAAAAAGTGGTTCTAAGCATTACCCTATTCATCATCCACCCTGCTCACAACGATTCCAAAATCTGCAATGAAAAAGACTACACAATAACGTTCAAGAAAATTCAAAAATTAACAACGGAACATTTTCAGTTTTGGAGAATATATATGGTAGAGGAGGCATTCAAAGAAAGGGGGAAGAGATTAAAACCACAAAAAACCAGTACAGACATTCAAACCACAATCCCCAAAACCCAACCCTTCACAAATATTCAACAGCAAGCCAAACTTATTCAAAACCACCTCTTCAAATCTCCAAATGCTCAAACGATTCAAAAACTCTTAAAAATTTCTCATAACTTCTGGGGGAGGAGATTCAAGAAAGACTTGAAAGAGAACCTCACCAATATACGAAACAAGACGCCCCTGTTCTCCAAAGAGGATCTCTGCTCTTCAACATGGGGACTGGAAGTTTTCTTCAGATATCATACACTCCCTCTGTCCGTCTCTTCAAGGATTCTCACTAACCAAAAAAAAAAACCAATTCCACATCTTACAACCTCAACACCTCACCAATACTCCCTCAACGCCGACCCTTAAATCACACAGACACGGAAACCGAATCCCGTTTACCACCATCTTTAGTCCTCTTCTCATATCCAATCATACACAGCAACAACTCAAACAACAACCACCATAAATCTTCCGCCCTGCTTTCCTCCAAACTCACAAAATCCAACCTCTTCAATCCAACACCCCCGACAGCGCCACCCTCCGTTCACCCTTTCAACCTCAAACCGTAACCTCTGCCTCACAAATACTCCCTAAACGCCGACCCTTAAATCACACAGACACGGAAACCGAATCCCGTTTACCACCATCTTTAGTCCTCTTCTCATATCCAATCATACACAGTAACAACTCAAACAACAACCACCATAAATCTTCCGCCCTGCTTTCCTCCAAACTCACAAAATCCAACCTCTTCAATCCAACACCCCCGACAGCGCCACCCTCCGTTCTCCCTTTCAACCTCAAACCGTAACCTCTGCCTCACAAAAATCTCCACCCTCCACCGTAACCCTCGCAAACCATAAACGAACCACCCTCCACCATAAGCCTCTCCAACCACCAACTTTTTCCATCCTCAGAACCTCTTCGCCTTTCAACATTCATCGTCTCCAAAATCGGAACCTTTATCTCCATTAACCTTTTCCATCATCAACCCAACAACTTCAATGTCCGCTCCTTTCCAAATCATCATCGAACCCTTTTTTCACCAAATCAAACCCACTCAACAACAAATCGAACAAGAGTCTGAGACGAAGAGAGAATGGAAACGGATCAACACTACAAACCTGAGAACGGGGAAACGGAGCGAGTTTGAGCGATTGCTATGGAGACACGAAACCAGGATGAACATACAAGCTTGAGTTGAACCATCGCGAGCAGAAGCCATCCGAGCGAGAAATTGGAATTGGAAAAGGTTGAGATCGCACTGGGTCGCTGTTTCTACGTTTTCTTGACCATTTTGGCTGTGAACGATGAAGAAAGTTGCTCTGACCATTTATTTGGTTTCTTTTTTTTTTAAAATAAAAACAACGAAGGGATCTGAAGATCTTTGTTAAATTTTTGTTTTGTGTTGGTGGGCTCATAGGCCCGCTTCCGTTTTTAGGACACAAACACACACTGTGTCGCACCCTTTTTCTCTTTTAAGAAAAACCATGCTGCTTTCGGGTGATGGGCTTCAAGCCCAAGTGATCCCGTTCATTTTTATACACACCACTTCTAAATCAGCGCACCCCCTCTTCCTTTTTAAGAAAGTTATGTTCATTTTATTAACCTTTTAACAAGTTTTTGATTTCTAATTTTTCTATGCTTTTCTTTCTAATTTTATTCATGGTAATTCATTTTATTTTAATCTTTTGGGCCAATGATATCGAAAAATCCTAACTTTGTTGGTTATTTTAAATCAATAAGTTTTGATTAATGTGAGGCCATTTCTATTTTGGTCGATGAAAGTTAAAAATTTAAGATTATCGATCTATCGATTAAATCTTGATTTAAACGAGACCAATTTGTTTTTTATTTTTTTATTTCGGTCGATGAAGTTAGAAATCTAAGATTATCGATTTATCGATTAAATCTTGATTTAAACGAGACCACTTTGGCTTTTATTTTTTATTTCGGTCGATGAAGTTAAAAATCCAAGATTATCGATTTATCGATTAAATCTTGATTTAAACGAGACCGACTTGTCTTTTATTCCGATTCTATTTTGGTCGATGAAAGTTAAAAATTTAAGATTATCGATTTATCGATTAAATCTTGATTTAAACGAGACCAATTTGTTTTTTATTTTTTTATTTCGGTCGATGAAGTTAGAAATCTAAGATTATCGATTTATCGATTAAATCTTGATTTAAACGAGACCAATTTGGATTTTATTTTTTATTTCGGCCGATGAAGTTAAAAATCCAAGATTATCGATTTATCGATTAAATCTTGATTTAAACGAGACCGACTTGTCTTTTATTCCGATTCTATTTTGGTCGATGAAAGCTAGAAATCTAAGATTATCGATTTATCGATTAAATCTTGATTTAAACGAGACCAACTTGATTTTAGACCAATTTTATTTTGATCGATGAAAATCAAATATCAAGATTATCGATCCTTCGATTTAAATCTTGATTAAGACGAGATCAATCTTATGTTTATGTCATTCCTTTGTTTAGGCCAATGAGATACAAAATCGTGACTTGTAGATTTATTCTAAATCAATAAAGTCTTGATAAATGGGAGGCTACCGCTTTTTGGTCAATGAAAGTCAAATATTAAGATTATCGATTTCTCGATTAAATCTTGATTTAGACGAGACCGACTTTTATTTTGGTCGATGACATAACAAACCCCATGGTTCGGTTGATTTCATTGAGTTAACAAAACTTTGATCAACATGAGACCACTTTCTATTTTAGTCGATGAAAGTCAAGAGTTATTGATTATCGATTTCTCGATTAAATCATAATTAAGACGAGACTATTTCATTTCATCGTATATTTAATCATTGTCTAACATGTTTAATTCCCACTTTGCATTAATATCATGACTTTATCTTATCTCATTAGCTTAATCCATGTATTATTGTATCATTGTATTTGCACTAATCTCTTTATCTTAATATCTTTACAACCGTTATGTTCTCTTATTCCAAAGGAAGGTTAAATATGTTGACTCATAAGTCATGACCTCCCACCTTAACCTAAGTAACCTCTTAGGAGAAACTTTATTTCTAGGCCTCATCAGAGCCATAGAAATCATAACTAGCTTTAGGAAGAGTTCTTCAACTCTTAGTGATATTCATCATAATGAATTTATCACTTCCCCTACTGACTAAACCTCAACATAGGTCCATTACGACTAGATTTAGAGAGTTCCTAAACTCTACAATGAGCTTGTACTCATTTCCCCTCTGAATATTGACCATAGTCAATCATTCAGTAGAAGCAGAACTATGCATACTCTGATTCTGTTCCCGAGGATACGTAGGCGTAAAGTGCGATGCTTTATCAAGTATACTTAGATACTAACCCCTAGGGTTTTCAACTTTTAGCATAGAACCCTTAGCAAACATAAGATAACATTTAACACGAGGTTCCCGTAGAGTACTACGGACGTTTAGGGTGCTAATACCTTCCCTAGGCGTAACCAACCCCCGAACATTAGATCTTTCCCCTTTAGGTTTTTCTAACGATCTTGAACCTTTCCTTTGGATAAATCAAAGTCGGTTGTAGAAGAAACTGATGCAAATTAATTAATAATTTGTTATCCGATTTTCACCGCAACAGAAATGGCGACTTCACTGGGGAAGGACGAAGGTTAGTATCCATGAGAAACAACTCACTAGGGATACAAGCTAACCAACGAAAGAGACTCACTGGGGAGACTCCAAAGAAACACTGGGGAAAAGACCACAGACAATCTCACTAGGGAAAGATCCGGGGAGATAGACTACTGGAGACAAAACAAACCCACATTCTTCCTGGGCATGAAACCAGAAAGAAGAGCCTGATCACTAGGGATCAGTCGAAAGGACAGACAAACCAACAAAGACTTCCTGGGGATCTTAAATTGAAAAGTTCAAAATGGGATCTTCAAGAAAAGCCAGGAAGACAGAGACAAACCCGGTGCACCAGACAGGAGTCTTATAAGGTTGAAGAAATTTGTTCCAAGAAAAGCTTAGCTTAAAGCAAGTTTTCAAAAATCCAAGGTAAGGGTTCAATGTCCGACACGATTCGAACAAGAACGGTTTTAAAACAAGAAGACAGTGCTTGACGCGATTCAAACAAAGTCCCAGTTCAAGTTTGACACGATTCAAACGAGAACAGCTTTAAAACAAAAGGCAGTGTCCGACACGATTCGAACAAAGACTTTGTTCAGGTTTGACACGATTCAAACGAGAACAGGTTTTAAAGCACCAGACAATGCTTGACATGATTCAAACAAAGTCCAAGTTCAAGTCTGACATGATTCAAACGAGAACAGGTTTTAAAACATGAGACGATGCTTGACACGATTCAAACAAAGTCTAAGTTCAAGTCTGACATGATTTAAACGAGAACAAATTTTAAAGACAATGTTTGACATGATTCAAACAAGGTCCAAGTTCAGGTCTGACACGATTCAAACGAGAACAGTTTTTAGAAAATCTTTAAACTTCTTGGGGAATAGCAAAAGATTTAAAGATTCCAATCTGGCGCGCAAAGGTTAAGACCGAACAAGCACGACACAAGGCAAACCGAGAATGTCTTTACTTCACTGGGGAAATAAAGACAGGCATCAACAGAAGACCACAAGCAAAACAAAGTACAAGGATACAAAGATGCTAAGGGTATGATGCATATGCTTAGCTATATGCTAGAAACGACGCGAACAACGCAAAACAGGAAAGAAGAAAGGAAAACAGAAGCCAACACCCTGAAATCCAAACATCAAGGATAACCAGGCAATCCTCTCTTCACTGGAGATGGCAGATCCATGCCAAAAATACAGTACTACTAATTCTTCCTGTACCAACTTGATTCCAAAACGTCTTGATTCTAGAGTAAAACGTAGTTCATCTCTGTGTTTCCTTAGAACTTGCAACATTTCCGCTTCCAAGAATCAGATGAAAATGACGAAGTTATTGTATTCAAAGACTAATAACAATTCTAGTGACTAAGAATTCTGTCGTCTAACAGCTGACTTCTCTGGGGACTCCTGCATAAAGAGCTGGGGTTTAAATGGGAACCTGGTTAATGAGTCAAGAATAGACTCTGGTACTCAAATAAGAGTTGGTTGAGATAACAAATAATCTGCTTCATGAGGAAAATCGGTAGGAGCCAGAAAGGTAACCTCATTGGAGATAGAACCAAGAAATGGGCTCCAATAAAGGTATCTAGAATGATTGATCATCAAGGATAAATGCAACTAGATGACATTCTAGAAAGGATCCGCAATGAAGGTTGAACCGAAAAACGGTCTTCACTGGGAAAAGATATCCAAAGTGATGGAATAACAGGTTCAAGCATGACCGGTTGGTACTTTGGAAAAAGAAGAACCTTATTGGAGATTGAACCAAGAGATGGGCCCCAATAAAGTATCTAGGATGATTGATCATCAAGTCTAATGTGACTAAATAACATCCTAGAAACACCTCTAAAGTGATGGAACAACAGGTTCAAGCATGACCGGTTGGCACTTTTTAGAAGTAACCTCTAAAGTGATGGAACAACAGGTTCAAGTATGACCGGTTGGCGCTTTAGAAGTAACCTTATTGGAGGTAGAACCAAAAAAAATGGGCTCCAATAAATTATCTAGAATGATTGATCATCAAGGCTAAACACAACTAGATGACATTCTAGAAAAGATCCGCAATGAAAGTTGAACCGAAAAACGGTCTTCACTGGGAAAAGACATCCAAAGTGATGGAACAACAGGTTCAAGCATGACCGGTTGGCACTTTGGACGAAGAAACCTTATTGGAGATAGAACCAAGAAATGGGCCCCAATAAAGGTATAAAGTCTGATAGGTTATTACCGGAGTTGCATAGCTGAAGATAAGGCTTAGTACCAGAGATAGATAAGCTGCTTATAAGAGACTGCCAAGCTTCTTCAAAAGATTGATGCTTCAAAGATATGTTGATATCACAATAATGTTGGAGAAATAATTATGCCTTCAACGAGGATCTATAAAAGATTCTTCTTGCCAGACAAGGTGCAAAATAAATGCACGTTCAAAGATAGGTTTAAAGAATCACACCTGCCAGGGACCAAAGTTCAATCTAGGAACAAGCTAGAAAGAAGCGATCAAACAAGACTCCAATTAAGGAATGAACTCAAATGGGGATTTATCTAATCCACATGTGGAAAAGATAACTGAACCAACCATCATCCACGGGGATAAAACTCTGTGGGGAATTCAGAAAAGATGGGCACTTTATGCCTAGGACTGACTTTCTATTGGAGAGAATAGACACACCCAGTCACTTGGGGAGACCAACACCAAAGTGAACAAAAGAACAGGTAAACACCAGGAAAGGAAGCAGAAATGCAAACATGCTATGCATATGAGTGCTTATGCCATGCTCATGCTTATGCTGACAAAACAGACAAGCGAAACCGGAGATGAAGAAAAATGTCTACAAAGGACACCCAGCCAAACTCACTAGATTAGACCAATACTGGGGGTGAAGAAGAAGAGTCAACAACTTCATTGGTGAAAAGAGTATTCCACTTGAGGTATGACGTCATGAGTATTGCCATCATGAGCTTGATTTCTCTCTGTTGGTAGAGGATCCATGGAGAATGGCCAAGATTAGCTGAAGTAACAGCTTATTGGGGAGCTAACAAAGTAATTATGCATTCCACTGGCATAACTACCATCTTCAAATCTTATCTGCCCCAGGTTAGACGGTCTACACGATAACAAGAGGATTTTATAGAAGAATTGGCATACAAGGTGTTTCAATATCTTCAGACTCTTGTAGAGATCTCGACGTAACCGCCCCAGATTAACGGCGTTTGCACAACGAACCCTTTGAACTTGTTCTTCAGAATGGTTGTTGACAACTGGGGAAGAGATGCCCCAGACTGATTGGCCTTTTAGAGATTTACCGAATCTCGACTTAACTGCCTCTGATAGGTAATCAAAAGGATTTTACAGAAGAATTGGCATACCAGATGCTTCAATATTTTCAAACTTTTAAAGGGGAAATGGCATAACTGCCCCTTATCCGACTGTATTTGTAACACTCAAGCTGTAGTAGAAACGACTGAGGAACAAAACTTGCCCCTGCTGATAGGTCACTGGAGTCTATACTTGTCATAAGATGACCTCAGGGAGACTTGCCCCAATATTTTGAACTTTGACGAGTTCTGCCCCTGATTCGGTAGATTGGTAAATCCTTCCACTGGGTTGCCCCTGACTGAGCTTCCTTTATCAAGTCGAATCCCCTAGCTGGTTGTACTTGTTGGGATTTCCTTTGATATTGAATTGTTTTTGCAAACAAGTATCGTTCATCAAAAAATTGGAAAAATTTAATGCAACGTTTAATGCAAAGTTTGAAAATAAAGCTTTTGATGGAAGCACACGCTGATCAAGAATCAAAGGTGGATCTGATTATTACAGAAGAAGTAATCAACACACGCGAAATAGCAAAGATTATTAGGAGTCAGGTTACTCAACCTTGTTGTAGCACACTTTTCAAAACATCCTTACCTCAATTAGGTCTTTTAGGGGTTGTAATGTGGTATGGTTCATGGTTCATGAAACAAAGGATAAAGACTCAAATCCTACGCTCAGTTAACTCAAGATATACGTTCGAATCTCCAAAAATAGGAAGTCACTTGATTTGAAAACTGACTGGCGTCTTATATGAAGCGCTCGTGTTTGAATGCATAACCGATTTAAACTGAGAACTACCCTGCCCCACGTTTTTTTGTGAAGAAGAAATGGACAGAGTCAACAATGAATTGTGTGAGCTCCGAGGAGGAATGGGGCAGATTATAGAAGCAATTCAAGTTATAAATGCCAGGATGGATACACAAGCGACAGTAGTCTCCGAGATTATCACTACAACTGTAGAGCCTCCCGTTACTATTGTGAACCCCACTTTGGGCATGCCTTTTAACTTCATGCGTGTACCCCAAATTTTACCCTCATTTTTTCTGCTAGTTGATGTTTTATCATATTTCTCTTTTTTTAATTTAATAATTATCTTAGTTTTTTTATTTGTTTTATTTTAGCTTAAAGTCAATACGACCTTTTTTATTTCATTTATATCCAAGTTGTTTTATTTTTATTAATTTAAATTAATCTTAATTTTATTCAATTTTAATAATTAGTTTTAATTAATTAGATTAATTATCCATTTAATTTACTTTTTCTAACTAATTTAAATTAGGGTTTTTTATTTATTTATTTGTCCTATTAATGTCAATTTCGAAGAGAATTAAAACACTTTTTCATTAAGAACTTTTTTTCCACCGTGTCCTATTTACTTTCTAATTGGTTGTTTCATCAATCAACAACCAATGAGAAATAGGCTTGTATGTTTGACTTTTCAACTCTCTAATTTAACCAATGATACAACGACACGTGGCACTAGAGAAACCAAAGCACAACCAATTTTCTTTTTCTCCCCTTTGTCGTGTGCAGTCCGCAAAGAAGATGAATCCAAACCCATCTCAACAAACTCATTTCAAACTCTTTTCAACCTTGGCCCAAATATTCAATTGGAATCCCAACTTTTCCTCTTTGAGCTTCTCATTTGGTTTACTAAAAAGTGGTTATGAGCATTACCCTATTCATCATCCACCCTGCTCACAACGATTCCAAAATCTGCAATGAAAAAGACTACACAATAACGTTCAAGAAAATTAAAAAATTAACAACGGAACATTTTCAGTTTTGGAGAATATATATGGTAGAGGAGGCGTTCAAAGAAAGGGGGAAGAGATTCAAACCACAAAAAACCAGTACAGACATTCAAACCACAATCCCCAAAACCCAACCCTTCACAAATATTCAACAGCAAGCCAAACTTATTCAAAACCACCTCTTCAAATCTCCAAATGCTCAAACGATTCAAAAACTCTTAAAAATTTCTCATAACTTCTGGGGGAGGAGATTCAAGAAAGACTTGAAAGAGAACCTCACCAATATACGAAACAAGACGCCCCTGTTCTCCAAAGAGGATCTCTGCTCTTCAACATGGGGACTGGAAGTTTTCTTCAGATATCATACACTCCCTCTGTCCGTCTCTTCAAGGATTCTCACTAACCAAAAAAAAAACCAATTCCACATCTTACAACCTCAACACCTCACCAATACTCCCTCAACGCCGACCCTTAAATCACACAGACACGGAAACCGAATCCCGTTTACCACCATCTTTAGTCCTCTTCTCATATCCAATCATACACGGTAACAACTCAAACAACAACCACCATAAATCTTCCGCCCTGCTTTCCTCCAAACTCACAAAATCCAACCTCTTCAATCCAACACCCCCGACAGCGCCACCCTTCGTTCACCCTTTCAACCTCAAACCGTAACCTCTGCCTCACAAATACTCCCTCAACGCCGACCCTTAAATCACACAGACACGGAAACCGAATCCCGTTTACCACCATCTTTAGTCCTCTTCTCATATCCAATCATACACGGTAACAACTCAAACAACAACCACCATAAATCTTCCGCCCTGCTTTCCTCCAAACTCACAAAATCCAACCTCTTCAATCCAACACCCCCGACAGCGCCACCCTCCGTTCTCCCTTTCAACCTCAAACCGTAACCTCTGCCTCACAAAAATCTCCACCCTCCACCGTAACCCTCGCAAACCATAAACGAACCACCCTCCACCATAAGCCTCTCCAACCACCAACTTTTTCCATCCTCAGAACCTCTTCGCCTTTCAACATTCATCGTCTCCAAAATCGGAACCTTTATCTCCATTAACCTTTTCCATCATCAACCCAACAACTTCAATGTCCGCTCCTTTCCAAATCATCATCGAACCCTTTTTTCACCAAATCAAACCCACTCAACAACAAATCGAACAAGAGTCTGAGACGAAGAGAGAATGGAAACGGATCAACACTACAAACCTGAGAACGGGGAAACGGAGCGAGTTTGAGCGATTGCTATGGAGACACGAAACCAGGATGAACATACAAGCTTGAGTTGAACCATCGCGAGCAGAAGCCATCCGAGCGAGAAATTGGAATTGGAAAAGGTTGAGATCGCACTGGGTCGCTGTTTCTACGTTTTCTTGACCATTTTGGCTGTGAACGATGAAGAAAGTTGCTCTGACCATTTATTTGGTTTCTTTTTTTTTTAAAATAAAAACAACGAAGGGATCTGAAGATCTTTGTTAAATTTTTGTTTTGTGTTGGTGGGCTCATAGGCCCGCTTCCGTTTTTAGGACACAAACACACACTGTGTCGCACCCTTTTTCTCTTTTAAGAAAAACCATGCTGCTTTCGGGTGATGGGCTTCAAGCCCAAGTGATCCCGTTCATTTTTATACACACCACTTCTAAATCAGCGCACCCCCTCTTCCTTTTTAAGAAAGTTATGTTCATTTTATTAACCTTTTAACAAGTTTTTGATTTCTAATTTTTCTATGCTTTTCTTTCTAATTTTATTCATGGTAATTCATTTTATTTTAATCTTTTGGGCCAATGATATCGAAAAATCCTAACTTTGTTGGTTATTTTAAATCAATAAGTTTTGATTAATGTGAGGCCATTTCTATTTTGGTCGATGAAAGTTAAAAATTTAAGATTATCGATCTATCGATTAAATCTTGATTTAAACGAGACCAATTTGTTTTTTATTTTTTTATTTCGGTCGATGAAGTTAGAAATCTAAGATTATCGATTTATCGATTAAATCTTGATTTAAACGAGACCACTTTGGCTTTTATTTTTTATTTCGGTCGATGAAGTTAAAAATCCAAGATTATCGATTTATCGATTAAATCTTGATTTAAACGAGACCGACTTGTCTTTTATTCCGATTCTATTTTGGTCGATGAAAGTTAAAAATTTAAGATTATCGATTTATCGATTAAATCTTGATTTAAACGAGACCAATTTGTTTTTTATTTTTTTATTTCGGTCGATGAAGTTAGAAATCTAAGATTATCGATTTATCGATTAAATCTTGATTTAAACGAGACCAATTTGGATTTTATTTTTTATTTCGGCCGATGAAGTTAAAAATCCAAGATTATCGATTTATCGATTAAATCTTGATTTAAACGAGACCGACTTGTCTTTTATTCCGATTCTATTTTGGTCGATGAAAGCTAGAAATCTAAGATTATCGATTTATCGATTAAATCTTGATTTAAACGAGACCAACTTGATTTTAGACCAATTTTATTTTGATCGATGAAAATCAAATATCAAGATTATCGATCCTTCGATTTAAATCTTGATTAAGACGAGATCAATCTTATGTTTATGTCATTCCTTTGTTTAGGCCAATGAGATACAAAATCGTGACTTGTAGATTTATTCTAAATCAATAAAGTCTTGATAAATGGGAGGCTACCGCTTTTTGGTCAATGAAAGTCAAATATTAAGATTATCGATTTCTCGATTAAATCTTGATTTAGACGAGACCGACTTTTATTTTGGTCGATGACATAACAAACCCCATGGTTCGGTTGATTTCATTGAGTTAACAAAACTTTGATCAACATGAGACCACTTTCTATTTTAGTCGATGAAAGTCAAGAGTTATTGATTATCGATTTCTCGATTAAATCATAATTAAGACGAGACTATTTCATTTCATCGTATATTTAATCATTGTCTAACATGTTTAATTCCCACTTTGCATTAATATCATGACTTTATCTTATCTCATTAGCTTAATCCATGTATTATTGTATCATTGTATTTGCACTAATCTCTTTATCTTAATATCTTTACAACCGTTATGTTCTCTTATTCCAAAGGAAGGTTAAATATGTTGACTCATAAGTCATGACCTCCCACCTTAACCTAAGTAACCTCTTAGGAGAAACTTTATTTCTAGGCCTCATCAGAGCCATAGAAATCATAACTAGCTTTAGGAAGAGTTCTTCAACTCTTAGTGATATTCATCATAATGAATTTATCACTTCCCCTACTGACTAAACCTCAACATAGGTCCATTACGACTAGATTTAGAGAGTTCCTAAACTCTACAATGAGCTTGTACTCATTTCCCCTCTGAATATTGACCATAGTCAATCATTCAGTAGAAGCAGAACTATGCATACTCTGATTCTGTTCCCGAGGATACGTAGGCGTAAAGTGCGATGCTTTATCGAGTATACTTAGATACTAACCCCTAGGGTTTTCAACTTTTAGCATAGAACCCTTAGCAAACATAAGATAACATTTAACACGAGGTTCCCGTAGAGTACTACGGACGTTTAGGGTGCTAATACCTTCCCTAGGCGTAACCAACCCCCGAACATTAGATCTTTCCCCTTTAGGTTTTTCTAACGATCTTGAACCTTTCCTTTGGATAAATCAAAGTCGGTTGTAGAAGAAACTGATGCAAATTAATTAATAATTTGTTATCCGATTTTCACCGCAACAGAAATGGCGACTTCACTGGGGAAGGACGAAGGTTAGTATCCATGAGAAACAACTCACTAGGGATACAAGCTAACCAACGAAAGAGACTCACTGGGGAGACTCCAAAGAAACACTGGGGAAAAGACCACAGACAATCTCACTAGGGAAAGATCCGGGGAGATAGACTACTGGAGACAAAACAAACCCACATTCTTCCTGGGCATGAAACCAGAAAGAAGAGCCTGATCACTAGGGATCAGTCGAAAGGACAGACAAACCAACAAAGACTTCCTGGGGATCTTAAATTGAAAAGTTCAAAATGGGATCTTCAAGAAAAGCCAGGAAGACAGAGACAAACCCGGTGCACCAGACAGGAGTCTTATAAGGTTGAAGAAATTTGTTCCAAGAAAAGCTTAGCTTAAAGCAAGTTTTCAAAAATCCAAGGTAAGGGTTCAATGTCCGACACGATTCGAACAAGAACGGTTTTAAAACAAGAAGACAGTGCTTGACGCGATTCAAACAAAGTCCCAGTTCAAGTTTGACACGATTCAAACGAGAACAGCTTTAAAACAAAAGGCAGTGTCCGACACGATTCGAACAAAGACTTTGTTCAGGTTTGACACGATTCAAACGAGAACAGGTTTTAAAGCACCAGACAATGCTTGACATGATTCAAACAAAGTCCAAGTTCAAGTCTGACATGATTCAAACGAGAACAGGTTTTAAAACATGAGACGATGCTTGACACGATTCAAACAAAGTCTAAGTTCAAGTCTGACATGATTTAAACGAGAACAAATTTTAAAGACAATGTTTGACATGATTCAAACAAGGTCCAAGTTCAGGTCTGACACGATTCAAACGAGAACAGTTTTTAGAAAATCTTTAAACTTCTTGGGGAATAGCAAAAGATTTAAAGATTCCAATCTGGCGCGCAAAGGTTAAGACCGAACAAGCACGACACAAGGCAAACCGAGAATGTCTTTACTTCACTGGGGAAATAAAGACAGGCATCAACAGAAGACCACAAGCAAAACAAAGTACAAGGATACAAAGATGCTAAGGGTATGATGCATATGCTTAGCTATATGCTAGAAACGACGCGAACAACGCAAAACAGGAAAGAAGAAAGGAAAACAGAAGCCAACACCCTAAAATCCAAACATCAAGGATAACCAGGCAATCCTCTCTTCACTGGAGATGGCAGATCCATGCCAAAAATACAGTACTACTAATTCTTCCTGTACCAACTTGATTCCAAAACGTCTTGATTCTAGAGTAAAACGTAGTTCATCTCTGTGTTTCCTTAGAACTTGCAACATTTCCGCTTCCAAGAATCAGATGAAAATGACGAAGTTATTGTATTCAAAGACCAATAACAATTCTAGTGACTAAGAATTCTGTCGTCTAACAGCTGACTTCTCTGGGGACTCCTGCATAAAGAGCTGGGGTTTAAATGGGAACCTGGTTAATGAGTCAAGAATAGACTCTGGTACTCAAATAAGAGTTGGTTGAGATAACAAATAATCTGCTTCATGAGGAAAATCGGTAGGAGCCAGAAAGGTAACCTCATTGGAGATAGAACCAAGAAATGGGCTCCAATAAAGGTATCTAGAATGATTGATCATCAAGGATAAATGCAACTAGATGACATTCTAGAAAGGATCCGCAATGAAGGTTGAACCGAAAAACGGTCTTCACTGGGAAAAGATATCCAAAGTGATGGAATAACAGGTTCAAGCATGACCGGTTGGTACTTTGGAAAAAGAAGAACCTTATTGGAGATTGAACCAAGAGATGGGCCCCAATAAAGTATCTAGGATGATTGATCATCAAGTCTAATGTGACTAAATAACATCCTAGAAACACCTCTAAAGTGATGGAACAACAGGTTCAAGCATGACCGGTTGGCACTTTTTAGAAGTAACCTCTAAAGTGATGGAACAACAGGTTCAAGTATGACCGGTTGGCGCTTTAGAAGTAACCTTATTGGAGGTAGAACCAAAAAAAATGGGCTCCAATAAATTATCTAGAATGATTGATCATCAAGGCTAAACACGACTAGATGACATTCTAGAAAAGATCCGCAATGAAAGTTGAACCGAAAAACGGTCTTCACTAGGAAAAGACATCCAAAGTGATGGAACAACAGGTTCAAGCATGACCGGTTGGCACTTTGGACGAAGAAACCTTATTGGAGATAGAACCAAGAAATGGGCCCCAATAAAGGTATAAAGTCTGATAGGTTATTACCGGAGTTGCATAGCTGAAGATAAGGCTTAGTACCAGAGATAGATAAGCTGCTTATAAGAGACTGCCAAGCTTCTTCAAAAGATTGATGCTTCAAAGATATGTTGATATCACAATAATGTTGGAGAAATAATTATGCCTTCAACGAGGATCTATAAAAGATTCTTCTTGCCAGACAAGGTGCAAAATAAATGCACGTTCAAAGATAGGTTTAAAGAATCACACCTGCCAGGGACCAAAGTTCAATCTAGGAACAAGCTAGAAAGAAGCGATCAAACAAGACTCCAATTAAGGAATGAACTCAAATGGGGATTTATCTAATCCACATGTGGAAAAGATAACTGAACCAACCATCATCCACGGGGATAAAACTCTGTGGGGAATTCAGAAAAGATGGGCACTTTATGCCTAGGACTGACTTTCTATTGGAGAGAATAGACACACCCAGTCACTTGGGGAGACCAACACCAAAGTGAACAAAAGAACAGGTAAACACCAGGAAAGGAAGCAGAAATGCAAACATGCTATGCATATGAGTGCTTATGCCATGCTCATGCTTATGCTGACAAAACAGACAAGCGAAACCGGAGATGAAGAAAAATGTCTACAAAGGACACCCAGCCAAACTCACTAGATTAGACCAATACTGGGGGTGAAGAAGAAGAGTCAACAACTTCATTGGTGAAAAGAGTATTCCACTTGAGGTATGACGTCATGAGTATTGCCATCATGAGCTTGATTTCTCTCTGTTGGTAGAGGATCCATGGAGAATGGCCAAGATTAGCTGAAGTAACAGCTTATTGGGGAGCTAACAAAGTAATTATGCATTCCACTGGCATAACTACCATCTTCAAATCTTATCTGCCCCAGGTTAGACGGTCTACACGATAACAAGAGGATTTTATAGAAGAATTGGCATACAGGGTGTTTCAATATCTTCAGACTCTTGTAGAGATCTCGACGTAACCGCCCCAGATTAACGGCGTTTGCACAACGAACCCTTTGAACTTGTTCTTCAGAATGGTTGTTGACAACTGGGGAAGAGATGCCCCAGACTGATTGGCCTTTTAGAGATTTACCGAATCTCGACTTAACTGCCTCTGATAGGTAATCAAAAGGATTTTACAGAAGAATTGGCATACCAGATGCTTCAATATTTTCAAACTTTTAAAGGGGAAATGGCATAACTGCCCCTTATCCGACTGTATTTGTAACACTCAAGCTGTAGTAGAAACGACTGAGGAACAAAACTTGCCCCTGCTGATAGGTCACTGGAGTCTATACTTGTCATAAGATGACCTCAGGGAGACTTGCCCCAATATTTTGAACTTTGACGAGTTCTGCCCCTGATTCGGTAGATTGGTAAATCCTTCCACTGGGTTGCCCCTGACTGAGCTTCCTTTATCAAGTCGAATCCCCTAGCTGGTTGTACTTGTTGGGATTTCCTTTGATATTGAATTGTTTTTGCAAACAAGTATTGTTCATCAAAAAATTGGAAAAATTTAATGCAACGTTTAATGCAAAGTTTGAAAATAAAGCTTTTGATGGAATCACACGCTGATCAAGAATCAAAGGTGGATCTGATTATTACAGAAGAAGTAATCAACACACGCGAAATAGCAAAGATTATTAGGAGTCAGGTTACTCAACCTTGTTGTAGCACACTTTTCAAAACATCCTTACCTCAATTAGGTCTTTTAGGGGTTGTAATGTGGTATGGTTCATGGTTCATGAAACAAAGGATAAAGACTCAAATCCTACGCTCAGTTAACTCAAGATATACGTTCGAATCTCCAAAAATAGGAAGTCACTTGATTTGAAAACTGACTGGCGTCTTATATGAAGCGCTCGTGTTTGAATGCATAACCGATTTAAACTGAGAACTACCCTGCCCCACGTTTT
Source organism: Lathyrus tuberosus (assembly GCA_022829125.1). Taxonomy (NCBI): domain Eukaryota; kingdom Viridiplantae; phylum Streptophyta; class Magnoliopsida; order Fabales; family Fabaceae; genus Lathyrus; species Lathyrus tuberosus. The sequence continues at coordinate 513,169 of JALAZF010001005.1, read as the reverse complement.
TTTGTGAAGAAGAAATGGACAGAGTCAACAATGAATTGTGTGAGCTCCGAGGAGGAATGGGGCAGATTATAGAAGCAATTCAAGTTATAAATGCCAGGATGGATACACAAGCGACAGTAGTCTCCGAGATTATCACTACAACTGTAGAGCCTCCCGTTACTATTGTGAACCCCACTTTGGGCATGCCTTTTAACTTCATGCGTGTACCCCAAATTTTACCCTCATTTTTTCTGCTAGTTGATGTTTTATCATATTTCTCTTTTTTTAATTTAATAATTATCTTAGTTTTTTTATTTGTTTTATTTTAGCTTAAAGTCAATACGACCTTTTTTATTTCATTTATATCCAAGTTGTTTTATTTTTATTAATTTAAATTAATCTTAATTTTATTCAATTTTAATAATTAGTTTTAATTAATTAGATTAATTATCCATTTAATTTACTTTTTCTAACTAATTTAAATTAGGGTTTTTTATTTATTTATTTGTCCTATTAATGTCAATTTCAAAGAGAATTAAAACACTTTTTCATTAAGAACTTTTTTTCCACCGTGTCCTATTTACTTTCTAATTGGTTGTTTCATCAATCAACAACCAATGAGAAATAGGCTTGTATGTTTGACTTTTCAACTCTCTAATTTAACCAATGATGCAACGACACATGGCACTAGAGAAACCAAAGCACAACCAATTTTCTTTTTCTCCCCTTTGTCGTGTGCAGTCCGCAAAGAAGATGAATCCAAACCCATCTCAACAAACTCATTTCAAACTCTTTTCAACCTTGGCCCAAATATTCAATTGGAATCCCAACTTTTCCTCTTTGAGCTTCTCATTTGGTTTACTAAAAAGTGGTTATGAGCATTACCCTATTCATCATCCACCCTGCTCACAACGATTCCAAAATCTGCAATGAAAAAGACTACACAATAACGTTCAAGAAAATTCAAAAATTAACAACGGAACATTTTCAGTTTTGGAGAATATATATGGTAGAGGAGGCGTTCAAAGAAAGGGGGAAGAGATTCAAACCACAAAAAACCAGTACAGACATTCAAACCACAATCCCCAAAACCCAACCCTTCACAAATATTCAACAGCAAGCCAAACTTATTCAAAACCACCTCTTCAAATCTCCAAATGCTCAAACGATTCAAAAACTCTTAAAAATTTCTCATAACTTCTGGGGGAGGAGATTCAAGAAAGACTTGAAAGAGAACCTCACCAATATACGAAACAAGATGCCCCTGTTCTCCAAAGAGGATCTCTGCTCTTCAACATGGGGACTGGAAGTTTTCTTCAGATATCATACACTCCCTCTGTCCGTCTCTTCAAGGATTCTCACTAACAAAAAAAAACCAATTCCACATCTTACAACCTCAACACCTCACAAATACTCCCTCAACGCCGACCCTTAAATCACACAGACACGGAAACCGAATCCCGTTTACCACCATCTTTAGTCCTCTTCTCATATCCAATCATACACAGCAACAACTCAAACAACAACCACCATAAATCTTCCGCCCTGCTTTCCTCCAAACTCACAAAATCCAACCTCTTCAATCCAACACCCCCGACAGCGCCACCCTCCGTTCGCCCTTTCAACCTCAAACCGTAACCTCTGCCTCACAAATACTCCCTCAACGCCGACCCTTAAATCACACAGACACGGAAACCGAATCCCGTTTACCACCATCTTTAGTCCTCTTCTCATATCCAATCATACACAGCAACAACTCAAACAACAACCACCATAAATCTTCCGCCCTGCTTTCCTCCAAACTCACAAAATCCAACCTCTTCAATCCAACACCCCCGACAGCGCCACCCTCCGTTCGCCTTTTCAACCTCAAACCGTAACCTCTGCCTCACAAAAATCTCCACCCTCCACCGTAACCCTCGCAAACCATAAACGAACCACCCTCCACCGTAAGCCTCTCCAACCACCAACCTTTTCCATCCTCAGAACCTCTTCACCTTTCAACATTCATCGTCTCCAAAACTGGAACCTTTATCTCCATTAACCTTTTCCATCATCAACCCAACAACTTCAATGTCCGCTCCTTTCCAAATCATCATCGAACCCTTTTTTTCACCAAATCAAACCCACTCAACAGCAAATCAAACAAGAGTCTGAGACGAAGGGAGAATGGAAACGGATCAACACTGCAAACCTGAGAACGGGGAAACGGAGCGAGTTTGAGCGATTGCTATGGAGACACGAAACCAGGATGAACATACAAGCTTGAGTTGAACCATCACGAGCAGAAGCCATCCGAGCGAGAAATTGGAATTGGAAAAGGTTGAGGTCGCACTGGGTCGCTGTTTCTACGTTTTCTTGACCATTTTGGCTGTGAACGATGAAGAAAGTTACTCTGACCATTTATTTGGTTTCATTTTTTTTTAAATAAAAACAACGAAGGGATCTGAAGATCTTTGTTAAATTTGTGTTTTGTGTTGGTGGGCTCATAGGCCCGCTTCCGTTTTTAGGACACAAACACACACTGTGTCGCACCCTTTTTCTCTTTTAAGAAAAACCATGCTGCTTTCGGGTGATGGCCTTCAAGCCCAAGTGATCCCGTTCATTTTTATACACACCACTTCTAAATCAGCGCACCCCCCTCTTCCTTTTTAAGAAAGTTATGTTCATTTTATTAACCTTTTAACAAGTTTTTGATTTCTAATTTTTCTATGCTTTTCTTTCTAATTTTATTCATGGTAATTCATTTTATTTTAATCTTTTAGGCCAATGATATCGAAAAATCCTAACTTTGTTGGTTATTTTAAATCAATAAGTTTTGATTAATGTGAGGCCATTTCTATTTTGGTCGATGAAAGTTAAAAATTTAAGATTATCGATCTATCGATTAAATCTTGATTTAAACGAGACCACTTTGTTTTTTATTTTTTTATTTCGGTCGATGAAGTTAGAAATCTAAGATTATCGATTTATCGATTAAATCTTGATTTAAACGAGACCAATTTGGCTTTTATTTTTTATTTCGGCCGATGAAGTTAAAAATCCAAGATTATCGATTTATCGATTAAATCTTGATTTAAACGAGACCGACTTGTCTTTTATTCCGATTCTATTTTGGTCGATGAAAGTTAGAAATCTAAGATTATCGATTTATCGATTAAATCTTGATTTAAACGAGACCGACTTGTCTTTTATTCCGATTCTATTTTGGTCGATGAAAGTTAAAAATTTAAGATTATCGATTTATCGATTAAATCTTGATTTAAACGAGACCAATTTGTTTTTTTATTTTTTTATTTCGGTCGATGAAGTTAGAAATCTAAGATTATCGATTTATCGATTAAATCTTGATTTAAACGAGACCAATTTGGCTTTTATTTTTTATTTCGGCCGATGAAGTTAAAAATCCAAGATTATCGATTTATCGATTAAATCTTGATTTAAACGAGACCGACTTGTCTTTTATTCCGATTCTATTTTGGTCGATGAAAGTTAGAAATCTAAGATTATCGATTTATCGATTAAATCTTGATTTAAACGAGACCAACTTGATTTTATACCAATTTTATTTTGATCGATGAAAATCAAATATCAAGATTATCGATCCTTCGATTTAAATCTTGATTAAGACGAGATCAATCTTATGTTTATGTCATTCCTTTGTTTAGGCCAATGAGATACAAAATCGTGACTTGTAGATTTATTCTAAATCAATAAAGTCTTGATAAATGGGAGGCTACCGCTTTTTGGTCAATGAAAGTCAAATATTAAGATTATCGATTTCTCGATTAAATCTTAATTTAGACGAGACCGACTTTTATTTTGGTCGATGACATAACAAACCCCATGGTTCGGTTGATTTCATTGAGTTGACAAAACTTTGATCAACATGAGACCACTTTCTATTTTAGTCGATGAAAGTCAAGATTTATTGATTATCGATTTCTCGATTAAATCATAATTAAGACGAGACTATTTCATTTCATCGTATATTTAATCATTGTCTAACATGTTTAATTCCCACTTTGCATTAATATCATGACTTTATCTTATCTCATTAGCTTAATCCATGTATTATTGTATCATTGAATTTGCACTAATCTCTTTATCTTAATATCTTTACAACCGTTATGTTCTCTTATTCCAAAGGAAGGTTAAATATGTTGACTCATAAGTCATGACCTCCCACCTTAACCTAAGTAACCTCTTAGGAGAAACTTTGTTTCTAGGCCTCATCAGAGCCATAGAAATCATAACTAGCTTTAGGAAGAGTTCTTCAACTCTTAGTGATATTCATCATAATGAATTTATCACTTCCCCTACTGACTAAACCTCAACATAGGTCCATTAAGACTAGATTTAGAGAGTTCCTAAACTCTACAATGAGCTTGTACTCATTTCCCCTCTGAATATTGACCATAGTCAATCATTCAGTAGAAGCAGAACTACGCATACTCTGATTCTGTTCCCGAGGATATGTAGGCGTAAAGTGCGATGCTTTATCGAGTATACTTAGATACTAACCCCTAGGGTTTTCAACTTTTAGCATAGAACCCTTAGCAAACATAAGATAACATTTAACACGAGGTTCCCGTAGAGTACTACGGACGTTTAGGGTGCTAATACCTTCCCTAGGCGTAACCAACCCCCGAACCTTAGATCTTTCCCCTTTAGGTTTTTCTAACGATCTTGAACCTTTCCTTTGGATAAATCAAAGTCGGTTGTAGAAGAAATTGATGCAAATTAATTAATAATTTGTTATCCGATTTTCACCGCAACACTAGCCAACATAGTGTCAGTTCCGAAAAAGGACAGAAAAGTCAGAATGTGTGTAGACTACATGGATCTGAACAAAACAAGTCCAAAGGATGACTTCCCCTTACCGCACATTGACATGTTGGTAGACAGTACATCAAAGTTTAAAGTCTTCTCCTTCATGAATGGGTTCTCGGGCTATAATCAAATCAAAATGGCGCCGAAAGATATGGAGAAAACTTCATTCATCACCCCATGGGGCACCTTTTGTTACAAGGTAATGCTGTTCGGTTTGAAGAACGTCGGGGCAACCTATCAAAGGGCCATGACAACTCTGTTTCACGACATGATGCACAAAGAAATCGAAGTGTATGTCGATGACATGATTGCCACATCTAAAACAGAAGAAGAGCATGTGACACACCTGTCAAAGTTATTTGAGCGTCTGAGGAAATACAAACTCTGCTTGAATCCCAATAAATGCACATTCGGTATCCGGTCGGGAAAACTTTTAGGATTCATCGTCAGACAAAAAGGAATTGAGGCTGATCCTGACAAGATTAAGGCCATTCAAGAAATGCCTTTGCCAAAGACTGAAAAACAGGTCAGAGGATTTTTGGGACGTTTGAATTACATCTCAAGGTTTACATCTCAAGGCCGATTTTCTAATTACTCAGAAAGAATCAAAGTTGTGTATGGACAGAAGATTGCCAAAAATCGTTCGACAGTATCAAAGAATATTTGTTGAATCCACCTATTCTATCACCTCCAGTGGGAGGAAGGCCACTGATCATCTACCTAACAGTCTTGGAAGACTCCATGGGTTATGTACTGGCCCAAAAAGATGAAACCAAAAGAAAACAGTCTGCCATCTACTATTTAAGCAAGAAGTTCACCGACTGTGAAACTCGGTACACTATGCTCGAGAAAACTTGTTGTGCTCTGGCTTGGGCAGCCAAACGTCTTCGCCAGTATATGATTTGTCACACTACTTGGTTAATCTCCGAAATGGATCCGATCAAGTACGTCTTCGAAAAGCCTACTCTCACGGGAAGGATTACCCGTTGGCAGATGTTGTTATCGGAATACGACATCGAGTACCATGCTCAGAAAGCCGTTAAAGGAAGTATTTTAGCCGATCATTTGGCTCATCAACTGATTGACGATCAGGAATCATTCAGATTTGACTTCCTAGACGAAGATGTCATGTACTTGAAAATGAAAGATTGCGATGAACGGCTACCCAGTGAAGGACCAGAACCAGGTTCCCAATGGGGATTAATTTTTGATGGAGCTGTCAAAAATTATGGAAACGAAATTGGGGCAATCATCGTAACATCTCAGGGTACCCATATTCCTTTCACCGCCCGACTGACATTCAAGTGTACAAACAACGAGGCCGAATACGAAGCTTGTATCATGGGTCTCGAAGAAGCGATCGAATTAAGAATAAAGAACTTGGATGTGTATAAAGACTCAGCCCTGGTTATCAATCAGATCAAAGGAGATTAGAACACATACCAATCAGGACTGATTCCTTACAAAGATTACACGAGAAGGTTGTTACCATTCTTTAACTGAATCGAGTTTCATCATATCCCTCGTGAAGAAAATCACATGGCTGATGCACTAGCCACTCTCTCTTCCATGATTAGTGTAGGTCAATGGAACGATGTACCTAAGATTGACATAATGCGCCTTGAGAGGCCCGCTTATATCTTTGCGATCGAAGTAGTCATTGATGACAAACCTTGGTATCACGATATCAAATGTTTCCTTAAAAAACAAGAGTACTCTCCTGAGGCATCAAGAAAAGACAGGAAAACCATCAGAAGACTGGCAGGTAACTTCTTCTTGAACGGTGATACACTCTACAAAAGAAACTTTGACATGGTTTTGCTCAGATGCGTAGACAGACAAGAAGCAAACATGTTGATGAAAGAAATTCACGAAGGATCATTTGGAACTCATGCTAACAGACACACAATGGCGAGAAAAATTCTGAGAGCAGGATACTATTGGTTGACCCTGGAATCCGATTTCTATAAATACATAAGGAAATGTCAAAAGTGTCAAATATACGCTGACAAAATCCATGTACCGCTAACGCATCTCAAAGTTCTTTCTTCTCCATGGCCTTTTTCTATATGGGGAATCGACATGATTGGCATGATCGAACCCAAGGCTTCGAACGAACATCGGTTCATCCTGGTAGCCATTGACTACTTCACCAAATGGGTCGAAGCAGCGTCATACACCAATGTAACCCGACAAGTCGTGGTCCGATTTATCAAAAACAACCTCATCTGTCGTTATGGTGTTCCAAGCCAGCTCATTATGGATAATTGATCTAACTTAAACAAAAAGATGATGAAAGAGTTGTGTACTGAGTTCAAGATCGAACACCATAACGCATCTCCCTACCGGCCTAAGATGAACGGAGCGGTAGAAGCGGGTAACAAGAACATCAAGAAGATTGTTCAAAAGATGGTTGTAACCTACAAAGACTGGCATAAAATGCTGCCTTTTTCTCTTCACGGTTATCGCACGTCTTTCCACACTTCAACAGGGGCAACCCCTTTCTCTCTAGTATATGGCATGGACGTAATGTTTCCCATAGAAGTAGAGATCCCATCAATCCGGGTGTTGATGGAAGCTAAGCTAACAGAGGCTAAATGGTGTCAAAGTTGACACGATCAATTGAATCTGATCGAAGAAAAGCGAATAACAGCTCTGTGCCATGGTCAGTTGTATCAGCAAAGAATGAAGAAGGCGTTTGACAAAAAGGTTTGACCCCGTGTCTTCAAGAAAAGAGACATTGTGCTAAAAAAGATACAATCATTTCTCACTGATTCCTGGGGCAAATGGAATCCGAACTATGACGGCCCCTATGTGGTCACGAAAGCATTCTCAGGCGGCGCCTTAAGACTCGCAACCATGGATGGAGAGGAGTTTACCTACCCCATTAATGTTGATGTAGTCAAGAAATACTTCTCCTAAATGAAATAAAAAAACGTCTCGGTGGATTGAAAACCCGAAAGGGCGGTCCAGACAAAAATTAGAGACATAAGAAAAAATCATCCCGATGGATTGAAAACCTCAAAAGACAATCCAGAAAAAAAGTTAAGGATTCATGGAAAGTAACTACGTCCGACAAGGTTAAATCCCCAGCAGTAACACCATTCGTCGAAATACTTCAAGTCAAGGTCACCTTCGACAGAAGCTTAGGATGTCCAGAATTCAAATTTGGTAGAAGGATAATGGTCGTTATGTTTCAATGTAGCCCCTTTTCCCTTAAAATTACCATTTTCTAAACTTTGTAAATACTCTATGGTATCACGCGCTTGGCTAATTTCTATCCTATCAATTAAATTTGAGCCTTAGTGCTTTTGTTTGCAATTCTCATTTATTTTTGCTTTTCAGAATGACATTTTTAACATGATCAACGATTCTTGAAACAAAACAAAAATGAATTTAATTGTCAAAATTTTTTCTGCTTTTAAAATAAAGATGGCAATTCCTTTTGACTTTGAACATCAAAAAGAACATCAATAGCTTCTCCGAAGGTGATTAAACCTCAAAGTGCAGAATCAAAGTACTCCTTCAAAACCAGTACACCTGAATGAAGAAATAATCGTTTCATATGTGATTTTCCCATCTGATATCCCCGGCAGAGTTCTTATCTCTTAAGATCGATTGACGATTCTCTCTTCCCCACAGGGTCTACCTCTCCTAAGCAAAGCAGGATTGATATCTTGGACCAATGATACTTTTCATCCCCCGCAGTGGCCGAGTATCTAGTCTTGTTCATTCACTAGTCTGTATGTCGCGTCAGTTTTGTCAGCATAAACATACATACATCATGCATAACTGATTCACATTAATAATCATATTGCATTTATATCGCTCTGGTCATACTCATTTCCCAAGTGATAAAGCCCTATTGTCAATCAAGTTATCAGTTGCCCTTTCCATGTCAGATAAGACAAAATCCCGGTTTAAGTCTTTTCCTCGTCAGGAAATGTATAGTCTGAGCAATTTCTCCCCAGTTTATTTCTGGATTAGAGCCAGTCCTCGACCGCTTTGATAACTTGAACCTCTGAAAGGCAAAAATACATTCGACAGACACCTCTGGAACATCACTCTTCACCATCAAAGATGATATTTCTCGCTTTCCCGAATTAAGGAAAATCCCCCCCGAGAAAGCCTCTCAACCGAAGACTCTCAGTGATACATCGGTTTTTCTCCCAAAAAAGTCGATGTTAATGAAATCATCAGCACCTCAAAATTGGATTACATAACATGGCATTTCTCCGAAAAGATATCGAAGAAAAGTATGATATAATATCCCCAAGCAAAAATCAGTCTTTCAAGAGACTCGTCTTTCCCCAGTAGAGTAAGCAAATGGCATCTCTAACAGAGAAGTTTGCACACCTCTATAGCTCAGACAAATGGGTACCCCCTGCAAGTCTGACCTTAACTCTTTTCCATCAAATGGCGTCTCCCCAGTAGTAAAACTCAATGAGAAGTTTGACGAAAACCGCTGCAAATAGCATCCCTTGTCAAAGAAGAAACTAAGACCAATTCCATGGCTAAACACCAGGATCGAGGGGAAGTTTATTTCAGAAACTGAGACCAGTTCCATGGCTGAAGACCAAGATCCAGGGGAAGTTTATTTCAAAGCAAAACTGAGACCAATTTCGTGGCTGAAGACCAGGATCGAGGAGAAGTTTTACCCTTTTATAAGTAACATTACTTAGAGAAAGAAGATGGATGAGAAAACTGCCATTCATAACCACTGTAAAAATTTCGGGTATTCCGATATTTAATCCTCTTGCACCCTGAATGTCCGAATATCTCCGCCATTCACACCTTCGGGTCCAAGAAGATTAAATAGGGGCATCTGTCATACCCCAAAGTTTTACCACAAGACTTCCCATCATTGTGCAAATCATCACCACAATATAGATGTATTTACATGCCTCATCAATCTCCTCAAAGATTGTTGAGCATTCACCACAATCAAGAATTAGGGTTTTGAGCCCTCCTAGAGCACTTAGACAAAGGATCAATCAAGAAATGACATGATCTTCAACTTTTCTAACCTCTCAAACACCCATAAGGGATCAAGAGGTCTCCCATATCAAGAATCAAGCACAAGATTACAACATTCCAAGTGGATCAAACCTCGAGATCGCCAGTGTCACCAAATTAGGGTTTTGGTCGACTAAGGCCTCCAGATGAAAATTTTCTTCTGGGCATGAGCCAATGATTCAAAGCATAACCCAAGATACTCCAAGGAACCTTATGAGCTCCTTCATCAAGTCAAAATAGCCTCAGGGGAAGCATTCATCAAAAATCAAGAATTAGGGTTTCTTGACCTAATTCACCCCTAAGTTGACTTTGGGAGCAAAGCATGAGCCAAGACCTCAAGACATGATTTGAGGGCCTCAAATACACTACATTGATCCATTTACAACAATGGATTGATCCAAGAAACTTGATTCACAAGTTTCAATCTCATCTGGACTACAATTAGGGTTTTGAAGAAAAAGTCAACTGTATCTTTGACTTTTGACCAAGACATGCTCCCAAACCTTAGGACATGATTCAATACACCCTAAAATACCTATGGAATTCATCCATTAGGTTTGAATTGGGTCAAGGACTTGATTTCCTAAAGGATCACACACTTTGGATTTCATCTGACAAAAAGTCAACTGTGCCCAAAATAAAGTTTGACTTTTTGGAATTTTTCACAAATATGGTTCCCCTAAGTTAAAAACAATGTTAATGTATGATTTTGATCATCATTTATCAATAAAAATCAAGAAAAGTGAGGTTTCTTGCAAAAGGGGCAACCTTGAGAAACCAAAATTTTTCTAAGTTATGGAACAAAAATGATTTTGTACCAACTTTGCAAGGTCATAACTCCTAAACCATAAGGCCTTTTTCTCCCATTCAAAGCTCAAATGAAAGTTCATCTTACATACTTCAAATATGTCAACTACAAGAGATTCCAAATCCTCATGGATTTTGAGTTATGGATTGATCAAAATCACAAAAATGGGAAATGGCCACTTTTTCCAACACTTAGTGAAATTTTCAACAAGTCAGAATCCGTTTCACTTTTTCCAAACTTTGAGGACATTTTTCACCTTGATCCAAATTGAATCAGGTCCATTGGTGAACAACAAAGTTAAAGTACATCATGCAAGCTTTCCAAAATGTCCAAGAACTCAATCAAACTCCATTTGAGCTAGGAGTTATGGATCTCACAAGTTACCTAAACACAAACTGTTTTTTAACAGCATTTGGTACAAACTTGCATCCCACGATTCCTTAGACTAATTTTGAGCACTTTGATCATTCAATTTCTGTCCAATTATGTAGCGTGGGATTTTTATCTGTAACGCGACCACCTTATCGCAAAGAATGGTTTCCTAGGAGGAGTAGGGTGCTACTTTCTGATTTCTTATTTATCCAGTGAAGCTGGAAGGGAAAGGGAAGCTATTTAAAACTAACCTTGCACGCGATTGTTTAACTGAACAAACGCTAGGAGAGATTCAGGGAGTTCGGGGTCAGGTTATACAATGGGGAGTTGTCAATTACCCATCCTATATGTGGTTATCTACAGGTTGTTAGCATTAGGTTACACTTTGTACTTTATGGTGTTTGTTCTAGACTAGGCAGGCGCTTTGCCCCCAGCAGGCCAAGGCCTAGTCCATTCCAGTCATTGGCCAGGCCCAATAGCTAGAAACTAGTCGTTGGGCAGAAACTAGCCGTTGGACAGAACTAGTCGTTGGGCAGAACTAGCCGTTGGGCAGAAACTAGCTGTTGGGCATGCCACCTCACTTGCTTAGCAGTTCACGCGACCAACTGTCTCCCTGAATCTCATGGAAGCAGTTGTACCAGGTCAAAGGACCACGCGCCTTGCCCTCCACCTGGCAGTCTCCCATTGGTCGACCAGATATTTCGGCCACATGGGATACCTTGGCCCCACTCTGGGAGTTACCTCTATAAATACCCTCTCATGTGAGAGGGGAAAGTATTCAATATCCAATATTCTAACTCATACCTAAACGCTTTGTACTTGCTTTCTCTCTTGCCTAAACTTACTTTGGCATCGGAGTACCTTGCAGGTACATCCCCTCCTCTCCTCCGAGTATCATCTCTGCCCTACCCGAAGGCCACGAAGATCCATTCTGATCGCTCAGATCAGTGGCGCCGTCTGTGGGAAAATTGCTTCCCCGTCTTTTTGAATCAAGATACCTCATCTTTTCACCCAAAAGACCAAAGCTCTCTCCCTAAAATTCCTTTGATCATCATGGCCTCCAACAGAAACGATGATGCCCATCAAGATTCTTCCGTCGCCATCATAGTGGATAACGCCGACCACCTTAACCCTGGAGCTGTGATCTATGCTACCAACCACAGTGACAAAAGGACTGCATCCCCTTCCTCCTCCGACGTGAAACCACGCGTGCAAACTTCTGGTCATGTCTTTGAGCCCATACCTATCCCTCAAGACGCTGACCTCAGCATTGTTGCCCTTATTGCCTCTCTCAACAGGTTCAACTATCTGATCTTCCAGCAGGGTGAGAAGATCCACCTGCTAGAACGTGCCCTCCAAGAGCTCCTTCCTTGGCAAAGGCCCCGCAGTCCATCTCCACGCCCTCCGTGTCCCCCTCAGAAACGTCGGCGAGATAAATCCGGAGCATTTCCCTCGTCAGGGGACGATCAAAGTCGGAAGAACCTGAGCAAGAAGTCACTAGGAGACGACAGCGTACTCCTCCATGGAGATCCAGGCATTCTCCTGCCCCAAAGAGGACCAGGCCCTTAGAAAAACATCGTGAACATCATCGTCAGCGCAGACACTCTCCTCGACACACCAGAAGTCACGAGCTTAGTCACTCCACATGCAGGTCATTGAGCACGAGCGACGATGACGACGTCCATGGACCTCTATCCCAAGAGATCATGGACACCCGTGTCCCTCACGGGCTGGAGAAGCCTCCCCCTCTAGCTCTCTATGATGGCACCGCGGATCCTGGAGACCACATAAACATTGAGGCCATGCTCCACTACCACAACGTGAGCGGAGCCCTTAAGTGCAGGTTGTTCCCCATCACCCTCAGGAAGGGGGCAATGACCTGTTACAAGCGGCTTCCCCATGGTTCGATCACGTCCTGGAAGGATCTAAAGAACCAGTTCGCCCAACACTTTACTGCTTCCCCGTCATTCCAAGCCGGAGGCCGCACTTGAAGCCATTATACAGGGCAAGGATGAGCCCCATTGTAACGCCCTGATTTATTATTTAATTATTTTACCGAGTTTAGCGATAATTTTGAGTGATTTACATGAATATTTGCGATGTATGATGTATTGTGATGTGTTGATGGGTGTTGGTGAATAATATTATTAGCCTATTATAATATTATTAGTGGGGAAATAAATAATGAGAATTAGTGGTATTGTTTGATTATTAGAATATTAGTTAAATAATTGTTTAACTAGCTTGACATTAAATATTTATTTAATGGAATAAAATTAAAATGGAATAATGAGGTAGTAAGGGAAAAACTAGCAAAAAGAGGGAACTTAGGGGTTCTAGGGGCTAAGTTGGAATAAGGGGAATATGTTATAAGGAGTTTGAGGAAGTTACACAATAGAATGTGAATACAACTTTTGAGGAAACCGTAGAAGTGAGAAGAAAGAAGAGAAGAACGATCGTGAGTAGGCAAGAGACTAGATTTTAGAGATTTAAAAAGGTCATCCAATCTAAGGTAAGGGTGGGACTAACTTTCTCTAATACGGATTCAATAATCATGAAAGGGATTGAGTTAGATATTGGTTGATAGTTGTTGTTGTTAGAGATGAATGAAATTGATTGATACGTGTTAATTGAGTATCTTGATATTAGGAATTTGAACCCAATTTGATGTTAGGAGTTTACAATTATTGATTTATAATGTTATTGTTATGATGTAGTGTTTCTGTGAGGATAATTGAAGAAATTCTGTTTTGGGTTAGGAATAGTGAAAACTAGAAATTTTGGTGCGAAATTCATTGTCGCGAAAATTAATTTTTATGCTACCAATGAGTTCTAATAGGTATAACTAAGTTAAAATAAGAGTCTCGCGAATTAAATCGGAGTTTGGGATGGGTTTTTGGGCAAAAAGTTATCAAACCCGTAGCTATGTTAGTGCAGAATTTTGGAAACTTCGAAAATTCGTAACTTGAGTTCCGGGAGTCCGATTCGTACGCCGCTCAAAGCATTCGAAAGATAACGAGACGAGCTATCTTATAATAATAGTTTCTAGCCCAGGGGTGAGTTATCTTGTGTGGAATAACTGAAATGGAATTATAATGTTAAAATTCTGATTTTTGGCGAAGTGAAAGTTTGAGTTTTAGCGCGATTTCGAAATTGAAAATTTTCCAGATTGTGAAATGAATTTAGAACGTGATTCCTTGTATTTAATAATGAATTTAGGTGTATTTTAATAATTATTTCGTCATGTCCTTGAGCTGCTTTTGAAGCTTTTTCGATTAAAGTATACATGCTTGAGTTTTGTAATTATAAGTGTGTGAATGAAATTATTGTTCATTTGCGAAGAATAATGTTGATTAATTGTGAAGTTGTGATGCGAAGTTGTAGTCGTATAGCGAAGAGGTCGAGTGCCTATGTTGATTTGCGAAGTTGATGTTGTTGTTATTGCATTTTAATTGTATCGTTGCATAATCATTTCATTTTAACTACGATGGCCTGGATTGGCACCACGATGGCCTGAATGGGAAATTTGTTAAGCGAAGGGGGTTGTAGCCTGTCAAAGCCAAATCACGGCATTAGCGAAGGGAGATGTAGCTCTGTTGGTACCACATGCATGATTGCACTGCATTGCATCCGTTGAGCCGTGTTGTTGTATTGTTGAGCGAAGTTATGTGATGATTTGTTGTTGGACTTATGCGAAGTATTGATAATGATGAGTTGCATAGTTATATGATGTTATGTGTTGCTAATTCCTTTATACGAGTTATTGCCTTGTATTATTGAATGTGAAATCTCACCCTTCTGTTTGAATGTTTCCTCTACGTGGGTAACGTGCAGATATTCCGCTGTAGGAGCTCAGGTGTGAGTGGAAGTTGAAGTCTTCCATTTATTCTTTTAGTTTGGCGTCACTCTGATATGTAACATTGGGAGTCGGGAACGCTTTTATATGATTTTATTTGTTGAGGAATTATTAGTTGTTTTTCTAATATGAAAACTAGTTTCTTTAGTTAATTGAAATCGTTATAATTTGTTGATTGAAATGAATAATTTTCCGCTGCGTAATAAAGGTTATTTTGTTGGATTAAAGTTGTGTGATTTCCGAAAATGTCATTTATATGTTACATGTCTATTTATGAGCAAATGATAAGTTGGAAGTAGCATCCTTTATTTCTATTTCTTATTGTTTTACTCTGATTATTTTAATTAAATAGCGCAGGGAAATTTAGGGTGTTACATAGTGGTATCAAAGCAGGTCGGTCCATCCGGCCAGGTTGTCTAATTATGTTGTTCCCTAGTATGCGACATATGTGTGAAAACACTGTCGGTGATTGTTTTGTTTTCCATTTGCAAGTTAGGAACGAAACAAGTGGGGGAGAAGTGTCTGCTTCTCTTAGATATTCTAGTTGTTGAGGAATTGGATATCATGTTGCTACATGAGGGAGTGCAGTGTTGGATTGTCCAACTGTTTGAAAATGGTGTGAACCTGAGGGAAGACAGTCAGGTGTTCTCGTTGTTCGCTTCCTTGTGAGGGGGAAGGCGATGTTGTGGCTAGAGATGGGCCGGTGATGTGTGGAGTATCCTGACGTGTTTCTTAAGGATGGGCACAGGTTGTCTTTAGTCGGAACAAGATGATGTTATTGTTGGGACGAATTGGTGGAGTTAAACCATGTGTTTACCAATCATTTAGATGATTGGTGTAGTGTGCTGTTGAGACAAGTGTAGCTCCGGTGTTATGAGTTAAGAAGAAAGAAGGTAGTACGAGATTGCGTGTGGATTAGCGACATTTGTCTAAGGTAATGATTAAGAATAAATATCCACTTCAACGAGATTGATGATTTGATGGACCAACTATTATGCTAGTGTGTCTTCAGTATAATTGAATTGAGGTCGAATTACCTTCAGATTTGGGTGAAGAGTGAGGATAGTTGGGGAATCTTAGAAGTAAGAGAAAAGGGTGGAACTCATGTTCACCATTTCCAATCTTCATTTTCGCACTTATGGAACATTCTTCACTAAATAAGTGATAAATTTTCGCTGGTAACTCCGATGGGAGCGATTCTGGACTTTTTGGAAAGCTTGTGAAATTCCCTACATTTTGCATATAAACTTTATCTTCTACATGTTTTTGACGAAAGAAAAAAATGCATTTGAAGATTTGGGTCTGAAGCTGATTTTGGAGAAGGCAGGTATACAAGATTTCTTGATCAGCCTCCATTACACGGGTGATAACGTTTTACTCGTAACTCGGATTTAAGCGATTCTTGAATTTCTGGAATCTACAGGAAATTCCCTTCACTTTGGCATATAATTTTGTATCAAGAAGGTCTGTATTGAAGGAGATAATCATGTTTTAAGTTGGGCGAGTCTTGCTGAAAATGGGTAAGATGAGGTCAGGTATAAAATGTTTAGTAATATGACGGAGGTGAGAGTATCGGAGAAGCACATGGAGGTGCGGCATATGCTAATTGAGAATGATTAGAGTGGAGAGATTCTTGAGGAAGGGAGAAGGTTAAAAAGTAAAGTGGATTGTGTGTCATTGATGACATGATGTCGACATGTGTCGGGAAGATTTTGGACAGTTTCTATCACCCACCTAGATGATGAGATGGTACTGTTGAGATTGTGATTAGAATGAGACCCAAATGTGCAACTATATGGATCATCGAGATGATGAAATTAAAGGAAAGACGAAGGATTTATTAGTGTTGTTAAAGTTCTCTACTTAGATAAATGTTTCATTTGGAGCGGACCGATTTGAATTGTACTTGGTGTAGTAGCATTTCAGGTATCGGGAGAATGTTTAAGAATTGTGTTGTGCTACGAGTGGGTATAAGAGAATATGTAATGGACTTTGGGCACAAAGTAAGGATGCTATTGTAGTTAGGTAAGGATGATTTATGCTATCGATGTGGTTGCCGGCTACCTATTGACAAATTGAGGAACTGATCACCCTTAATCTCTTGTTTATAGTAGATGGGATCATGTTGGGTGGAATAGACGTGTCTTGCCAGATGGGATGGTATGTACAGTGAATTGTTTGGAGTTAAGCCAAGTGTTTACGGATTATTTTGATTAGTCGATGCAGATTCCTATATCTGAAAATGAGGCGGATTCGAGGCTTTGTATGTCGATCAGATGTCGTTGATAGTTACTTATCAGGAGTAGAGAACAATGTGTTGACTAGTGATTTGACCAAGGATGCCGAGTAGAGGATGGTAGTGGCTAGTATGCCTTAAAGTGTATGTAGAGAGTATGGATCGTATCTTCCATACTTATTTGGATAAGTTCGAAGTGGTGTTCGTTGTGGATGTTCTGATCTATTATAAAAACAGAAGAAAAACGTGTAGAGTATTTGAGAATTGTGTTGCAAGTGCTGAAAGAGAAGAAATTATATGTCAAGTTATCAAAGTGTGAATTCTGGTTGCACGAGGTGAGTTTTCTCGGTCATGGTATTTCTGGTAGTGGTATTGCTGTGGATCCATCTAAGGTTGATGCAGTATCGGAATGGGAGACTCCAAAGTCGGTTACCGAAGTTAGAAGCTTTTTCGGTTTGGCAGGTTATTACCGAAGGTTTATTGAAGGATTTTCCAAGTTAGCACTTCCGTTAACTCAGTTGAACTGTAAAGGTAGAGTTTTTGTGTGGGATGCTCAGTGCAAAGAAAGTTTTAATGAGTTAAAGCAACGTTTGACGTCGACTCCGATTTAATACTACCAAAATCTGACGAACCATTTGTTGTATACTGTGATGCATCTAAGTTGGGTTTAGGTGGTGTGCTTATGCAGAATGATAAGGTAGTAGCTTATGCATCGAGGCAGTTGAGGATTCATGAACGTAATTATCCTACTCATGATCTTGAGTTAGCTGCAGTGGTTTTTGTACTTAAAATTTGGAGACATTATCTGTATGGTTCTAGATTTGAAGTATTCAACGATCATAAAAGCTTAAAGTATTTATTTGATCAGAAAGAATTAAATATGAGACAACGAAGGTGGCTTGAATGGCTAAAGGATTATGATTTCGGGTTGAATTACCATCCGGGTAAGGCTAATGTTGTTGTAGATTCTTTAAGTAGGAAAACTTTACATATGTCTGCTATGATGGTTAGAGAGTTAGAGTTGCTTGAACAGTTCAGAGACTTGAGTTTAGTTTGTGAATTGTCGCCACAGAGTGTCAAATTGGGAATGTTGAAGATCAACAGCGAGTTTTTAGATAGTATCAAAGAGGCTTAGAAGATGGATGTGAAGTTGGTAGATTTGATGGTTGGAAATAATCAGACCGCAGATAGTGATTTTAAAGTTGATGATCAAGGTGTGTTGCAGTTTTGGGATAGAATTTGTATTCCTGATGACGCAGAAATGAAAAAGATGATTCTAGAAGAAGGTCATAGAAGTAGTTTGAGTATTCATCCGGGAGCTACAAAAATGTATCATGATTTGAAGAAGTTGTTTTGGTGGTCCGAGTTAAAGCGAGATGTGGCGCATTTTGTGTATGCGTGTTTAACTTGTCAAAAGTCGAAAGTTGAACATCAGAAACCTGCTGGGTTGTTGACACATTTAGATGTTCCAGAGTGGAAGTGGGATAGTATATCCATGGATTTTGTGACGGGTTTGCCGAACACTCCAAATGGATATGATGCGATTTGGGTAATTGTGGATAGACTGACGAAGTTGACTCATTTTATTCCGATTAACATCAGTTTTTCTGTATCTCAGTTAGCGGAGATTTATATCCGTGTGATTGTGAAGCTGCAGGGTGTTCCATCGAGTATTGTACCAGATAGAGATCCAAGATTTACTTCTAGATTTTGGAAGAGTTTACAGGAGGCGTTGGGTTCTAAGTTGAGTTTGAGTTTGGCGTACCATCCGCAGACGGATGGACAGACAGAGAGGACGATTCAGTCGTTGGAGGACTTGTTGAGAGCTTGTGTACTTGAGCAAGGGGGAACTTGGGATAGTTATCTTCCATTGATTGAGTTCACTTATAATAATAGTTACCATTCTAGCATTGGAATGGCACCGTTCGAAGTGTTGTATGGTCGGAGATGCAGAACTCTGTTATGTTGGTATGAGTCCGGTGAGAGTGTGGTACTTGGACCGGACATTGTTCAACAGACTACTGAGAAGGTTAAGTTGGTTAGAGAAAATATGAAAGCGTCGCAGAGTAGACAAAAGAGTTATCATGATAAGCGTAGGAAGGATCTTGAGTTTCAAGAAGGAGACCATGTGTTTTTTAGAGTCACTCCTGTGACCGGTGTTGGACGGGCGTAAAATCAAAGAAAATGACTCCGAGGGTTATTAGTCCATATCAGATTTCGGCAAGAGTTGGAGCGGTTGCGTATAGAGTGGGTTTACCACCGCATCTTTCGAACTTGCATGATGTGTTTCATGTGTCGCAACTTCGGAAGTATGTTTCGGATCCATCTCATGTAATTCCGAGAGATGATGTGCAAGTGAGAGACAATATTACGATCGAGATCTTACCAGTGAGGATTGAAGGTCGTGAAGTGAAGAAGCTGAGAGGCAAAGAGATACCTCTTGTGAAAGTCGTTTGGGGAGGAGCGACTGGTGAAAATATGACGTGGGAGTTGGAAAGTAAGATGCGGGAGTCATATCCAAAGTTATTTGAATAAGGTACATTTTCGAGGACGAAAACATTCTAAGTGGGGGAGAGTTGTAACGCCCTGATTTATTATTTAATTATTTTACTGAGTTTAGCGATAATTTTGAGTGATTTACATGAATATTTGCGATGTATGATGTTTTGTGATGTGTTGATGGGTGTTGGTGAATAATATTATTAGCTTATTATAATATTAGTGGGGAAATAAATAATGAGAATTAGTGGTATTGTTTGATTATTGGAATATTAGTTAAATAATTGTTTAACTAGCGTGACATTAAATATTTATTTAATGGAATAATGAGGTAGTAAGGGCAAAACTGGCAAAAAGTGGGAACTTAGGGGTTCTAAGGGCTAAGTTGACATAAGGGGAATATGTTATAAGGAGTTTGAGGAAGTTACACAATAGAACGTGAATACAACTTTTGAGGAAACCGTAGAAGTGAGAAGAAAGAAGAGAAGAACGATCGTGAGAAGGCAAGAGACTAGAGTTTAGAGATTCAAAAATGTCATCCAATCTAAGGTAAGGGTGGGACTAACTTTCTCTAATACGGGTTCAATAATCATGAAAGGGATTGAGTTAGATATTGGTTGATAGTTGTTGTTGTTAGAGATGAATGAAATTGATTGATACGTGTTAATTGAGTATCTTGATATTAGGAATTTGAACCCAATTTAATGTTAGGAGTTTCCAAGGATTGAATTATAATGTTATCGTTATGATGTAGTGTTTCTATGAGGATAATGTGAAGAAATTCTGTTTTGGGTTAGGAATAGTGAAAACTATAAATTTTGGTGCAAAATTCATCGTCGTGAAAATTAGTTTTTATGCTACCAATGAGTTCTAATAGGTATAACTAAGTTAAAATAAGAGTCTTGCGAATTAAATCGAAGTTTGGGATGGGTTTTTGGGCAAAAAGTGATCAAACCCGTAGCTATGTTAGTGCAGAATTTTGGAAACTTCGAAAATTCGTAACTTGAGTTCCGGGAGTCGGATTCGTACGCCGCTCGAAGCGTTCGAAAGATAACGAGACGAGCTATCTTATAATAATATTTTCTGGCCCAGGGGTGAGTTATCTTGTGTGAAATAACTGAAATGGAATTATAGTGTTAAAATTCTGATTTTTGGCGTAGTAAAAGTTTGAGTTTTAGCGTGATTTCGAAATTGAAAATTTTCCAGATTGTGAAATGAATTCAGAACGTGATTTCTTGTATTTAATGATGAATTTAGGTGTATTTTAATAATTTTTTCGTCATGTCCTTGAGCTGCTTT
This sequence comes from Lathyrus tuberosus, assembly GCA_022829125.1. Classification (NCBI taxonomy): domain Eukaryota; kingdom Viridiplantae; phylum Streptophyta; class Magnoliopsida; order Fabales; family Fabaceae; genus Lathyrus; species Lathyrus tuberosus. The sequence goes on along the minus strand of JALAZF010001005.1, from coordinate 492,271 downwards.
TGAAGCGTTTTCGATTAAAGTATACATGCTTGAGTTTTGTAATTATAAGTGTGGGAATGAAATTATTTTTCATTTGCGAAGAATAATGTTGATTAATTGTGAAGTTGTGATGCGAGGTTGTAGTCGTATAGCGAAGAGGCCGAGTGCCTATGTTGATTTGGGAAGTTGATGTTGTTGTTGTTGCATTTTAATTGTATCGTTGCATAATCATTTCATTTTAACTACGATGGCCTGGATTGGCACCACGATGGCCTGAATGGTCAATTTGTTAAGCGAAGGGGGCTGTAGCTTGTCAAAGCCGAATCACAGCATTAGCGAAGGGAGATGTAACTCTGTTGGTACCACATGCATGATTGCACTGCATTGCATCCGTTGAGTCGTGTTGTTGTATTGTTGAGCGAAGTTATGTGATGATTTGTTGTTGGACTTATGCGAAGTATTGATAATGATGAGTTGCACAGTTATATGATGTTATGTGTTGCTAATTCCTTTATACGAGTTATTATCTTGTATTATTGAATGTGAAATCTCACCCCTTCTATTTGAATGTTGCCTCTACGTGGGTAACATGCAGATATTCCGCTGTAGGAGCTCAGGTGTGAGTGGAAGTTGAAGTCTTCCGTTTATTCTTTTAGTTTGGCGTCACTTTGATATGTAACATTGAGAGTCGGGAACGCTTTTATATGATTTTATTTGTTGAAGAATTATTAGTTGTTTTTCTAATATGAAAACTAGTTTCTTTAGTTAATTGAAATCGTTATAATTTGTTGATTGAAATGAATAATTTTCCGCTGCGTAATAAAGGTTATTTTGTTGGATTAAAGTTGTGTGATTTTCGAAAATGTCATTTATATGTTACATGTCTATTTATGAGCAAATGATAAGTTGGAAGTAGCATTCTTTATTTCTATTTCTTATTGTTTTACTCTGATTATTTTAATTAAATAGCGCGGGGAAATTTAGGGTGTTACACCCTGCGGGCTATATGAAGAAATATCTCCTCGAAAAGGGGTTGAGACCGAAGAGCGAATTCCGCAAGGCGGTGGGCATAGAGCCTCCTCGCCCCTTGGCCGAATTACTCCGTAAAGCCCAATCGTATATACAATATGAGGAGAAAGAAGCTTCCCACAAGGTCCAGGATTCAAGGGGCTTTCCGACACCTCCCCTTTCTGACTAGCGTAATCCCGGTGGAGATCAGGAAGCCCTCCAAGAGAGAAGCTCGACCTGGTCAAAGAGATCCGATCAGGGGCAACTCTCCGCGAAGCTCCACTAAAACAAAATAATTTTGCGCCACGACGCCAAAGTCATAAAACGCGACTTCCAAGTTGGCAGCCTGCTCCTACGCATAAACAAAAAAATTCACGCGAGGGCAGGCTGGCCGCAAACTGGGCAGGACCATACATAGTCAAATCAAAAATAGGCACCAGCGCCTACTACCTCAAACAGCTGGGAGGAGAACCATTTGCTCGACCATAGAATACTAAAAAGCTCAAACAATATTACAATTAGGACCAGCCACGAGTTTGGACTAACTACCGACAATCTTCCCCCACAATGGAGAGGTTGCTCGGCCACAGGAGCGTGCCCTGGTGCAAGCACAATCCTAAAATTATTCAACGAAGGCCAGTTTTTGCTCATGGAATGAGCAGACTCTGTGCCCAATGGGGATACCTCAATCGAGTTCCACCGTTGTCGTACCAGCATGGCAGGACACCCAGCTCGCGATGGGAAAAGTCCAAGCCTGGTGGGATCAGGACCTCGACCGAGATCCTAGTCCCGCACAGCGGAAACTACTTTCGCCTCCTCGACAAGTTCCCCAAAATGTCGAGCATCAAAACAAGTCGAGCATAAAACGTCCCTTCCGCGGGGCACCAGGCCTGGTCGACGCTAAAACGTCCCTTCGGCGAGGCACGTCCTCACCAGGCCTAGTCGACGTAAAACGTCCCTACCGAGGGGCACGTCCTCACCAGCCTGGTCGACACAAACGTCCCTTCCGTGGGGCACCAGGCCTGGTCGATGCTAAAACGTCCCTTCGGCAGGGCATGTCCTCACCAGGCCTGGTCGACGCTAAAACATCCCTACCGAGGGGCACGTCCTCACCAGACCTAGTCGACTCAAAACGTCCCTTCCGTGGGGCACGTCCTCACCAAGTATGGTCGACGCATAAAGTCCCTTCCGCGGGGCACGTCCTCACCAAGCCTGGTCTATGCAAAACGTACCTTCCGCAGGGCACGTCCTCACCAGGCCTGGTCGACACAAAACGTACCTTCCGCATGGCACATCCTCCCTAAGTCTGGTCGAGCATAAAACATCCCTTCCGCGAGGCACATCCTCATAAGTGACCAGCTGTCAACCATACTCACTATTGGGAAAGGCAAGGGACATGCCCCCGAACGCTATTAGGTAACTGTCCACATGGCTACCTTAAGTCATCATTCTTCACCAGAGCAAAGACTTGGGGGGCTCCTGCTCTGGACTGGGCAGGCGCTTTGCCCCCAGCAGGGCAAGGCCCATTCCAGTCCAGCCATTGGTCAGGCCCAATAGCTAGAAACTAGCCGTTGGGCAGAAACTAGCCGTTGGGCAGAACTAGCCGTTGGGCATGCCCCCTCACTTGCTTAGCAGTTCACGCGACCAACAGTCTCCCCGAATCTCATGGAAATAGTTGAACCAGGTCAAAGGGCCACGCGCCTTGCCCTATACCTGGCAGTCTCCCATTGGTCGACCAGATATTTCGGCCACATGGGAGACCTTGGCCCCGCGCTGGGGGTTACATCTATAAATACCCTCTCATGTGAGAGGGGCAGGTATTCAATATCCAATATTCTAACTCATACCTAAACGCTTTGTACTTGCTTTCTCTCTTTCCCAAACTTACTTTGGTATCAGAGTACCTTGCAGGTACACCCCCTCCTCTCCTCCGAGCATCATCTCTGCCCTACGCGAAGGCCACGAAGATCCATTCTGATTGCTCAGATCAATGTTTATCTGGGAATGGGTTGGGAGAAGTTTGATATAGAGAGTGAGTTTTTGATGATTTTGGAGAGGTACTGGACCTCTGTTTTGATTGATGTGAAGGTACTGGACCTAAAGTTTTTGTTTGGTATGAAGGTACTGGACCTAGAGTTTTTGTTTGGTATGCTCGCTAAGATTTCGCAATCTTATGCTCACGTATTCCCGTTTAAAGAAACAGGGAAATCAGAGCAATCGTAGTTCCTCCTATTCTATGGGAGGAAAAATATGTTTTGGTGTCTTGTTCAAAGCCCAAGATTGAAGCTAAAAGGTTGAGTATTTGTGTCTTGTTCAAAGTCCAAGATTGAAGCTAAAGGTTTGACTTTAGAGAGAATTTATCATCTCTAAAGGGAGACACCTCGTCTGTTTATCACAACTATTAGGTGACTGATTATAAAGGAGGGGTCACTTTAACTGGGATGTGAGAATCCAGCAAGGCCATAATTTCCTTTATAGGGGATTTATCCTGAAGGATATAACTTTAACTCAATGTAGAGCAATGCCATTTTTCCTTAGGAATCCTTCATGCTAACAGAGGGACAGTGGCGTGCATGTAAGCAATCCAGAGGCTTGCCGCTTACAGTAATTAGATGAGAGAGAGAATTTACCAGGATAAAAGATGGACGATAGCTTGGATATTTGAATCAACAAGTGTGCCACTTACAGCGGTTATCTGGGATTAAGGTTTATTTTGGATATTCTGTTTTGAAGAGTGATAAATAGAAAAATGACTTCTTACTGAGAGTTTTTGATTTCCTCTAAGGGGATTTTGATTTTTGTGTGCCTTGATCAAAGCCCAAGGTTGAAGCTAAAAGGTTGATTGACTCCACTAGGAAGTCCTTATACAAAGCCTAAGAGGAGGCTGGAAAAGACTAACTTAACAAGAGAGTGTTTATCGGTCTTGTACAAAGCCCAAGATTGAGGCTAAAAGAGTTTACTCTTTGGGGATATAATTATACAAAGCCTAAGAGGAGGCTAAAAGTTTGACTTTTCCGGTGAAATATTTTGTCTGTCTTGTACAAAGCCCAAGATTGAGGCTAAAAGAGATTTTTACTCTTCTGGGGAGGGCTTGTATGTGCCTTGTACAAAGCCCAAGATTGAGGCTGAAAAGAAGACTGACTCTGTGGGAAAGAAATCTTTATCTGTCTTGTACAAATCCCAAGATTGAGGCTAAAATGAGACTTTACTGACTCGGCTGAGGATATTTTAGGTGTCTTGTACAAAGCCCAAGATTGAGGCTGAAATGAGTTTGACTGTGCGGGAGAGTATTATATGTCTTGTATAAAGCCCAAGATTGAAGCTGAAGAGAGGATTTGACTCTGCTTAGGAAATTTATATGGTGTCTTGTACAAAGCCCAAGATTGAGGCTAAAAAGGGTTGACTCAACAAGAGAGTGTTTTTGTTTTGTACCATTGACTCAACAAGAGAGTGTGGAAAGGTGATTGACTCAACAAGAGAGTCTGAAAAGGTTAACTTAGCTAGGGAAAATCATTGTACAAAGCCCAAGAGGAGGTTGTCTTTGCTGGGGAAGAACAAAGAAAGATTGCGTTATGGATTTCGGTAGAAGAAAGACATACAAGTACACCTTCAAAGCTCCGAAACTAGAGGATTTAAGGAGGTTGGCAAGGATGATTACCAACCCTGAGGCTTTTAGAGCTAAACATGGAGGACTGTTGTCTCTATTAAGGGTCCACGTAGTTGAAGGAATTCTGTCTATGCTGATTCAGTTCTACGATCCGGTTTATCATTGCTTTACATTTCCGGATTACCAACTGGCACCAACACTGGAGGAATACTCTCACCTGATTGATTTACCTATCACTGATCAAGCTCCATTTTCTAGACTGGAAGAAATTCCAAAGGAACAAACCATTGCAAGATCGATCTCTTTGGACGAGTCAGAAGTTTGGACTCACATGACCTCCAAAGGAGGAATCCAGGGTTTACTAGCTAAGTTCTTGATAGAGAAAGCTCTATACTTTGCCAGTATAGGAAACATAACTGCTTTTGAAGATATCTTTATCCTACTCATATATGGGTTATTCCTCTTTCCCAACATTGACAACTTCGTTGATACCAACGCTGTTAGGATATTTCTGATTGGAAACCCCGTACCGACCTTGCTCACAGATGCTTATCATTCTATACACTTATGGAATTTGTACAGTGAAGGAATGATCACATGATGTGTCCCCTTACTCTACAAATGGTTCATTTCCCATTTACCCAAGTCTGCTGCTTTTTGGGATCACAAGAGTAATCTTCGTTGGTCACAAAGGATTATGTCCCTTACAAACTCTGACATAGATTGGTATAATAGGATTTATGAGGGGATAGAGATCATCGAAAGATGTGGAAATTTCCCTAACATACCCCTCATTGGAACTAAAGGAGGAATCAACTATCATCCAATCTTAGATCGCCGTCAACTCGCATACCCGATGAAGAATATTCCGCATAATGTTCATCTGGAAGGTCTTTTCTTCAAGGAAGGGGAAAATGACAGGGCACTAAAGAAGGAAATAGTGCATGCCTGGCAACATATTCACAAGAAAGGAAGAGAGTCTCTAGAAAGACCAAAATGTTCCTCCATGGAGCCTTATCTCCACTAGGTACAAACTAGAGCCCTTAAGCTGGGGATGCCTTACCCTCGCCAAGAAGTTTTTCCGTTAAAGGAATATGTCCTTTATTTCATGTCTGATACAGAAAAACTCCAGGTAGCTCTCAACAAAGTTCAATGTGAGAAGAGCACTTGGAAAAACAAGTACCAAATCCTCAATGTGGAATGTACCAAGATTTAGGAACTGTTAAAGGAGAAGGATGCTCTGATTAAAATATTATAACATCATGCTATAGAGAGTTAAGAAGACCGAAGAAATTTGCTCGCTCCTTTCACTTGGCAAAGGACTGACAACCCGACAACGGCTGAAGAGCCCCGGTCAAAGAAAAAGAAAATATCGGAAGCAGCATCTGAGCTCTCTTCAGAGAGGACTCAAGATCCATGAGCTTAGCCATTTTACTTACAGCACTTTGTAAAATACTGTACTTTTCCTTGTAACATACTGCAATCTTTCGAATTCAATAAAAGGGGTCTCCGCCCTCCACTGTATGATATTTGCAATCTATTTGTTGAAGTTTCTTTTCGAATAAAACAAAAACTAAAAAAAAATTTATGTCTTTGCATATCATTCATTATTCTCACATAACACATTTTTTCTTATCTTTGAGTCTCACGTATGTGTCACGATTCTAGAGTCAAACTGTCTCACTCATACAATACTCGGGCCAATCGACAAAAGAAAATAGACGATCTCGAGCAAGAGAATAGAGAGCTGAGAGAAGAAATCGACGCTCTAAAGGAAAGTTTAGAAAAACTTCACAGTGACATGTAATCCCTGGCAGCAGCTCAGAAGCAACAACAAAGGATTGTGATCTCAGATATTACATCTACGCCCATAATGGAGACACGTGAGAATCATCCTCGGTACAACATGCCTAAAGGTCGCCCCTAGGGCATGCCTCTCAACTTTATCCATAAAGGATATATCCCACCGGTCACTGAAGACCAAGAAACTGCGGCAGGAACCACTGGACCTGAAGGTTACAAACTTTGGGAAAGTGAAGACGCAAGGTTTACAACAGCAACTCCTGAAGGTTACTAACTTCAGACACTGAAGCGCCAAGAATCACCGTTGTAATGTCTATACCACAACCAGTGGTACACACTGTCCCGGAAGGACAGATTCCACAAACAATTCTTGGTGGAAATGAATACATGTACGGAAGAATGAATGAGTTCGAGGAACAATTCTTGGAAATGCAGAAGGAACTGCATGCCATTCACGGTCAAGACTTATTTGGAAAGGACGCCGCAGACCTCTGTTTGGTCCCTAATATAAAGATACTGCAAAAATTCAAGGTGCCTGACTTTGAAAAATACAAAGGCAACTCTTTCCCTCAAAGTCATTTGGTGATGTACGCTCGAAAAATGTCAACTCAGACAGAAAATCAACAGCTACTGATTGAGGTTAAACCGGTGCCGCACTCAAATGGTACATGGGTTTAAACCGCACCAAGGTCAGTACTTTCAGAGATCTCGGCGCAGCCTTCGTTCAGCAGTATAAATACAAATTGGACATGGCACCAGATAGGGATCAGCTCAGAGCAATGTCGCAAAAAGACAAAGAAACTTTCAAAGAATATGCTCAGAGATGGCGTGAAATTGCCGCCCAGATCTGTCCCCCTCTTGAGGAAAAAGAGATGACAAAGATCTTTTTGAAAACCTTAAGCTTATTCTATTATGACCGAATGGTTGCAAGTGCGCCCAGTGACTTCACTGAGATGGTGAACATGGGAGTACGCCTTGAAGAAGCAGCCCGAGAAGGACGATTGGTCAAAGATGCAGAGCCATCTAGCAGTACTAAGAGATACAGTAGTGCTTTCTAAAAGAAAAAAGAGCAAGATATTAGTAATATCTCTCTGGGAAAGCAAAGGCGAAGATATTAACAAGTAGCAACGATAAATCCCGCTATCGACCCAATGGTGGCGCCGACTTATCAACCTCAGGTTGCTCAGAGCCAACCAAGTCAATAACAATATCAGCAAAGGACATAACAGCCTCTTCAGCAAGCTTGTCCATAGTACAACAATAACAATCGTACAACACGACCATCAGGGTTTGACCCTATACCGATGTTGTACGCAAAACTATTCCCACTTCTACTGGCCAAGGGGCACGTCCAAACCAGGTCTCCTCTTACAGTCCCGGAAAATCCACCTTTTTGGTTCAAAGCGGATCAAACTTGCCCTTACCATCAAGGAGGATTGGGGTACAACATTGAGAACTGCCTTAGCTTCAAGTCTGATGTATAGAAGCTTATTAGGAATAGGATCTTATCTTTCAAAGATACCAATCCATATGTTCAGACGAACCCGTTGCCACAACATGAGAAGACTGCAGTAAATTTAATAGAGGAAGAATTTAGCTGCAGTTATCAAATTCATGATGTACTCCTATTAGAAACCAATCTGGTCAGGATGCATTGCAGACAGAGCGGGTACGGTCATGTACCGCCTCATAATTATCACCAGTGTGATATCTGCCCAAATAATAATAAGGGGTGTTCCGTAGTGCAATCAGCTCTACAAGACCAGTTGGATCAGGGCTGGACTCAGGATCACCGAATCTATGAAGTCAACATGGCCCATGCACATCCCAACATTGTTCAGAACTGCAACATTCTTGCGATGAACGTCAATTTGGTGGCGATGCATTCAAGACAAAGTCAATACCATATTTTTCCTCGACACGATTACAACACCTGTCTGATCTGCTCAACAAGCAATCAGGGATGCTCTTTTATACAAGAGGCCCTCCAACGTTAGATGGATCTCGGGTGGATCCAAGACTACCATGAGAGAAATAACCATCAAGTCAATATGGTTCAGATCTTTGACATACGCTTGATGAATACCAGTCTGGTAGAATTACACGCTAAGCAAGTCAGGCTCGGCTTTCTGGCTTCACACGATTATCAAGACTGTGAAGAATGTCGTGAAGACGAGCAAGGGTGTGCACTTGTCCAAAGAACACTTTAACACTTGTTGGACCACTGGTGGCTTCCAATCTAATTGGATGAAGCCACATAGCAGATAAGTATGACTGACGGGGATCCTGGTAGACATCAAAGTCAGGATGTCCGCTCGATGGAAACAGATCTAGTAAAGATGCACTGCATACAAAGCGGGCGTGGTCAGATGCCACCCCACAATTATGAGAGCTGTAGAGTTTGTTCCGAGAACAACCAAGGATGCTACCTCGTGCGAGCGGCTCTTCAAAATCAGTTGGACCATAAAGAGGTTCGACCATGTTCAAGTTCTGGGTCAATGAACGTGATACAAGACTATCTCCCTGATTAAAGCAAAGACGTTGTCATAATCTCCGATCATGGGAGGACCAAAGACATTTGCGCCATAATCCCTCTACTCGACGAATCAAGAATTCCTCTTGATAGTAGAAAAGTTCCCAACCAGGGACTGATTGAGGTTACCTATAACAGTCAGAGAAACCAAAAAGCTCATGTGCTAATCTACTTTCCAGGTCTAATACCGTACAAATCAGAAAAGGCTATCCCTTACAAGTACGGTGCAACTACCATTGAAAATGGAAAGGAAACTCCCTTACCCTCTGTCATACACATTGCTGTAGCGCGGTTTTTTGTGGTTTCGAATCACTATCGCTTGGGTGCTACAGTTCGAATCATTTTTTATCCTGTGAAGCTGATTAAGGAAGGGAAATAGATGTCTCCAATTAACCCTGCTTGCATACTGAGTTTAAATATATGACTGTTGGCTTACAGATGCTATTAAGATATTGGGTCTCTCTTAGGTGATTTTGTTAAGAATAGAATATCGGGACTGTTCATGAGGATTTCGGATAGGTGCTAGTGTGAAGGTACTGGACCTAAGGTTTTTGTTTGATTGGTATGCTCGCTAAGATTGTTGTAATCTTATGCCTACGTATTCCCGTATAAATGATACAGAGAAATCAGAACGATCATAGTTCCTCCTATTCTATGGGAGGAAAAGATGTTTTGGTGTCTCGTTCGAAGCCCAAGACGGAGGCTAAAAGTGTTTGACTCAACAAGAGAGTGCATATGTATCTTGTACAAAGCCCGAGATGGAGGCTAAAAGGTTTATATGTATCTTGTTCAAAGCCCAAGATATGAAGCTAAAAGGTTTGACTTAGAGAGAATCTGTCATCTCTAAAGGGAGACATCTTTGTCCGTTTATCACACATGTTGGGTGACTGTTTATAAAGGAGGATTACTTTAACTGGGATATTAGAATCCAGCAATGCCATAATTTCCTTTATAGGGGATTTATCCTGAAGGAGAAGACTTCAACTCAGTGTTAGCAATGCCTTTCCTTAGGAATTTCTCATGCTAAAAGAGGGACAGTGGCATGGATGTAAATAATCCAAAGGCTTGCCGCTTACAACAATTAGATGGAAGAAAGGAGTTTTCTGTTTTTGATATGTGATAAACAGAGACATGACTTCCTGCAGAGAGATTTTGATTTTCTCTGAGGGCTGTTGATTTTATGTGCCTTGATCAAAGCCCAAGGTAGAAGCGAAAAGGTTGACGGACTCCACCGGGGAAGTCCTTATACAAAGCCTAAGAGGAGGCTAAAACTGACTGTCTCAACAAGAGAGTGTTTATGTAGGTATCTCGTACGAAGCCCAAGATGGAGGCTTAAAGGTTTTGACTCAACAAGAGAGTGCTGTTTATATGTCATGTACAAAGCCCAAGATAGAGGCTAAAGGGTGTGACTCAACAAGAGAGTGTTTTTATCTGTCATGTACAAAGCCCAGGATTGTGGTTGAATAAGCTGGAGAAAGCCTAAGAGTAGGCTAACTCTGCTATTGATCCAACAAGAGGGTGTTTTGTTTGTCTTGTACAAAGCCCGAGATAGAGGCTAAAAGGTGTTGACTCAACAAGAGAGTCCAAAAAGGGGTGATCGACTCAACGAGAGAGTCTGAAAAGGTTAGCCCCGCTGGGGGAATCATTGTACAAAGCCCAAGAGGAGGCTAACTTTCCTGAGGAAAGGATCATTATACAAAGCCTAAGAGGAGGCTAACTTCTGCAGGGGTTCATTGAGATTCCGAGGCTGGTCCAAATGGTAGATCAACTCTTGCAGGGGATTGCTGAAGAGTTGACAGATCAGAGACCTTGAGGTCTTGATTTGAGATAGTGTTGTACTGACCCTGGTTCGGGGATTTCTAGGAGAGAGACGGGGTTTTAGGAACCCACAAGTTCTAACTCTTCCTGGAGATTAATCCAGAATCCGGGGTTTCTCCTATGTTTTGGAGGGGACTTGAGAATGTCTTTGAGACTCAAGGGTATTTAGACTTTCCAAGTCTATTGGTAGAGTTTTATCTTTTGTATAATGCCCAAGAGGAGGCCGACTCATTTAAGGGATGAGTATCAACCCTAAATTTGGTCTGAGAGTTTCTTACTCTTTTTAGAAAGACAACTCTAACGAAGGATGACTAAGTTCTGTTCCTTTCCCTGTAAGAGGTTGCGGGTCCTTGTATTAAGCCCAAGAGAAGGCGTGAGAACTTCTAAGAAGCCGAAGGGTCCTTGTACAACGCCCAAGAGGAGGCGGGTGTTTACGGGATGAAGATCTAGACTCATTTGAAAGACTGCTCTAGCAAGATGACTAGTTTCTGTTCCTATACCTTTAAGAGGTCGTCGGGACAATTTGTACAAAGCCCAAGACAAGGCAGAAGAAAATTTTAAGAAGCCGAAGGGACAGTTTGTATGAAGCCCAAGAGGAGGCTATCTTCGCTGAGGAAGAATCATTATACGAAGCCTAAGAGGAGGCTGTAAGAAACTTCTAAGAAGCCGATGGGTCCTTGTACAACGCCCAAGAGGAGGCGGGGATGCTTATAGGAAGCTTGTGGGACTCAAACCATGGAAAGTTCAAAAGATGCCATTCACAGAGAATAGATCACCTAGTGAAAGTTCATGAAAGTTCAAAAAATACCATTCACTAAGAATAGATCATTTAGTGAAAGTTCGCAGGTTTGAAGAAATTCAAGAAGTGCCATTCACCGAGAAAAGATCACCTCTGGGGAGTAGAATTTCCTTGACAAGTTCTAGGTGTGACAGTCTGAGAAAAGGTTCACCGAGAATACTGCCTTTCTCTTTGTTCTATATTGATTAACCCCAAGAGGAGGGCAGACTGTATCTGGTAATCCTATGGGGATCTAGTTTTGATTGTATCGAAAGAGTGACCAACAGGGCTTTACTTAGGTCTAGACCTAATTGCCGGGGAAAACTCTAAATAACTATACTAGTATATATACAGTTGATATATGACTGGTATGTAAATGTTTGTGAAAGGATACTTACAGTGAGCAGCCCCACAATACAGTTATATATATATGAAAGCGGATAAAGAAAGCAAGTAAACACTTACTCAGTTGTAGAGCTTCCATGCTGTTTGGTTATTTGTTCAACAAAGAAATTAAAGAAAGTTTTGATAACAACTGTATATTTGATTTCAAAATCAAAGGAGAAAGTGTTTTGAAAAGGCGATGATCGCGCCGTTGTTTTGAAAACTGTACAGGGGGGACTTATACAATAAGTGAGACCCAAAAAGGTTTTCTGTAAATAGGGGGTTGGGTCTTACACTCTATTAGAGGCCCAAGAGTTTAAAAAGAAAATAAATGGGACTTACAACACAAGGGTAGGCCCAGATGATTTTGTTTCAAAATGGTGATCGCGTCGAGACTTTTTTAACGCAGAGGGACTTATACAATGTCTGAGGTCCAAAATGGTTTTGGTTAAAAAGGGATTGGGTCTTACACTCTATTAGAGGCCCAAAGAATTATTTTTGTACAAGTGGTGGGGCTTACAACTCAGGGAAAGGCCCTGGTGTTTTTGTAAAAAAGGCGACAATTGCGCCATTTGTTTTGAAAATATAGCGGGACTTATACAATGACTGAGGCCCAAAAAGTGGTGTATTTACAAAGGGATGGGTCTTACACTCTATTAGAGGCCCAAGTGTTTATTTAAAAAAAGGAATGGGACTTATAGCTCGAGGAGAGGCCCAATGATTTGATTTGAACTGGTGATCGCGTCGAGGTTTTTTTTGAAAACACCGTGGGTCTTATACAATGAATGAGGCCCAAATGATTTTGGTTTTCAAAGTGGGTTGGGTCTTATACTCTATTAAAGGCCCATGAGTGTTTGAAAAATTTTTGTTTGGGTGAAAATCGAGGAAACCCTAATTGCATCATTTTTAAAAGTAAATTCTTAAAGAAAATCAATAAAAATGATAAAATACCAAATAAGTTTGAATAAACAACTTGTGATTTTTGGTTGAGGTTTGAAAAATGATGTTTAATCACAAGATGAATTAAAACTCATTTGGTTTTGATTTTCATGATGAGAATTCACTTTTAAAATGTTTAAAAATAATTAAAAATGAATTTATTCACAAAAATACCAACTATATTAAATAAATAATATAAATTTTATTTTTTTGTGGAATAAAATATTTCAACATTTTTGTGATTTTTTGCAAAAAGAACCAATCAAAAATAATTAAAATTGAGGGAGTCATTAATTTTTCAAATCATTAAAAATAATATGAAAAATAATAAAAAGTGGAAAAAGCATTAAAAGGGGGTCTGGGGCGAGGGGGATTCGAACCCCAGACCTTGTGTGTGCAGTGCGTGCCTCCTACCACTGGGGTGGTGATACATCCGTGTATTGGAACACAGCCAGAAATATACAAGGCTTGGCTTGTTTTTTGCCTGGCCCAAGGCAAGGCAAAGCAAGATTTTGGTCAGAAACGTGAAGGCCATAACTTTCTCATTTCTCCATGGATTGGGACAAAATTTATATGCATCTGGCCTAGAATTTCACAAGGAATCCAATGGTGGTGGTAGTTTTTTCAAAAAACAAATCCTCCTCAAAACCTGATAGTGGTTTTGAAATAGGCCATATTTTGCATTTTCTGTGCTACCTCTTGGTACAGCCATGAATTACATGATAAATTGGTGCAAACACAACACATATAACATATATAAGAGATGCATGATCAGTGGACCTCAAAGCAAGGCATATTTCAGAGAGTTCAAGTTGAGATGCTTACCTCTTTTGGAGCTTTTTGGGCAATCTGCCAAGTGCTTTGTTCCAGAAATGGTTTGATGCTTTGGACACCCTCAAATGACCCCTTGGAAGCTTTTAGGATGATTGGAATCAGCTGGAAACCTCAGGAATGGAAACTGGCCCTTTCTTGCAAAAGGGGCAAAAGTGACCAAAATAGCAACTCTCTCAAATAGTGTTCCAGATGTGGGGAACCATTTGGGACATTTCAAGGATGATATTTGGAGTGTGTTTGAGGTTTTATCTGGTTTGGAAAGTGACTGAATCAAGACATGGCTTGAAAAATGCACAAAAGTCCTATTCTGAGGTTTTGAGAGGGGACTTTGTGATTTTGGTGTTACATGTCACTTGTGAGAGTTTGGACAGCTTAGATATGACATATTGGATGTGTTTGGATCATGAGCTGTGATGGAATTGCTCTATAACTCAAAAACTCAGAGTTGCCTTGCTAAAGAAGGCATTTTTCCTAGAGAAAGAGATTTTGAGGAAAGCAAGTGTTATTGTGCTTTGGTGTACTTAAACTGAGCACAAATGAGCTCTATTTATAGTAGAGCAAGTTTATTTTGCAAGCAATAGTGAATGGCAACTGTTGCAGAGGTTTGGCCAATGTTGATCAATAGGAATCCAAGTCTCCTCTAGCCATTGACTAGAGGTTAGAGCATAGGCTGCTGGTTCCCTAGTTCTTGGATAAGTCTTGACTGAATTCAGTTAGAGGAGGCTCAGGTCATGCCACCTTGGTGCATCCATTGAATGCTCCAAAAAAAATTGGAGTCTTGTCCCTCTTTTAGGGTTTTTTAGGTTTGGCATGCTATTTTTAGCTCCAAGGACTTGGGAGGGTTATGGATCAGTGCTTGTCACTCCTTACTCTCCCCCAGAGGTGTTCAGATGGATAGATTTGTTTGTCATTTGTACAATTTGAGAAAATTGAGCAAAATGCACAAATCTGCCTTGCCATGACAGTTTGCAGCAAGGCATATTGCCCTTGTCATATCTCATGGCTCAAGTGGAATTTGGTGGAGTTCTTGGCCATTTTGGAAAGCTATCATATGATACAACAACTTTGTGGGTACTAAGATCCTCAGTATCCTGGGCTCTCAGGTCGAGAAATGATGATACGTTCACCATTTCTGGTTTGGCATCATCATCAATCGAGGAGGCCTCAACTGATTCACAAAACGAAAGATCCTCAGCTTCAGGCACTGAGGTCGAGAAGCAATAGTACATTCACCCCTCGGGGTACAGTACTATCGCCAATCGAGGAGTGCCTCCATTGATTCTCTCTCAAAAGGACATCCTATAGCAAGTTCCCAGCATTGGGTCCTCGGATCGAGAATGTGCAATGGGTTTGCCACATAATGTGGTCTGCCACTATCACATCTCGAGAGGAGTGCCGCACCTGAGTCCTCGGGAATGGTCACCAGAGTCGACAGTTCCTCAAGAGAATAACTACTGACCTGCATAACATGCAGTAGTAGAAAGCTCTCGATAGAACCTCGTCTAGTTGTGGGTCTCATGAACAACAATACGTGGTCACCACCATGCAAGCGTCATGACTATCCACTCTAATACCTAGGTGTGTACTCAAGCCTGGGTAGTGGGCTTATCTCTCAGAACACCCTACCCGCCAAACAGAAAAGTCCAGCACAGCACAGTATAATAATGATATGTAATGCAGTAAAATGCGATAGATATAGTAAAGTACAGTAATACGGTAAACAACAGTACAGTAAAAATGATAAACAGCAAAACACAGCATCACAGCAAACACCCAATGAAAGAAAAAAATAGACAAGCGCTAGGATTGACTCGCTAAGGAAACCAGAGATTCTGGGTTCGGTCCCCAGCAGAGTCGCCAGCTGACGCTCCCGGGATTTTCATCCAAGTACAAATGCGAAAGTGGCACCGAAACAAAGTCGCCAGCAATGTGTATTTATCCCATGAGAGGGAAAGGAAACACCGCATAAACCTGAAGAGAAAGGAATGAGCATGGTCTTGCGACCAAGAGAACTGGGTTCGGGAGTCGGTTATGCGTGAGGAAGGTATTAGCACCCCCACGCGTCCATCGTACCCGTTGGGATCCACGCTTGCTTGTCTCGATCAAAGGGTGTAAGGAAAGGATACTGGAAAAAGAACTGGAAAAGGAAAGGAGAGAAAGAGAAACAAATGTAGGGAAAATAAAAGAAGTGCTCGAATGGGCCCTACCCCACTGCCTACGTATCTCATCGGGAACATGAGAATCAGAGCAACATAGTTCCCCTCATCTAGGGAAAATTGTTTGTGTTTTTTAGTGGAAACGACAGAGTGCGCGTTCCAGCAGTTTAGGTGTTGTAGCTCGCTGTAGGAAGACTTACGCGTTACCTGTTTGCGGTGGAACGGACTTGGCGCATCCTTAAGGAATAGAATGAAGGAGATGAGAAGAGAATTTGTTTGTTTTTGTCTTTTAAGAAAGAAGTGTTTTGTTTATTTGGTGTTTTGTAACACGTATTGCATTCAAGTCTATGATATAGGATCGAATGCGTCGCATGGTCGTCCTAATAGGACGTATGCTAAACACTCTAGGAAGGTGGAGAGAAGCTCCCCTCCTTCCATTTCCCATATACAAGGCTCACATGCAATATGCATTAACCTTTATTAAGTGTTTTTGCTTTTTGTTTGAGGATGAGAAAGAGACTCAAAGTGGTCGAGAAAGGTGAAAACTAAAGGGGACTAAGACTCACCCTAATTTTATCATACATGGTGATCCTATGGTTAATGAGGTTTAAGAAACCTAATCCTAAAAGAAAGGAGAAGAAGAACAAAAGAAGCAACTTACTTCCAAGATGGAAGTTAAGTTGATCTTAAAGAGGGATGAAGAAGAAGTTATTCAAAGAAAGCATGTCTATGCTTATCAAACACAATTTGAATTTAAAGGAAATAAGAGAGGATGAAATAAAGAAGTGCATGTGGAAGCATATCCACACACTTACTTACCATTTACACCTACATGAAAAAGTTAGTTCAAAACAATTTACAAGTAGTGCAATAAGAAAAGGAATAACAAGTGGTGAACAAACAAGTTAAGAGTTAAAGGATAAAGATCCTAAGAGATAAAACTCAATCAAGGTCAGAACCTAGGCTCTAAGAGTGTTCTCTAATGTTAATTGATCAATCAAGAACAAACTATGCACAACTAAAGATCTTAAACATCAAAGAAGTGAATCATGGAAGAAATAGATGAATAATGAGTGGATATGCAAGGTGATCATGCATTAATGCTTCAAATAATGTCAAAGTCAAAATATGGATGACCTAAACATGTGCCTAAACATGATGTATAAATGTCACATAAGGTAAACAATCAAATATCCAAGCATTAGGAGTGACAAAGAGAAGAAGGGAGAAGATATGAATATGAATTAAACATGGAAAGAAATTACTTAAGGCATAAGTCAAACCTAAAAAGACTCAAGATGAACTCAAGTATCAAAATCAGAAGTGATATGACATGTTAAAGATGCACAAATGATCATGGCAAAAGCACATAGCAATCAAGTCCATACAACTTAGCAAACATGTAAGAAGAAGTCATATAAAAGAATGAATGCCTTATACTTGAAAAGAAATGCAAAAGATGCAAAATGGCATACAAGTATGAATGCTTATGGATAGGTCAGTAGCAAGTCATGGATCAAAATGCGAATGAGATGATAATATGATCATATTATAAGCACACAACCAAACATGAAAAGCATAAGATGAAGACATAAGAAAAATTAGGTCAAAAAGTACCATAAGATGCATCATATAAAAAAAAGGATCAACACATGTCAAATGGACTTAACAATTATCAAACAAAGCTTCTAAGAGTCTAAACATGTTACCTAAACCCAAACAAAAGACCTCAAATAATGGCATAAATGCCTCATGCAATGAAGGTTAAAGAAAGGCACATAAAGTTCAAGCAAAACTTCCTTCAAACACAAGCACACAAACATATGTCAAAGTGCATTCAAAAATTATATAATTAGAATACAAATGACCTCAACCAGGGACTAATCACATATCAAAATACTATACAAAAATTCATAGAGGAAGGACCTCAAACAATCAAGCAATAGTCACTTATGAATCATGAACCAAAGTGCAAAGATGGAGGACTTAAATGCAATAAAAGAAAGTTCTAAAAATGAAACAAAAATATTTTTATGAATTTTTGGATGTTATTGAATGGATTCAAAGATATTGATGCAAAAATGTTTAAGGAGCTATGAGAAATAAATCTTTGAAATGAAGATATGAAAATAGAAACAAGTTTCAAAAGAAATAAAAGAAAATTATGGAATGATATGCAAATATTCACAAAATCAAAATTAAAAATGATTGAAAATTATTTAAACATGTTAAGATATCACATGAATTTTTGTAGAATTTTTCATGATGTTTTGGTATTTTTAAAAATCAATTATGAAACAAGTATAAAAGAAATTAAAAGAAAGAAAGAGAAAGCAGGGGGTGCAGAGAAGTAAAATATCACGTTCAAAAGTGTATTGGGCTCGGTATGGGGGTACAAATATCACATTTACTTCAGTCCACTACAAATGTGTGCGCGTGTGATAGTGTGCATGTGCAGTTAAGAATTAAATGCCATCACAACCACACAATCAGATCCATCAAGATTAATCATTAAACATGTTGATCCAACCGTCTATAACGCAAGCATATGACAATTCTCCTACACGCGTGCACACACAATCAATTCAGACCACAAGTAAAGGCACGTGAGAATCACATGTATCAGTAATGTGTTGGCAAGTTTTGGTGCATTGGATCAAATCAATCAAGTAAAGTAATTCAATCGTATGGTTCATGATCAATGCGCATGGTAGTTATGATGCAATGCACACACGAGAGTCATGGAAATCAAACACACCACAAACATTAGATCAAGAGCCGGCAACGGTTAGGATTCAAACTGGAACTTTAAAACCCTAAGTAAAACCCCACCGGCCAGAGAAGACTCCGGTCATCTTCTCCGGCCACCCTCCGGCCACCTGTAACCTCCAAGTCTCCAGAAATACACAAAACTTATGTCAAAATGAAGCTGAAGTTACGTACGTCATGAATCTAGGCTTGGTTTTCACATATAACACACACATAATAAGAATCGAGCACAAGAAATTTGCCCTAGGTTTTAAGTCTATGCCTCTAAGAGGCCTATCAACTAGCCGAAGTTAACAGAGCTCCTAATGAGCTAAAATCACATCATCAACAAGCTTCAAAACAAGCTAAACGAGCAAAATAAGGTGAAGAAATTTTGAACCTGAAACTTGGAGATCTTGGAAATGTTGAGAAAACCAGAGATATCCAATTGACCTTCCTCTTTGGAGCTTCAATCTAAGCAAAATAAATGCTGTAGAATATTGGAATGGAGGAGAGAATGAGGCTGCACTTGAGAGTTTATCACTTGTTCTTGCTCCAAAATTACTCTGATGAAGATGAATGATGAAGATGCTTGATGAGAATGATGAAATCGTGCACTGAGATCAGAGAGAGGGAAGAGAAAATTTCAGAGAAAAATGAGAATGATTTGGAGTGTGGTGGAAAAATGAAGTTAGCGTTGAAGTTGTGAGTGATATTTTGATTTATATGTGTCGTTTAGAGCGAACCAGTGGTGGTTAACTGAGTGAGTTAAGGTGAGTTGAGTGGGTTAAAGTGAGTGCACCCTAACTAACTGAGTCAAGTTAGTTAGGGGCGAGTCAGTGAGGGTTGTAATGTAGTGAGGTTGAGGTTCATGAAGTTTAAGGTGAGGTTGATGAAAGTGAATGGTGATGATAAGGTCACGGCTGCAGCTGAGAAACTTGCTCAACAAGTTTGGTTCTTTTCTTCTCTTATGTATGAAGCAACATGGGGAGTCCATCGTGTGTAAGAGGTGTTTGGCTTAAAGTGGAAATGAATATAGGGTGTATGCGTGTGAATGTTAAGACAACAACAACAACAATTCATTTTTTTGATTTTGTAGCAGCCCAAGGTTCAATGGAAAGGTGCAAGTTTGAGAAGGAGTATATCTCTTGTTAGTGAATGAAATAATGAGGTATTGATGGCATTAGAAAGATGGTGCATCATAGAACAATATTGGTGTTGAAAAGAAATCAAATGGAGGTGTGTAAGATGGTATAAAATGGCTTAGAACATTGGGGTCCCAAGATGGTACATGGGCGTGGCAAGGTTGTGGCATGGCATGGCAATGTAGTGCATGGAATTCAGCATAATCATACCAACTTGGGACCATCATAACTATCTCATAACTTGCTCAAATTAAAATTTGTCCAACATCAACATTGAAGAGGGCATGGAAAGGAACAACTTTGATGTTGGAAAGTTTTCCATTTGAAGCTTCCTTGATGGAAAAAAATGGCTTGACTTTTGGCACACCATGTGTTTGTCAAAATTATGGTGCATGGGCCTGGTCATGTTTGGTCATGACTTGATTTTTGACCTAGTTTTACCAAACTTTGATCAACCATAACTCATTCAATATTGATCCAATGGAAGAGTTCTTTATATGGATTTGAAGCTTAGAACATGAACTTCAATTAGCTCAAATTGGGCCTGAGGTTTTGAGCTTTTATCTTGGAGAAATAGAGCCTCAAAGTAGGTGCAAAATGGTCCAAACTTGCCATTTTTGGAAACCCTCAAGTTTCTATTTTTGGCAGTTTTGTGATTTCTTGATTTTTCATAATTCCTCCATCATTTCTTGATCAAATCTTGCCCAATGAACATATATAACATGAATTTCATGAATTTGACCTTAAAAAGCCAGGAGTTGACTTTTTTCACTGCACAGTTGACTTTTTCCCTAATTTCTTGACTATCAAGCAACTTATCAATTGAAACCCTTATGAAACCAATTGATGAGCAATTTTCCATCCATATACACTTAAGAACATAAGGAATACCATGAGATCAAGTCTTGCCCAAAAAATCAGAGATAAACTGATTTTAGGTCAAACCCTAATTTTGGCACCCTCTGGTTAGGAAGAAATAGCACATCCTTCAAATCCAAATTTCTCTGAATATGATGTATATTCTATCTAACAAAGATGAGATATGACATTTGGAGGTGACCAAAACTCCAAGAGCTTTCCCATTTGGGGGTCAGATCCCCATTTTGACTGCCTTGTGTAGGAGATGGTGCACTGTCCAATCTTCTTGATGAATTCTCCTCTTCTCATGCCTTGTGGGACCAATTAAGATGACATGTGACATAAGAGACCCTTTAGGCTGGTTTGAAGACCCTTGGTTCTTGTTTCCTTGCTTTGGATGATCAACACCCTAGAGAATCACCTGATCACATGCCCTTATGCAAGATGCAATGCTAAATGCTTAATGTTTTATTTTTCTATGCTTGAATGCAATGCAGTGCAATGAAAGCTCATGCTAAATGATATGAAGAAATGAGAGGGCAAATTTTGGGGTATTACACCATCTCGAGATCATCTCATGGTACAGATGCTTCTAACTTACTTTCAAGGAAAGTTCTCCAAGGACCAGATTGGGGCAAGTTGAGCCACATAGGGGAAACTCCTTTCTATGCCTTCAAGCTTCTCAAGTAAACTTTGTCAACAATTTTTAAGTTCAAGACGAGTGTCGGGGAATCATGCCATCACCTCATCCTATAACCTTTTCCTTTTGAACAAGGAGCCCAGCTACCAAGAGACCTTCCATCCATTATCCACTCATGTGCATTTTTGGAAACTTTCATTTCATTGCATAAATCATCCTCATGCATTAGTCGTGCCGCCTCGATCATGCATAAAACCACGCATATCATCTGATTCATCGGGCCTAACCCAACAACATGAATCTCACATCAGAAAACCTTGTATCCAAATCACTTCAAATCCAGTTCCCGTCTGGAAAATCATCTCAAGATACGAGTCTGTCATACCCCAAATTTTATCCTTAAATTCTTTGATCTTTCGCAATGTCATTCTAGGTCAATATCATCGTGCATATCCCAATTTATCAGCTAGAACGAACTTGTTAGATTTTCAAACGAGTCAGACAAACTAAAAGTCGGTTCCGGTTAATTTCAAAACCTGAAAAAATGCTATATTTTTTTGAGTGATTTTATTCCACGCTGATAATTTTGGTGTAGTCATTTTATTTTAAAGAATATCGATACCCGACCTTTTTGTTCGCATTTATACATTTTATTTATAGTTTTTTTATTAGTTAATCTTTCAACTAATTTAGAATCAATTTAGTTAACTTTATTTTCGTTTTATCATTTTTTTTCTTTATTTCATTTCTTAGTCAAATATTTTTAATTAATTTAGTTTAGTTTAGTTTAAATAATTAAATTTTTATTTTAGTTGACCCTATTTTATTTCATCTTTCTTTGAATTTTTGTTATTAATTTAGAGTTAATTTAAATTTCTTAGTTAATTAGGCTTTTAGTTTAGATAACTTTAACATCTCTTTCTATTTTCTGGCTAAATAATTTTTCAATTACTTTAAAATTAATTCAAGTTTTTTAGTTAATTAAATATTTAATTTAGATTGGATGTTATTTAATATTAGTGTAATATTATTATTTTATATTTGTTTTATTTTCTTTAGGAACATTTATATATTAAAGTTTTAGAAAAAAAATCATTCTTTTATTTTAGTCTTCAACAAAATCAGACACATTCATCACATTTCCAAAGCAATCAGTAAACATGTCCCAAGCATATCTATTTGAAAAAAGAAGCATATCCACTACGTTTGTATACATATAACTAATCCCTATTCTCTTCCACGTTGAAAAACCATCTGTATATTTAAAAAAACCCCAATTTATACACAAGTCTTGTTGACTTTTCAACATACACACATGAAACTCACCCTTTTATAAAAGCAAAAATCTGTAACAATTATCACTATACAATAAACCATTACAAAGCTTACTAACATAAACTTAAAGCTAGTGGCTTCTATGTTTCATCATGTATCAAGCATAAATAATCTAATCAGGATAGATAATCTTATTAAAGATTAAATAATCTTATTGATAGAAAGATTCTCAAAGCCAACATATCAAAGTGAAAGTCAAGCCGTGAATTATCAAAGCCAAGTCGCTCTCCTTTTATTTTTTATTTTATTTTTTATTTTTATTTTTTTTTAATTATTGTTAATTGTTATTTCAATTTTATTATTATTTAAAATTTTTAGTTAGTTAATTATTAATTGATCTCTAATTATTATTTAGATTCACTTAAGAACTTTTGTCAATTTAAACTTTTGTTAATTACTTCCTTAAAAATTTTAGTTGTTATTTTATGTTGTTAGTTGTTTATTTAAGATTTTAATTATTAGATTTAGTTATTTATTTTGTTAATTTTTGTTTAATTATCTTTATTAAAACTTATATTAATTGGTTACTTTTAATTTTTGATAGCTGATTTAACTAATTTTCTTATTTATTTTAGGAAAACATTTTCTATTTAATTTATTTGTTAAAACAATAAACTCAAAAATTTTGTCTTTATTTTGTCATTTCTAACTAATTTTCTGATTTAGAATTTAAAATATTTGGGTAATTTCATTATTGATTTAACCACTAATTTTGTGAGTATGCGACTTAGGTTCTTTCTGTTTGAGCTTGATTTTGATTTTTTTTTGCCTTGACCATGCCATTGTTACATCTTGCAAATATCATTCATGACTTTATTTCCCTGTGTGAGCCTTATCTCTGTACTCCCTTGTTATGTTTTTCCTGTTTATTAATTCATTCCAAAGGAAAGGATTTCTCTATTGACTGCCATGTCACATTCAGGATAACCTTGTCCACCATTCCCTCGAGACTTCATTAAAGTCTTATCCCTTTCATCCTAGCCTTAGGATTAGAGTCGCCGTACTCTACGTAGGTGTTATGCCATGGACACTTACTTTCCCTTTTATCTAGCCTTAGGTTTAGAGTCGTCGTACTCTATGTAAGTGTCTTGCCATAGACACTTACCTATTCCCTTTGGAACCTTGACCACAGTCAAGAGTTCCTCACCCTTACTAAGGGGAACTACGAATGCTCTGATTTCATTCCTGTCAGGATACGTAGGCACGAGATGCGATGTCTAGGCGATCATACTTAGAAATAACACCTTAGGTCTCCCTTTTCTTTTCACCTTTAGCAGACAAATAACAAATAACACAAATAAAATAAGAGGTTCCTGTAGAGTAATACATATACTTAGGATGCTAACATCATCCCTAGGTATAACCAACCCCGAACCTTAGATCTCTTGCATTGTTTTCACATTGCAATTAGGGTTTTCGATCTTTACCCTTTCCTTTGGATAAATCAAAGTTCGGTGGTGAATTTCAAAGATTTGTGAACCTAGTTAACTTAATAGCTATGGTATATGATTCTCACTGCGACAGAAATGGCGACTTCACTAGGGACAGCTTAAGAGGGTTACCCCTAACTTGTTTTGTATGTGTTATTGTATATTTGTATATATCT
This sequence comes from Lathyrus tuberosus, assembly GCA_022829125.1. NCBI lineage: Eukaryota > Viridiplantae > Streptophyta > Magnoliopsida > Fabales > Fabaceae > Lathyrus > Lathyrus tuberosus. The sequence continues at coordinate 468,100 of JALAZF010001005.1, read as the reverse complement.
GTCTGCTTGGGTTTTCTGTATGGCAAGGTTGTTACATTATGTTGTGAGATAAGTCATAACCGGGACTCGAGTGCACATAAGATAGGATTGGGGTATAATCAATAGTTAACTGTTTGGAGTAGTCCTAACATGATTAACATATGATATAACCATGCTCAGTGGAGGCCCCTTTGGAATTACTGATGCATACGAGTACTCGTATTGGCATTACTTTTTTTTGACCTGGGAGTTCGTGAAGCTGAGGACCTTAGTATCCCTTCACCCCTCTAAGCCATTTTAGGACGTAGTGTAGTGATCATCCAGGTGTAGACCTGTGGGGGTTGTCATGCGATACTACACTCAGACGAGTTTATCTTGAGAATATTATTAGCCCGCATGAGTAGTCGTGCAAGCCGATAATATTCGAAAGATTTATCGATGACTCTGGGAACCTTATTAGAACCTGTTGCGCAGGTGCTTTAACCCTAGTACACATTCTTTGGTTGGTTCTTTACCCAGACTCCATGCTGTGATCTTGAACCTTTGATCGTGTTACCTGTGTTTCATTGCATTTGCATATTTGCATGATTCATTGCATGCATCAATTTGTCCAACAACTCATCTTCAGTTGTCTTTATCTTCCAGCGTCATCCGTCAGTCATCAAGTTGATTCCTCGACACAAATACTGGACTAGAGCTAACTACAGACACAAGATGTCAGAACAAGAAGCACACAATGCAGAGATCTGAATGGGGATCGATGATCTTAAGTCAAGCATGACAAAGCTCACTGAAATGCTCAATGTCTTGATTGCTAGAGGAGAGCAACCCCAAAGGACTGTTATCCAGGAGGTTTCAAATGCTGATCCTCAGCCTGTTCAGGTGCCACCTTCAACTTGGCCAGAGTTTGGTTTAACCCAAAATTATTCTTCACCTCTTGCATCTACTACTATGATTGGTCAAACTGTCAGACCAGTGTTTCAAGCTCCTATTTTTTCCGAGCCCCGACCTATGGTTCATGCTGTTACCCAAACTACTTAAGCTCCTTTTGAGAACCCTCTCTATGAGTACAATGCTGCCAGTGCTCAGGGTGAAAACCGTGAAGAATTTGTTGAACTTGAGGTTGGTCGTGAACAGTTTCAGACCATAGACAAGAGGCTTCGAGCTGTTGAGGGTACTGACTTCTTTAGTGTGGATGCAGACAACATGTGCCTGGTTTCTGACCTTGTTATGCCTGCCAAATTCAAAACTCCCGAGTTTGTGAAATATAAGGGTCACTCTTGTCCAAGGGCTCATTTGGTCATGTACTTTCGAAAGATGGTTGCTTATACCAACAACCAGAAATTGCTCATCCATTATTTTCAAGACAACTTGAGTGGAGCTTCTCTCAAATGGTATATGAATCTTGAACAGAACAGTATCCACTGCTTCCGGGATCTTGCTAATGCTTTTATGAAGCAGTATAAGTACAACCTCGACATGGCTCCTGACCGCCGTCAAATTTAAAATATGTATCAGAATGATAAAGAGTCTTTCAAGGAATATGCTCAGTGTTGGAGAGAACTCGCTTCTCAAGTTGAACCTCCTTGGGCCGAGAAGGAATTGACTGGAATGTTCATGGATACCTTGTCTCTATTCTATTGGGAAAATATGATTGGCAGTGTTTCTTCTAATTCACTGATTTGGTAACTATTGGTCAAAGACTCGAGGAAGGACTCAAGAATGGTAAAGTGTCCAATGCTGTTGAATCTTCTAATGGTGAGAAGAAATCCTATGGGAACTTCCAGAAGAAGAGAGAAGATCATACCAATGTTGTCATGACTGAATTGAGAAGGCCTCTTCATCCTACCATTGATGTTGTTACTCATGTGGTTGCTGCTCCACGACCAGCTCAAGCTCCCCAACGTCCGGATGTAGGACAGAACCAGTACCGTAATAGGAATCAATTTGATCATATTCCCATGACGTACACTGAAACTTATCTTGGTCTGGTTCAGAAAGGTTTGATTACCACAAGGACTCTGCCTCCTCCTCCAAATCCTCTTCCAGCTGGATTCATATCTGATCTCCACTATACATTCCATGAAGGTGCCGCAGGCCACAATCTAGAAAATTGCTATGCACTAAAGGCTAGAGTGCGTGATTTGATTAAGGTCGGAATCCTTAGCTTTCATGATAACAATCCTAATGTTCAGAACAATCATCTGCCAGAGCACGCCAAGTGAAGCTTCGGTCGACCTCAGCCAGCTATCTTCCTAAAAGCCAATGTTTCAGACAGGACAACTCATCCTTGTGTTGATTAGTCACTAGGCCATGTTTCTTGTTGTTTTCATCTTCCTTTATTTTGTACTAGTTATTTGCATTCAAATTATGTTTGTACTTTCATAATTAATGAAATTAGCATTGCAGCTTTTTGATCCAATTCATTTGTGTTTTCCCTTTCAAGAAAAATAAAAGAAAACAATATATATATATATATATATATATATATATATATATATATATATATATATATATATATATATTTTCCACTTTTTTTGATTGCGCAAAGATTGGAGGGAGGATGATGAAAACGTAAATACCCTTAAATGTTGTTGGTATGCTTTCAAATCAAAACTTTGCTGACGATGTAAGGCATTGTTTTAATCCCCAAACACTGGAGACATAAGGAAGATAATCCCTCGTCAACCCTTTCGAGCCTAGAAGTTTGAATTTCTTTCTGTACCAAAAAACCTGCAATCTTAACACGGGGAAGGGTAGTTCTCAGTTAACTTGATTGTGCATTCAAATACAAGAGTTTCATGCAAGACGCCTTTCAACAAAAGTCGTCCTTCACACATAACAAGCATGTGTCGAAGATGTCTTTCAAATTAGAAGCCAATGATGGTTCACTGTAATTATTAAGCCAGGCAGCCACAAACTTTCAACTCTTCCAAATTAAATGAATAAATGTTGTACAAGTTCTTCCCAAAGTGATAAATAAAGAAGGATCGTCAAGAAATCCTTACTCAAAGAATGAGCCGAGTCCCTTTCGAGGCAAAATCTAAGAAAGATAGGAAGCTCATGACCTTACCTTATACAAAGAGAAATAAGAACAAGCTTGTACAACAACCAAATGCTATAAGGAAGAAGTGACTGCCATCTCAAGGGTCCCTTAACTTATGAACCATCATCATCGTCATCAGTGCAATTTCCAACCTCTTGGGAACCTGAGTGCATAGTCTGAGTTAACTGAGCATAGGACTGAAGGTCATCACGAAGATTGGGTGGGTACAAATAAACTTTGAGCCTTTATTCTTTGTTTCTTAAAACGTGAACCAGGCCACGATACAACCCTCAAAAGACCTAACTGAAGCAAGGTTATTTTGAAAGTATACTACAACAAGGTTGCGTAAACTGACTCCAAAAGATCTTTGGAGATCATTTGTTTTGGCATCATACCTTTTTGCTTTACCTTTCACTTTAAATGTCTTGAACCACTGTGTTCTGGCTAGTGACCTATATGCTTTTGCATCTTTCCAAAAATGATTTGATTTCAAAAGTTGCATGAACTTTGCATTTACCATGTTTATATGAATACTTTTGTTTGCAAACTGGCTTTCCTCTCAAGGAATTTTCCAACAGTTGGGAAACTTGGTCAGTGATCCTATCAAGGGCAAGTTCCTTCTGAATCCTATTGAAGAATCAGTCCAAGATTTGTGGTTTAGTGCAAGTCCCTCACAGAATTGGTTTATACAGAACATTTTTCATGACTCAAACTGGGGCAAGCTTCCTAAGCGCTCAGCAAATCAGTCATTTACAGAATCAATCAAGCTGAAGCATTGAAAAGTTCATCTACAACAGTTAGCTAATCTGGGGCAGTTTACTTAAAAAATCCCTAAGCAACTCTCCATCCTTCCTACAAGGATCATCAATTTGATATAGTTTACCAGTGTGGCAAATATGTGCTCAGTAGCAGTATCTTTAGTACCAAAGCAGAGTGGCAATGATCTCCATGTTGAGGAATCAGTCTTCCAGTCTTGTCTTCTTCCCCAAAAGAGTCGAGCCATGTCGTCGACATCTGCATTTGCATTTGATCATATATCATGGCATAAGTCATATACATATGCATAGCAAGAGTGTTTCATCCTCATTTGCATTCTCCACAGGTCGTGTTGTTATCCACGTCTTACCTTGTGGTCAAAGTCCTACTCACTTGGCACCTACCAAACAGATATTGTCGTGTCTACCTGACGTTCTTCCAGATATGACCTTTCTTATCCGATTTTTTTTTGGATATGTTTGTTCTTCTTTTGCGTCCAATGCCATCCTTAGATGTCACATGTATTTCTTTCTCTAATGTTTTTCTAGATTGAGTCTTTTGTTTTGATGTTCTTCCAGAACCTATCTGATGTTTTTCAAAAAAAACTTTGTAACCTAAATTGCCTCAACCAGTTCCCGTCTGGAAGATCATCTCAAGATACCAGTTCCCGTCTGGTAGACAACCTTCTAAACCAGTTCTTTTCTGGCTACCATTTCTTTAGCATATCTTTTAACCAGTTCCCGTCTAGTAAACACCGTTTCAAAGTCCAGTTCTCGTCTAGAAAATCATAAAATCAGTATACCCTTTTGATTCTAATGCTTTTCTAGAATCTATCCGAGATTTTACCGGATATGTTATCTCTCTGATGTTTTACCAGATTGAGTCTTTTGTTCTGATGTTCTTCCAGAACTTATCTGATGTTCTTCCAGATATTCCTATGATTCTGATGCTTTTCCAGGATCAATCCGAGGTTTTACCGGATATATTTATCTCTCTGATATTTTACCAGATTGAGTCTTTTGTTCTGATGTTCTTCCAGAACTTATCTGATGTTCTTCCAGATATTCCTGTAATTCTGATGCTTTTCCAAGATCTATCTGAGGTTTTACCGGATATATTTATCTCTCTGATGTTTTACCAGATTGAGTCCTTTGTTCTGATGTTCTTCCAAAACCTATCTGATGTTTTTCCAGATATTTCCATTGTGATTCTGATACCTTTCCAGAATTCGTTTTACTCCTTAGTGAGTTTTCGGATTACGACTTTATTCTAATGCTCTTCCAGAATCTATCTGAGGTTTTGCCGAATATCTCCGTCTGACGTTTTTCCAGATGTGACTTTTATTCTGATGTTTTTCTAGAACTCCTTATGTGTCTATCTGATGTTCTTCCAAATACAACTTTGTTCTGATGCTTTTCCAGAACCCAGTTTGTGTCTATCTGACGTTCTTCTAGATATGACCTTGTTTATCTAATTTTTTTCTAGATATGATGTTGCTTATCTTATGTTCTCCCAGATATGTCTTCAAAACCTTTTCCCGTACATTTAATGATTTTCTAAATGTTTCAGATGTATCTTCAGAATCGTTTGTTTTCATCTAATGCTCTTTTAGATGTCTTCAATTTATTTCTGACTGTGGTTAACAGCTGTTAATTATTTTCAAGTCTGTTTCCATTTTCCATCCAATGCTTTTCTGGATGTGTTCCGGTGTTTATTCGATGTTATTCCCAATATCTCTGATGTATTTCAGAGTTTATTCGATGCTTTTCCAAATATCTTTGATGTTGTTACGGAGTTTATTTGATGTTTTTCTGAATGTCTCTGATGTGTTCCAGAGTTTATTCAACGCTCTTATGAATGTCTCTGATGTTTACGGAATTCTCCTCACCTCATTCAATGATCTTCTGAATGTTGTGACTCTTTTCCATCCGGTTCCATCCAGGGATGATGACTGTTGATTCCTCAGTGGAGGCATTCTGTCTTGGTTCTACCTCCAGTGAAGATCTTTGTTTCTAAAGTGTCAGTCGGTCGTGCCTGAACCTGTTGATCCATTACTTTAGATTTCCCCAGTTTGTTTTTGTTCCAAAACGTTTTGTCGTCCCCAGTGAGTGGTTACTCATTGTGTTGACTTTATCCTTGTTTGCTTTCGTTTTCGTCTGCATTTTGCATTTATCATTCCATCATTTTCATCATATTAGAGTTCATTGCATGTCAGCATTTGTGGGTTAGTATCTTTTGTCCATAGAATTGCATGTCATTGCATCTAAGGGCAAAATTTTCGGCTATCTGTATTTAAATACCTTTCACCATGATTTCATGAAGATTTTCATCTTTCGTATCATCCGGGAAAGATATTTAAATAGGGGCAACTGTCATACACTAAATTTTATCCTTAAATTCTTTTATCTTTCGCATGTCATTCTAGGTCAACGCCATCGTGCATATCCCAATTTATCATCTAGAATGAACTTGTTGGATTTATAGACGAGTCAGTCAAACTAAAAGTCGGTTCCGATTAATTTCAAAACCTGACAAAATGCTGTATTTTTTCGAGTGATTTTATTTCACACTGATAATTTTGATGCAGTCATTTTATTTTAAGGAATTTCGATACCCGGCCTTTTTGTTCGCATTTATGCAATTTATATATAGTTTTTTATTAGTTAATCTTTCAACTAATTTAGAATCAATTTAGTTAACTTTATTTTCATTTTATCGTCTTTTTCTTTATTTCATTTCTTAGTCAAATTTTTTAATTAATTTATTTTAGTTTAATTTATATAATTAAACTTTTATTTTAGTTGACCCTATTTTATTTCATCTTTCTTTGAATTTTTGTTATTAATTTAGAGTTAATTTAAATTTCTTAGTTAATTAGGATTTTAATTTAAATAACTTTAACATCTCTTTCTATTTTCTGGCTAAATAATTTTTCAATTACTTTAAAATTAATTTAAGTTTTTTAGTTAATTAAATATTAAATTCAGATTAGATGTTATTTAATATTAGTGTAATATTATTATTTTATATTTGTTTTATTTTCTTTAGGAACATTTATATATTAAAGTTTTAGAAAAAATCATTATTTTATTTTAGTCTTCAAACAAAATCAGACACATTCATTACATTTGCAAAACAATCAGTAAACATGTCCCAAGCATGTCTATTTGAAAAAGGGAAGTATTCATCACACAAAATCAACGAAAACACCTATATAAAGGGGATGGGGGCACTTTGTAAAACAATTCACGTAAAATTACACTCACAAAACCAGTTTTCACAATAACATATTCATACACACTAATCCTAACCTCTCCATTCTCACATACATAAATCTCACCCATTTCTATACCTTTTTTTTATACTAAAACTCTTATTTTTTTAACCTTATTCTTAGTATATCCACTACATTTTTATTCATATAACTAATCCCTATTCTCTTCCACGTTGAAAAACCATCTGTATATATAAAAAACCCCCAATTTCTACACAAGTCTTGTTGACTTTTCAACCTACACGCATGAAACTCACCCTTTTATAAAAGCAAAAACCTGTAACAATTATCACTATACAATAAACCATTACAAAGCTTACTATATAAACTCAAAGCTAGTGGCTTCTATGTTTCATCAGGTATCAAGCATAAATAATCTAATCAGGATAGATAATCTTATTAAAGATTAAATAATCTTATTGGTAGAAAGATTCTCAAGGCCAACATATCAAAGTGAAAGTCAAGTCGTGGATTCTCAAAGCCAAGTCTGTCTCCTTTTATTTTTTATTTTATTTTTTTTTATATTTTTTTTTATTATTGTTAATTGTTATTTCAATTTTATTGTTGTTCTGGACTGGGCCAATGGCTAAACATGGCCCAATCCGCTTCTGCTCCAGAGCGGCCCAGATTGCCTAAGTCCAATCCACAGAGGGGCAAAAGTTACCTTTCTGCCCCTCCAACCGGGCAAGGAATGCATCGTTTCTCCCCGGAATTACTGCCCATCACGCACGGCTTCATTGCTCCCCGAACAGCTATGGGCAGGTGCCCGGAACTATGCCTATGCCCGACATAACGGCTAGTTTTGGGCACCCTGCCCGACATAACGGCTAGTTTGGGTAGTTACCTATTCTTTGGGGAAAACGGTTACTTCGCCCCGAAAATAGGACTGTTGGCCACGCGCTGGGGGCTCTATATAAACCCTCTCGCTTGAGAGGGTCAGGTATCCAATATTCACCCTAAGAATTCATACTTTGTACTTGCCCCTTTTCTCTGACCCTTTCTTACTTGAGCATCGGAGTACCTTGCAGGTACACCCCCTCCTCTCCATACAACCAGCATCCCTGACGCACTTGGCGGCCCAATTCTACAGGATCTGATCTAGCATTCACGATCAGAGGCGCCGTCTGTGGGAATCATTGTTCTCCCCATATTTCTTTCCTCAGAAACCGAAGATCAAAACAATTCACAAACATCATCACGATCATGGCCTCCCAAGATCGCACCAAGGATGCTCTCCAAACCACCATCCTCCCCATCAACAAATCTGACGTTGACGGTCACTCATCTCTCCTCCGAGATACTCGTTTCCTCAGGGACGGAGCCACTGCTTCTCCTTCCCCTACCCCTGCTGATCGCAACAATGATCAACCATCACTTGACGTCCAGCCCGTTCCTGTTCCGCCCTGATTTTGCAACAAAACAAGAGGATCGGGACGTTAGAAGAGTCCAACCGTCCAAGATTCCCTCCCACGCGGAGGAACCAAAGACGATCAAGGAGCCCGCATCCCCGAAGAGACATCGACCGAAGACTGCGCCAAGAGCCTGATCCTCGCGCAGCCCGGAAGTGCGACCAAATCTTCCTGCGTGACCATCCCACTCACGACCGCAAGAGGACTCGAAGGAACGAGCAATCTCCGCCGGTCAAGTCTAAAGGACGGGACGCTCACCTTCTCCTCAAAGGAACCGCTCACCTTCCCCTCGAAGGAACCGACCGCCTTCTCCTCGAAGGAACCGCTCACCTTCTCCGCGAAGGAACCGCTCCCCTTCTCCCCAGAGGAACCGCCGCCGCGAGCATCCCATTCGGTCCCCATCATACACCAGTTCTAGCAGCGACGACGAGCCTCGCGGCCCGTTTTCCCAGGAGATCTTGGCTACCCGTCTCCCAAAAGGCTTGGAGAAACCCCCGTCACTTGGCACGTATGACGGAACCACTGACCCCGACAAGCACTTCGAGAACATCGATGCGCTGTTAGACTACCGCAGCGTACGAGGCGCCATCAAATGCCGACTGTTCCCAACCACGCTCCGAAAGGGAGCAATGACATGGTACAAGCAACTGCCCGAGGAGTCCATTACCTCGTGGAGACAGCTGGGCAGGATGTTCTCGCGGCACTTCACAACATCTCACCGCCACCCCAAAACTGAGGCCCCCCTTGGAGCCATAATCTAAGGAAAAGATGAACCTCTCTGCGCATATATCGAGAGGTTCAACAAGGAAGCTGTACAAGTTCCTACAACGGACGAAATGAAGAAGTTTCTACTCGAGCAAGGGCTCCGCCCAGGCTCCGAGTTTTCTAAAGCCATCGGCCTCGCACCACCGAGGAACTTAGATGCCCTCCTCCTCAAAGCCCAATCACACATTCAGTACGAAGAGAAGGTTGCGGCCAGCAATGTCCGAGCATCACGCCATCAGGAGAATGCTCGGGCATCCAGAGGAGAGGAAGCCTTGACATCTCGTCGGGGCGAACGGAGGTGCGAGGATCGTCCTCGTGACTCCCGTGACAACAAGGGGGCCTCTGGGCGGTTCCATGACTACACTCCCCTGACCATCTCCAGGGAAAAGATCTTGTCCGAATGTGCCAATTCGGAGTTTAAGCAGACAGGTGTCCGCTTCCCCAAGCAGCTGCCGAACAGACCAAACGTAGACAAATCAAAATACTGCCATTTCCACAAGAGTCACGGCCACACTACGGAGGACTGCATCCATCTGAAGGATGCCATTGAGATACTGATCAGGGACGGGCACCTGAAACAATTCGCGAAGAAGAAGGACACTCCTCGGCAGGACGCCCATGAGTCCAAGAAGATAGAGGAGGAAGTGCCCTCCTCGGAAGACGCCAACATACAGGTCGCTATGTCCATATCGCGACCGGAGGACTTCTACGTCCCGGACGGGCTCAGCGCCCCTGCTTATTTCGCGGCCCACAGCCCGTGGGAGACTTTTCCCTTCGCCATGGTCATCTCTGGCGGGGGCTTCAACAAAGTCAATGTGGGCTCCGTGAAATGCGAGTTCAGGCATCTGATCAACACGAGCTCCAATAAAGTGACCACGCTCGATCAGGCCCAGAAAGGCTCCGTACCCATCTCCTTCTACCGGGAAGAACTCCTCGGCGGATCCCTGAACTCGAGCATACCTTTGCTCGTTAGAGCCCAAATGGTGAACTTCAACGTTCGTAGAATCCTAGTCGACCAGGGCAGCTCGGTCGACATCATGTACTCCCAGCTGTTCTCAACGCTTCAGCTGGACGAATCGCACCTTACCCCCTATGTAGGGTTCGATTTGCAGGGATTCAACGGATCAGTGACCAAGCCGTGGGGCTACGTCGAACTGATCGTGACCTTCGGATCAGCTGAGACGGCCAGATCCATCAAGGTGTAATTCCTGGTGATCGACTGCCCGTCGCTATACCAATGCATTTTCGGAAGGCCAACTCTGGCCGAGTTGGTAGCGGTACCCTCAACAGTCCACCTGAAGATGATGTATTACACTTCGAAAGGAATGGTCGTCACCCTGCACGGTGATATCGAAGCTATACGTAGGTGTTTCGAGGCAGCTACAAAGGGGCTCAACGCCATTGAGTCCAAGCCAAAAGCATCGGGAAAGCCAGCATTGCCAAGCAGCTCCGAGGAAACCAAGCCTCTTCCCCAGGTCGACTCCATCGACCTCGACAGTCGCTTCCAGGAAGAAGACCAGCAGGAGGAATGAGCAGCTTCATCCAATCCATCCACATCGTCCAGCAGCGGCTCCCATCCAATGCGCCCAATACCGGATGGCAACTTCGAGATCGTTCTGTTCGGCGATAACCCTCAGCAGGGAGTGAAGATTGGAGCAGATCTGGCCAACATCGCGAAGAAGCAGCTCAAGGCATGCCTCCCGAGAACGCCAACCTCTTCGCATGGAGCGCCGCTGAAATGCCCGGCTTGGATCCATCCATCGCATGCCACCAGCTAACAATTGACCCGGCCGTCAAGGCCGTAGCACAATGTAGGAGAAAGCAGTCTCCGGAGAAGACAGAGGCTGCTGAAAAGGCTGTAAAGGACCTCCACGAGGCCAAATTTATTTCGGAAGCCAAGTACACCACTTGGCTGTCCAACGTTGTATTAGTTAAAAAATCTAATGGAAAATGGTGCATGTGCATTGATTACACCGATCTCAATAAGGCATGCCCGAAAGATGCCTACCCCCTCCCCAATATTGATAAACTCGTTGATAATTCTGCTGGTTTTAAACTTTTATCATTCATGGATGCCTACTCGGGCTATAATCAAATTTCGATGGCAATGTTCGACAAAAAATATACGGCCTTCATGACCGAATCGAACAATTATTACTACAACGTAATGCCCTTCGGCCTGAAGAACGCCGGAGCAACGTACCAACGAATGATGAACAAGGTATTCCGGGGAGAAATAGGCGACATGCTCGAAGTCTACATGGACGACATGATCGTGAAATCCCACGAGGAAACCGATCATACTGCCCACTTGAGAAAGGTCTTCGAACAGGCCAGGAAATCCAAAATGCGTTTTAATCCGGAGAAGTGCACGTTCGGTGTCCGGGCAGGCAAATTCCTTGGCTTCTACTTAATGGAACGAGGAATCAAGGCCAATCCCGATAAATGCCGGGCATTCTCCGAGTTTCCTACGCCCAAGTCCAAAATATCCATCCAGTCCCTCAACGGGATGCTCGCATCACTATCCCGTTTCGTCCGCCCAGCACGCCCTACCATTCTTCAAACTCCTCCGCAAGGAGGCGGCATTTGAATGGACCGAGGAGTGTGATAAGGCCCTTATCCTTCTGAAACGAGCACTTTCAGAGCCACCGGTCCTCTCTCGCCCGGACAATGGTGAAACGTTGTACCTGTACCTCACCGTGGCAACCGAAGCAGTGAGCGCCGCTCTCATCCGCGAGACACCTGACGGGCAGAAGCCCATTTATTTCACGAGCAAAGCGCTGCAGGGACCAGAGTTAAGATACCAACAAATAGAGAAGGTGGCGCTGGCCCTCATCAACGCAACCAAGAGATTAAGACACTACTTCCTGGCTCACATGATCGTGATTCGAATAGATCAACCCATAAAGCAGCTGCTCGGACGACCAGACATGGCCGATCGGATGATCAAATGGTTGTTGTAACTGTTCGAATTCGATGTCCAATACGAAAGCAGGAAAGCTCTCAAAGCCCAGGCTCTGGCCGACTTCGTCGCAGAGATGACATTCGCAGACTCCCCCGCGAGCGAAGCACGCAAATGAACCATTTTTGTGGACGGTGCCTCCAGCTCGGCAGGAAGCGGTGCGGGCATCATACTGGAAAGCAACGAAGGTATTATCGTTGAATTATCACTCACCCTGTCCTTCCCAACCTCTAACAACCAGGCTGAATACGAAGCCTTCCTCGCTGGGCTACGCCTGGCCGAGGACCTGGGCACAGAGGAAGTCGTCATCTGTACAGACTCGTAACTCGTGGCCCTCCAGGTCCGGGGAGAATATCAGGCCAAAAATGACAACCTGACCGAATACTTGGCCCTGGTCAAGAAGGAGATGGCGAAGTTCACAACAGTGGAAGTGAAACATGTCCCCCGCGAACATAACGTGCGAGCAGACGTGCTATCCAAACTAGCCAGCACAAAGAAGAAAGGCGGAAACAAATCCGTCATACAGGAAGTACTTCCTCGACCCAGCATCGAGAAGGCCTCCGCGACACTCGACGTACAGGTGATCGGCGACAACAACTGCTGGATGACCCCTGTCTACAACTATCTCGCCAAAGACGAACTTCCGTCCGACCCAAAGGAGGCCAGCACAGTCAGGCGAAGAGCCTGCTCTTACGTCTTGGTCGAAGATAAACTCTACAGGCGGGGATTCTCCATTCCGCTGCTCAAGTGTGTCGAGGAAGAAATGGTCACGCACATCCTGCGCGAAATCCACGAAGGAATCAACGCCCAACATCTCGGGAGAAGGTCGCTTGCCCGAAAGGTCCTCCAAGCAGGGTACTATTGGCCGACCATGCAGCACGACGCGAAAGAACACGTGAAGAAATGCGATAAATGCCAACGACACGGGGATATGCACCTAGCTCCGCCTAACGAGCTCAAGGCTATGTCTTCCCCGTGGCCATTCTCCTAGTGGGGCCTAGACATCCTAGGACCCTTCGTGGTAGGATCAAGCCAGAACAAGTACCTAATGGTGGGCGTAGACTATTTCACAAAGTGGATAGAAGTGGAAGCTCTAGCCAAAATAACTGCCCTCAACATCCTGCGTTTCTACAAATGAAACATCCTTGCACGCTTCGGTATCCCCCAAGCAATAGTAACGGACAATGGGACGTAATTCACGGACAGGAAGTTCCAAAACTTCGTCGCCCAACTGGGCACGAAGCTGCACTTCACATCCGTAGAGCACCCTCAAACAAACGAATAGGCTGAAGCAGCCAACCGAGTCATCCTTCGAGGCCTCAAGCGAAGGCTGGACGAAACAAAGAAGGCATGGGTCGAGGAACTGCACAGCGTACTCTGGGCATACCGCACGACTCCACACTCAAAGACCGGGGAAACACCTTTCTGTCTAGCATACGGGACCGAGGCTGTAATTCCCATCGAAGTTCACGTGCCCTCTAGGCGGACAGAGTCGCCCCTAGACGAGGAGATGAACGACGAGTCATTGCGAGAAGAACTCGACCTTGTCGAGGAAATCCGAACCGGAGCAGCCCTCCGCGAAGCCTCACTGAAACAAAAAATTACCATCAGGCACAACGCCGAGGTGATACGACGAGAGTTCGACGTGGGAAGCCTCGTTCTAAGAAGAAACCACAAGGACTCTCGAGAAGGCAAACTAGCAACCAACTGGGAGGGGCCCTATCGCGTCCGAACAAAAACGGAAAATGGGGCATAATACCTGGAACATCTCACCGGGGAAGAACTCGCTCGACCATGGAACGCTGAAAAGCTAAAACAATACTACAGCTAAATTCTCGGTTCGACCCATCACAACGACAGGCGTCAGCTACCGACCACTATGCACGTCTAGGTACAAGCGTCACATACGAATAAAGCAGAACCTCGCTCAGTAACGAGCCGGGTAACTGCTCGACAGCGGTCCTCGATCGAGCATCGCTGTCGTCAAAGTACCATGACTGGCAGAACCCCAGCTCGCGATGAGACGTTCACGCCGCGAACTCAGGCCTCAAACGCGACCTGAGCTCTGCACCCCCACCAGGATATTCCCCGGCCGTTTGACCAGTTCTCCTCACTGGCGAACACATCTACAATGAGCAATCCCCCCAAATTATTCGCACAAGTCAAATACCCCCTATCACGAGCGGACATACATTCACAACGAGCATGAGTACAACACTTAGCGAAAAATAAAAGCAAGTAAAATCATGCAGATGGCATAATCAAACATGTAATAAATTAACATAATAAATGACCGCAAGGGCCATGATTGTACTGAGTTACATGAAACGGGGGCCACGCCCCCTAAAAATTAAATTACAACGGTTACACGGCACGCAGGCCGGACAAATTACAACATTAAAAACACAAACTCCTCACTTTTCCGCGTGCTCGGCAGGCTCGGACTGGGGCCCCTGGTCTTCCGCGGGTTGATCCTCGGTGAGGAGAGCATCGGGCATAACGATTCGACCATCCTCAACGTGCGCCAGATAATGGGTACCCTCGTCGAAAAAGTCAAGCTCGGGATTCACCACCCACAGACCCCTCCGCGACGACAATACCATCATCCTCGGCCGTCAGCAAACGGGCAATCAGCTCGGATCTTGTCTTCAATTCCTTCACGTCTTCCAGCTCATCGTCACCTGGGGCATTGGCCGCCTTCAGCCGCTGGATCAACTCCTCGGCAGACTTCTTCTCTGCCGCCAGCGTCGAGTTCTCCTCCTTCAACCGAGCTACCTCCTCCTCAGCTTTCTTCCGAGCATCGTCGGCACCCTTAGTGTTAGTTTCTTGGATTGGCTGGAATTTTGGTAAAACAAAGTATGATCAATGTTGATGTCAAGGTGGTGATGTTTCAACATTGAGTCTTAACACTGGGTTGTGTTAAGTAGTGAAGTTGTTCAATGTTTGATGTCATATGGGTGATGTCACAACATTGAGTCTTAACACTGGGCTGTGTTAAGTGTTTAAGTTACTGAAGTTTGGATGTCTGATGTCACAAGCGATGTTGTGACATTAGATCTGCATAATTAATAACATGAAGTTGTGATGTTGTTAGGGTTTGCGTGTTAGCTGGAATTATGGAGAGCAAGCTGTCTCATTGGATGCGAATATCTTGGGATAGATATTCTCTGCTGCATAGGAGATCTGGTGCAGATTTGTAGGAGATTTAAAAGGTTGAAGATTTGAAAAGATTTTAGGAGAAAATCTGTTTTGAATATTCAGTTTTAAATAACAAATCAGGTCAGATATTGTAGGAGATCTAAGTCCAATTCAAGGAACTATATAAAGCGCATCAGTACTGAAGAAAAAGTGACGAAGAAAGTGAGCTAAAGACTGAGTGTCGTTTGTGTCTTCGTGTATGATTTGTAAACCATTCGAGTGTGAATTGGTATTGTTGTTTTGAGTTGTTCTTGATCAAAGCTGTGAAGCAGAATCAAGTAGTTCTATTCAAAGTGTGTGATCTTTGAATTATTTCACTGAAGTGTTTTAGGGATTGAGTAGTGTTCTCATATCTAAGTGGTTTCTTAGGTAGAAAGTCACTAGTAGGAATTAAGATTAGGAGATTGTCAACTGGGTTGTTGAGTCTGTAATTTAATTCTACAAGTAGTGAATTTCATCCCTGGCTTGGTAGCCCCCAGACGTAGGTAGTTAGACCGAACTGGGTGAACAATTTTGTGTGTTATTCTGCTGTTTTATTTTGTCCATTGTGCAGAGTGTGTTGTTGTGACATCGCACTTAACATCACACGTCTGATATCAGAATTTCAATTGGTATCAGAGCAGCCATTCTGTCTGTCTCTGGGTGAGATCTAGGGAAGTTACTTTCTGGTGTAAAGATGGACAAAGAAGTTGGAGGATTTGTCAACAGACCCCCTATTTTGGATGGCTCGAATTATGACTATTGGAAGCCAAGAATGATCACCTTTTTGAAATCCTTGGACAGCAGGGCTTGGAAGGCTATTGTTAAAGAATGGAAAGCACCTGTTGTGTGTGAGAAAGATGATGCTGGCAAAGATAAATAAGGCACCTCGAAGCCAAATCCTGAAGAAGAATGGACCAAGGAAGAAGATGAGCTTGCCCTTGGTAATTCCAAAGCTCTAAATGCAATTTTCAATGGAGTGGATAAGAATATTTTCAGGTTAATCAATACCTGTGAAGTTGCTAAGGAAGCTTGGGATATTTTAAAGGCTACACATGAAGGAACATCTAGAGTTAAGATGTCAAGACTTCAGCTTCTAACATCGAAGTTTGAAAGTCTGAAGATGAAGGAAGATGAGACTATCCATGACTTCCATATGAGTGTTCTTGAGTTGGCTAATGCATCCAGTGCTCTTGGAGAAAAGATGTCAGAAGAAAAGCTTGTAAGGAAAATCCTTAGGTCCCTTCCTAAGAGGTATAAGATGAAATGACTGCTATTGAAGAAGCTCAAGACATCAGTAAGATGAGGGTTGATGAGCTCATTGGATCTCTTCAAACGTTTAAGCTTGGGTTAAATGAAGAAGAGCCTGAAAAGAAGCCAAAAAGTATAGCCTTGACTTCAAATGCTCAAGAAGAGGAAGGGAAGAGTACTGAATCCCAGGAGGACTTATCTCAGGCCATAGCTATGTTGGGAAGGCAGTTCAACAAAGTGTTCAAGAGGATGAACAATAACTCCAGGCCTAATGTCAAGAACATATCTTCTGACATCAGCAAGTCAAAAGAGAAGGATGAAGAGAAAACTGGCCAAGATAAAGGAGTTCAGTGCTTTGAATGTGAAGGGTATGGACATGTCAAGAAAGAATGTCCCACATTCTTGAAGAAGCAGAAGAAGGGTATGACAGTTTCCTGGTCTGACTCTGATAGTGAAAGTGAAGGTGAGTCAGCAAAGCATGTTAGAGCTTTGACAGGAATTGTTGTTTCTGATGATGATGATGATGATAGTGATGGAGAAATAACTTATGAGGAGTTAGATTCTACTTATCAAGAGCTTTGTCTGAAGAGTGCTGAAATCTGTCAAGAAAACAAGAGTCAAAAGGAACAGATTGCTCAGCTTGAGACTGCTAAAGCTGATTTGGAAAATGAAGTCTCACTGGTCAAAGCTCATCTTGATCATATGACCAAATCTGTTAGGATGCTGAGCTGTGGTACAGACACACTTGATAAGATCCTTCAGACAGAAAAGGTTGCTGGTGATAAGTCAGGTATAGGATTTGTGGCTGAGAAAAAGGTTTCTGCTGAAGCAAGCACTTCAGGAACAAAGAAGGAGGTGTCCCAACCAATGTCTCATCATCAAACAAAGAGACAGGATCCTACACCTGAGAAGGGTGCTCATTCACAGCCTCAGAATGTTGAGAAGAAGAATGGTCCTCATTAGAGGAAGATGCAGCCCCAAGGAGCCAGTCAGTATATACCTCCCCAATATCACAAGAGCATGCAAGCTGCCAGGTTCAAACAGAACATGTCTCATCAGATGTCTCAACATCAGGGAGACTGGTATGGATATGAATATGGATACAACAATGTTGTGTCTCATCACTATGGAAGAAGAAAGCCTCATCACCATAGGAGATAGCCTAGGAGACAGCATCCTCAGTACAGAAGAAGACAATCCAACTATGGAAGAAGGAGACAACATTATGGGTGGCAGCCACAGCATTATCATCAAAGTGGCAGAAGATTTAACCACTTCAGAGATGACAGATTCAGATGCTTCTATTGTGGCAGGTTTGGACATATGCAGTCCTCGTGCTTCAAGCTTCATGGTTATCCAAATTCTGCTCCTCAACCCAGATAGAAGGAGGTCAGGCCCAAGGTGGTGAAACAATGGGTTCCTAAAGCTCAGGTCACATGTCTATTGGCTCATACCTTAGATGGACATTCTGCCATGGATGCTTGGTACTTTGACAGTGGATGTTCAAAGCACATGACTGGATCCAAGAAGCATTTGATAGAGTTCAATCCTGGTCATGCAAATGATGTTATTTTTGGCAATGGTGAAAAAGGAGTAGTAGAAGGAGTTGGAAGAGTGAAGAATCATGATGGTCTTACTCTTGATAATGTGCTTCTGGTTCAAGGGTTGAGTGCTAATTTAATTAGCATAAGTCAACTTTGTGATGAAGGTTACAAGGTAAGCTACACCAAAGATGAATCTGTGGTAGCTGATGAGCAGAATGAGGTAGTGATGAAGGGAGTAAGATCCAAAGATAATTGCTATTAATGGATACCTCAAGTGGACAGCTTATCTAGTGATGTTAAGGTTGATGCTGTAACATCAGATGGTGACATCAAGTGTGAAAGTATGGTGAAAAGTCAATCTGGGTTAATGACTTATGGTGTTGTTACTCCTAAGTTGGATGATGTGTTAAAAGCCAACTTGAGTAGTCAGTTATGTGAGCAAGATGAAGGGGTCAACAATGCTGATGAAAGGATCAAAAGTTGTGACCTTAAGAAGTGTTGGGAGCTGAATACTTGCGAGGCCAAGAAAGATGACAACCTGACTAATGACTCCTATAGTTCAGAAGAAAAATTTCACAGGTTGACAATCCTTAGGTTGGAAGATGCAGATGTTAGAGCTGATGTTAAAACATCTCAAGTCAAGAAAGGTACTTCAAGCCTTAAAATAAAGAAGAGCGATGATGAACTAATTGCAAAAGTGGTTCTTGAGGTTGCTAAACGACTGAAATCAAGGAAGAGGAAAGCTATTGAGTCACCTCCAAAGATGAGAACTGATAAGCAGAAGATCTATGTGGATGGTACTACAAAATCCAGGAGTAAAGTGTTCATCTCTTCCAGAAATAGGAAGATCAGAGATAAGTCTGATGATAATGTCCAGGATATCTCTCAAATGAAGGAAGCCATTGTTGTTAGAACTTCTGAGAAAATTCAAAAGGCCATACTGGATAACATTCATGTGCTTTTCATAAAATGGTGGAAGTATGTTCTGGAAAAAGAATTTGGTATAGATACTCTGGATATGGTTGAGTTTGCTAGGATATGGTTCAGAGAGGGTGTGGGAACTTATGGTATTCAGGTGTGAATGAATAAGTTAATCTGACTGTGTTTTATTGGGAGCTTCTTGAAGGACTTCTTTGTGCAATGAGTCCTTTGAATGGTGATGAGAAGCTGATGTCCCAAAAGATGTTATAACATCATGTTTGCTGGTGGTTATATCTGGAAGATGATTAAGATTGGACATGTGGAGTTGGATGCTCTAGCATTTTTGGTCAGAAGAGGTGGAGATTATGGTCATGTGTTTAGTAGTTTGTTCTGGCAAAGCATGACTACTGTCTTTGAAGACTTCACTAGTCTCAACAACTATTGGTTGATGTAAGGATAGAGGAATTGTGATCTCTTGAAGTGACTGGATCTCAGTAAAGCTTATAAGTAAGCTGAGAATTTGTGGAGTTTGTGACACAGTGTTGAGTTTGGATTATTTTGCTGATAGTAAAATCTAGTAGTGGAGCATATGTAATTCCCTGGTGTCAAGAGTGTCAAGAGTATCCTTGGTGAAGGATGTATTTGTTCTGGATCTGAAGCTTAGTGCTTACATTATATCTAAGGAGCATCTACATAGTCATACGGGAGAATGATGAAGTAGAAGGTTTGCCTTGGATGGTGAAGATGAATTGTTTGATAGCCTTTGGAGAAAGGGACAGTGGTACCAAAATGCATGTACTCAGAAAATGTGCTCAAATGTTCATCTCCATCTAGAGCATTTGTTAATCATGACAGGGGGAGTACTTGTCTATTGATTTTGCAGCAAAGGTGCATTTATCAAGCTTGTGGAGATTGGTTGCCTCTTATGAGGATATAATGTCAGATAGCATGTTATGACATTAGGCTGTTGATTGGTGTTTTGGTGTGGCCTTGAATGGTTCTAGTCATATGAAGCAAATTGTTTGAATCTTGTGCGCACATGCTTCTGAGGAGATGTCTGAAGACAAGATTGAATCATGGCCTTGAATAGATTGTACACTTGTCTTGGTGTGTGTTATTCTAAGTGTGAGGAGTTGACTTAGAGTTCAGTGGAAGGCATTGTGTGTGTGCTTCAGATCTTGTGGATGATTGTGTGAAGCCTTCATAACTGGATGGATGAAGAATATGTCTAGATTTTCAAAATGTGGATATTGCTGACAGAAGAAGTATGGATTTGTACAGGGTGTCATAGGACTTACTTGTTGAGGTTTGTCCAATTGTGGCTAAAAGGGGGAGAAATAGTCAAGAGTCAGTCAAGATGCAAGAGGTGCTGCAATGACAATGAGTGCTGCTAGTTGTGATGCAGAAGTGCAGATATTGAGGGGGAGAGTTGTTGAACAGCTTGTATGCTGGTTCTTGCCTTGAGGGGGAGATTTATTCACAGCTTGTATGTTGGTTCTTGCCTTGAGGGGGAGATTTATTCCATGCTGCTGGTTAGTGTTGAAGTTTGTGTACAGCAGAGTATTGGAGTGTTTGTGCAGCATGCTGAAAGCATTGTGAAGTGTAGCTATTTGTGAAGACTGTGCTGCTGCTGCAAAGGTTGGAAAAATCATATTTTTTTCGGCTGCTGAAGTCTCTGAAGGTGCAGAGATTGTTTTAGCCAAAATTAGCTAAAGGGGGAGATTGTTAGTTTCTTGGATATGCTGGAATTTTGGTAAAACAAAGTATGATCAATGTTGATGTCAAGGTGGTGATGTTTCAACATTGAGTCTTAACACTGGGTTGTGTTAAGTAGTGAAGTTGTTCAATGTTTGATGTCATATGGGTGATGTCACAACATTGAGTCTTAACACTGGGTTGTGTTAAGTGTTTAAGTTATTGAAGTTTGGATGTCTGATGTCACAAGCGATGTTGTGACATTAGATCTGCATAATTAATAACATCAAGTTGTGATGTTGTTAGGGTTTGCGTGTTAGCTGGAATTGTGGAGAGCAAGCTGTCTCATTGGATGCGAATATCTTGGGATAGATATTCTCTGCTGCATAGGAGATCTGGTGCAGATTTGTAGGAGATTTAAAAGGTTGAAGATTTGAAAAGATTTTAGGAGAAAATCTGTTTTGAATATTCAGTTTTAAATAACAAATCAGGTCAGATATTGTAGGAGATCCAAGTCCAATTCAAGGAGCTATATAAAGCGCATCAGTACTGAAGAAAAAGTGACGAAGAAAGTGAGCTAAAGACTGAGTGTCATTTGTGTCTTCGTGTATGATTTGTAAACCATTCGAGTGTGAATTGGTATTGTTGTTTTGAGTTGTTCTTGATCAAAGCTGTGAAGCAGAATCAAGTAGTGCTATTCAAAGTGTGTGATCTTTGAATTATTTCGCTGAAGTGTTTTAGGGATTGAGTAGTGTTCTCATATCTAAGTGGTTTCTTAGGTAGAAAGTCACTAGTAGGAATTAAGATTAGGAGATTGTCAACTGGGTTGTTGAGTCTGTAATTTAATTCTACAAGTAGTGAATTTCATCCCTGGCTTGGTAGCCCCCAGACGTAGGTAGTTAGACCGAACTGGGTGAACAATTTTGTGTGTTATTCTGCTATTTTATTTTGTCCATTGTGCAGAGTGTGTTGTTGTGACATCACACTTAACATCGCACGTCTGATACCAGAATTTCACTTAGCTTCTTCCTTGAGGGACGCCATGGTAGCACGGGAAGCAGTAAGCTCGGCCTCCGTCGCCGAGTCCCCTTCGGCGTACACAGTTGCCATCTCCAACATCCTGACCAAGGCAGAAGCGTCCTGAGCCACCAACGCCCTCTTGCTCGGATGATCCATACTTTCCAAGCGAAGTGACTCCGCCCGAGGCACAATCAGAGAGTTCCCCTCGAAGAACTTTCGATCATGGATGCAAGGAGGAAGCTCGAACTTCCCCTTCTCCGACGCCCGAGTGAGGTCCACAGCGTCATTAAACCTTTGCCGCTTGGATCGATCGGTCAAAGGAAGAGGAGACCCCCGGGGAGTAGGAGTAGGAGAAGAAGAGGTCCCCGCAGGAGACTGCACGGGAGGAGGAACACGGGCACCAGCAAACTGAGACTTCGGGGGGGCTGCCCCGGCCTTGTTCCTCGCAAGAGCATTCCTCACAACTCTGTCGTGGGCCTGAGGCATCTCACCTGCACAAACAAAATACGAGCATGTTAGATACGAGGAAAAGAAATGACGCGAACAAAATCTAAATAACTAAGACTACTAAGCAGCTTCTAGGCATCCACGGGAGTCTTGCACTCCAGCAGTGCCTTAATATTGATGAATCGACGCTCAACCCTCTGGCTCCCGTCCTCCTCTAAGATCGGACTACCCTTGCTCGTCCAGCACTCAGTAAGCCGGAAGGAGTTGACCCACTTCACCAGCACCTCGTACGCCGCGGCGTCCTGCCCGCGTAGCTCGCTCGGTGGGAAGACATAGTCACTGGGCTTCTTGGCAAAGTGGTCAGGCGCCCAATGGATGGGAAACTTGTAGATTCTTCACCTAATAAACTTCCCATCCTCGTCGTGCAGATCGTTCCCATCCTCGTCAACCTCGATTTCCCAGACGTATGTACTGTCCTGGGTAGCTTCGGACAGGGGCTCGACGACGTAATACCGTTCCTTAAATGTCCGTATCGACTCCAAAAATAGTTTGAACAACTTGCGGGGCTGCTTCAGAGAAACCCAGCCGTACTTCTTCCCCGGCAGCTGCCGTTGGAGATGAAAGACAGTGAAGAACAAAGGAATAGTAGCCCCTATGGAGAGATGCTCGCACACCAGCTCGAACGCCCGAATGAAGGCCAACGAGTTAGGATGCAATTGCGTGAGGGCCAATTTTAAATGCTCGAACACTGACTATTGAAAATTAGTGAACGACAACCTCAAGCCCAGCTCCTTGAAAGCATATTCATACATGGTAAAACGGTCCCCGAAGTGCGTACAGACACGATCGTCCAAGGAAGGGAAGTGCACCTTCCACTCTCCCTCCGGTCTAACCTCTGTGAAAACGTCCACCAAGGACTTTGCGAAAGTGGACACATGCTCAGCAGGTTCGTCCACTTCCCACTCCTCTGCGGAGAACCCGTCGACGTCCTCGTCTATGTCGTCCAACACTTCCTCCTCCCCAACATTGCTGGAAGAACTCGAAGTCGTCGAACTCGAAGCCGTCGAGCTGTTATTATCTTCGGAGCCTGTTTCTTCCTCGAACGTATCTATGAGAACCTCTCTATCTGGCCCCATCGCCATTACGATCACCTGAAAAGAAGAGAAGAAAGTGAATTCGACAACAAATCAAATCCACCCTTCCACCGCTAAGTTAAGTGAAAGGGCGCGCAAAGGGCTGAGGACAACATCCCCCGCCTAAGCCCTAACATCAAAGGAAAAGCTGACACCTTCCCGCGAGGAGACGCTCGAAGCTAATCATCCCAAGCGAGGAGCTTCCCCGCACTCATACCCAGTTTCCGTCTGAAGCTTCGCCGGAAATCGCAAAGCGTCACCAGAATCTGGGAATATCCTACCGAAAAACTCATCACCCACTCAGATGATGAACAAACACGGCGGTCACACATGCATAGCTGTCGCAACATCGACGTAGACCACCCCGCTCGCTGAAACATACTACTAACTCCGGCGATATATCAGAGGTAGAAAAATGGCACAGCCACCGTCCACCACCAACAATCGCCGAAAACTCACTCATTTCGTCCTCTAAACCTAGCCCTAACCACATGCAACCTACCATTGACAACAAAAGGAAGTAAAATAAGCAAAGGATCAGAAAACTTACTTGATTTAAGTAGACGAAAGTAGCTGCTCGAAGTAGGCGGACGGCGGTTACGAAAGTAGCTGCTCGAATCTTTCATAGGGATGTTATTCCTCATTTTTCGATGGGAGTCCACTGTGAAGTAAGCTTTGCATGCACATTAGCAACCATCAAAGGAGTTGTGCCTTTAGGCCAAAGTATTCTACAATGAAGTTTGTGTTTACAAGCCTGAAGGCCAAGTTTTTATTCATCTTTTGATACTGTAATGGAACGGTGGTCCCTTTTGATACATTGAACTGGAATATGACTTTGAGGGATGTTACAAACATTAGCTATAATGTTTGCAAAGGTTTTCTATTGTGTTGGTGTGTTCGGTTTTTTGTTTTGTTTTTTCATATTGAAATCATTTTGGATAGCGGAATAACAATAGTTTTGGAGAAGAGGAAGATTGGATAAATGGAGGTCAACATGGCAGACACATTCGGTTAGGAAGATGAACATGGTTTAGGTCAACAATGTTCCCGGAATCTTAGATTGAAAAATATCTTTTTCTAAATTATGCTAGTAATTTCAAGATATATATATATATATATATATATATATATATATATATATATATATATATATATATATATATATATATATATATATATAAACTTTCATCCATAAATATAACATCTTCTAGAGAAAATTATAGAAGAGAAGAAAGTTTGTTGAAATATTATGTCCTTTGATAATTTGTATAATTTGTATAATTTTGTTATTGAAAAAATTATTTAATATTTTATAAAATTCTTGGTAACACATTATAATTTTTTAAAAAATAATTAAAAATACAAAATTATTTAACACGGGTAGCATGAAACATAAAAAGTGTGAAGGTGGACCCCACACTCATAAATTTTATATCCAAAACCGATTTTCATTCTTAAACACAAAACAACGCCACTCTCTTCACTTTCTCACTCTACGTTCTTTCATCCTCATTCTCCGCTGTATCAAATTCCAGTTCATATCATTAAAGCATTATATTTTCTTCCTTTTTCCAATTATTCTCTATAAGAAATCCCTTTTCCATATAATCTTTACCAATGCCGCGTGATTAAGCAATTATTTCTCATTCTTGTAAAAAAATTATTCTCTATTATGTTGCATCACCTTTCTCTATTTTTCATTCAAAACCCATTTTCGTCAATTCAACAAAACCTTAAATGGGTTTTGGAGTTCTTACTTTCTTCATCTTGTTTTGCTGTTTTCTACGATCTTCACTTGTGCTTTGTCTCAAGATGGTGATGCAATGCATGAATTATACGTCAAATTGCTGCCAGGTGAAGATGGCGATGAGAATGCATGAATTACTAATTTGTTGAACATTAAAATATATGCCAGGGTGAATAATAGTCATGTAATTAAGATTATCCATAAGTTGCCGATACAATAAGGGATCAATTAAAAGATCACCATCCACTACGCCAAAAATATGATTATACAGCACCAAGAAGACAGCGCTTTTATGCAAAAGCGCTGCTAAAAAAAATAAAAAAATTTCGCTAAAAAAAAGCGCCTTAAAAGAAAGGCTTTAGAAAGCGCTTTCCAAAAAGCGCTGTAAAAGAATGTAAAAGAGTGCCACCTTAGACAGCGCTTTCCAAAAAGCGCTGCTATAGGTATCACTTTAGAGAGCGCTTTTAAAAAGCGTTGTCTAAAGGCCACCTTAGAAAGCGCTTTCAGAAAGCGCTCTAATGGGGCTCAATTTCTTTTCACTTTAGAAAGCGCTTTATAAGGAAAAGCGCCCTCTAAAGCCATTTACTAATTATACTGAAAAACATCAAGAATCACAAAAAATGGCAAAAGGGGGGGTCGAACCCACGCCCTTTAGGTAGGGAAAGGAATTTTAAATTATATTAATATATCAAATTATATTTAATATATTTAAATTATATATTTTAACTTATTTAAATTATATTTAAGATATATAAATTATATTAATATATAATTTAAAATATATTAATTTAAAATATACTTTAAATTATATTAATATATCAAATTATATGTAATATATTTAAATTATATTTTAATTTATTTTAAATTATATTTTAAATTATTCAAATAATATATTTAAATATATATGTTTTAAATACATACATTTTAACTTATTTAAATTATATTTAATAAATATAAATTATATTAATATATAATTTAAAATATATTAATTTAAAATATACTTTAAATTATATTAATATATCAAATTATATTTAATATATTTAAATTATATTTTAATTTATTTTAAATTATATTTTAAATTATTCAAATAATATATTTAAATATATATGTTTTAAATACACACATTTTAACTTATTTAAATTATATTTAATATATATATATATATATATATATATATATTAATATATAATTTAAAATATACTTTAAATTATATTAATATATCAAATTATATTTTAATTTATTTTAAATTATATTTTAAATTATTCAAATAATATATTTAAATATATATGTTTTAAATACAAACATTTTAACTTATTTAAATTATATTTAATATATATAAATTATATTAATATATAATTTAAAATATAATTTAAATTATATTAATATATCAAATTATATTTAAAATATTTAAATTATATTAAATTATATATTAATTTATTTTAAACTATATTTAAAATTATTCAAATAATATATTTAAATATATATGTTGACACCTTATTTTATATATTTATGGAGTGAGTATAAACAATGGATGAGGGCGTAGTACCGCTGGTCAAGGAGGTTTGTGTGTTTGTTTGCCATGCTTTGAGTCTGGGGTTCGAATCCCCCTCGCCTTAGACTCATTTTTATATTTTTTGACATTTTCAGGTAAACCTTAGAAAGCACTTTCCAAAAAGCGCTGCTATAGGTGTCACTTTAGAGAGCGCTTCTGAAAAGCGCTCTCTAAAGGCCACCTTAGAAAGCGCTTCTCAAAAGCGCTCTCTAAAGGCCACCTTAGAAAGCGCTTTTAGAAAGCGCTCTTATAGGTCTAATTATTTTCACTTTAGAAAGCGCTTTCTAAGGAAAAGCGCCCTCTAAAGTCCTTTACTAATTAAAATATAAAACAATTCTAAACATTTTCAGAGACACTTTTATTCATTTTCTCTCTCTCTCTCGACCGTTTCTCTAAACCCTCGCCGTCGTTCTTGCCATTGCCATTGCCGTTCGTGAAAAGATTGTTGTTGTTGTTGTTCTTATTCTCTTATCATTCATTTCTCTTTTATTATTCATTTCTCAAATCGTTCTGAAAACGAAAATGAATAAGGTACTCTTTTATTTTTCATTTCTCTTTTATTATTCATTTCGCTGTTACTATTCATTTCTCTGAAAATGAAAACGAAAAAGTTTTCACGATGAGGATAAAAGCTTCCTCTTTTATTGTTGCAGAATCTTTTTTCTTTTATTTTTCATGTATATTTTTACGAAAAAGTATATTTTTTTTTTATAATAAGCTCATTGTGTTATGCATTCATGATACAGTCTAGTTTTGTGGAAGGTATTTTCATAAGGAAGCTAATATTTTCACGATGAGGATAGAACTTGTGACTTTTTGTTATAAGTTTATTGTCTACTTTATACTTATGTAGGTGTTTACCTCTAATTGTTGCTTGTTTGTGATTACATGTTGCCACTTATCAAGTTATAACTCATAATTGGTCAATTAATGATATTTCATTTTATGATACGTGTATAGGGGTTACTTGTGTTCAAAGTGTGAAAGTCGGATTGTTTCCCTACAGGTATAACATTTTTTCTTTTTGTTTTTGTTTAGTTTAATTAGTATAACTATGGATAAGAAATGGATGTCTTCAAGTCGATTGTCGAAAGAGTACGACAATGGGGTATCGGAATTCGTTAAGTTTGCTGTTGCGCACGCCAAAGACCCCAGTCGAATGATATGTCCTTGCTTGGGTTGTTGTTTTGGGAGTCGGGTTTACGCGGTTCAGTTGGCATCGCATTTATTGAGGAGTGGAATTGATAGAAGTTATACATGTTGGAATTTGCATGGTGAGAAAATTAACGGGAATGTTGAATCGGGGGATAATACGACCTACGCTTCATACGACAATGGCACAGATACATACGATTCTGATCGAGTTGAAGAGATTGCAGAAGCACTTGAAGAAGATCTTAAGGATTGTCCCAAAATGTTTGAGAGGTTGGTAAGTGATGCAGAGAAACCGTTGTATAATGGTTGCACCAAATTTACAAGATTGTCTGCGGTATTAAAGTTGTACAACTTAAAGGCGGGCAATGGATGGTCGGATAAAAGTTTCACAGAATTATTGGCCCTTATGAAAGATATGCTTCCAGAGGATAATGTTCTTCCCAATCGAACATATGAGGCCAAAAAGATGTTGTGCTCTATTGGCATGAGCTATGATAAGATACATGCATGTCCAAATGATTGCGTATTGTTTCGAAATGAGTATGCATCGTTAAATGAGTGTCCTAAATGTGGTGTCTCTCGATATAGGAAAAAGTTGTCTCCAGCAAAAGTCTTATGGTATTTTCCTATAATTCCGAGATTTAGACGCATGTTTCGTAGTGAGACCGATTCAAGACACTTGACTTGGCATGCTGATGAAAGAATTATTGATGGAAAGTTTCGACATCCGGCAGATTCACCACAGTGGATGAAAATTAATGATGACTATCCTGAATTTGGAAAAGAAGCAAGAAACCTTCGCTTGGCATTATCTACTGATGGAATGAACCCACACAGTATTCAAAGTATCTCACATAGCACTTGGCTTGTGATCATAATGATTTATAACCAACCTCCATGGCTATGTATGAAGCGTAAGTACATGATGTTATCTATGTTAATTTCTGGGCCTAGATAACCAGGGAATGACATAGACGTATACTTGGCACCCTTAATCGAAGATTTAAAATTTTTGTGGGAGAACGGTGTGGAGGTTTATGATGGGTATAGGAAAGAAAGTTTCAACTTGAGGGCGATGTTGTTTGGCACAATTAATGATTTTCCAGCATACGGAAATCTATCAGAGTACAGCATAAAAGGTCAATGTGTGTGTCCTATTTGTGAAGATAAAACAGATTGGACGCGATTGGAGTTTGGTCAGAAGAATGTCTTTCTCGGTCATCGTAGATTCTTAAATTCTAATCATCACTATCGTGGGTGGAGAAAAGCATTCAATGGAGAGCCAGAACATGGTAGAGCTCCAACTATATTGACAGGTGATCAAATTTTTGAAAAGGTGATAGATGTGACAACTCAGTTTGGAAAGCCTTTTGCACATACACTTGTCAAGAGTGGGTGGAAGAAGAGGTCAATTTTTTTTGAACTGCCATATTGGAAGTCGTTGTATGTAAGACATTTTCTCGATGTTATGCATATTGAAAAAAATGTATTTGACAGTGTTATTGGTACGTTACTCAATATACCAGGAAAGTCTAAGGATGGCCTTAAAGCAAGAAAGGACTTGGTACATATGGGGATAAGAACTGAATTAGGACCCTTGAAGAAAGGAAAACGAACATATCTACCACCTGCTGCGTATACTCTATCTAGAAAGGAGAAAAAAGTATTGTGTAAGTTTCTAAGTGAAGTTAAAGTTCCAGAAGGATACTCTTCAGATATTAGAAGACTTGTGTCTATGAAAGACCTCAAGTTAAAGAGTTTAAAGACGCATGACTGCCATGTTATAATGGAACATTTTCTACCAATAGGTATACGTTCTATTCTGCCAGAAAAAGTAAGAAGCGCAATAACTAAATTGTGTTTTTTCTTCAAGTCAATTTGCAGTAAGGTGATCGATCCTGCGATCTTACCAACATTGCAAAATGAACTAGTTATTACTTTGTGTGATCTTGAAATGTATTTTCCTCCCTCGTTTTTTAACATAATGGTTCATCTAGTTGTTCATCTAGTGAAAGAGACACAATTGTGTGGACCGACTTATATGAGATGGATGTACCCTGCTGAACGTTATATGAAAATATTAAAAGGGTATGTGAAAAATCGAAGTCAACCAGAGGGTTGTATTGCCGAACGATACATTGTTGAAGAAGCGGTTGAGTTTTGTACTAAATATCTGTCCAATGTACAATCAATTGGACTCCCCAAATCTCATATTGTCGAAAAAAAAGAAGGAAAAAAGTTAATTGGAAATGAAGTTGTGACAGTATCAAGGGTCGAACGGGATCAAGTGCATTTGTATGTTCTGCACAATGAGAATGAGGTTGAGCCATATGTTGAAATGCACAAGGATGTTCTCCGAGGTTTAAATCCGAATAGAAATGAGAATTGGATAGTACGAGAGCACAATCGAAGTTTCATACCTTGGTTTAAGGATCATATTTATTCAAAGTATTATTCAGACCGCGATTCAATAACAGAAAGGTTGAGATGTTTAGCATATGGTCCAAGTATGGTCGTGTTTTCTTATAGCGCATATGCAATTAATGGATACACATTTTATACCAAAGAACAAGATGATAAAAGTACTATGCAAAATAGTGGTGTCACCTTGGTAGCTGAAGCAATGCACATTTCAAGTGTGAAAGACTTAAACCCCAAATTTGCAAATCTGTCATATTTTGGGGTTATCGAGAGCATTTGAGTGTTTGATTATGAGAAGTTTTAGATTCCTATATTTCGTTGCAAGTGGGTTGAAAATAATAATGGCGTACGAATGGATAAGTCAGGATTTTTGCAAGTGGATCTTAATAGGGTGGGGTACAAAGATGAGCCTTTTATTCTAGCCTCTCAAGCTAAACAAGTGTTCTATGTCACTGATCCGACAAGTACAAAATGGTCTATAGTGCTTTTATCTAACAAAGTAATTGATGAAAACGTTGGAGATCAAGGTGATATTGAGTTGATATTGGATCATTTACTAGAAATGATCAAGATAAAAATATTATAGCGAATGAATCATATACTAGAAATGATCATAATGAGGGTATTTGGATCAATCCAACCGTCCGTGTTGTTAAGAGACGGGTAGAACATACTCCAAACAAGAAAAGAAAGAGACGTTAGTGAAAAAGGTACTAGTTGTAAAATTATAGCTTATATCATTCAATATAGCTTATATCATTCAATAGATTAGGATTATGGATTTTTATATTTGTCATTTAATTTCTGTTTTTTTCTTTCTTACAGGTCAAATGTCTAGTAACCAGGAAGATACGCACGAGTAGCACGGGCTAGAGCAACCAATATTACATGGGTCAAAGTGGAGATTCCTTCAAATGGGACAATTGGTGATTTCTATCACGGTATGCATGGTTTTATAACTTAGGATTTATTTTAATATTTATCGGATATGTCATATATATAATTTATTACTTTTAACTAAATAATGCGTATTTTGTTTTGTTATGCAGCATTTCGATGATATGGCGTGTCCTTATTACACGAGGAAACAATTGCAAGATACTAAGGAGGAATTGTGCAAATTTTTTATTGCAAGAAGAATTCTTTCTTGATTGTATAGTTTGGTGAATGTAAATTCTAGTTTATTGAAATGTAAATTCTATACAGGTTTGAAACCATACAATAGAAATGTATATCCATACTAGTTTGTGCGAATTCTGCATGTAAATTCTAATTTATTGAAATGTACAAATTCTAGTTTATAGAATTTGTGCGAATTCGGCATTAATGTAAATTCTAGTTTTGAAATAGAATTTGTTGATGGAAATGCATATCCATACTGGTTTATTGAAATGTGAATTATACAGGTTTATTGAAATGTGAATTATACAGGTTTCTGCATAAAAAAATGGTTAAAATGGGATTTAAAAAAAAAATCTTCAAAATTTTACGTAGACAAAAGACAGCGCTTTTAATAAAAAAGCGTTGTCTAAGGTTATACATTAGATAGCGCTTTCAAAAGCGCTGTCTAAAGTCCAGCTTTAGAGAGCGTTTTTAATAAAAAAGCGCTCTCTAAAAGTATATAAAAAAATCAATATACGTATACATTAGACAGCGCTTTCTAAAGCGCTGTCTAAAAGCACCTTTAGAGAGCGCTTTTGAATGAAAAAGCGCTTTCTAAAGTTTATAAAAAAAAAAATTTAAATTTTTAACGTCTACTTTAGACAGCGCTTTTAAAAGCGCTGTCTAAAGTCCCCTTTTAGAGAGCGCTTTTTCATAAATAAAAAAGCGTTGTCTTTACCTACGACAGCGCTGACTTAGACAGCGCTTTTAAGCGCTGTCATAGGCCAAAAAAAGCGCCCTCTTTTCTCTTGTTTGGCGTAGTGATCATCACGATGATATTTAAAATTAACCTTAAAAAGTGTATCCATTGGATTAGCCTTTTGGAGAGCAACCATAAAAATCAAATATATGGCATACTTGTGTAAATGGAGGAATATGCCCTTATACGTAAGATTAACCTCAAGAACAAGAAAATAATACAAGTTTCCGAGAACTTTCATATGAAATAAGGTCCACAGTTATTGTTTAAGTTGCTGAATGGAAGCATGACCAGAACCAGTGATAACCATATCATCAACATACAAAAGAATTAGAATAATAGCCTAAGTTGTGCTATGAATAATTATAATGGAATCATACTGACTTTGGGTAAAGGAGAACTTAAGTAGATTGGAGCAAAATTTCTCATACCATGTCCTGGGTGCCTATTTCAAACCATATAAGGAACATTTAAGCATGCACATATCATTAAATGAAGAGAATAGACCTTGGGGGGAGTCATATAAATATCTTCAGTTAAGTCACCATGAAGAAAAGCATTCTTCACATCCACTTGATAAATACACCATCCATTAAAAGCAGATATAGAAAGTAGAGTGCGAACAATAATCATTTTGGCAACTAGTGCAAATGTCTCATCATAATCAATTCCATATTCTTGCTTATTTCCCAAGGCAACAAACGGAGCCTTGAAACAGTTGAGGGAATCATAAAAATTCAATTTCAGAGAATATACCCATTAGCAGCCAATGGGTTTTATATCCCATGTGAAATTCTCTTGAAGATCCTGAAGCTCCTAATTCACTACTTTTATCCATCACACATATTTAACAGCCTGTAAGTAACACGTAGCAATATATATGCTAGAAAGTGAGGCAGTCAAAGAAGTCTGTGAGGGATCATATCTTTTTGGTGAATATCTATCAAATGCTCGAGATATTCTACTAGAATAACGTGGTTTAACAAGTACCAAATCAGGTACCAGATCAAGTGGCGAATCAAGTACCAAATTAAGTGGCGAATCAAATGCGGATCAACGTCAAGAAGGGGAGCGGGAACCGATTGTTTGTGTCTTCTAACATATACATTGCCTGATTTATAATGCTCTATAGATTGAGGCATAATAGAAAAAAATGGGAAGAGTAGTAGTATCATTCATGGGAGGAGAAAAACAATGAAGCATAAATTGATTATAAAAAAGTCACATTCCTAGAAATGTGAAAGTGGTGTTTGGAGACATCATAAAACATAAAACCCTTATGAGAGTGACTATACCCCATAAATCCATATTGGATAGACTATGTTACAAGCTTATGTATTTCAAACGCAGGTAAGTGTACAAAACACACACACACACAAAGACACACGCACACACACACACACACACACACACACACCTAAAAGTATGTAAATCACTATAATCGGACTAAATTTTAAAAAGATGAAAACAAAGGAGAATCAAAATCAAGAACCGTAAATGGAAGACAGTTGATCAAGAAGACATTTGTAGATAGAGCCTCTATCCAAAATTGGGATGGCACAAAAGCTTGAAGAAGTAAGATGCATGTTAAATCAAGCAAATGACGATTCTTGAGTTTTGCCATCCCATTTTGTTGAGGGGTATTGGGACAAGATCTTTGAGAAAAGATGCCTTTTGTTGAAGGTACTCCTGAAACTAAAGATAAGTGTATTCACCACTAGAGTTAGAGCATTTTTTTTCACACTAGCTTGAAATTGAGTTTCAACATATGTAGGAAATTTCTTAAATGATAAAAAACACTTCAGATTTAGATCGAAGAAAATATATCCAAGTAAAACGACTATAATCATCAATAAATGTGACAAAATATTTATAATGAGTATGAGAAACTACATGAGACATTCCCCATACATCACAATGAATTATCTTAAAACAAGTGGAATCATGACGAGTACCAACTAGAAAAGGAAGTGTTTTACTTTTATCCAATTTGCAAACTGAACATGAAACATAAGTGTTACAAACACCATTTTTATTTCCCAATAAACCAATATTAAATAAATGAGACAATACGACAGAGTTTGGAATGACCTAGTTTTCTATGTCAATCCTCATAAGAATTAAAAACATTATTACAAGCAAAAGATAAATGGTTGATAATAAACTAAAGTGGAAATAATCTTCCCACTTTAGGCCCCTTCGCGATCACCTTCCCCGACACCTGGTCTTGCACATGACAATTGGCACTAGAAAAGTTAACATTATAATTTTTATCTACCAAATGACCAATGAATAATAAATTCGAAACAACTCAAGGTGATACAAGCACTTCCCAAAAATTTGAGTTTATGTCACCAACATCAGTGATAGATAAAGTATCACGATCAACTATTTGATTTTATGATTACCATGATAAAATTGTAAATTGTGCAAATATTCTGAGGAACCTATCATGTGATTGGATGCACCCGAATCAAGAAACCATGGGCGAGAAACATTAGAGAACTTACCTTGAATTACCAAGGCCGAAAGAACAGAGAGTACCACTTGTTAAATCAGTTCAGAATGTTTAACCCCACCGTTTGACGCACCACTATTGGAAGGACTAACTGCATAATTTATAGTTGCACCCATTGTTACAACTAGTAATGAGTAGGTGTGTTTTTGTTATCGTCTCCACAGGGATTATCCTGATATTTGGATGCTTACCGTTCAATAGTTTATCGTTTCAAGAAAAAGGGTTTTCAAAGCTTTGTTCATAAATTGTCACGTTTTTAGTAGCAAAGCTTATAAATTCTAAAGTGTTTGATTAACAAAGTATATCAAACGTAGTTTTCATCTACCCTAACTTATACATATTCTTTCAATCTTGCATGTGAAGTCGGATCCGATTAATATCATCGTGTATTCTCTCAACACCGTCTATCTCTAGAGAGGCGTCGTGAGAAATACCGTATTCATCACTACACGATATCTCAATATAAAACCAATATAGTAAGCTTTAAGTTCAATACAAAGCGAATATCGACCATAGAACAATCTCACCAATCTATAAATCGATAGATGAATATTTTAGGTCAAGTTCCACAAAATCTATGTCTAGAGTTTTACAAAACAAGAATGGATCATTAAGAACAAAAATATTCATCATATATTAATCATCACTTGTTCACATACAAGGCCAATCAAAAGAAATACATAAAGCTAAGGTATACTACCTCTACCTTTGATACAAAGGAAATTAGCTACCCATAACCATAGTAGCTCGCTTTACAAGTAATGAGAGAATATGAATGAGCATCCATGTCGAAAAATCAAAATCGGATACGAATCCAGCTTTTATTTGCAAAATATCACTCTTTGGTGAAGAAATGCTGAAAAATGAGGTTTCTAGGTGAAAAATGGGTTATGATCCCCCAAAAGTGTGAAAAGTACTTATATAGTACAACTAGAATCTTCCAAGTTCGCCCAGCGAACTCTACTTTATGGCACCTGAAGTGCCTTTGAATAGTTAAATCCCCCTGAGGAATTTACAAAGTTCGTTGTGAGAGCAATTCTTCGCTATGCAAACTACTTCGCTACAAGTTCGCACAGCGAACTTATGGTCATTTAGCTATTAACTTTAATCTGGGATGGTTCGCTGGTCCTTCGCTACAACATCGCCTAGAAAACATTCACTTCAAGTTCTCCCAGCGAACTTAGTGCTCTTTTCCTACTGCCATCATTCTGAGATGGTTCGTTGGGGCTTCGCCATGAGCTTGCCCAGCGAACATTCGCTGCTACTCCTTGCTGGCTGTTCGCTCAGCGAACATGTTGAATCTCTTCTTTTCATTTGGCTTCCTTGTCCATTTACTCGTGTCTTACACTTTGATGTTTTATGCCTCATTCCAGCACAATAACACACAAATCAAAGCAACCAAAGGAATTTGCAACATAATTGAAGAATAGCAAGGAAACATGGAGTAAATCCAACAAAACATAACAAATGAGATGAAAATGCTAATGAATATGGATCAATTTAAAGCATGTTTGGCACTCAACACCCATACATCACCATGAAATATCTCAAAACAAGTGGAGGCATGACGAGTACCAACTAGAAAAGGAAGTGTTTTACTTTTATCCAATTTGCAAACTGAACATGAAACATAAGTGTTACAAACACCATTTTTATTTCCCAATAAACCAGTATTAAATAAATGAGACAAAACGATAGGGTTTGGAATGACCTAGTTTTCTATGCCAATCCTCATAAGAATTAAAAACATTATTACAAGCAAGAGATAAATGATTGAAAATAAACTAGAGTGGAAACAATCTTCCCACTTTAGGCCCCTTCGCTATCACCTTCCCCGACACATGGTCTTGCACATGACAACAAGCACTAGAAAAGTTAACATTATAATTTTTATCTACCAAATGACCAATGAATAATAAATTCGAAACAACTCCAGGTGATATAAGCATTTCCCAAAAATTTGAGTTTATGTCGCCAACATCAGTGATAGATAAAGTGTCACGATCAACTATTTGAATTTTATGATTACCATGATAAGATTGTAAATTGTGCAAATATTCTGAGGAATCTGTCATGTGATTAGATGCACCCGAATCAAGAAACCATGGGCGAGAAACATTAGAGGACTTACCTTGAATTACCAAGGCCAAAAGAACAGAGAGTGCCACTTGTTAAATCAGTTTAGAATGTATAGCCCCACCGTTTGATGCACGACTATTGGAAGGACCAATTGCATAATTTATAGTTGCATGGAATGTATGCACCGAATGTTGTATTGGTTATGAAGGATGCATCAAACACTTAGAGATAATATGTCCCTACTGCTTGCAATAGTTACAAAACTTACTGCAACTATGAGCAATATGTCCAAATTATTTGCAAGATAAGCACTGTACATGTCTCATATCACGACCTTTACCTCTACTTTGACCAACATATGCAACCGTCATAGGCTCAGAAATAACAACTTCATGGGACATGACTCCTTGAGTAATAAGACGTTGTTCCTCCCTTAGAAGTTCTCCAAAACATGTATCTAAAGAAGGAACATGGTTCTTATTGAGCAAAACACCTATGACAACTTTAAATTTTAGGCGAAGCTTTATGAGAAATTGATCTCAATTACTTGTGTTCTAGACCTCTTGAATCACCGCGAGAGAAGTCTTGGGAACATCGACATGTATAAGAGCAGAATGTCCTATCCACAAATTCAAAAAACTAGAATAATATTCTTGAATAAATAAATTACTTGTTTGTAATTGGCAATTTCTTACTCCATCTGAAAGCGCCTGGCTGCATTATCTTGGTTGTAAATATGCTTCAAATAGTTCCACATTTCTTGAGCAGTTGAAAATGAACTTAATTTATTATTCATTTGAGGATCAATAGTGCTGAGGATCCATGTGATTATTTGAGCATCTTTGGTTTTCCACGCATCTAATGCAACTTTTTCGATAGGTTCCTTAGACACATCGTCTAAGTGACCCCATAATCCTTTTCCTTTCACATAATTATTGAATTGAAATTCCAAAATTGAATAATTCTTACCGATAAAATGAACACAAAAACAATTTGTTTTCGTTTTTCAAAGCCATGATACAAGTGACAATTTTTTCTTTCTCTTTTAAAAAAAAAATATAAACTAAATATTTTGTTGCACGTGTCCAACAATATTTAAAAAAAATCTCGCAACAAAAATAGATAAGTCCTTACAAGAAATATTCACAACCGAACCAAATTAGAAACCCCACTCATCAATCGTCAGGAAACAACAATGCAATCACCACACAGTTGCTGATCCAAACCACACATTGCTAGCACTGTTGCACAACAATCAACACTGAAATAGATTCAATCGCAAACAAGAACTGAATATTAACAACAATAGAAACCACTGAAGGAAATAAAATTAACTGCAACCAAACAAATCAAGAATCAATCGTAACACGCTAGAATCAATCGCGATAAACAGGAACATAAAGTAGCAACCAA
Organism: Lathyrus tuberosus; assembly: GCA_022829125.1. Classification (NCBI taxonomy): domain Eukaryota; kingdom Viridiplantae; phylum Streptophyta; class Magnoliopsida; order Fabales; family Fabaceae; genus Lathyrus; species Lathyrus tuberosus. The sequence continues at coordinate 429,975 of JALAZF010001005.1, read as the reverse complement.
AATTGCAAAGACGAAATCATGAGACTGCAACCAAAAACTCAAAATAACAAGTAACTACAAGGTATCGAGTTGTGTAGAAACTGTTTCGAAACGAACACAGACGAGAAAAAAGATTTCGATAAGGACCTAGTAGGGTGTCTTCGTTAAGCCAATATAAGAAGGTTTCACAGGTTTGATTGAATACTTTTTGATACCATGTCAAATGCCCACATTGTAACACTTAGCTTGGCTCTGATATCATGTTAGAAATTCCGACTTAATGCCTTTTCTCATTGTAGCCAATCTATTTATAACAACATGATCATTTACATAATTGATTACGAAATATTATATACTTGATTTTCTTGATTATTTTAAAATGGAAAATATATACAATTAAGAATATCAAATTATTCCTCATAAATATAAAATTATATCCTTGATTTTCTTTAATTATATTTAAAAAAATTATATCCATCTTTAAATAATAAAGATAGTCTAGAAAAAAAATAAACACATTAATTATTTAAAGACGGATATAATTTTTTTAAAGTATAATTAAAAAATAAAAGAAATCATTTAAAGCAACACTACATAAAATAAACACATTAATTAAATAGACATTTTTTCCTAATAAAAGTAAAAAAAAAATACTATAAAACAACATTTATATAGGATGGATTAAGTTTATAAGAAAAATATTAGTCTTACCTATTAGGCATTTAGGCCATTCCTCCAAGTCCCACAAAAAGCATGAAAGTGGACCCCACGCCCATAAAGTTTATATCCAAAAGCGAATTTTTCCTTTTTCACTCTTCTCAAACACCAAACAACACCACTCTCTTCACTTTCTCACTCTACTATTCTTTCTTCCTCATTCTCCGCCGTATCAAATTCCAACTCATGTCATAAAAGCGTTTTATTTTCTTCCTTTTTCCAATTATTCTCCACAAAAAAGTCCCTTTTCCGTAGAATCTTCACCAATGCCGCGTGAATAAGCGATTATTTCTCATTCCTGAAAAAAAAAATTATTCTCTGTTTTCTTACGCTACTTTCTCTGTTTTATTTTTCTCATTGTAACAAACCTTTCAAAACAAAACCCGTTTTCATCAATTCAACAAAACCCTAAATGGGTTTCGGAGTTTCCTACGCTCTTCATCTCGTTTTGCTGTTTTCTACGATCTTCGTCTCTGCTTGGTCTCAAGATGGTGACGTGATGCAAAAGCTGAAAGCTTCAATCCATGGCGTTGATTGGTCCGGTTCAGATTATTGCAAATGGGAGAGTGTTACATGTTCTGATTCAAGGGTCACCAAAATTCAACTCCAATCGCGTAATCTCACAGGTTCTCTACCGAAAGAGTTGGTGCAACTCACTGCGTTAACAGATTTTTATTGCAATGATAACAATCTACATGGAGATTTTCCTAACATGCCGAATTCTCTTCAGAATTTGTATATTGACAGAAACAATTTCACGTCCATGCCGAGTGATTTCTTCGATAACATGAGTAATTTGTTACTGGTGAGTATGGGTGATAACAATTTTACTCAGTGGAAAATTCCTTCTAGTCTTAAGAACTGTTTAGCCCTCAAGACTTTTTCTGCTAATAATGCTAGTTTTGTTGGTGAAATCCCTGAAATCTTTGGGAAAGAGAATTTTCAAAGTTTGGTTAGTTTGCAATTGTCTTTTAATCATCTTGAGGGTAATTTGCCTAATAGTTTAGCTGATACTTCTATAGAGACCCTTTGGGTGAATGGTCAAACCACTACAAATAAACTCAATGGTACTCTTTCTGTTATACAAAAGATGACATCTTTGAAAGTTCTTTGGGTTAATGTTAATTCTTTTACTGGTCCTATACCGGATTTATCAAATCTTACTCAATTGGAAAATGTTTGTTTTCGGGATAATAAATTAACCGGTGTTGTTCCACCGACTTTGACTTCTCTTCCTAGTTTGCGAGTTGTGAACTTGACTAACAATCAACTTCAAGGGCCACCTCCTAAGTTTCAAGATGGTGTTGTGGTTGATAATGATTTGAGTGGGAGTAATAGTTTTTGTACTCAGGTTGATGGTCAACCATGTAGTCCAATTGTTAATGCTTTGCTTTCTGTTGTTGAGCCTCTTGGATATCCTTATATACTTGCTGAGAGTTGGAAAGGAAATGACCCTTGTGGTGATAATACTTGGAAAGGGGTTATCTGTTCCGGTAGTAATATTTCAACTATTGACTTTCGTAAGCTGGGTTTTTCTGGTAGTATTTCTCCTAGTTTTGCAAACCTTAGTTCTGTGACGAAGTTGCTTCTTTCTAACAATAATCTCACCGGTACTATACCTATGGAGCTTGCTAATATGCCGGCTTTGAAAGAGATAGACGTTTCGAATAATTCGTTGTATGGTCAGATACCGATGTTTCGTGGAGATGTGGTTGTTAATACTGCTGGGAATCCTGATATTGGACATGATAAACCTTCTAGCCCGCCCAGTCCTAGTTCTGGAGGCAAAGATAAGAAGAAAGTTAGTGTTGGAGCTGTTGTTGGTGTTGTGTTGGGGGTTGTTTGCTTACTTGGGGTAGGGGTTTTGGTATTTGTTATGTGCCGTAGAAGGTATAAAAAGCGTTATGGTAAAGTTCAAACTCCAAATGCGCTAGTGGTACATCCTCGTCATTCTGGAGATGGAAATGCTGTGAAGATAAGTGTTGCAGCAGCTGGAGGATCTCATGCTGGCGGTGTAGGAGGAACTAGTGGATTTAGTCAATCAAGTAGTGTTCAAAATGTGGAAGCTGGTAATATGGTGATTTCGATTCAAGTTTTGAGAGAAGTTACAAACAATTTCAGCGATAAAAACATATTGGGGAAGGGCGGTTTCGGCACCGTATACAAAGGAGAATTGGATGATGGAACAAAGATTGCAGTTAAAAGGATGCAATCTGATATGGTTGGTGACAAAGGGCTGAACGAGTTCAAGTCTGAAATTGCGGTTCTTACTAAGGTTCGACACAGGCATTTGGTTGCACTTCTTGGCTATTGCTTGGAGGACAATGAGAAACTTCTTGTCTATGAATACATGCCTCAGGGCACTCTTAGTCAACATCTGTTCGATTGGAAAGACGATGGGGTGAAACCACTAGAATGGAAGAGAAGGCTTTCTATTGCCTTAGATGTTGCTAGAGGTGTTGAATATCTTCATGGTTTGGCACAACAAATTTTCATCCATAGGGATTTGAAACCTTCAAATATCCTGCTTGGGGATGACATGCGCGCTAAAGTATCTGATTTTGGACTGGTTCGGCTTGCTCCTGAAGGACAAGCTTCATTCGAGACTAGACTTGCCGGAACTTTTGGATATCTAGCACCAGAGTATGCAGGTATTCATATGTTAGTTATAATTTGGAAAATTTTTGTTGAATAAAACTGTTCTATGTTGCATAGGTTAGTTATCTAGGTTCCTACTTTAGTATCAGTTGAACTAGAGATAATGAATATAGTTATGGAGAAGCAATTTTTTTGCAACACTGTCAAAACTTAGGCTCTTTTTATCAAATTTTGTTTGGATAGAACTGTATTGAGAAAGAATGCAAAGAGGATAAATTGTTTTGTTAAATTTACTATGAGAATAAGAATTGACTAGTAATCAGGTTTGTTTAAGTTTTCCTCCCAAAATTTGTAGGAATAGAGTTGTCAAATAAGTGTCAGTTTTAATAGATTATTTTGGTAGAAAATCACTTTTAAGGATTTTCAATGTGTTTGTTTAAACTTGTGAAAATGGTTAGAAACAGGAAAAAATAACTGAAATTTGATTAGAATAATAAGCTATCTTGAGTAGCTGCTGAATAACAATCTGAATGAGTGTTAGATGAGAGAAAATATTAAAAAAAAAGTTATATTTTTTTATTGTAAAGAAAGACATAAATTTATGCATTTCCTAAATATCTAATTAGTATTCAATTCTTAGAAATGTTAAATCACTTTCTTTCTAGTTCTCAAACATACAGGTCCTTTAGTTGCGGTATTATCAAATAGCAGCGCCATGGTCGCTATGATGGATATACATGGCGATTTTTAGGTTGGCCGCAATATTGCGGGTTTTTCTGCCATAATCTGCTATAACGGCACCGCAAAGCGGCCGGTCTGGCGGGATTATGGCTCTCCGCCATCCGCCATAGACAACACTGTTAGTTGATTAGAAAGAATATTTGGTGCTAGCATCTCATAAAATATAGCAAACATGATTCACATTGTTGATGTCATGCCCTGTATCTATGTGTAGCAATTAACATTCTAGCATATTGGTAATTCTTCTCTTTTCTTGTTCAATTCCCTAACTCATTATAATGGTATGATATGAAACAGTCACCGGACGAGTCACCACAAAGGTTGACGTATACAGCTACGGTGTGATTCTTATGGAGATGATAACCGGAAGGAGAGCAATCGACAACAGCCAACCAGACGAGAACGTCCACCTTGTTACATGGTTCCGCAGGATGCAACTGAACAAAGACTCGTTCGAGAAGATCATTGATCCAGCCATGGATATTGATGAGGAAGGCTTGGAGAGTTTCCGGACTATTGCAGGGTTGGCCAGCCACTGTTGTGCAAGGGAGCCTCATCAGCGTCCTGACATGGGACACGTGGTGAATGCGCTAGCACCTCTTGTCGAGATTTGGAAGCCGTCTGAACCTGATGATGAGGACATGTACGGGATTGACTTGGATATGAGTTTGCCTCAGGCTCTAAGTAAGTGGCAGAATATGGAAGGGCGGAGCAGTACACTCGATGTTTCGTATTCTTCGTCGATGATTCCTAGTTGTGATAATACACAGTCGAGTATACCACCTCGGTCTCCTGGATTCGCTGATTCTTTTACATCTGCTGATGCGCGATGAAGTTTGATATACATTATTGTTTTTTGGCTGCCTGTTACATACCCTTTGGCGTTTTCTTTTATGTTTCTTTCATGACATATATCACACCCATCATTCTTAAACTAGCTTTTATTTTTTAATCTCTATTCTATATAGTTTTTTTTTTCAATTTCCTTGTACTCGAGAATCAGTGTTTTTGAGATGCAAGAAGACAATGCAGAACATATAGTTAAACTTGTTTCCTCATGTTTTTCCAACAGTTTAATCGTAGTTGATATTTGGTTTAGTACTATTATTCAAGAAAAATAGGATTTAGTTACTCATATCAAGTATATTATTGTTGTCTTCATACAATTTTTCTACCTTTTGTTATTCTAATAGTTTGTTGCTACATTCATTCTAATGAATGAGTTTCGTTAAGCCTCAGTTGTTGTTTAACATAATTAAAATTGAAAGTGTACTCCATCACATCATACATATATTTTAAGATTTTTTTTAGGAAAAGCTTTGTTAGTTTTAAAAGTGCATGTCTATTACATTCATTTAAAATATAAATTTAATTGATATAGACTGACAGAATAAAAAAATTGACAAGATAAAGTATTTTTACATGCTTAATTAGTTATATTTGTTAAATTTGTATGTGTTTGACTTTTTCTTTAATCATATATGTATTATTTATGAATGATTGTGATAGACTAATAATTTAAAACTTTTTACACCAAGAGCACATACCAATTAATCTCTTAAAATATATAAAAAATACAAAATAAAATAAATAATGTAATCAAATTTAAATGTAATTTTTTTAGCCAAAAAGACTCAAAGATGGGTATTAACTCATTTTAAAATTATTTTGATTATATGCCTTCTCTTTCAAACTTACTTCTTGTGTGCACCGAATGCGCATAGGCTTGAATTGCACGGTCATGCCTAAGCAAAGTAATTTGCATAGAAAAATTATGGGCATTTCTTATCACACCACCTTTGTTTTTTAGGCACCATCTGAATTTTCGATTTTGCCCCCTGATTTCGGATGTGCACATCCGGACGCACCAATTTTTTTAAAAACGCTGATTCTTTCCGGAAGTGCACATCCGGAAAAAGGCAGAACATTATTTTTTTTTTAAAAATCGGTTTTTTTGCTTGGTCGCATATGTTAATAAATCGTCGCAATTTAATATACATTTGACAACATTCATATATAAAATAAAATGATATATATATATATATATATATATATATAATAAATCTCTGTCAAAATACAGTGCATACATCTAATATAAATATAATACATCAAACAAAAAACTACTGCGTATGGCGAAGGATCTCTCCTGGCTCCCCTGCTCCTCTGCCCCTACCCGCCATCCTGGATCGATGTCTGCGGTACTGAAGTGCCCCCTGAGCAATCGCAATAATCCTGTCCACGGCAAGTCTGGCACCAGAGCCCTCAGGGAGGTGACCGTCCGCAATGGCCTGCCGCGCTATCTGCTCTATCTCACGACAGCGTGGTAGGACATCCTGAGTGTGGTCCAGCTGAGACTGCCGCTCCTCTAATATCTCCTGATGAGCAGGTCTGGGTGGCGATCCCTCAGCAGTGGGCACCATGCATGGGTGTGAGACGGTGTAGAACCACACGATGTACCCGGCAGCAACACTCCAGTCTGTCTCCGCTCTGGTCGCCCGAGCCTCCTCCGGTACCAAGTGGGACTGGTAGTCAGCATATAGCTCATCTATCTGCCTGCGGGTCAAGCCTAGAGGAGCAGACTCATGAGGCATCCTATGGATCGTCTGCGTGTAACCGAACTGACGCAAGACGCGCTCTGGTAGGTATCGGGCAGTAACGGTCGAACTGCATGCCAACCATCCTGAGAACAAACAAACCTCATCGAACGGGCGCGTCACACGGTGAGCGGCATAGGGGCAATACAAAACGTCCTCAGCAGCCATCCGATCTAGATACACTCTGAAGGGGTCCGGCGCCTGGTTCCCTCTGAGCAGGACAAATGCAGCAGCACGTGGCATATCCTCAGTGTACCCCCTGGGCACTCCCCCAACCAGTAATATAGGGAAAGTGCTGTAAAATCCACGCCTGAAATGGAAAACATAACATGGGTGTCAAACATTATAATGAATACAGAAAGAAAAGAAATGAAAAAATCACTTAGAATATTAGATTGTTACCACGTATAGCGTACAGCTGCCTGCCACAGTCTTGGCTGCCCAGCGGCAACCATCAGAGAGCCTGGAATAGGTGAATACCAGCGCAACAGCCCCCCAGTTGTACCGATGGATCTCTGTCTGATCCGAAAGGTACCTGAGGTAGACGATATCAACATAATAGGCGCTGGTGTCCACAAACACCTGCGTGCCTAGCAAAAACAAGTAGTAGCACCTTAGGGCACGCGTCCTGTGGATCGCCACCTCAGCTGGATCACCATCTGCCCGTCCTGCCTCTGCAAGCGCCTCAGTAAATCTATCCATAAAAAATGAGAACCGGACGTGTGCGCCCCTCAACTGGTGCACCTCCGCATGTGCCTTCTCTGGGCTAGCCCCAAGCTCTGTAACCAACAACTCTATGCCGTCCGCCTTCGTCATCCTACCGTGACTCAGAAGGGTACCTGTGATCGATAGATGTAAGAGGCACGAGATGTCGTCTAGCGTGATCGTGATCTCGGCGTACGGTAGATGGAATGAGGATGTCTCAGGGTGCCATCTCTCAACAAATGCCATCAGGATACCGTACTGAATCTGGGAATACCCAATCCTAGACAGGCCTCCAAGACCAGACTCCGCAAGTGCAGACGTGAACCACTCAGCTGTAGGCAGCATCTCAATCGTGTCCATAACCTTGCCCCCATGGTTATAGAACTTCTGTGAATCCTTATCCTGAAAATTTCCAAATAAAACAATGTTACAAATGAACATATTTTCAACGAATACAATTCTATAAATAAACCGAGAAAGGTTACCTGTCCTAGCCAGACAAATCTGGCAGTATGCTCAAAGTACCCCGCGAGTAGGGACATATTAGACGGTCCCCCGGGGTAACTGTAACACCCCCTTTCTATACCCCCAAATAATCAAATAAATCATTTAGGTACATATTAAAAATTTCGTCAGAGTATAATTATAACATGGCATAAAAGAGGCATGTCACATCTAACACAATTATGCAACATACAACACCTGCTCAATATTGATATGCAACAGTGGGGTAACTTGCAACAGAGGAACTTAATCCTTACACCCACATCTCAAATGTTTAGAATAAAAGCGGAAAATCTAAACATTGAATAACAACAAACATATACACATATAGACATGAATCATCAACTATTCTCCACCAACATCATACATGTTTACATAAACTCTCATCAGCAAGATACATAGACACATGTATCACAAAAGAATCACAGCCATCCTAGCTACCCGGTGCTACATATCAGAGCCGACAGACCAAAAGAATGAAGACACGCTCCACCAAAAAGACCACCAGCATACCTACTCTGCAATGCCTCATAGAGCATTATACAACAGCAGAAGAGTGAGAAATATTATCATAATAACAATGTATATAATTATATATATATACATAAAAATACACGTTTCCACGTTCTCACCACAATTCATCCCAATTTACTCATATACATTACAATGTATATATACACAAGCCAAGCATATTTATCATGCACACTTTCACTATCCTTATCAAACCACATAAACATACATAATTATGTTTACTCATCAATTCTCAATCACAAAGATGATAGATACAAATCATAGAGACCGACTCACGACTCTATGCAAATGCAATGCGGTACCGACTCAATCATCTCAAGTTCACTCAGGAACTTCTATTGGAACCATCGCTCGTTACCAAAGTAACTCCCTGTCGGGCCTACGATGTTCACCCATTGCTCACACCCCACATGGGCACACAATGTTTATGGATCGCTCACACCCCACCTGGGCACACGACCCGATCGCTCACACCCCACACGCGGGCACACGATCTGATTGCTCACACCTCACCTAGGCACACAATCCGATTGCTCACACCTCACATAGGCACACAATCATTCGTAATCATCGCTCACACCTCACATAGGCACACGATGTTACTACGGATTCTCATTAGAATCGCTCAACACAAGAATGTATTTCATGATGCTTCACATGCAAAATGACACAAAACATTCTTGAAAAGCATACATATTCACAATATATTCATGCATTCATCTCATACAATCACATACAATCTACATACATTCACATCAATGTACTATTGTACGATTCGCATTCAAACACCCAGTCAAAACGGTAAAAGTCGCTAAATAGCACTATTCCCGACTTTCCGACATAATAAAATCAGCCAACAGTTCCCACACCATCATAATCATAAAGTACAGCTCAATAGCTTTCCAACGACATAAAGAACGCCTAAATCGGAGTTACGGTTCGAGAATTATGAATTGTTAAAAGAAAAGAAATTATTTTTCAAAAACAGAACAACCGCCCGGCGAAGCATGCTCACCGCCCGGCGAAACGTGCTTCGCCTCTGCTTCGCGCGGCGAAGCACAGGCCACACCAAATCCCCAAAATAATTCAAAGAGGCAGAAGCTTGGCACCTCTGCACCTCTCGAACCGCCCGGCGAAAAGGATGCATCGCCCGGCGCTCAGGACCTTTCGCCCGACGCTCAGCACCAGAAGCAGAAAAATTCTGCTGCGTGAACACTGTTCCACACCTCCAATTTTTCCCATTTTCTTCCCCAAATCATTTCCAACAGCAAAACAATTACTAGCAGTGGTTCATACACACATATAGATCATACAACACAATTTATATCGATTCTATCCGCGAAAACATCGATTTCTACCATTTTCTACACAAATGGGTTTAGTTCCAAAACTCATGAAAATCAACAAAATCAACAATACAATCATACATAATCATACACATTGCTAAGATAACAACATTTCACACCCTTACCCGGATTCCAACTTGCTATGTGATTGATCTTGATGAATTTTCCTAGTTTTCCTCTTTTCCTCTTCTTTTCTCTTCCTCCTCTTTCTTTCTCTTCTTCTTTTCTCTAATTCCCTTTTCTTACTATTTTTCCTTTCTATCTCTTTTCTTTCTATTTCTTTCTTTTCTATTTCTTTCTCTCATTTTCCAAACAATCAATTAATTCATTTTTCTCACCGATTCTAATTCCACTTAATTTCTAATTTATCATTAATTGAGAAAAGTCTAAAATACTCTCCATTCCAATTTCCCCAAAAACTCTCAAAACGATAAAATAACATTTAACACACCAAATTCACAATTAAAATAATTTATCATCCAATTAAAATAAAAGACTCCACATAATTGGGAAATAATCAAAATCGGGGCGTTACAACTCTCCCCCACTTTAGAAATTTTCGTCCTCGAAAATAATACCTGATTCAAACAACTCCGGATACGACTCTCGCATCCTACTCACTAGCTCCCAAGTCATATCGCCTTCCGCAGCGCCTCCCCACGCTACTTTCACAAGCGCAATATCCTTGCCTCTTAGCTTCTTAACTTCACGATCCAGAATCCTAATCGGTAAAGCTTCAACCGTAAGGTTATCTCTCACTTCAATCTCGTCCATAGGAATAACATGTGACGGATCCGGAACATACTTCCGAAGTTGCGAAACATGGAATACATCATGCAAATTGGAAAGATTCGGAGGCAACGCCACACGGTAAGCCACAGCACCAACTCGTGCAGAAATCTGATACGGACCAATAAAACGAGAAGTCAACTTCTTCGATTTCAAGGCACGACCCACACCCGTAATCGGTGTAACTCTCAAAAACACATGGTCGCCCTCTTGAAACTCAAGATCTTTTCTCCTCTTGTCATGATAACTCTTTTGTCTACTTTGAGAAGCTTTCATCTTTTCACGAATAAACTTCACTTTCTCTGTCGTTTGTTGTACCATCTCCGGTCCAACTACCGTCCTCTCACCTGTTTCATGCCAACACAAAGGTGTTCGACATCTCCGACCATATAAAGCCTCAAATGGTGCCATACCTATACTTGAATGAAAACTATTATTGTAAGTGAATTCAATCAACGCCAAATAACTATCCCAAACACCACCTTGCTCGAGCACACAAGCACACAACAAATCCTCCAACGATTGAATTGTCCTCTCGGTTTGACCATCCGTTTGCGGATGATAAGCCGAACTCAATCTTAGCTTAGAACCCAAAGCCTTTTGTAAACTCTCCCAAAACCTCGATGTGAATCTAGGATCTCTATCCGATACAATACTCTTAGGAACTCCATGTAGCTTCACAACCCCAAGAACATAAATCTCGGCTAATCTCTCCAAAGGATAACTAATATCAATTGGAATGAAATGAGCAGATTTAGTAAGCCTATCAACAATTACCCAAATAGCATTATGACCTCTTTGCGTATTCGGCAATCCCGTAACAAAATCCATCGATATACTATCCCATTTCCACTCCGGAATGTCCAACGGTTGCATCAATCCACTAGGCTTTTGATGTTCTACCTTCGACTTTTGACAAGTTAAGCACGCATATACAAATTGACCCACATCTCTCTTTAACCCGGACCACCAAAAGATTTTCTTCAAATCTTGATACATTTTATTCGCTCCCGGATGAATACTTAAGTTACTTCGGTGCCCTTCTTCCAATATCATCTTTTTCAACTCTACATCATCGGGAATACAAACACGACCACAGAATCTCAAAACTCCAAAATTATCAACCTTGAAATCTTCATTCTCATTCAACATCAAATCAACGGATTTCAAGTCCAACTTTTGCTTTTCACCTACCGTTGCAAGAAAATCATTCGTAACATGTAGCATACCAAGTTTCACACTTCTCGGCGTCATTTCACAAATTAAACTCAAGTCTCTAAAATTCTCCAAAAGTTCCCATTCTCTCGCCATCAATGCGGACATATGTAACGACTTCCGACTCAAAGCATCGGCCACCACGTTTGCCTTACCCGGATGGTAATTCAAACCAAAATCATAATCCTTCAAAAGCTCTAACCACCTTCTTTGTCTCATGTTCAATTCTTTTTGATCAAATAAATATTTCAAGCTCTTGTGATCACTAAAAACTTCAAATCTTGCACCATAAAGATAGTGTCTCCAAATTTTCAAAACAAACACCACGGCCGCCAGCTCCAAGTCATGCGTAGGATAATTCTTTTCATGTACTCTCAATTGTCTTGAAGCATACGCCACAACTTTTCCATCTTGCATCAAAACACCACCTAAACCAACCAATGAAGCATCACAATACACAACAAATGGTTCTGTAGGATTTGGAAAAATCAAGATCGGAGCCGTTGTCAACCTTCTTTTTAACTCATTGAAACTCTCTTCACAATGAATATCCCAAACGAAAGTCTTTTCCTTACAAGTTAATTGCGTTAACGGAAGTGCCAACTTTGAAAATCCCTCAATAAACCTCCGATAATAACCCGCCAAGCCCAAGAAGCTTCGAATCTCCGTAACCGATCTAGGAGCCTCCCATTGCATCACTGCATCAATCTTGGATGGATCAACACTAATACCACTACCGGAAATAACATGTCCAAGAAAACTTACTTCCGATAACCAAAACTCACATTTTGATAACTTAGCATACAATCGTTTCTTTTTCAAAATTTGTAACACAATTCTCAAATGCTCTTCATGCTCCTCCTGAGACTTAGAGTAAATCAAAATATCATCGATGAACACAACCACAAAACGATCCAACTGTTCATGAAAAATACGATTCATGTATTCCATAAACACACCTGGCGCGTTAGAAACCCCGAATGGCATCACGGAATATTCGTAATGGCCATACCGTGTCCTAAAGGCCGTCTTTTGAATATCCTCCTCTTTCACACGAATCTGGTGATATCCCGATCTCAAATCAATCTTGCTAAAAACACGCGCACCAACCAATTGGTCCATCAAATCATCGATCCTTGGAAGCGGATACTTGTTCTTAATTGTCACCTTGTTCAATTGTCGATAATCAATGCACAACCGCATACTTCCATCCTTTTTCTTTACCAACAATACCGGAGCACCCCAAGGAGAAACATTTGGCCTTACAAATCTCTTGTCCAACAAGTCATTCAATTGCTTCTTCAATTCTACCAACTCCGATGCCGACATACGATACGGTGCCATCGAAATCGGTCTAGTACCCGGAACTAGACCAATGGAAAACTCAACTTCTCTTTCCGGCGGTACATCCTTAATATCCTCAGGAAACACCTCAGGAAAATCACACACCACTGGAAACACATTGAGCTCAACTTTACTCTCCACCGACAATGATGCAAACAAACCAAACAATTGAGCTTCGTCCGCTAAAAGTTTCTTCAACTCTTTAGTGGAGAGGAAACTCTCAAATTTATCATCTTCCAAAGAAGGAAACCTTACTAACTTGTGATAGCAATCTATATGAACTCGATTAAATCGCAACTAGTTCATACCCAAGATCACGTCTAAACCTTCCAACGGCAAACACACTAAATCCATCTCGAAGTCTTTACCATAAATGGTCAAAGGACAACTTAAACAAACCAACGAAGTAGTTACTGACCCCATTGCTGGAGTATCAATAACCATCTTACCATCCATCAGAGACAACACAAGATTCAAACGCTTCACGCACTCAGACGAAACAAACGAATGAGTCACTCCCGTATCAATAATAGCAACTAAAGGCGTACTATTAATACATCATGTACCTTTAATCAAACGGTCTGCACTAGTAGTTTGAGTCCCTGCCAATGCAAACACCTTTCCGCCCGCTTGAGCTTATTTCGGTTTAGTACACTTAGTACTAATGTGACCAACTTCTCCACAATTATAGCACTTCACCATATTCCTTCTACAATCTGTAGCAGCATGCCCAGTACCTCCATAATTAGAACATTTCACCACTGGCTTCCCACACTCAAATGATTTATGACCTATTTCCCCACACTTATAACACTTAATGGGACCCGAACCTCCTCCTCCAGATCTCTTCTCAAAATTTCCCCTATGCTTGCCCTTATCAACAGGTGTCACATAAGGTCCACTTCTAACTTGTTATTTTCCCCTCCTCTCATTCAAACTTTTGTAATGTGTAGAACGAGCCCTGCTATCTTCCTCGAAGATTCTACAACATTCCGTCAAATCCGAAAACCTTCTTATCCTTTGATATCCCACAGCCTGTTTAATCTCAGGACGCAAACCATTCTCATATTTAATACACTTTGAGAACTCAGTAGTAATCGCAGCATAGTGAGGATGGAATTGAACCAACACCACGAACTTAGCAGTATAGTCCACCACGGACATACTACCTTGTTTCAATTCAAGGAACTCCATCTCCTTCTTCCCTTTCACACTTTCAGGGTAATACTTCCTTAAGAACTCAGTACGAAATAAATCCCAAGTTACCTCTTCATCATCCACCTCAAGAATTTGACGCATACCGACCCACCAATCATCGGCCTCTTCTTTAAGCATGTGAGACCCAAGCCTCACCTTATTCTCTTCCGCACAGTCCATGACTCTGAAGATCCTTTCAATCTCTTTAAACCAAAATTGAGCACCATCGGGATCAAATCTTCCTTTGAAAACTGGTGGTTGATTCTTCCTGAACTCGTCATTAGCATTCACATTCGGCGCACCTTGCACCGCCCTAGCCATTGCTTCCAAAGTAGCAGCCATCACATTGTCGTTTCTACCAGCCATATTCTAATCATTCCCAAAAATAACAACAAAGTTAAACAACAATTCAAACAATACGACAACAAGACAGACACAACTGACTCAACTCTGGCTCTGATACCACTTAATGTAACACCCCCTTTCTATACCCCCAAATAATCAAATAAATCATTTAGGTACATATTAAAAATTTCGTCAGAGTATAATTATAACATGGCATAAAAGAGGCATGTCACATCTAACACAATTATGCAACATACAACACCTGCTCAATATTGATATGCAACAGTGGGGTAACTTGCAACAGAGGAACTTAATCCTTACACCCACATCTCAAATGTTTAGAATAAAAGCGGAAAATCTAAACATTGAATAACAACAAACATATACACATATATACATGAATCATCAACTATTCTCCACCAACATCATACATGTTTACATAAACTCTCATCAGCAAGATACATATACACATGTATCACAAAAGAATCACAGCCATCCTAGCTACCCGGTGCTACATATCAGAGCCGACAGACCAAAAGAATGAAGACACGCTCCACCAAAAAGACCACCAGCATACCTACTCTGCAATGCCTCATAGAGCATTATACAACAGCAGAAGGGTGAGAAATATTATCATAATAACAATGTATATAATTATATATATATACATAAAAATACACGTTTCCACGTTCTCACCACAATTCATCCCAATTTACTCATATACATTACAATGTATATATACACAAGCCAAGCATATTTATCATGCACACTTTCACTATCCTTATCAAACCACATAAACATACATAATTATGTTTACTCATCAATTCTCAATCACAAAGATGATAGATGCAAATCATAGAGACCGATTCACGACTCTATGCAAATGCAATGCGGTACCGACTCAATCATCTCAAGTTCACTCAGGAACTTCTACTGGAACCATCGCTCGTTACCAAAGTAACTCCCCGTCGGGCCTACGATGTTCACCCATTGCTCACACCCCACATGGGCACACAATGTTTATGGATCGCTCACACCCCACCTGGGCACACGACCCGATCGCTCACACCCCACACGCGGGCACACGATCTGATTGCTCACACCTCACCTAGGCACACAATCCGATTGCTCACACCTCACATAGGCACACAATCATTCATAATCATCGCTCACACCTCACATAGGCACACGATGTTACTACGGATTCTCATTAGAATCGCTCAACACAAGAATGTATTTCATGATGCTTCACATGCAAAATGACACAAGACATTCTTGAAAAGCATACATATTCACAATATATTCATGCATTCATCTCATACAATCACATACAATCTACATACATTCACATCAATGTACTATTGTACGATTCGCATTCAAACACCCAGTCAAAACGGTAAAAGTCGCTAAATAGCACTATTCCCGACTTTCCGACATAATAAAATTAGCCAACAGTTCCCACACCATCATAATCATAAAGTACAGCTCAATAGCTTTCCAACGACATAAAGAACGCCTAAATCGGAGTTACGGTTCGAGAATTATGAATTGTTAAAAGAAAAGAAATTATTTTTCAAAAACAGAACAACCGCCCGGCGAAACGTGCTTCGCCTCTGTTTCGCCCGGCGAAGCACAGGCGACACCAAATCCCCAAAATAATTCAAAGAGGCAGAAGCTTGGCACCTCTGCACCTCTCGAACCGCCCGGCGAAAAGGATGCATCGCCCGGCGCTCAGGACCTTTCGCCCGGCGCTCAGCATCAGAAGCAGAAAAATTCTGCTGCGTGAACACTGTTCCACACCTCCAATTTTTCCCATTTTCTTCCCCAAATCATTTCCAACAGCAAAACAATTACTAGCAGTGGTTCATACACACATATAGATCATACAACACAATTTATATCGATTTCTATCCGCGAAAACATCGATTTCTACCATTTTCTACACAAATGGGTTTAGTTCCAAAACTCATGAAAATCAACAAAATCAACAATACAATCATACATAATCATACACATTGCTAAGATAACAACATTTCACACCCTTACCCGGATTCCAACTTGCTATGTGATTGATCTTGATGAATTTTCCTAGTTTTCCTCTTTTCCTCTTCTTTTCTCTTCCTCCTCTTTCTTTCTCTTCTTCTTTTCTCTAATTCCCTTTTCTTACTATTTTTCCTTTCTATCTCTTTTCTTTCTATTTCTTTCTTTTCTATTTCTTTCTCTCATTTTCCAAACAATCAATTAATTCATTTTTCTCACCGATTCTAATTCCACTTAATTTCTAATTTATCATTAATTGAGAAAAGTCTAAAATACTCTCCATTCCAATTTCCCCAAAAACTCTCAAAACGATAAAATAACATTTAACACACCAAATTCACAATTAAAATAATTTATCATCCAATTAAAATAAAAGACTCCACATAATTGGAAAATAATCAAAATCGGGGCGTTACAGTAACCGCCCAGCTCATCGAAATCGTCATCATCGTCAACACCCTCATGTGTTGGGTGATCACCCTCGAGAACAGGAACAGCAACAGGGGAGCGAGGAGGAGCAGCTGATGGAGCTGTAGTCTCCCGACGACGCCTGCGTGCGGGCTGGGACCCTGATGAACTAGCAGTAGAATCCCGACGCCTCCGAGATGTGGATGGCTGTGGTGTAGGATGTTCCTCAGCTGTAGGGGCTACCCCAACTCCCTCTGCGTCGGAAGCCTCGGCTGTAGACTGCATCTGCTCACGTCGGACAGATGCGTGCTGAGCTGTCCGTCCATGTATGGTACGATCGTCTCTGCCAGCCATCTAATCTGCAAAGCATAATAAATAAATTAAATTTTGTTTAAAAACAATTAAACAAAAACAAACAAACAAGCAAAATTTAAAAAGGAAAAAAAAATAGTCTTCCGGATGTGCACATCCGGAAGGACTCCGAATTTTAAACGTTAGGTATTTCCGGATGTGCACATCCGGAAACACTAAACGTTTCAATATTTCCGGATCTGTACATCCGGTACGTATTTTGAAGTTTAAAAACGGCACTCATGGCCACTGTAACAACCAAAAGGGCATTTTTATGACCTGATCGTCCGTTTGAAGCAGTAAAAATGACCTACATTGTCTCTAACCTATGTTATTCATACAACCTAACAATTTCTACACCTAAATATCTACTCTAAATCGATTACTCGAAAATTACTCCGAAACTCTAAAATTTGAAAACTTACCGATTAAAATGTGATACGGAGGATTTGGAGTGTGTTGATCGTTGTAGTAGTTGCTCTGCGCCAAACTCGAGTGGAAAAAATCGAGATTTGTGGTGATTGAAAATTTGAGAGTTTGAGAGAGTTTGAGAAGGAGTGGAAATGGAAAGGTGAATAATGAGGGGGAAGAACGTCTGGCGCGAACTAATAAGAAATACTTCCGGATGTGCACATCAGAATTGTTTCCGGATATGCATATCCGGAACACTTCAGCGTTTTTTAAAAATTTGGTGCGTCCGGATGTGCACATTCGGAATATAGGGGCAAAAAAATAATTTTACGTGGTGCCTAAGAAACTTGGGTGGTGCATTAAGAAATTGCCAAAATTATTCTCTATATGTGTGTTGAAGATTTAAGTTCCAATCACTTGGTTTATATTTATGATCTTCATGACGACAATCTCATTTCAAGCAAGTGGAATCTACTCAGGGATGTATATTGCACTCTAACTAATGTATAACTAAGTGCATTATTCTCAATTCTCATGCAGTAACTGCTATATTGACTTGAAAATATTTTACCACAACTTTGACTCATGAAGAATAAGAATCATGTCATTTGCTTAAGCCTCATTAGAGGAAACCCATGTATGATCCACTTTCCAAAGCTACCACCTGCCACTATCAATTTTCTCCCAAGAAACATTTTACAACAAATAATCACATTTTCAAATGTAATAAATTTTAATTCTATATAGTGTTCGTCTTATACGCCCTTAAAAACGACTTTGTTGCATAAATTAAAATTTTGCCACAAGCAAGGCTTGAACCAATGGGGGTTTGTCCCATCCAGGCTGTTCCGGTTTCGCTGTCGGCTTCTTCCACTCTTTAATGAAATATCTGTTTCCATCAAAAAAAAAAAAAAAAAAAACCACCACATGAGCTATTTGTCTATTGTTAAGTAATTCCAAATGTTTCACAGACTCGACTGACTTTCCAATCCAACAAATGAAAATTGAGATATCCCTTGACCTTAACTAGCCATCAATCCAAAACATAGTGGACACATTGCCTTATAGATAATCCCTCCTTTCTCCAAATCAATTCTAGGATTTTAGAATTTTAAGGACAATGTTAAGTAAACCTTGATCAAATAGCTAATTAAATTTATACGCTATTAATTGAAATGGTCTAGTTAATATTTTGATACATTTTGAATAAAAAATATTTTAACATATTATTAATTATTTTATATTACTATAATTTTAAAAATAATCTTAGAATCTTTAAGATAATGACACTTATCGAAATCCTAGAGGAGACGAAGAAAAACATTGTTTGTGAATACACATACTCATGGTTGTCCCTATAGTTTCGTGGACACTCCTTGATACCTTCTCAACTCAACCAGCTATTAAGACTTCGGATGCTCCCCCTAAGCAACAGAAAACCGTCACAAATGATGTTAATAATGTATGCAATATACCTAACAGTCAACTTCCAATGCCATGTGTTAAAGGCGACATGATATCTATTATTTTATCAGAAGTAGAATACATATTGGGTGTTGAATCATGTACGCACAATTTTCATGGTCGGGTAGTCTGGCCCAAAGATTCCTCATTTATAACACTTGTAGCTCAGAAAGCCAATTTCATAAATCCATGGAAATCTATTGGTAAATAGGGAATCAAAAGGACTATTTAGAGTTTTCTTTTTCCTCTCTAAAAGATGTTAGAAGATTTAGGTCTATTAACCTTGGCTTCCTCAAATTCTTTCCATGGAGCAGAGACTTTAACCTAAGCCATTTGAAGTAAAACCTCTACTCAGGTTTGGGTGAGAATACATGGATTTCCCCAAGAATATTTGAGACCAAGAATATTATTTGCCATTGCGAGTAACATTGGGACCCCTCTATGCACTGACTCTGCAATAAATAAAGGAAGTTTTGCTAGACATTTTGCCCATTTCACGAGGGTCTTGGTGGAATTGGACATAATTACTAATAAGTTGATATATAAGATTCTAAAAGAATGGCAAGGTTATGCTTTTTCTGTTGAATTTGAATATGAAAATGTCCCTAATTTATGCTCATTGTGTAACACCATTGGTCATAGATATGAAGCCTTCAACAGGAGGAAGTTGGATGAAGATCCACACCCTAAGCATGATAAGAAAAAGAAAGAGATTAAGAAAATCTATAAGCAAGTGGGTATCACCATTATTTATGATGTATTGCAATTTGAAAATGAAAATAGTTGTGGTGAATGCTCAACCAGTTGAAGAAGCAACCCACAATCCTGGAGAACAAAGTGGTATAAAAACAATAGTTAAAAAAGAATAAACTGTGGTTGAGGAAGAATCGGTACCTGAATATAAATTGATAAATATTTAGAACACATTGTTCTTATGCAACATGAGAATGGTGGCCACTCTAACTCATCCATTGAATTAAAGTTTGTTGATGCTACTCTTGGTGTGCAAGAGGTGGTTCCACCTGAAAAGATTTCCATTGGTATGGTGAGGCAGAGGGATGAGGAGTTCCTGACCATATCTTGGGACAATATGGCTAACCAAGAAATTGAGATTAAATCTGAAGATAATAGTGAAGAATTCCAACTTGTGAGATCAAGGAAGAAGAAAAATAATCAAAGGAAAAATGCGCATATAACCATTTTAAAATCTGGTAAGAAAAAATCTTACACGTGAAGTGCATATATTGGAATGTGAGAGGTATTTCCAACCCTTTTACTAAATTAGCTATCAAACAGTTCATTCTTAAGAATATACCCCTTTTCATATTTGTAGGCTGTAGCTGAACCTTGGATGATATTCATAATGTTTGCCATAAACTGGCTTAGGAGACTCCATCTAAAAATGGTTCTTGTTAATAATAGAGGTAGCCTTGACCCAAAGCTTTAGTGTTTTTGTGACTCTGACCTCACCCATAACATTTTGGCCATTGAGGATCAGTTCATTTCTTTTACAATCAAGCTTCAAGACAAGATTTTTGGGTTCGTTGCAGTTTATACATCAACCAATTATGTAACTAGAAATGGTCTTTAGAATAATCTAACACACTGAATAACATAGATGTTCCTTGGTATCTTTTTGGAGCCTTTAACACAATTTTATGGGATCACAAATATTTAAAGATCTGGGCCGGCCTAAATAATTCGGAGGTCTTGTTTAAATCTTAAAAATAATGCTTCGAAAATAAAATGCAAAATAAAAATTAAGATGAAAATTGTTTTTGTTTAAGAATTTAATTAAAATGCACCGACAGTGTAAAAGAATTTTATACAATCAGTTAATAATAAATGTTGAATGTTGGAAGAAATTTGACTTTTATTTTAACTACCTATAAAATAATGCAAATGGATAATGATGATGAATTGAGAGTGTACAATTTTTTACAGTGAATGGATATAACAATTAATTTTTTCTTAAATTGTAAATAACATTATAAACTAAAAACAAATATGAATAACCGACATGTATAAATATATTTTTTTTATAAGATTTGTCTATTTATAATTTTTTTACCACCAAATTAATCATAACGCGTGTCAACTCACACTAATATTTACAATTTTACATATTAAAAATTGATTTGCAATTACGAGATTTTTAAAATTTTAAGGCATTAGTTAAAGATCTAATTGAAAACACTTATAAATTTTATTAAGAGTTAATATAATAATATGAAAGAAAGATAAGTTAGTAAGAAATATTATAAAAGATTACGAATAATAAATTAGACAAGATGAAATTATTTATTTAATTGTAATAATTTAATTAAAAATAATAATATTTATTTTAAATTTTAAATGATATTGAAAGAAACTATTTTATCTTTGTGAAATACAATTCTTGTCAAAACCAACTCTGACCACTTCCTTTTTTTTTCTTCTAGATTTCGACTGTCATGATGCAAAATTCATTTCACAATTTAGATTCCTTCAAATGCGGAGCCATCATTCTAGATGTGAAGATGTCATCGCCTCTTCCTGGTGCACACAAAGGTTATGAGTTTCCCTATGCATGTTCTCAATAAGAGGTTCCAACTCCTAAAACCCAATCTCAAGCTTAAAAGAAAGAACACTTTTGGTAATGTAAAGGATAATATGGACATTATTAAGTCCAACCTCAAAGATATTCAACACCATATTGTGTCAATGGGCCACTCAGACTTGCTTGCAGATCAACAAAAGAGTGCTCGGTGCAAATTGGATCAGGCCCTTAACTTATAAGAGATTTTTTGGAGAGATAAAACTAGAGTTACGTGGCATGTTAAGGGAGAAAAAAATAGGTTTAATTAGTTCTGGAGTCCCTTAAATAAATTTCAGATTTCATTTTAGTCCCTTATTTAATAAATGTAACATTTTAGTCCCTTAAAAACCATTATGTTAGTCAAATTAATCCTTTCTGTTAAATGTTAAGAAAAACCGTTAAGTTTGGCTGATGTGGCATGATAGCGTGGCCAAAATCAAAATAATAAGTCAACAATTTCGTTAAAGGACTAAATTGAAACCTTATAATTAGTTAATGAATCAGATTTAGACAATAACTAGAATTTTATATCAACATAATCTTGAATTTAATGACATTAAATTATAATTTTGTTACATTCTTTTATTCAAACCAAAATCATTAAACTAAAATGAAATTAAACATATTCTAAAATGACATAAGATATATATAGACACAACTGTGTACACAAACACCACTATAAATTTTCATCCCTTTTAAAGAGTTCTTTTCTTCTTTGAAATTGACTGAGGTAAAAAGAGTGCACACCACGTTCCATATCATAAACACATGAACACTGAATACAAAAACTTAAACCAACATAACTATAATGAAATAACTTCAGTCACATGTTGTAATGTCAAAAATACATCCTGCACACCTCTTTCAACTATAAATCATTTTAATTATTACAAAATCATTTACAGATTTCTATAAAACAATATCTCAAAGACTTCACATTTGTGTACTCCTTGTTTTGCTGCAGCCCAAGTATCTTCATACACAAAAGAAAAAAAAATCAAATTAAGTTATATATACAGTAAATACATTTTCTTGCAAACACCAAAAATTGAAATGCATTTCTCTCTATTGGTATAATATATATACAGTAAATACACAATAGACAACAACTAACCGCGAGAGCCTTCGCAGAATCACCCTCCGTCAATATCAAGGTACACTTTTCAGAGTTTCTTCCACCAGCATCATTGATATCCTCAAGCTTTACAATCCCACGAATCCTCTGAGTCTTAGTTCCATCAGTTTTTTTCAGATCTTTACTTTGTTTAAAATCTTCCCATGACAAGAGGGTGTCCACTATTCCAGATTTTTCAACTGCATATATTTACAACATGTGAGTGTAAAAAACATTACCTCAAATTGATCCAATTACAAACAACAAATGATGCATTACTAACCATCCTTAAGCATTGATTCTGGAACATCACACTTAGAACCAAAACTAGCTTGTCTAGTTGTAAGTGTTTCCTTAGTTTGAGAATCAAAAGCAGAAGGTTTATTCCAGATTTAAGAGAAAAGGGGTAACGGCTAGGGTTTAGATAAGAGAGAAGAAGATTGTTTTATAATACGATTAAAATGTAGATAAATAATGTTTAATAAATTACAATAATTCCATGTCAACATAAGTAATATTACCTGGAATGTCACGTCGTCCAAGTTAACGGCTTTTAACAAAATTTAACAGAAAGGACTAATGTGAGTAAAAGAATGTGATTTGAGGACTTAAAAGGAACGTTTATTAAATAAGGGACTAAAGTGAAACTTGAAATTAAGTTAAGGGACCAAAGGATGCATTAAGCTAAAAAAATACATATTTTTCCATAGGGTGGCCAAGATAAAAAAATGCAACGATGTTGATTCACTCCATCAAAGTGGATAACCAGGTGATCGTAGACAAGGAGCATATAACAAACCATATGGCGGAGTACTATCAGCATCTTTTTAATAGTATTTCTATTTTATAGGACTTGAGCTTAATGGAGAAGGTAATCCTTAGTCTTGTCAATTAACAAACTAATACTCTCCTGACAATGCTTCCTACCATGGAAGAGACACACAATGTAATGTTGAACCTGAAAAAGAAAGTGCTTTTATTCAGAAATCACTTCATTTACCTTGATTGATTAACACTATCCCAACAATCAATCCCAAATTCAATTTTTGATTTTCTCTGATTTCTTCAAAAATACCAATAGTCACCTTTAACATACCCAACTTCACACTGCTAGGATTCCTTTCACACAACAGACTCAAATATCTGAATTGCTCGATTAACTCCAGTTCTTGAACCATAAGCATCGATATATGCAACAACTTTCTACTTAAAGCATCAGCTACGACATTGGTTTTACCAGGATGTAACTCAAACCAAAATCAGAACCCTTCACAAATTCGAGCCACCTCGTCTGCCTCATATTCAACTTTTTCTGAAAAAAAAACTACTTCAAACTCTTGTGCTCACTAAAAACTTCAAATCTGTAATCAAACAGACAATGCCTCCAAAATTTTAACACAAATATCATGTCTGCCAACTCTAGATCATGCGTAGGATAATTCCTTTCATGAACTTTCAACTGTCTCAAAGCATAAGCCATAACCTGACCATTCTGCATCAACACACCACCTAGACCTATCTTCGAAGCATCACAATACACAATAAAGGATTCACTTGGACTTGGAAAAATTAAAATTGGAGTAGTTGTCAACTCTCATGAGTTCCTGGAAACTCTCCTCGCACTGCACATCCCAATCATAAGCTTGACCCTTACGAGTAAACTAAGTTAAAGGCAATCCCAAATTCAAAAATCCTTCACTAAACCTCCTGTAATAACCAGCCAAACCCAGAAAAACTTTTGATCTCAGTAACGGACTTAGGAGTTTCCCATTGTAACACATCATCGACCTTCGATGGATCAACAACAATACCACCACTAGAAATCACATGACCAAGAAAAATCACACTTATATTACTTCACTTAGATAACTTCTCATGCAACTTTTTTTCTTTCAAGGTCTGCAACTGCAACACAACCTTTAGATGCTCCACATGCTCTTCATAAAAGTTAGAATATATCAAAATATCGTCGATGAACACAACCACAAACCGATTTAGATAAGGATGGAAAATCCCATTCATATATTCCATAAACACACATGGTGTAGTAGACACACCAAACGACATCACAGAATACTCATAGTGACCATATCTCAATCTGAAAGCTGTCTTCGAAATATTGTCTGACTTCACACAAATCTGATGATAACTTTCCCGCAAATTAATCTTACTGAATACACAAGCACCAACCAACTGATCTATCAAATCATCAATTCTCGGAAGAGGATACTTATTCTTGATAGTAACCTTGTTCAGCTATCGATAGTCAACACATAACCTCGTGCTACCATCTTTCTTCTTAACTAACAACATTGGCGCTCCCCAAGGCGAAACACTCGGTCGAACAAACTTTTCTCTAGTAGATCCTCTAACCGTTTCTTCAACTCACTCAATTCTAAATCAAACATTCGGTATAACGCAACCGACACAAGACTAGTACCGGGGGTACTAAGTCAATGGCAAACTCAACCTCGCACTCAGATGGAAAATCACTAATGTCATATGAGAACACTTCAGGAAACTCACACATAAGAGGTAGATTAACAATCATTCTTTCGCTTACCCCTCTCAAGGATGTGAATAACATGAACATTTGAACACCCTTTATCAAGGACATCCCTACCTGTCTCATGGTCTTGAAACCCGACTCCGCACTCTCCTCGGATTCAACAAACTTCATTGATTTATCAAAGCAATTGATATGCACATGGTTAAACACCAACCAATTCATTCCTAGAATAACATCGAGTTGACTTAGAGGAAAATAGACTAAGTCAATCCCAAAATATATACTGTAAATTATCAAAGGACAATTCACACACACCAATGAAGTAGTCTTTGAACCATTAGTTGGGGTATCAATGATGAAATTCTGGCACAGATATCAGATGTCCTACACAGATGTTGAGACACTGATATCCAACACAATGAACAAGATAGCAATAATAATAACAATGCAGAAAGTAAATAACACAGTGATATGTTTACCCAGTTCGGATCAACAATCCTACTATGGGGGCTACCAAGCCAGGGATGAAACTAATATACGATAGTATTAATTCACAGATCATACAATAACCAAACCCTGTTATAATCTGTTCACTTAATCACTACCCTTCCTATGACTTCTACCTAAGACTCACCTAGGTATGAGGCCCTCCTCAAATCCCTCTACAACCACAACCCGTGATTGGTTTCTTTCCACACAAGTAACAAACCGAAAGTCACACTTTCAAAACACACAATTCTCAATACTTCAAAGCTTATGAGAATTGACACACAAGAAACTCAATGCTTAAAAGCTTATGAGTAACTGACAGAACTTACAACACAAAAACCAGTCCTTATACTGTTATCAGAATGATACCAGTTAGGCTCACAAATAACACACGAAAACCCTAACAAAAACACACGTAAGTTCCACACATAAACTAGGTTTACACCAGTCAATATATAGCATTAAATCTGGACTGAATTGGGCTTCAAAAACGCAGCAAATAGTCTGCTCACAAATCTGCAAAATAAACTCCAACATAATAGGTCTCCAATCTAAAGTTTCCTAATATGTCTCCATAATTAGAAACAGCTGAAAATCCGAAAAACAAACATATAAACACAATCCAAAAATGCTTTGGATGCCACATAGGATAACCAAATATTCACAGAATATTCAGTAACAAATCTCAGCAACAGAATCTTCTTTTAAACTGAATCCAGACACGATGTCCAATGAGCAGGTATGGGACATCTTCATTCGACATGTTGAGTGCATCAAATTAGAACATCTTGTTTCAACATCTTGCTGCTAGAAAAAGTTTTAGCAAAATAAATGCCAACCACATAATCAATGAAATAACAATCTCCCCTTTTGGCTTATTTTGGCTAAAACTACACACCAAACAAATCTTGTAAAGAAGCACAAGAAAAAATCCATATCGGAGACAGCAGCGAAATACCAACACACAACACACATAGCAGCAAAAAAAATAGCATAGCAACACTCCCCTTCAACTGCATACAACATCATAGCAGCACTCCCCTTCAACTGCATACAACACACAGCACACAAAAAAAACTCCCCCTTAACTGCAGCAACCCAAACATTCCACATTCTCCCCTTCAACTGCAGCACCAGCACAAGCACACCACACACAAACATACTACTCCCCCTTTTTAGCCAGAAATATGACAAAGGCAAGTAGAACAGTTAAAACACAACAAAGGTTAAAGTTCAGAAGAGATACATAGAAAAGCTATTCTAGGTGTTCAGTCAAAAACAAGAAAAAATCTTCTGCAGAAATTATGCCATTATTCTGCAGCACCATCATCGTCAGATTCTGCAATGTCTTCACTCTCTCCATCAGCAACAGCATCAGTATCAGTATCACCACTCCTAGATCCTGAGTCATCTGAACTCTGTTCACATTCTCTATCAGATTCTACAGAGGCATCACCTTCAGCAGTTCCTTGGTCTTTACCAGCTGTCCCAGCAGAAGCATTCCTTTTCTCCATGAAGGTTTTGATTAACTGTTCAAGTTTGGCCTTCCGAGCAGTGTCTCTTCTGATGGAATCTTCCAGTTCCTTGCACGTTGCTTGCAGCTGTGCAATGACTTCATCATCAAGATTAGCATGACTGGAAGTCTGAGAAGATGTCCCAACAATGTCTGAGACATGTGCTCCACCAAGTAACTTGTAGTGTAGGGACAGATGAGGTTTTCTTTTTAGCGCAGTGTCACTCCTTAACACAAGATTAGGACACTGATCTAAAATAACACCACAGATCAAGGATGGGAAGCAAATAGGCATCTTGACAGCAGTTGAACTTGCTTGTTTCAGAATCTGTTCAAAGATGTATGACCCAAAATCAAAAGAAACCTTTTTCCCGATAGCATAAATGAATCTACCAAGTATGGAGGAAATAGTAGATGTGTGATTGGTAGGAACCCAATTCACAACAGCAATCCTGTGGAGGATGACATATTTAACACTCAGTTTTCCAGATGGCAGCTTTTCTTCATTTGGCCAGTGTTTAATACAACCACCTGTAATCTCCTTGCATACTGCATTGTCTGTAACCTCTAACTCAGGTTGAGGTTCCTTACACCTGCCCAGATAGTTGTTGATAACTTCAGGAGAAAAAGTGAGAGCTTCTCCTCTCACAGACACTTTTCTGAGGTTGTTACCCCTGTTCTCATCACACTCTTCAGGTATATTCACCACAAATTCCTTGACTAGATTCTCATAGCAGGGTCCTATCTTGGACACAGTTCTCATCAATCCAGCAGCTGCAATAAGATCCATGATTCTTTATACTTATCGAAATCCTTCCCCAACTCTCTCTCCAGAGCAATCCTCCTTTGATCCACAATTCTCCATCTATCTGCATTTCTCATAGAACTTTCAGCATAAGTCTTTTTGCAGGTAGAGGTTTTCATACCAATGATGTCTTGAACATCTGTTGCAACTTCATAGTCAGACTCACTATGATCAGTGATTTTTCTCTTCTTAGTGGGCACAACAACCTTACTCCATTGTTTAGGAGGCCCTGCTCGAACTCTTCCCTCCCCACCTCCAGATTTTCCATGCAGTTTCGAAGACTTTGAGCCTTCACTTATCACAGTTTTCTCTCTTCTTCTCTTAATTTTCCTTAGCATTCCAGCAATAGGTTCCTCATCAGAAGTGAGGTCATCAACATTAATAACATCACCAGTCTTTCTTACATCAGCTTTCTTTTTACTCCTTCTTTCACGGTCCACATGCATGAGAACACCATCATCAGTCCTATCAGTAGGGCTGCTATTGATATTTCCTGTCACGGATATTGGAACATCAGACCCGACATCTTTCTCAACTCCACTCAGAATCGTGGCGACAAACCTCCTAAGTTCCTTATCCTTTTTGACAACATCATCATCAGTGGAATTCTTGTTTACACCACATGATTTAGTATCCTTCTTCTTCTCAACTAAACCAGACTTAGACCCCTTTTCTGACACGTTTTTCCTAGGGCTTATTTGATCAGCATACAAACTAGTCATGGAGTGAACTTTATTCCTAGGTGAAAAAGGTTTAGACTTCTTACTAGGAATATTGACATTCGTTGTGTGAGAAGCTTTCCGTTTTCCTTTAGGGTCAGCCGGTACAACGTTCAAAGGAGCAATATCAAGCACAAGATCAGAGAGGTTGATCATTCGCAGTGATTCATCATCTCCAGCATTGGTTCGAGGAGATCCTGAGTTATCAAAGGAGCCATGATGTTGAGACATTTTTGATTGATCACACGGTACAATATTGAGAATGTTAGGAGAAAACCCTAATACTCGTGAACTTTGGAGAGAAAGGGCAAGAGGAATTTTTATAGAATAAGTTTGCTGTAGGTAGAGTATGTTTGCCTGCCTATTTATACTTTTGAGGACTGGGCCCAGAGAAGCGCGGTATCCACAGACTTTGAGCACCCGATTCGCCTCAAGAGTGCATTCACCAAATTCTCCTTCTAAATTTACCCTGCTGACATACTTACCAAGTTTAATCTTATTATTACAGTTCACCATGCACACATTATGGGTAGCTTTACAATTGATCAGCACCTGTTCTAACTCAATAGTCTTTCCAACAACTTTCTTAGTCTCCAAGCATATTGCAGTGTTCTTAGAACT
Organism: Lathyrus tuberosus; assembly: GCA_022829125.1. Lineage (NCBI taxonomy): Eukaryota > Viridiplantae > Streptophyta > Magnoliopsida > Fabales > Fabaceae > Lathyrus > Lathyrus tuberosus. Next base: position 400,348 of record JALAZF010001005.1, on the reverse strand, counting down.
CCACAGATAACAATTATCTGATGCTCTTTCGCCTCTCATGATAATCTTACCCTTCTCATTTGTTATCAAACATTCAGCATTGGTAAAGTTGACCTTGAGACCTTGATCACATAGTTGACTTATGCTTATCAAGTTTGCATCTAAGCCTTCAACAAGTAATACCTCCTCCAGATTGGGTTGACCTGTACAGTCCAGTTTTCCAACACCTATTACTCTCCCTTTTGATCCATTACCAAAGGTCACATAGTTAGTGGAATGAGACTTAACATTTGACAGACATCCCTTGATACCCGTCATGTGCCGGGAACATCCACTGTCAAAGTACCACTTTTCCCTTGCAGAGACACTGAAGGACTTATGAGCTATGTGTTCTTCCACAGTACTCTTGGGAGTCCACACTTTCGTTACTCCAACCCACTCTTGCTCCCTACTAGACTGTAATCCAGTCTTGGGGTAGCCATATAATCTGTAGCAGAAGGGTTTTATATGGCCAAACCTTCCACAATAGTGGCATTTCCATCTTTGATTCTTTCTTCTTGTGAAATTCTTCTGATGTCTATAAGGATGTTGCAACATGTTATATGACATCTTTAATTTTTTCTTATATTGAGCAGGTGTCACTTCAGGCCGTTTTCCCTTGTCCATCTCACTGGAACTTTCAAACCCAAGACCACTAACATCTCCAACATCTCTCCCTGACTTCAGAATCTCATCAAGCACATCAGAGCTACTATTAAGCATTCTGACTGTCTTGATAACATTATCCAGTTTTGAATTCAGAACAACCACTTCACTTTTCAGATCAGAGATAGTAGCTGATAAGTGCAAAATGTACCTGTTTTTGTATATATGTTTTGTTGCACTTATCGTTGCTTTTTGTTAAATATCATACGAATAAACCCTGTTTTGTTTATAAATGCGTATAGTTACATTTTAGTGTATATATTGCGTTTCGTGTAAATATCATTGAGTTTAATTGATTTTATCTCATTTTTGTAGGTATTTAAGCAGTGGGATTTTGCCATTGTTGTATAGAGCATTGAATAAGCTTTCCAACGCTTCGAACCGGGCGAAAAACGGAATTACGGTTCAAAAGTTATGAAGAAAATAAGCTTTGGATTTTCGAGCATGCTTTGAGCGCGCTGAGCGCGCTCCAAGCCCCAGGAAGCATGCTTGGAGCGCGCTGAGCGCGCTCTAAGCCCCCAGAAAGAGATACTTACAGTAGGTTGCGCGCTGAGCGCGCTCCAAGCCCGCTAAGCGCGCTTTTTAGGGCGGTTTAAATTCAAAAACGCGCGCTGAGCGCCCGTAGCGCGCTGAGCGCGGTCTGCGACTTTGACAGCAATAAATATAGTGAAAAAACACATTTTTTGGGATGGTTTTGGGTATTTTTTGCTCCCAACTCCATCAAACTTCATTTTTCTTGTAGATTAGCTTAGAAAACATCATTGGATCTTGCATTTGGATGATCCGGAGTGGAATCTCTCGTCGATCGGCGCCGACAAACCGTGAAATGTTTGGTTCCTCTTCTCTCTTCTCTTTGTAATTTCTTTTGTTGGGTTTGTATATGCTTTTACTTTGATCCTATGTATATTTTTCGCCCATGGCGTTATATGAAATTTGCTTTACAAATCTCTATTGGTGATTGTCTCTGATTTTTGCTTTATGCGCGGGGTTTGGGTCGTGTTAGAGATAAACTTCACAAACTTCGATTAGGGGTGATTATCTGTTAGTTTCTGAATGCTAGAGATAGATTTAGGGCTAACAATCCGTAAGGGTTTTGAAACTTAATGACGTCCGTGTCTCGAGGCTTCGTGCGCGAGAGTGACGAAGAGAGTGATACGGGTGATTTCTCAACTCAGTGTGCCAGAGATGGACATTGTTGTGAGCGATACCGGGTGATATTGAGGAGTATTGTAAGTTGAGTGTAATTGGTCGGTAAGTTTAAGTCTGTGATGAGTCAAATATATACACGCCTGATAAGTTTGTCTGTTTGAAGAATGAATTAGTTTTTATGTTTTTATTTACTTTTCTGTTATTTACTTTAAACCCATTTTAATCCAAACTCATAAACTTAGAAATTGTCGAACGGCAGTTCAGTAGCACCGATCTCTGTGGACACGATAAATTCCCGGAAAAATACTTTCAAATCTTTTTGCTTGCTTGCCCCTATACCGCAACCAACAGTAGCCAAATGCTCTACCTTTTCAGCTTTTAGATGAGCAATAACTTTCTTTTGTTCTTCTTTCTGCTGACATATTTCTTCACTTTTAATGCATAAGTTCTTATAGGAAGCAACTAGCTCTTCAAAAGTAAGATCTTCACTGACTGACTCTTCATCAGACTCACACACACCTGTTAATACTGTAACCCTCTTTCTAGACTTCTCATCAGTTTCAGTTTTAGAGTCATCTTCTGACCATGAGACTGATAGCCCCTTCTTTTGCCTCTTGAGATATGTGGGGCACTCAGATTTTATGTGCCCAAAACCTTCACACTCATGACACTGAGCTCCTCTCCCTTGGTTGGAATTATCTTCAATACTGGTATTTCTCTCAGCATTATGGTTTTTACTGATGTCAGATGGCTTGTCCCTAATATTTGATCTTGACTTCCAATCCATCCTTCTGAGCACTTTGTTGAATTGTTTGCCAAGTAACACCAGATCTTCTGAGAGGCCTTCATCTCTGTCCAGATTACCTTCTCCTTCTGAATCACTTGCCTTTGACACAAAAGCAATACTCTTCTTCTTTTCAGTCTTTTCACTGATCCCCAATTCAAATGTTTGAAGTGATCCCACAAGTTCATCCACTTTCATCTTATCAATGTCCTGCGCTTCCTCTATAGCAGTCACTTTCATGTCAAATCTCTTAGGTAGAGATCTGAGGATTTTTCTGACCAGTTTGCTGTCAGACATCTTTTCCCCCAGGGCACTTGAGGCATTTTTTATCTCAATGATGTTCATGTGAAAATCATGAATGCTCTCATCTTCCTTCATCTTTAAATTTTCAAACTTGGTAGTGAGAATATGAAGTTTTGACATCTTCACCTTTGAAGTCCCTTCATGAGCAACCTTCAAGACCTGTCAGGCCTCTTTTGCAATGGTGCAGTGTTCAATCAACCTGAAGATATTTTTGTTAACACCATTAAACAACGCATCCATGGCTTTGGAGTTTCCCAATGACCCTTTGTAATCTGCATCATCCCTGTCTTCCTCTTCCTTCACCACATCAGTAGATTTACCTTCTCCATCTCTAACATTTGGGGGTTCCCATCCTTTTATAACAGCTTTCCATGCTTGATCGTCCATGTATTTGATGAATGCTATCATCCTCGGTTTCCAATAGTCATAGTTGGAACCATCAAGCAGAGGTGGTTTGTTCAAAAATCCTCCATCCTTGTCCATTGAACCAGAAAGTACCTTCCCTGAATCTCACCCAGAACCAAACAAGGGTGCAAGCTCTTGATGCCAATTGAAATTCTGGCACAGATATCAGATGTCCTACATAGATGTTGAGACACTGATATCCAACACAATGAACAAGATAGCAATAATAATAACAGTGCAGAAAGTAAATAACACAGTGATATGTTTACCCAGTTCGGATCAATAATCCTACTCTGGGGGCTACCAAGCCAGGGACGAAACCAATATACGATAGTATCAATTCACAGATCATACAATAACCAAACCCTGTTATAATCTGTTCACTTAATCACTACCCTTCCTATGACTTCTACCTAAGACTCACCTAGGTATGAGGCCCTCCTCAAATCCCTCTACAACCACAACCCGTGATTGGTTTCTTTCCACACAAGTAACAAACCGAAAGTCAAACTTTCAAAACACACAATTCTCAATACTTCAAAGCTTATGAGAATTGACACACAAGAAACTCAATGCTTAAAAGCTTATGAGTAACTGACAGAACTTACAACACAAAACCAGTCCTTATACTGTTATCAGAATGATACCAGTTAGGCTCACAAATAACACATGAAACCCTAACAAAAACACACGTAAGTTCCACACCTAAACTAGGTTTACACCAGTCAATATATAGCATTAAATCTGGACTGAATTGGGCTTCAAAAACGCAGCAAATAGACTGCTCACAAATCTGCAAAATAAACTCCAACAGAATAGGTCTTCAATCTAAAGTTTCCTAATATGCCTCCATAATTAGAAACAACTGAAAATCTGAAAAACAAACATATAAACACAATCCAAAAATGCTTTGGATGCCACATAGGATAACCAAATATTCACAGAATATTCAGTAACAAATCTCAGCAACAAAATCTGCTTTTAAACTGAATCCAGACACGATGTCCTATGAGCAGGTATGGGACATCTTCATTCGACATGTTGAGTGCAGCAAATTAGAACATCTTGTTTCAACATCTTACTGCTAGAAAAAGTTTTAGCAAAAGAAATGCCAACCACATAATCAATGAAATAACAAATGACCATGCTACTATTCATAGCAGACACTTCTAGATACAATCTTTTCACACACTCAGTAGATATGAATGAATGCGTTTCACCTGTGTTAGTAATATCAATCAATGAAATACCATTAATAAAACACGTACCTTTAATCAATCTATCATATGTAGTAGTCTTTGCTCCAGACAAAGCAAAAGCTTTACCTCCAGTTTGAGCCTTCTTTTGTTTGTGGAACAGAGTACTAATGCGGCCCTGCTCTCCATAATTATAGCAAGTCAAAGTAGTACTCTCAGATTCAGTAGCTCGGTGACTCGGCTTCCCACACTTGAAGCAATTCACAATTGCGCTGTTGCACTCAGAAATGCGGTGTTCAAACTCTTCACATTTGAGACATCTCACAGAAGCAAGAGCCCGTCCCCCACTTCTCTCTTTTTTACCTGCAGATTTATGCTCAGCCTTCTGCTTCCCTTTGTCAGCTGGAGCACAATATGGTTTCCTACGGTTCTGATTCTTTCCTTTCTTCTCACTAAGACTCTTATAGTGAGCAGATCAAGATCTGTTATTCTCATAATGTATTCAACACTTAATTACCAGCAAAAAAACACCGACGAATTTCTTGATACCCCATACCTTGCTTGATCTCGGGACGCAAGCCGCTTTCGAACTTGATTCATTTCGGCCCTTCAGCTGCTGCAATATTATACTGTGGACAAAATTTCACCAGCTTTTCAAGCGTAGCAGCATACTCTGGGACCGTCGAATTCCCTTGTTTCTTCTCAAGGAACTCGATCTCTTTCTTACTGCGCACGTCTTCTAGAAAGTACTTATTCAAAAAATTAGTTTTGAACACAACTCAAGTAACCTCAGTACCTTCATTTTCACTTCTATGATGAATGTTGTCCAAACCAGTATTCGGCCTCCTTCGACTGTATATGAGTACAAAATAACACTTTCTGGTCCTCGGTGCAAGCCATCACTCGAAAAATATTCTCAATCTCTCAGAGCCATGTCTCAGCATCTTGTGTATCATATCTGCCCTTTAAAGGTAGGCCGACTAATCCTTTGAAACTTCTCCAATCAACGAAATTCATCATTTACACCCTGCTGATTCTGCTGTGCCTATAGCGCCTGAACCATCGCTTTAAAAGCATCATCAATAGCTTAATCATTTCTTCCTCTAGCCATATCTTTGCAAACCAGTAAACAGCTATTAGAGGAAATATGCATCGACATTGTTCATACACATGTCACATATTATGGAACAACATCATGACAAAAACCTAGCCGGATTGACCGACCAACTTTGACACCACTAATATAACACCATAAACCCCAGAACTTATATAAAAGAATTAATCGATAATACTTCACATGCAAATCTAAACACTTGCAACAAAAATTCAAATTAATGTTCAAAAACTTCAAATATCTAATCAATTCTAAATGCTAAATCAAAATATCATTGTCCAATGATTTACTTAACAACAAAATAAAATGAGACACCTTATTCCCGATGTTACAGATCCGAGAATTTAACTGGCTAAAAGCGATAAACATTAAAGTAAATGAAGAATAGCTCCAAGGAAATCTTCCAACTTACAACAGCTACAACTTATGTTCCTAAGTAATCCGCGTGAATGTAAGAAAAATACACAAGAAGGGGGTTGAATTGTGTTTGCAAAATTCTTTGTACTTCTGAACTAGAGTTCAGATTCTAAACCAGAGTTCATAATCTGATAATGAGTGTAGCGGAAAATGTAACCAAAGCGAATAAAAACAAAGAATACACAACAATTATCTTGGTTCTTCTCCAACTGAGAGTACTCTGGTCCCCTTGCCACGCAATAGATTTCCACTATAATCAAATTGATTACAACATACTCACCAGTATAAGGCTTTCCCTGCTCATACCTACAGTCTAAGACTTCCTTTCTTAATTAGAACCTGATTAAGACTTCTCTGCTTAGATCCTAAGACTTTCCTTGCTTAAACCCTCCATGTTCAAGACTTCACTACTTAGACATTCTGCCTAAGACTTCTCTACTCAGACGCACTGTCTAAGACTTCTTTGCTCAGATTCACAATCCAAGACTTCACTGCTCAAGCCCAAAGCAAGATACTTTTATATAAACTGAACGTTTAGAGAAGGAATAACTTACAACAACACTTATTAACAATCAGAGGTGTTCAAATATAATACAACACACTTTTACACAAAGGATTATTAAGCTATACAAGAATAAGAACTCTTTAACAGATTAGCTTCTCTGAAGTTGATATGAATGTAGTGCGTGTATATCTCAGTTGTTGTTGTAGCGTTATTTCTTGAGTTGATCTTCAAACCTTCTGCTCCTTTTATTAAACAAGAATCATAGAAAGAACCCTACCAAAAGGAATGAGAAAAGATAGTTCCTCACGAGATGCAAATATCTCTTCTTTCAGATGATTGAACATAGACAAAGTCAGATTGATTTTAGTTCTGGAGATTAGAAACAAAATGAAGTGTTTATCATCAGAAGAAAACCATAATGTCCCCTTTTCTCTAGGCCTTAGATTGGTCCCCATAATTTGGTACCATACTTTTGCCATAGGAGTAAGAGTAGAAGGACTTTCAGCAGAGCCTCCACTACCATAGATGTTATGCATAAGGTTCATAAATCTGTTGTTATGTCTGTAGTTTTCAACAGTAACTCCATCTTCCTCATAATTTATTGCTTGAGAGATGATTTTAGAGTTGAACACGACAGGAAAACCATAGACAACAGATAGAATCTGACAATCATCTAGCTCATTCCGATGAACATGGCCATTTTCCCAAAAATATTCACAAGAACGAGATAGATTGGTCCATTAAGCATTGCAAAATATCCATCCCATTTCTGAAAATGAATATCTGTGACTATCCGTGAAAGATTACTCACTGTCAATAAATTGAAATTAACCGTATATTCCTTCAGAATATCTAGATCATAGATCTCTCCTTTAATGGCTTTTGAAGACATTTTAAGAAGAAATGCTAGTTTGAAGAACATTGATTTCACAATATTATCTTATATAGAAGATGACTAATGAAATCAGGAAAACACACAGGCAACAACATAACACATAGAATGTTAATTTATAAGCAAGCATTTAATAAATGTTTGGACAGTGATGAGTCTGAATAAAAATGAATTAGAATCTTTGTCAGTACACTCCTTTTAAGATCCAAATTTCAGAGCAGATTTTGAAATAAAAGTGATACACATGTCCATTCAGTCTCGAGATTTTGAGAAATAGTTGTCTATCAAATCAATATTTCAAAAATCTTTTAAGTATTAGAGTGTTATACAAAGTTCCTTATTTTATCAGAGCTCAATATTTGTCCAATTGTTAATTCAAGGCACATGGCAAGGAATTAAACCAATTACTTTCTGCTTAAACAAAGCAATCAAGGATGAGTGGGATCCTATACACCCTAATCAAGGCTTATAGACCATACTTAGAGAAATTTCAGATTTTAAAAATTCAACTGAGTGCTATCAAAGTCCAATGATTCCTCTAATACTCTTTTCAAAAGATAAGCATTATTCATCGACAAAGACCATGTTCGTATTTTTATTAATAAAATCAAATTTGGCAATAACTGAGGGTTTTATAAATATATCAGCCCATTGATGTTCAGAATCAATAAAATGAATATCTATTATACCCTTCTAAAAATAGTCTCTTATAAAATGGTATTTGATTTCAATATGCTTAGTTATAGAATGTTGAATCAAATTTTTCGTTAGATAGATAACAACAGTGTTATCGCAAAGGAGAGGAATATTATTTCCAAAAATATGATAACCTTCAAGTTGATATTTCATCCATAGCAGTTGAGTGCAACAGTTAGCAGCTGAAGTGTATTCTACTTCTGTTGTAGACAGAGCATCAGTTGTTTGTCTTTTACTAGCCCTAGAGATAAGGTTTTCACCTAGGAATTGACAGGTTCCACTAGTGGATTTCCTTTCAATTCTATCTCTGGCATAGTCAGCATCACAGAATCCAACTAGCTTATAATATGAGGATTTCTTATAAAAAAGTCCAATATTGGTTGTTCCTTTCAGATACCTAAAGATCCTCTTAACATCTGTTAAATGAGTCTCTCTAGGATCTGATTGGAATCTTTCACACAAGCATACACTAAATAGAGTAAGGAACCTATCATACCTCGATATTTAGTTGGATCCACTTTAGCACTGCATTCTCCATCATTCAGGTTGCAGGTTGGATGAATAGGAGTTGACATGACTTTGCATTCATCAAGATTGAAAATTTTCAAGAGCTCTCTTGTGTACTTAGACTGATGAGTGTATATATCTTCTTCCTTCTGATTCATTTAAATTCCAAGGAAGTATTTCAATTCATCCATCATGCTCATCTCAAATTAAGACTGCATTATTTTTGAAAACTCTTGACAAAGAGATGAATTAGTATAACAAAATTATGTCATCAACATAAATTTGAATAATCAAGATTTCTTCTTCTAGAGTTTTCCTAAATAGTGTAGTGTCAACCTTGCCTTTAGCAAAACCATTCTCAAGCAGGAAATTACTCAGTCTCTCATACTATGCTCTTGGAGTTTGTTTGAGACCATAAAATGATTTCTTGAGCTTGTGGACAAAATCTGGATGGTTTGGATCTTCAAATCCTGGATGTTGCTTGACATACACTTCTTCAGTAATAACTCCGTTCAGAAAAGCACTTTTCACATCCATCTAATAGAGTACAATGTCATGGTTGATGGTATAAGAGAGAAGAAGTCTTAAAGCTTCTAACCTTGCCACAGGAGCAAAGGCTTCAGAGAAGTCAATTACCTCTTACCGACTGTAGCCTTGAGCTAGAAGTCTAGCTTTGTTTATAACGACTTCTCCATGTTCATTAAGCTTATTTATGAAGACCCACATGGTCCCAATGATGTTTTTCTTCTGTGGTCTATGGAACAAGATCGCTCACATCATTTCTCTAAAACTGATTTAGTTCATCTTGCATAGCCATGATCCACCCATTATCTGATAAGGCATCATCAATAGAAGTAGGGTCTATCAATGAAATAAGTTCAAGCATTGATTGATCATTTCTGAAAGCATATTTGATTCTCAATGGCTTATCTTTATTTCAAATGATTTTCCCTTCTGGATGAAATGCTTAATATTTAAACACTCTCTTAGGTGGAACAGAGGGTTCAGTACCATTTTAAGCAATCACTGAATCAGTAGCAGTAGGACCAGTTGGAGTAACTTCAGTTTCTGCAGCATATGGTAATCCTTCAATAATAGTAATAGATTTTGAAGTATCATCATGTATATTTTTTCTTTTGGAACACATACCACAAGTTGTTCTTCAGAATTCTGAATACTTGTAGTGTTATCATTCTGGGCCAATGACTCTGACTTGTCATAGTCAGATATTTTGTCATCAAATTTAACGTGCATAGACTCTTCAACCATTCTGGTTTCTGAGTTATACACTTTATATGCTTTTGAGTGTTCATAGTATCCTAATAAGATATCCTTTTGAGATTTAGCATCAAATTTCTTTAGGTAGACCTTATTATTCAAAAAGTAACAAGTACATCCAAATTGTTGAAAATAAGAAATACTTGGTCTTCTACCTTTAAATAATTCATACGATGCTTTATTCAGAATTGATCTAATATATATTCTGTTCTGAATATAAGAAGCAGTATTAACAGCTTCTGCCCACAAGTACTTAGGGAGTTTATTTTCATGAATCATTGTTCTTGCCATTTCTTGCAAAGATCTGTTCTTTCTCTCTACAACCCCATTTTGTTGTGGAGTTCTAGGAGAGGAGAACTCATGGATAATTCCGTATCTTTCACAAAAAGACTCAAATGGTTCATTTTCAAATTCTCCCCTATGGTAACTTCTAACTTTCAGAATCTTTACTTCCATCATAGATTGTATTTAAAGGCAAAAAAATGCTAAATACTTCGTATGTTTCATCTTTAGATCGAAGAAATTTTACCCAAGTCCATCTGCTAAAATCATCAACAATGACCAAACCATATTTCTTCCCACTGATTGAAGAAGCCCCAATATGACTAAACATATCAATGCGAATCAATTCCAATGGTCTAGAGGTAGAGACAATGTTTTTGGTTTTAAAAGAGGTTTTCACAATCTTTCCAACTTGACATGCTCCACAGAGAGCATTTGAGTGATAATTAAGATCTGGCAGCCCTTTAACAAGTTTTTGCTTGCTAAGTTTAGAGATTAATCTCCAGTTAGCATGACCTAACCTTTTGTGCCAAATCCATTTCTCATCACTCATTGTCATTAGGAAAACGACCTTATGATCATGCAATTCAGAAAGATTGATTTTATAAACGTTTCCCTTTCTTTTCCCTTTGAATACAATAGTTTTGTCAACATTAACAATAGAGCAGAAAGTCTTATTAAACAATACTTCATAACCACTATCACACAACTGACTTATACTTAGTAGATTATGCTTCAAGCCATCTACCAGCTAAAATTTATTTATAAGAGTTTGAGAATTACCAGTGGTACTTGTACCAATGATTCTTCCCTTCTGGCCTTCTCCAAAACCCACATTTCCTTCCTCTCTCAGATTCAGGGTTTGGAACATATGCTTTTCTCCGGCCATATGTCATGAGCAGCCATTGTCCAGGTACCATGATTGGTTTTTCATCCTTTCCTTTGGGCATATCTGCAACAAAGATAATTTGAGTTTTAGGTAACCATACATGTATGGGTCCTTTCAGGTTAGCCTTAACATGTTCTCTCCTATCATGTACTTTTGCCATGTGAAAAGGTTTAGCTTCACTCCAAGTTTTTTGTTTCCAAAATCTTTGAATGAAGTTAACCTTAGTTACATAATCAGTCTTAGTCTGTGATCCAGATGTTGTTGATACTGAAGTTACCAGAACTTTTGAACTATCAGGTTCTGATGTTACAATACACTTCAACTTCTGATCAATAGGTTCAATCAGAGTCATAACTTTAACTTATTAGTAGCGGGAAAAAAATAGTTACTTAACATTTTTTGAGCAATGCTGGATGAGTAAGAATTTGGGTGTACTTTTAATGAAACATCAGAACTAGAGTAGCCTTCATTATACCCCAAACCTTCTCTATTATTTTTGCAAAACTCCATAAATCATAGATGCAAGTTTAGTTCTATCAATGTCAGATGTAATGAATTTATGAAAAGCTTGATCATGCTTACCTAGAGATGAACTTTCATTTTGAGATGTGTTAATTTCTTTTAATTCTTATTTCAAAATGAAATTATCTTTTTTTTTTAATTTTAATGTGACTGGCTTGATCCTTGCAATAATTTATAAGATTATTAGCACATGAAATAAAGTTACAGTAAGAGTATACCTCATCTTCGTCTTCAGATTCAGATAAGAGTTCTTCATCAGATGAGTGTGCCATCAATGCAAGATTAGCATTATATTCCTTTTTTGAATCTTCACCATCCAACTCTTCCCATGTTGCCATAAAGTTCTTCTTGAATCTGTTTTTGAAGTCGTCCTTCTGATGACTTCCTTTCTTTTGATTATCTTTCTGAAGATCAAGACAGTCATATCTGAAATGACCAGGTTTGTTGCAATTGTAGCAGATCTTGTCTTCATCTTTCTCTTTGAAGTTGGATCTCCTATTGCTTCTAGGAAATCTCATATTCCTTCTGGCCATTTTCTGAAATCCTATGATGAAGCAAGCCATATCATCATCATCATATCTACCATCAGAATCTTCTTCAGAAGTTTCATTAGGTTTACTGCTCTTTGAAGATCTTTTGGAATTTTCACCAAATTTTTCAGAATCAGATCTCAAGGCAATAGAGTTAAGTTTCTTTGAAGACTCATCTCCATTTAGTTCCATCTCATGGCTTTGAAGATTGTTGATTATACTTTCAAGAGACAGCGTATTCAGGTCATTAGCTTCTTGAATAACTGTTACTTTAGGTCTAAACTGTAGAGGGAGACTTCTCAGAATCTTCTTAACATGATCTGAAGAGGAGTAACTCTTGTTTAGCACATGAAGGCCTGATACAAGAATCTGAAACCTGGAGAACATGGTTTGAATATCCTCATCATCCTTCATTTTGAACAACTCATATTTCTGTATCAGCAAGTTAGCTTTTGCTTCTCTAATTTGTTGATTCCTTACATATGTAGAGCACATAGATTCAAAGATAGTATTTGCAGAAAACTTATCAATGATTTTCAAGTACTTAACATGTGGTAGAGCATCAACCAGAATACCTCTGACTCTATGATGATTTCTATAGATTTTCTTTTGAGCTGGAGTCAGAGTTTTCTTGTCAGATACCCTACCAACGATGTCAAAAGCAATTTCAATGCCATCTTCAAGTAAGTCCCATAACTTATCATCAAGTCCAATGATATACATATACATCTTGCTTTTCCACCATTCAAACTCAGTGGAGTCACCACTGAATACATGAGGTTTAGTAGAGTAATGATTTCTCTCAGAGATACTGTAATCATAGGGAAATCCCCTTATTGAGGAACTAGCATTAGAATCCTCAGTAGTCATATTTTTCTTGTTAGATCTTTTAATTTACCACTGTTAATTGTTACGCACAAACCATGCTCTGATGTCAACTGAAGGTGAGAAAAATTAACAAGAAGGGGGGGGGGGGTTAAGTTATGTTTGCAAATTGCTTTTACTTCTGAACCATAATTTAGATTCTAAACCAGAGTTCAAAATATGATAATGAGTGCAATGGAAAATGTAATAGAAGAAAATAAAAACATCAAAGAACACACAACAGTTATCCTGGTTCCTCTCCAACTGAGAGTACACCAACCCCCTTTCCACGCAAGAGATTTTCACTATAATCAAACTGATTACAACTGCTTATACTCACCAGTATAAGACTTTTCCTGCTCAGACCTACAACCTAAGACTTCCTTGCTTAATCAGCACCTGATCAAGACTTCTCTGCTTATATCCTTAGATCCTAAGACTTTCCTTGCTTAAACCCTCATGGTTCAAAACTTCACTGCTTAGACACTCTGCCTAAGACTTCTCAGCTCAGATGCGCCTAAGACTTCTTTGCTCAGACTCACAATCCAAAACTTCACTGCTAAAGCCCAAGGCAAGAGACTATTATCTGAACTGGCTGTTTAGAGAAGGAATAACTTACAACAACACTTGGTTAACAATCAGAGGTGTTCAAACATAATACGACACACTTTTACACAAAGGATTCTTAAGCTATACAAGAATAAGAACACTTTAACAGATTAGCTTCTCTTGAGCTGAAATGAATGTAGTGCGTGTATATCTCAGTTGTAGTTGCAATGTTATTTCTTAAGTTGATCTTCAAATCTTTTTCTCCTTTTATAGCTCAATAAATATAGTCGTTGAAGTATCCTCAACGACTATAATCAGATTAAATCTTCTAGTACATCTTCTTTTCTAATAAAGCAGGTGTTGGAACTCGTAGTTAATGAATTATTCATAGAACAAGGCCTTTGCCCAGAGAACACTTCTATAAAACAAGTACAGCATAATCTTTTGAAGATAATGTCAACATATCTTGAGTCGTGTGTTAGCAGAGCTTGAGTTGACACTACTCAATTTCAGAGGCAACCACATCACACTTATGATTCTGAAATGTACTTGTAGTAACTTTCTGATCAGACCCTCTCACGAGTGTATAATCAGAACCGAACCAAAGCTACTTCTGTGTTAGAACCAGTTTCATCAAGTAAAAATAATTCTGCACACAAGAACCATCTACTTAAAAATCCTAATTGTTTTTCAAATACTTTGTTATCATCAAAACCTTTGAGGATACATGGTATGAACCAAATTTGTCTTAACACCGTACACATCTTTCATCAATACATAAACAAAATAACAAAGGGGTGAAAATAGGCTCAAATATGTTAGCAATGCAAAAGAGAAGGAATGGTAGTCTAAACAACAAAAAAAAAAGCATCAACAGGTAATGTATTCACATAACAATCATCAATTCACAAATGCCAACCTGTATGAAATGTGACAACACCTCGACTCTATATGCATGTGGTACAAACTCACAATGGTTCTTCATACGAACTGGGTTCCAACATCGGAACCTCGAGCCCCCTCATCCGAGCTCCGGACAAGTAAGTCGTCCCCTCATCTGAACTCGCGACTCGCCTTTTTCACAACAATGACAATATATGACGTATGGCATACAATAATGCAACAACAATAACACAATAATGATTACATCCCCGCATCTAACTATAAACAATTATGCATTTAATCACATGAACAATAGTTCTCACTCCGAACTACGCATCTCAATAATCATCAGCAAGTATGAACAACAATTCACCTAATTATACTTGCACTTCACAACATATATGCACACATCAAATAAACATCCACATAGAAATCAATCATATCAATTCATCTCATTAAACACAACCAAACAACAACCAACAATCGTTGGAATAAGAGACAATCTGATAATTCAAGTAAAAAACGACAACTATGTGTTGTCACGCTCGCTAGGCGAGAACCAAAAACCAGAAAATATCACATTCTATCACAACTTGATAAGCGAGTGTCTTCATCACTAAGCGACATTCATCCTTGCTAAGCGAAGTCGCCCAGAACTGCAAAAATCAAAAACGTGATCCCACCATTTAAGCTATATCGAAGTTTTGATTTTCGACCCCCAATCGTCCAATTCCAACAAGAGACAACATATACATGTTATACCATAATTAAAACATCATATATGCACTGATTAATGTCCAATTTCATCAATTAATAATGAATCTAAGGTTATGTTCATAAAACCAAACACACATTAATGATAACAACAACATTCAGATTCATATCACGACATCACGTATAACTTTCAGAGTAATTCACTGCTACGAAAAACCCATTTAATGACGCCAGGTTTACCACGATTTCGTATCCCACCGTTGTAATAGGATTAAAAATTTATAACGCCATATTTAACGACGGTTGTACTACATAACCGTTGTAATACAAGCTGTGTAACAAGCTTTGATTCCCACCTACTACATTTTTTTTCCATATTTTTACATTTTAAACACGCTTGTATTAAAACACCGTTGTAATACATGTAACAAGCTTCGATTCCCAGCAACTATATTTTTTGTCATTTTTTTAGATTTTAAACATATATTTTATTTCTTTTGTTAGTGTTATGGGGATTTAACCTCAAAACTCAAAATTCATCATTGTTTTTCTTTTAAACATCCATTTTATTTCTTTTGTTAGTGTTTTTAAGTGCAAGAGAATAGTATATATAACTTTAAAAATAAAACTGTAAGAGATGAGCATATATAAAATAACATTTTATTAAGATTCCATTAAGAAGAGTACATTGATAATCATATTACATATATTTATCAATGTCAGAGCCCATAGCTACAAATGCATCTTCATAATCCAGACATCTCTCCTCACTCCCCTCATCGGAATCATAATAAACAGTCCTCATTTTCTTCTTTATCTTTTTCTTCTTCAGCTTTTTCTTTTTCTTCTTCTTCTTATTCTTCCTCACCCTTAAGGCATCCTTGACGTTGGCCGCTGGTTGGACTTCCTCAATTGGCGCCTATCGTTCCTCATTGGTGATGTTTCTAGCATTCTCATTTGTAGAACTCATTGTTACGAAGAATATATTATGAAGAAATGTAAAGTTGCCTATTTATAGATGAAGTTGAAGATGAAAAATCTGATAGTTTAATGCTTGCAATGATGATAACTTGTAAACCGTTCATATTCTGGAACAATATTTTCTTGTAAACCGTTCATATTCTCTATGTTGGGAAGAGCAAGGGTTATAATATTACAACGGTTAGAAGTAATGACCGTAGCGATATCCCTTATAATCCAGGCGTAATTTTAGAAAAATGTTGTTGCATGGGGTCGAACCTTGTACCACGTATAAAGGGTATCGCTACGGTTAATATAACTAACTGTTGTGATATTATTAAAATAATATATACTTATCATTATGGTTATTTAAGAAAACCGTTGTGAAATATTTACCTATATAAGGGAATTAACTTTCCCTTATTGACAGTAGCGTCGTTTCCTTCACAGCGAAACCCTAGCACCCATTTTTTCTCTACATTTTTTGGCAGCAAACTTCATCTATTTTTAGAATCCGCGAAAAGAAATACAAGAAGTATGAAGCTTTTGATTTAAGCTTCTTCCTCCTTGTATTTCTTCTTGCAGAAATTTAAAACTAGATGAACATGGTGATGATGCTAGCGGTAGCAAGCGTAATGTCCATATTGTTTATGGAAAATAAGGTATTATTCTACTTTAATCTTTTTGTTAGATAGTTCTCATTATCTCGTTTGCTTCATGTTGTTTTTATTGATTGTTCTCATTTTGTGCAGATTCGACTTCAATGCTTCACAAGCAAGGTGAACTTCATTGTAATGGTACTGTCCCACTTCTTAGGGTTTTGTTTCAACTTTTGCTTGTTTTGTTTTGAATACTAACTAATTTTCTTCATTGCTTCCCACTTCTTAGGGTTTGTTTCAAATTTTGCTTGTTTTGTTTGGAATACTAACTAATTTTCTTCATTGCTTCCCACTTCTTAGGGTTTGTTTCACATGGTGATGATGATGGTGGTACAATATATGAATTCATTCTGATAAGGTACATATATATGAATTCATTCTGATATTGTACATGAAATTTACTTTATTATATACTATGTATATTGTTTGTTTTACTATCCTTTTATTGAAAATGCAATCAGTTAAATTGATATAGAAACCTATAATCTGAAAATTAAGATGTATTTGAAAACCAACCATTATCATGTCAATGTTTTTCGAATCGCATCCATTTCATTAAGCACATTGTGTGTTCCTTAACATAAAATTTATGGTGCAATGGTCCGTTTGCTTCAATTCATCGATATATTTTATTATAGTTTACCTCTACATCGCCAAAAATCATGGTGGTTGTTAAGATCATGATTGTTATGATGATAAAATCGCGATGATTTTTGGGGATGTAGAGGTAAACTATAATAAAAGACATCGATGGATTGAAGGAAACAGACCATTGAACCATAAATTTTATGTTGAGGAACATACAATGTGCTGAATGAAATGGATGCAATTCGAAAAACAGTGGTGTGTTTAAGTTGGTTTTCAAGAACAGTTTAATTTTCAGATTATATAGTTCTTTACCAATTTTAATGGTTGTATTTTTTTAATTAGGTGTATGGTAAAACAAACAATATACATTTGTATTTAATAAACTAAGGGTACATTCCACAACGGTTGAGACTAATAGCCGTTGTGATAGTTAACATATATTACAACGGTTGAAATACATAACCGTTGCAATATAACGCGCACTTTCCAGAATACAACAACGGTTTCCAGACCGTTGTAGAAACAGCGAATATACAACGATAATCTACATAACAACGCCTTCGCCCGCGTCATTATATGTCATTCCCAACCGTTGTTAAATGGGTTTTTCATAGTAGTGATTTATGACACAAATCACACATCAATTATAGCAATCATCACATAGTTTTCATAACTTTTCACCAAGAACACGTAAACCTCAACAATGAAGAAAATATGAAAAACCTATAGGAGGGTGAGGACCCCTCTCTACCATTCATACAATATACGCTCATAATAGAGTAATCTCCCCCTTACCTTAGATTATCAAAAAAGCAAGCTCTACAACAATGGAGATCTCTCCTTTTTCCTCAAGCCACATGTTGCCTCTCTTGCCTCTTTTTCTCCAAAAAAACTCTAGCTTTACGTACTTTATCCTCAAAAACTCAACTAATCCCTTTTTATCTCTAAAAATCTAATTTAACCTTTTACTAACTACACTCTAGCCCAAATCCTCTTACAATTCTCACCACTTCCCTTATTTCTTCTTAGTTTCTATTTATTTTAATTAATTAAAAATAACTATTAGTTCTAATTATTTATAATTATTATAATCATTCTACCAACCCACCAATACTCTCCCTACACCCCACCATATGCTACATACACATACTACTCATAATAGATTTAATTAAAAGCGTATCACATACTATATAATTAAATAAAACATGAATAATTTAATTAAATTAATTAATCAAATTTCGGGGTGTTATATAGGCCACATACCTTTCCTCTACCTTGGTGCTCCTATCTTTAAGGGAAGTTCCATTCATTTTCTAGCAGATAAGGTCAGACGAAAACATGCCACTTGAAAAATAGGTCTTCTTTGTATTGCTGTGAGATTGTTACTTGTCAAAATTGTGATCCTAGGTTTGCTTATGCACACTATTCTGATATTGTCTTGACCTATCTATTTGCTTTAAGACATAGAGAAATGGTGTAAAAATTTCATTTGGAGTGGTGACTCTTCAACTAGAAAACTTGTCATGTTGCTTGGAGTAAATGTTGCCAAATTTAGAAGCTGGAGGTCTTGGTCTTAGACCACTAACCTCCATCAGTGATGCCTTAGACCTTCAATGTTGAGATATTGCTAACTCTGAAGGATCATTGGGTTAGGATCATCAAAGCCAGGGCCTTGAAATTAGGTGGTCAAATTAGGTATCACATATCCTCCTTCATTTGGTGTGGTTTGAAGAATATTGTTAATGACCTCAAGGTAAACTCTTGTTGGTTCATTGGAAAAGGGTACAAAATTAACTTTTAGTTGGATAATTGGTGTAGAGTAATTCTTGTTAAGCATCTAAATATTCCTAAGGCCACTCTATACAACCTTAAAACAATGTTGTGCTCTTCCATTCAGGATAAGAAGATGTCTATCCCATCCAACCTATTGATTGATTTCCATGCCCTTATAAATATAATAAAAGACATCACAATCTCTAATAAAGTAGGGGGTAGTTTGGTATGGTGCCCAAATGAGGATGGCCGACTCTCTTTAAAGGATGCCTACAGACACATGGTGGGAACTCCTTACTTTACCAAATGGGGTAAGATAATGTGACATAATAGCATTCCTCCCTCTACCTCCTTGCTTTTTTGGAGGATCAACCATGGAAAGGTATCAAAAAAAGACATTCTTACACATAGAGGAGTTCATATGACATCCATATGCAGTTTGTGCATGGCTCAAACAGAAACCATGAGACATCTATTCTTTGAATGAACATTTACTCAGAATCTTTGGAGGTGGTTGTCCAACATCACTAACCTTCATTAAATATCATGTTCTTTGGAAAACACTTGGAAGTTTATTGAAGCGACCCACTCCTGCCACTCCAAGACCATTCCTTTGTCAGCTTTTGCAAACACCACAATAGAGATCTCGAAAGCTAGAAACAACACTCGTTTTAATGATCATAAAACAAACTGTAAATCATTTTCTACTCCCATTTTCCCCCAAGTTTCCCTTTTCGAGGACCATGATAAAACATGTGTCTATTATGTCTATTTCTGACTTCATGCTTCTCAAATCCTTTAAGATCAATGTCAAGCCTCCTACTCCCGTAGGTTCCATGAAGTTATTTAGTCACCTTCTTTGGTTGGTTGGATCAAGGGTAATACAAATGGTACCTCATTTGGAACCCCTAACATTGCTTCTTGTGGTGGTATTTTTCGTGATCACCCTGCAAACCATGTTGGTAGTTTTGCTTGTTTTCTTGGCATGGAACATGCTCTACATTCGAATTGGTTACACTTTTGGTTGGAGACGAATTCCATGTTAGTGGTTAGAGCAATATCTAAACAACTATGGTTCCTTAGAAGATAAGAAAATGATTGAACAAATGCTTACTTGGCTTGAAGGCAAGGAAGTTTTTGATATCTTATATATTTAGGGAAAACAACAAATATGCAGATATATTGGCTAACACATATCTAATAATTAACAACTATACTTGATGGGCTGATACAGGCACCAATGTAACTATGAATTTTAATAGGAACTTGCTATGGCTTCCTAGCTTTAGGGTTCTAAATTCTTGAAATTTTGATCTATTCGCCCTCACTTTTGTAACTATCTTTTCTTTTATATGAAAGACCCATTGGCCACTTTTGCCTAAAAAAAAGATAATGACACTTATAGCTAACATTTATTTAAAATAGTATATATTAAGTCTATTATTTCATTTTTAAATTCACCCAAATCAATGAATATAAATTTATTTATTTTCTAGTTAGTTTATCTTTTCTTCTTATTTTAGAATCTACAACTTTTTATAAATTACTTTGAAATTTTAAAAGAATGTGTTATAATATAAATTCACCAAAATCAAAATTTAAAATCTTGAGTTTAAAAAGTGTTTTTGAAAAAATTTACGGGTCAATTCATTCATACACAATCTTTTATAAATTTAAGACTATTTTGTGTCAAAATAGTTTTTTTAAATCTAAATTTAATACATTCTTCGTAACATTATTTTTTTTCTAATAATATTCTTAATAATTTAATATCTCAGTTTATTTATTTATCTTCTACAATACATAACTAAAGGGTTATTCATAAATTAATAATTAATAATGTTAATCGGATTTAAGAAAATTGCATTGGTGCTATGATCAATTAAAATTTGCTTATAGCAAGCTTATGGTGGAGTTGGAGGAGTAGAGATATGGTTTATTGCATAAGTCTTGAAGCGGCATTATAATTTGGAAAATATTTTGATTATCTATTTTTTTTAAAAATATTTTTAATAAGTGACAAAAATAGAATCTCTAATATTTATTTTGTTTACATATATTCCCTCTATTGAAAAATATTTAATTTGAAATATTGTCGAGTATTAAATATTAAGAGTGAGAACTTTAGGTTTCTGAATAGTTTTCCAAAACTATTTTCATAGAGATAACTTGAAGTATATTTATGCTGATACAATTTGTAGTAGATTAAACACATGTTTAACTGCTTGCTAATTAATTTTTAACAAAGTTTAATAGAACTTTAAGTAACACTAACACAAGAATTCGCTCCGAACCTCCTCTTCCGAGCACAAGGAGTCAGAGATTGAATCTTCACAGAAAGATATTAAGGGATCAACCTTAACAGTTCCACGAACGTCTTTTCAAAGAAAAATCACGAACGAATAACCATTTATCATCACCTTCAAAGATTCAGCGCAAACAAAAGAACATGGCACCTTGACCAAAATCCTCCCCACGTCCTTTTTGGAACCCAACATGATCTCTTCGTCGATACCAGAATATTCTCCGATCGAGTTTGCCAACGCCACAAAGAAATCCTTGTCCCAAGCATGACAAGGGATACCATACACAAGAATCCACACGAATCTGTTGTTGTCGACATCCGACTCTTTCCATGGTTTTATTGACAGAAACCATTGATTCCACCAAGCAACCCCCTCCTCTAACAATTCATGAATCACACCCTCTGAATTTTCTTCCAGCAAGCACAGGTTTGAACCCATCGGAGAGACTTTAATATAAAAAATACCCTCAGTCTCGAGAGCAGTCTGAACATAGAAAGTAGATCCAGGCGTAACAACGATGCCGGCATACGCCTTTCGAAGATTATCCTTCAGCTGTCCATCTGAGGAGTATTCTAATAACTCCTCTCCCACCGGAGGCACCCCCTCCTGATCGACTGTAACCTTCTTACCGACAACTTTCGCAAAAGATCTCCCCCCAACCCTGTCTGCCAACCTGCTATGATTGACCGTCACCCTATTCGAAGGCATGCCACGCTCCTTTGAGCCCTCACCGAAAACTTCTCTACGAGAATCACTGCCGGAGCCCCCCTGCTAAACCTGGGAGGATTAGCGTAGATCTTCCTTCCATCAATATGGATATTATCTAATTTTATACCAAGCATTCTAACATCCTCTACTCCTCGGAACCTCGTAAAACCGAACCTTTTACCATGTTTATTTCTTCTGGGTGAAATCAACACTTCCTCCACCTCACCATTACAGCCAAACAATTCGAAGATATCAGGCGCTCTAATCTTATCCGGGAATTCGGAAAAGTAAATCGACGTTAACGTATCCTTACCAACATCAATCCTACCACCCCCTTCGGAAACACATCCCAACTCGACACCACATTCCTAAAACCCCTTCTTCTAACAGTTTTCCACTCCATCAAAAAAGAAAAACCCGATCGAAAGAGAAAACACGGAAGCACAAGAAACCAAAAGACATAACAGACCAGAACGACAGAAGATAAAGAAGAACGAAACCCCGAAAATCCAAAGTGTGAAGGTCCCTAATTCGAAAATTAGAAATTTAAACCAAACACACCTCAAATCACCAAGATTCTTCCAAATCCCCCATCAGAGAAAAGACACACGCTGGAACTGAGTAAAGAGAAGCACAACAGAAATACCGAACCCGATTTCAAAGCAAAAAACTACGCCGGAGAAGAAATAAAACGAAGGAGTCCCGCGCCACCTAGTCCGGGAGACAGAAAACAAACAGAATCAGGAAGAAGGGGTTATGCCGGAGGAGGAGGGGGAGATATCCTCGCCGGAGAGAGAGGAGGATGACAGGGAGGATAGTCAATCGGGAAGAGGGGGAGAGTAGGTTTGTCTTGAACCCGTTGGATAATAAGGGTGTTATGGTGGATAAAGACAATCCCACTTTGTGTCAGGAGGAAAGGGACATGGGGAGAATTCCGGAATTTGAAAGTAGGAGGGGGTATTTCGATAAAGCCCTTTTATCATTAAAAGGCAAAGTTTGTCTTTCTCAAGATTGTGAGATTGATGAGGTAGGACGGTCTTCACCTTCTGTTCAGGAGGGTTTCTTGGACTTTTGCTCTGTGGATGAGACAGATGGTGGGACCAGGGTGGCTGAAAGTACAGATGGAGCAGAAAAGTTGGTGCAGTCCAATACTGTTATGAATAGTCGTATTAGGAGGAAAGGGATTAAAAATATAAAGTTGAAACATATTTATGGGGCGAGTGGGCCCCTCAAGGGGTTTGGTCATAAATATAAAATGAAGCATATTTCGAGGAGAAGGCATTTAGCAAGGAGGGGGTGGTTACTGCTACTGGAGATTTTATTTTTCGGGCGTGTAATCCTAGCTCCACTCACGGCTCGCAGTCCCGGGAGTTGGGGAGTGGCTTTTTAGCTCACGGTGAACAGTCAAATTTTTCTAGCATTGATAGATGCAACAAAGAATTGATGGATAATTTGGACTCTAATCTTGGTGTTAAATTATGGGAGTCTACTACTGATTTAGGAGTAGTGGTAGGTGATGCAAAAGGAGATTACAACCAGAGATTGTCGGATTTGGAGAGATTGGATAAAGCTAAAATGTTGGGGAGGAAGGAGCATAAAGAATTGTTGAAATGATTATCGTTTCTTTAAATATTAGGGGGGGAGGTAGTAGAGTGAAGAGAAGTAGAATATCTCATATTATTTTTAAAGGGAAAGCGGATTTATTTCTCTTGCAAGAAACAAAAATTTAAGCTCTTTCGGATAGGGTGGCGCATAGTTTTTCGTGGAATGAAGACATAGAGTATTCTTTTGCTAATTCGGATGGAATGTCAGGAGGATTGCTCATCTTATGGAAAGTGAATTCGGTGGAAGTTATTTGTAGCTTTAGAGGTCCTGGATACATTGGTGTCAAGGTGAGATTGTTGGATAACTTGTACTATATTGTTAATATTTATTCTCCTTGTTCCCTTGAGTTAAAAAGAATTTTATGGAGGAACCTTTTGGATTTGAAGGCGTCTTTTTTGGATGGAGAGTGGGTGTTTGGAGGAGATTTTAATGCGGTCCGTAATTCTCTTGAGAGGAGAGGGAGAACGGCCTTTTCTTCGGGAGCGGAGTGGAGAGAGTTCGAAGAGTTTATTTATGAAGGTAGTTTGGTGGATGTTCCTTGTAAAGGGAAGAAGTTTAGTTGGTATGGAGGGGATGGTATAGCCAAAAGTATAATTGACCGTTTTTTGGTGTCTAACGGTATTATTGATCGTTGGGGAGTTGTGGGCCAATTGATTGGTCAAAGAGATATTTTGGATCATTGTCCGATTTGGCTTATTTCGGATAATTCCGATTGGGGTCCGAAACCGTTCAAAGTCATTAACGAATGGTTTTCTAATCCTCGGTTTTTTCCTTTTGTTGAAAAAGAATGGAAAAAGTTAGTGGTCGTGGGGAGGAAAGATTTCATTCTTAAGGAGAAATTACGTATTTTAAAGGATAGTCTTAAATGGTGGAACTTAAATGTGTTTGGTAGGTTCAATTTGGAGATGGAGGAGGGAGTTAGCGAGTTGAATGTGGAGGATGATGAGTCGGTGGAGTATGGGGAGTCGGAGAGGGAGGAGTTATTGAGGAGGAAGAAGAATGGAGGAGGCAAATTTTGGCTTAATCTTATGATTAAGGAGAATATGCTCATCCAAAAATCTAGATTGAAATGGTTAAATGATGGAGATTCTAATAGTAAATTCTTTTATAAAGTGGTGAAGGAGAGGAGGAGGCGTAATTTTATCGGTTCTTTAGGAACGGATCATGGTATAATGGTCAAGGTAGAAGAGGTTAAGGAAGAGGTGAGAAGGCATTTCGAGGCTAAATATGTTGAACCGGATAAAGAAAGACATTATCTTGTTGGACTTTCTTTTAAAAGGATCTCAACAATGAATGTACTCTTTCTTGAAGCTCCTTTTTCGGAGGAGGAAATTAAGGATGCGGTGTGGAGTTGCGAGGGGTCGAAAAGTCGGGGACCCGACGGATATTCTCTCTTTTTCATTAAAAAGTGTTGGACTTTTATGAAGGATGATTTTATTAGGTGCTTCCAAAGTTTTCACTCGGGTGCTTGGTTTTCTAAAACCTTTATCTCTTCGTTTTTGACTTTGGTGCCTAAATCCTCTAATCCCTTATGTTTGGATGATTATAGGCCTATATTTCTTGTAGGTTGTGTGTATAAAGTTCTATCCAAGATGTTGGCGGCAAGACTTAAGATGGTTTTGGATCCGATTATTTCTAATTCTCAAAGCGCTTTTGTTCCGGGCAGACAATTGTTGGATGGTGTTTTGGTGGCTAATGAGGTGGTGGATTATGCCAAAAAGGAGGGAAAAGGCGTTTTGCTATTTAAAGTTGATTTTGAGAAAGCATATGACAAGGTTAGTTGGAATTTCCTTAGATTTATGTTAAGGAAAATGGGTTTTGGGGATGAAGTGGATGAAGGCTTTAATTTTTTCTAGTAAAATGTCGGTGATGGTTAATGGTAGTCCTACAAAGGAGTTTGCGGTGGAGAGAGGTTTGAGACAAGGTGATCCGCTTTCTCCGTTTCTATTTGTTATTGTGACTGAGGGAATGAGGGGCATGGTAACCAAATCGGTGGAGAATAAAGATTTTGAGGGATTTAATTTTAAGGGTGATTGTTTGGTCGACATTTTACAATTTGCGGATGATACTTTAATGATTGGAGAAGGAATTTGGAAGCATATTTGGGCCATAAAATAGGTGTTGAGGGGTTTCGAGATCGTGTCGGGATTGGGTATTAACTTCCATAAAAGCAAACTTATTGGAATTAATATTAGTTCTCGTTTCATGGAGGTGGCCTCTTATTTCCTTTCTTGTAGAAGATAGGATAATTCTTTTGTTTTTCTTGGAATCCCCATTGGTTATAGATCTAATAGTATGCCCATTTGGTCGGATTTGATCACTAAGATGAAAAGGAGGCTTGCTTGTTGGAATAATCGGTTTCTTAGCTTTGGAGGGAGACTTACTCTGTTAAAGTCGGTTCTTTCTAGTTTATCGATTTTCATGCTTTCTTTCTATAAAGCACTGGTGAAAGTTGTGAAACTTATTATAAAAATTCCAAGCAATTTTCTTTGGGGAGGGAAGGAGGGGAGAAGGAAAATTCATTAGGTGAGTTGGAAGGAAGTGTGCCTCCCAATTGAAAAAGGGGGTCTAGGATTGAGAAGGGTGGACGATTTTAATTTGGCTCTTCTTAATAAGTGGAGATGGAGGATATTAACGGAGTCAAAGGCTTTATGGTACAAGATTCTAAAAGTTAGGTACGGAGATGTGAATTTGAGAGTTGTGAGTTCTGGGAAGGGGAGTAAGGGGTCCTCCCGGTACTCTTTTTGGTGGAGGGACATTATCGAATTGGATAAAGGTGTTTCGGAAAATTTGTTCGCATCTCATTGTAGATTTTCTATTGGGAATGGTTTTTCCACTTCTTTTTGGTTTGCTTGTTGGGCGGATGTTTTTTGTTTTAAGGACAAATATCCTCGTCTTTTTTATTTGTCTTGCCTTAAAGATGTGTCGGTTGCTTGTATGGGTAGTTGGAGTGGAGAAGATTGGTTTTGGGGGGATTTTGGAGTACTCAATGTTATTGCCGGTGAGGAGGCCGAAGGAATGAGTTTGATGCACGCCGATTTGATGCATGTTCGGCCATGTTTTTCAAAAAATGACTTGGTGTCTTAGAGGTCTACTCGGTCGGAGGATTTTACGGTTAGTTCTTTTTATTCTCTTCTTCTCTCTCTTCTAACCCCTTATGGCCCAAGTAATATTTATGATGACGCTTTTATGTTGGTTTGGAAGATGCATGTTCCTTTTAAAATTAAGGCCTTTGGTTGGAGGAGTTTTATTAATAGGATTCCAACAAAGGTCTCTCTTAATTTTAGAGGTTGTCTTGCTCCGGATAGTGATGTGTATTGCGTATTTTGTTCTTTGGAGGAAGAATCTTTGGATCACTTGTTATTACGTTGTAATGTTTCTTCATTGATTTGGAAGGAGGTGGCGGAATGGATTGGTTTTAAGGATTTTGGGGCAAGCAATATTAAAGTGAGTTTTATGAAGTGGAGTCGATTTTGTAAGAGGAACAAAGTGAAAAGTGGGAGGGAAGGGTGTAGTTGGTTGGCTACTATTTGGTATATTTGGTTGATGAGAAAATGGTATTATTTTTAGGAATGATATTTGGAACGTCTTTGACGCGATTTGGAGTATTAAGGTGTTAATTTGGAGATGGTCTTTCATCTGGAAGAATATCGATACCAATTATGGCTTTTATGAGTTTTGTAGGTTTCCATTGTACTACTTTCATTAGGTCTTATTGGTTTTGTATTTTTGTTTTGGCGAGCTTGGCCTCGTTTTTTTGTAAGCGGTTTCGAGAACCCATTGTTCTCGCTTTAATGATATTTCTTGCTTACTAAAAAAAAACACTAACAGAAGAAAAATAAGTGATTAAAATATATTATTTTGATGAGTGAGAGAGAATGGTTAGAGAGAGATAGAGAGAAAGTCACCAAAGGTAGCATTTCCAAAGGTAGCAAAACCTTGTCCAGTAATTCATAGATAATGTGAGTCAATGTACAATATTGTGCTTATGTGCTTGATCTAACAACTAGGAAATGCTTTTTAGAACTCTATGCTACAAGATTAGGTCCAAAGAAGATGCAAGATCATGAAGTTGACATGTAATAATATGAGTCAGTAGGCCATTCAGAGTCACTATAGGATCTTAAGTAAAACTTGTTAGCTGGGATCGAGAGAGATAGGATTAGGCTATGAAAGATAGTTCCACCTATGTACCTTAGAATTATTTTAACAAGCTTAATTAACAAGCTTAATTCACACTAAATAATGTGGTAAGAACCACCAGGCATGAATATCATTGAATAGTGACGTCACCCTTCTGATGTCAGGCCGATGAAGTCACTCCTTTAAGGCAGTTATTCACAAAAAATTTCTAGCATCACACAATGTAAGATGGACATGCCTTTAAAGCATTTATATCATACGTTGAAGGGCTCTCTGAAAATTGTCCTTCCTTATAGCTTTCTATCGCAAAGAGGTTTTAGGTTTTGAAAACCATTATAAACGCCAATGATGTTAGGGAAAGATATGTGGGATTTCTTTTTTTTAGCAACACTTTTGTGAGAGACACGCCACATACTCATTCAAAACTTTAAGGTGATAGATGTGTGGATTCTCCCATTTATAAATGTTCAAGTCACCACATTCTTATCCAATGTGGAATTATTATTCACAATACTCACACTTGTTAATACTTAACAAATGATCCATACCCACTTCCAAGTATAGATATGTTAGTGGATGGAACACCACGATGCAATAACCTCTAAACTGTGTAAATGCCTACTTGGGATATAAATTCACAGAAGGTGAATTGTGGATATAAATTTTTTGTTTTTAAAACGTTAAGATTTTCTAATAGAAATGTTTAAAGAAAAATAAAATGGAGGTCAAGACAATAGCGAAATTAGTGAGAGTAAAAGAAATCAGAGATAAGAGATTTCACACCACAGTTTATAGGACAAAATCATTAGGCCTACGTACAATCCCTGAGTAGAATGCCTTGAAATTTTACTAACAACCAAACTTTTAACTATGTTCCACGTACAATATCTTTACACCAAACTTTTAACACATGTTCAACTTCCAACCTTTACACCTTACAAATGCAAGAGATATTTCTTCTATTAGTTTACAATAATATCACTAACAAATATCTAAATTAACACCTCACGAATTGATGAGAAAAACTTAAACTCAAGAGCTACAATAGGAACTATAGGGTAGATGCTCTCTCGAAATAAAATATATTAAGTGTATAAAAAATTTGAGAATTTTTTAATACATCTCATAAGTTTCTTAGACACTGCGCGGAATTTCACTTATGCCCCCTGATTCTGGATGTGCAAATCAGGATGCACCATGGCGTTAAAAAAAAAATTGGTCCCGGATGTGCATATGCGGAAGGTCTCCGTATATGCAGATCCGGAAGAATTATTGATATATTTGAACCTGCATAATCACTCCCCCCCATTCCTACCATTCTCAACCTTTCTTTTTCCACATTCACCCTCACTAACCTAAAAAACCATACTTCATCAATACCATTTCTCACTCAAAAACTCCAACTTTTTGGTGCAACAAATCAAAGGGAGCAAGAGAAGATTGAATTTCAGGTAAATATTCAACTTCATCCACTATATTGCTCACATTATCAATCTACATTTTGGAAAAAACAAGTTACGCGACTTCCGGATGTGAAAATCTGGTACGTATTGAGCATGAACTTGTTCGGATGTGCACATCCGGAAAAATGCCTGAAACTTATTAATTTTAATTTTCATCAATTTTTAATAGGTTTTAGTTATATATATTTATTATTCTATTATTGTTTATAAATAGATATGGTGCACCCCGATAACATATCAAAAGAATTAGTTTCGACGATTTCTCCGAAAGTTGAAGGGATTATCGTAAAGTCGGTTTGATGATCGTGATAGCATGCTTGTAACGCCCCGATTTCGATTATTCCCATTTTGTTGAGTCTTTTATTTAAATTGTGTGATAAATTATTTTATTTGTGAAATTGGTGTGTTAATATGCTATGTTGACATTGTTCTGGACTGGGCCAACGGCCATGCGCGACCCAATCCGTGACTGCTACAGTAACGTCCCAAACGCTTGGATCCAGTCCATCAAGATGACAAAAGTACCCTTTTGCCACTACAACCGGGCACTGACTGCTCAGCCCTGCCCGGAATTATTGTCCGCCACACACGAGCTACAGCTCCCCGACAACCGACGGACAGATGCCCGCAACTACCCTCCTGCCCGTCATAACGGCTAGTTTGGGCGGTTACCTATTCTTCAGGAAAACGGTTATTTCGCCTCGAAAATAGGACCGTTGGCCACGCGCTGGGGAACATTATATAAACCCTCTCATTTGAGAGGGCGAGGTATCACATTTTCACCCTCAGAATACACTTTGTACTTGCCCCTTTTTCTCTGACCCTTTCTTACTTGAGCGTCGGAGTGCCTTGCAGGTACACCCCCTTTTCTCCTCAACAGTCCGAACACCCAGCACGTCCAGCGACCATCATCTGCCGAGCACCTTGCCATCTGACGACCAGCGTGTGTGGATCTGATCGAACACTCGAGATCAGTGGCGCCGTCTGTGGGAACTCCTTGTTCTCCCCTTCTTTCTTTCTTACTCAGAAACTAAAGATCAAAACATACCTTCGTTAATCCACCCACACATGGCCGCTCAGAACCCCGCAAAAAGTGCTGACGCTACAGTTCTTGTCCCCGTCAACAAGGTGGACGTTAATGGCGGTTCGCTGTTACTTTCTGATCCCCGTTTCCTTCGAGACGGGGCCACTACTTCTCCAACTCCTCCTCCCACCGAGCAAGGAGAAAAACAGTCACCGTTGGGGGAGCGACCAATTCCTGGCCCCCCCAGCACTGATCTAGCCGTCGCAGCCCTCCTAGATGCTGTCAACCGCACGAAGCTCCTTATCTTGCAGCAAGGTGAAAGGATAGGAGCCCTCGAAGAAGCAGCTCTTCCAAGATCTTCTCCCCCAAGAGGAAACACCAAAAATCAAGAAGCCCGCCGCCTAGGCGTTGGGAAGACCGTATGGCGAGGCCCGAACCACTACGCATTCGCAAACGCGACCAGATCTCCCCGCGGGACCAGTCGCCACCAAGACACAAGAGAACGAGGCAGGACGGGCATTCTTCCCCGATCAGACATCGCGACCGGCCACGATCGCCCTCACCTCGCAGAAACCGCCGCCGCGAGCGCAGACAACGGTCACCGTCGACTTCAAGTTCGGACAGCGACGACGAGCCTCGCGGCCCGTTGTCCCGCAGGATCCTAGCCACCCGTCTCCCCAAAGGACTAGAGAAGCCTCCGTCTCTAGGGACTTATGATGGAACCACGGACCTAGACGAGCACATAGAAAACATAGATGCTCTTCTGGACTACCGAGGGGTAAGAGGAGCCATCAAGTGCCGCCTGTTCCCGACCACGCTCCGGAAGGGAGCAATGACCTGGTACAAACAACTGCCCGAGGAATCCATCACCTCCTGGAGGCAGCTCGGGAGGATCTTCTCCTGACACTTTACCGCATCACGGCGCCATCCTAAGACTGAGGCGTCCCTTGGAGCTGTTGTACAGGGGAGAGATGAACCCCTTCGGGACTACATTGAGCGGTTCAACAAGGAAGCCGTCCAAGTGCCAACGACCGACGATATGAAGAAATTCCTGCTCGAACAGGGATTACGTCCTGGCTCAGATTTCGCGAAAGCCATTGGCCTAGATCCACCAAGGAACCTCAACGCTCTCCTCCACCAAGCCCAGTCGCATATACAGTACGAGGAGAAGGTCGCCGCCCACTCTGTCCGGGCCTCCCGTCACCAAGAAGGTACCCGGACATCCAGAGCTGAAGAGCCCTCGACATCCCGTCGAGGAGATAAAAGACGCGACGATCGGCCTCGCGATGCACGCGAACAGAAGGGACCTTCTGGACGGTTCCACGACTATACCCCCCTCACTACCTCGAGGGAGAAAATCTTGTCCGAATGTGCCAATTCAGAGTTCAAACAAGCAGGGGTCCGTTTCCCCAAACAGCTGCCGGCCAGGCCAGGTGTGGACAAATCCAAGTATTGCCGCTTCCACAAGAGCCACGGCCATACGACGGAAGAATGCATCCACCTCAGGGATGCCATAGAGATCCTCATTCGCGACGGCCATCTGAAGCAGTTCGCGAAGAAAAAAGAAGCTCCCCGGCAAGAAACCCAGGAGAGCAAGAAGGCGGCTGAAGAGACTCCGCCCTCCGATGACACCAACGTACAGGTCGCTATGTCCGTGACTCGACCAGAAGACTTCTGCATCCCTGACAGTCTGCCCGCTTCCATGTTCCTCGGCGCTCACAGCCCGTGGGAAACCTTCCCGTCGGCCATGGTCATCTCCGGTGGCGGATTCAACAAAATCACGGTTGGTTCGGTCAAAAGAAAGTTTGATCAACTGATCAGCAAGAGCGCCAACGAAGTCACCACGCTGGATACCACTCGCAAAGGATCCTCTCCCATTTCCTTCTACAAAGAGGAGCTCATCGGTGGGTCACCGAACTCAAGCATCCCGCTTCTCATCCGGGCAAGGATGGCGAACTTCGACGTTCGCAGGATACTCGTGGACCAGGGCAGTTCAGTTGATATTATGTACAACCACCTGTTCGAGACACTGCAGTTGTACGACTCTCACCTTACCCCATACGTTGGATCTGACCTGCAGGGATTCAACGGAGCTGTAACAAGGCCCCGAGGTTACGTAGAGCTCATCGTGACTTTCGGTTCAGGAAAGACAACCCGAGCAATCAAAGCACAGTTTCTGGTAATCGACTGCCCGTCACTATATCAGTGCATTTTTGGAAGGCTAACCCTGGTAGAGTTGGCTGCAGTGCCTTCCACCGTACATCTCAAGATGAAGTACTACACTTCTGAAGGGATGCTCACCACCCTCCACGGCGACATCGAAGCTGCCCGTCGATGCTTTGAAGCCGCATCAAAAGGATTGAGCACAATCTCAGTGAAGCCGAGGACATCTGGTCGCCCTCCTCTGCCCAGCAGCTCCGAGCAGCCAAAACCACTCCCCCAGGTCGAATCTATCAACTTGGACAGCCGTTTCAACGAGGAGGATCATGCCAAAGCCCCGACGACTTCGGGCAACCAGTCCCAGAACAACGGCCATCTCCTGCGCCCCATACCAGATGGCAAATTTGAGCTCGTCCCGTTCGGAGAAGACCCCCAACGGGGAGTAAAGATCGGAGCAGACCTCCCCGACCTGGCCAAAAGACAACTAAAAGAGTGCCTCAGGGAGAACGCAGACTTGTTCGCATGGAGCGCTGCTGAAATGCCAGGATTGGACCCCTCCGTCGCTTGCCACCAGCTTACCATCGATCCGGCCGTCAAAGCCGTTGCCCAGCGCAGAAGGAAACAGTCCCCGGAGAAGATGGAAGCCGCGGAGAAGGCTGTTAAAGACCTTCTAGAAGCTAGGTTTATTTCTGAGGCCAAATACACTACGTGGCTCTCAAATGTTGTACTTGTAAGAAAAAATAATGGCAAATGGAGAATGTGCGTTGATTATACTGATGTTAACAAGGCCTGTCCGAAGGACGCCTACCCCCTCCCCAATATAGATAAGCTCGTGGATAACTCAGCAGGTTTTAAGCTGCTATCGTTACTCGACGCCTACTCGGGCTACAATCAAATCCCGATGGCCGCGAGCGATAAAACGTACACGGCCTTCATGACCGAATCGGGCAATTATTACTACAACGTGATGCCTTTCGGTCTGAAGAACGCCGGCGCTACATACCAACGAATGATGAACAAAGTCTTCCAAGGACAAATAGGCGACATGCTCGAGGTATACATGGACGACATGATCGTCAAGTCCCATGAGGAACTAGACCATGTCGCCCATCTTCGAACAATTTTCGAGCAAGCAAGAAAATATCAAATGCGTTT
This sequence comes from Lathyrus tuberosus, assembly GCA_022829125.1. Lineage (NCBI taxonomy): Eukaryota > Viridiplantae > Streptophyta > Magnoliopsida > Fabales > Fabaceae > Lathyrus > Lathyrus tuberosus. The sequence goes on along the minus strand of JALAZF010001005.1, from coordinate 366,642 downwards.
TAACCCAGAGAAGTGCACGTTCGGAGTACGGACAGGCAAATTCCTTGGTTTCTACCTAACGGAACGAGGAATAGAGGCTAACCCCGACAAATGCCGGGCATTCTCTGAGTTCCCAACGCCCACGTCTAAGAAGAACATCCAGTCCCTCAACGGGGTGCTCACCTCGTTGTCCCGCTTCGTCGCGAAATCCGCCCAACACGCCCTTCCTTTCTTCAAGCTCTTGAGAAAAGAAGCCGCGTTTGAATGGACCGAAGAATGCGAGGCGTCCCTCCTTCACTTAAAACAAGCTCTGTCGAAACCGCCCGTGTTATCGCGGCCAGATACCGGGGAAGTTTTGTTCCTATACCTCGCCGTCACCGCCGAGGCCGTGAGCGCTGTTCTCATCCGCGAGAATCACGCCGGGCAAAAGCCCGTATACTTCACGAGCAAAGCGTTGCAAGACGCGGAGTTGCGATATCAGCAGATAGAGAAGGTAGCACTGGCCCTCGTTAACGCCGCCAGACGACTAAGGCACTATTTCTTGGCCCACACGATCGTGGTGAGGACGGATCAGCCCATCAAGCAGTTGCTGGGACGGCCAGACATGGCAGGTCGAATGCTCAAGTGGTCGTTGGACCTGTCCGAATTTGACGTCCGGTATGAAAGCAGAAAGGCTCTCAAAGCACAGGCCCTGGCCTATTTCGTGGCAGAAGTAACCTTCTCAGACTCCTCGCCCCACGTAGCAAACAGATGGACCATCTACGTAGACGGAGCATCCAGCTCGAGCGGCAGCGGGGCAGGAGTCATTCTGGAGAACGACGAGGGGACCATAGTCGAAGCGTCTCTCACTTTATCCTTTCCCACGTCGAACAACCAGGCCGAGTATGAAGCCTTCCTCGCTGGGTTACGCCTAGCCGAAGACCTAGGGGCAGAAGAAATCGTCATCTGCACGGACTCTCAACTCGTAGCTCACCAGGTCTCCGGGGAGTATCAGGCCAAAAACGACAGTCTGTCTGAATACCTCTCCCTAGTTAGGGAAAAGATATCGAAGTTCAGGACGTTAGCAGTAAGACATGTTCCCCGCGAACACAACGTGCGAGCAGACATCCTATCCAAGCTAGCGAGCACCAAGAGGAAAGGCGGAAACAGGTCAGTCATCCAGGAGATACTTTCTCGATCCAACATCGACAAGGGGCCTTCGACCCTACACGTGCACGCAATCGGGGACACCGACTGCTGGATGACGCCTGTGTACAACTACCTCACCAGGGAAGAACTTCCGGATGACCCCAAAGAAGCCAGCACCATCAGACGAAGAGCTTGCTCGTACGTCATCCTCGTAAACAAACTTTACCGAAGGGGTTTCTCCATTCCGCTACTAAAGTGCATAGAGGAGGAGATTGTCCCCCACGTATTATGAGAAATCCACGAAGGCATTAACGCCCAGCACCTGGGGGGAAGGTCCCTTGCCCGCAAGGCCCTCCGGGCGGGATATTACTGGCCAACTATGCAGCAAGACGCCAAAGAGCATGTGAAGAAATGCGACAAATGCCAACAGCACGGGGATATGCACCTAGCTCCCCCAACGAGCTAAAAAGCTTGACATCCCCGTGGCCATTCGCCTGGTGGGGCCTGGACATCCTGGGACCCTTCGTGACGGGGTCTAGCCAAAACAAATACCTGATAGTGGGCGTAGATTACTTCACAAAATGGATAGAAGCAGAAACCATAGCGAAGATAACAGCACTTAACATTCTACGCTTCTACAAGCGGAATATCCTTGCCCGTTTTGGGATTCCCCAAGCAATCGTCACGGACAATGGAACACAATTCACGGACAAGAAGTTCCAAGACTTCGTCGCCCATCTCGAAACAAAGCAACACTTCGCTTCGGTCGAGCACCCCCAGACCAACGAGCAGGCGGAAGCGGCTAACCGTGTCATCCTTCGTGGCCTCAAACGAAGACTGGACGAAACGAAGAAGGTCTGGGTCGAGGACCTCCACAGCGTCTTATGGGCATATCGTACTACTCCCCAGTCCAACACCGGGGAGACGCCTTTCCGCTTAGCATATGGCATGGAGGCTGTTTTACCCATCGAGGTCCACGTACCATCCAGGAGGACCGAGTCACCTCTAGACGAGGAGAGGAATAACGGAGCGATAAGAGAAGAGCTCGACCTCGTCGAGGAAATCTGGACAGGAGCAGCCCTCCGCGAAGCGTCTCTTAAGCAAAAAATAGCAATCAGGCACAACGCCAAAGTCTTACGACGAGAATTCGACGTGGGCAGCCTTGTCCTGCGGAGAAACCACAAGGACCCTTGCGAAGGCAAACTAGCGGCCAACTGGGAAGGGCCATACAGAGTCCGTGCCAAAACGGGAAATGGCGCATACTTCCTAGAAAACCTCAACGGGGAGGCACTCCCTCGACCATGGAACGCTGAGAAACTTAAGCAATACTACAGCTAAAGTGACCTTAGGCTTCCTCGTATCAAGAGACCACCTAGCCGTCATCATGCTCGCCCAGGTACAAGCGACGCATGCACACAAAGTAGAATCCCGCTCAAACAAGCAAGTCGGAACTCTGCTCGTCGGCGGTCCTCGACCGAGCATCGCCTTCGCCCAAGTACCATGATTGGCAGAACCCCAACTCGCGATGGGACGTTCACGCCGCGACCTCAGGCCTCAATCGCGACCTGAGATCCGCAACCTCGCCAGGACCTTCCCCGGCTGTTCGCCCAGTTCCCCGCACTGGCGAGCTCACACGCAGCGGGCTACCTTCCAAAAGAAAGCTCCACTAACGGACACACCCTCCGAAGGGTAGTCATACACGCACAATTAAGATAAAGTGCAACACTAATGTAAAGTACAGCAACATAAACAAAAATCATATAAGTAACAAAACCGGCCAACATAAACCGGGCATAAAGTAAAAAAGGCCACCAGGGCCAAAGATTGTACGAATTACATAAAAAGGGGGGCCACGCTCCCCAAACCGAATAAAATTACAACAAACTACACGGCACGCAGGCCGGCAAAACATCATCATCGGCAAACATCATTCCTCGGTGTCTTCGACTCGTTCATCATCGGGCAGAGAGGTTTGGGTTCTAGCTTGGCCGGCAAGGATAGACTCTGGCATCACTATTTGCCCGTCTTTAACGTACGCCAGGAAATTGGTACCTTCGGTCACCAAATCAACACCAGGATTCACCACCTGAAGCTGAGACACTGCGTTTTGGAAGGACTCCTCGCCGAGCACTGCGTTGTCATCCTCGGCCACCACCAGTCGGGCAACTAGCTCTGACCTTGTCTTCAGCACCTTCACGTCCTCAGGCTCCTCCTCGCCCGGAGCATTGGCCGCCTGCAGTTGCGCGACCAAGTCCTCAGCAGCCTTTTTCTCAGTCTCGAGCGTAACCATCTTCCTCTTTAGCTGGGCAACCTCCTCGCTCTCCTTCTCCCTCGCATCCTTGGCAGCCCTAGCTTCCTCCCTGGCCTTCCTCAAGCTCTCCTCGAGAGCGTTCACCTTCCCGCGGGCAATAGTCAACTCACCCTCAGTGGCCGTGTCCCCTTCGGCATAGGTGGCCGCCATCTCCAGTAGCCTGACCACCGCAGAGGCATCCTGAGCCACCAACGCCCTCTTGCTCGGACGGTCCAGGCTTTGCAGATGAAGAAAATCAGCGTGGGGAATCACCAAAGAGGTACCTTAAAAAAACCTCTTGTCCAATACACAAGGAGGCAACTCGAATTTCGCTTTCTCTGGCGCCTTGCCCTGATCCACTGCCTCGTTCCTTGGACGCTTAGACCTGGTCGCCAGGGGCATTGGAGACCGTTGTGCATTGGCCGGTGAAGCATTCCCCTGAGGAGGCTGGGAAGGACCAATCGCACGGGCATGGGAAGGACGAACCTTAGGAGTAGCAGCTGCAGCAGTTTGTTTCCGCGCTGCCACGTTCCTCACCATCCTTTCATGGGCTGAAGGCATAGCGGCTGCAAAAGACAAAAACAGGCGTCAGGTGATAAAAAATAACGAGCAATACAAAACAATATATTGAGATTAAATACCGAGCAGATCCATAGCATCCCTATAAGTGTTGCACCCCAGCAGTGCCCTAACGTTAATAAAACGAGGCTCTACTCGAGGACTACCGTCGTCCTCAAGGATCGCCACTTTCTTCTTCGTAACACACTCGGCCATCCGGAACGAGTTCATGTACTTCAGCAGTTTCTCATATGAGGCAGCATCCCCCTCATCCAAATCGGTCGGCTCAAAAACATTGTCCTTTGGCGGCTTAGTAAAATGCACCCCGGTCCACTGGAAGGGATATTTCAGCAATCGCCGCCCAATGTATTTACCCTCCTCGTTAATCCTGTCCTCCCCGTTCTCATCCACTTCAAGCTCCCAGCAGAACGTGTTATCCTGGGCAGCCTCCGATACGGGCTCCACGACGAAGTACCTCGTCTTGAATGTACAGATAGATTCAGAGAAAGGTTTGAACAACTTACGCTGCTGCTTCAAAGAGACCCAGCCATAGCTCTTTCCAGAAGTTTGCCGTTGAAGATGAAATACGGTGAAGAAGAATGGAAGAGTCGCCCCTACCTGCAAGTGCTCGCACACCAGCTCGAACGCCCGCATGAACGCTAACGAGTTGGGGTGGAGCTGCGTAGGGGCCAGGTGAAGATGTAGAAAGACGGACTGCTGGAAATCCGTGAATGGAAGCCTCAAGCCCAACTCCTTGAAGACATATTCATACATTGTGAAACGCTCCCCGTAATTGGTGCAGACGCGCTCATTAGCAGTGGGAAAGTGGACTCTCCAATCCCCGTCGTCTCCCACCGTCCGGAAGCAGTCTCCAACATAGCTCGCAAACTCGGACACATGCTCAGAGGGTTCCGCTACCTCCCATTCCTCTGCTTTATTTTCTGCTACATCCTCCTCGGGTACCTCCTCCTCGAGCACCTCGTCCTGATCATTGTCCCGCAGTTCATCCTCTTGCTCGTAGTCCGTATCCTGCTCAGTGGACCCACTCGAAGACTGAGTGCTATTACTCCCCGAGGAACCAGACTCCTCCTCGGACGAATCTAATACAATTTCTCCACGGGGCCCTGTCGCCATCACCTGAAAAGCAGAGAAAGACAGTGAATTCGACAGCTAATCAAATCCACCCTTCCACCGCTGAACAAGTGAAAGGGCGCGCTAAGGGCTGAGGACGACGTCCCCGGCCTAAGCCCTGGCAACACTGCGAAAAGTCTCCCCGCGAGACAGTGCCCGGAACTCTCCTCCCACACGAGGAATTTCTCCAAAGCAAGATCACGAGTTTTTCATTCAGCTCACAACTCCGTAAAACACAACGTTCGCACGGTCACGTGCACGTCACCATCGCGACGGCGTCACGGACAGACCCTCCACACACAACGTAACGACAGGCTAACGGCGATGGAGACGGCGAAACCATCATCCACCACCGGCGACTACCACATATACAACCCTAAGTCTCCTAAAATCTAACCTAACCATATGCACCGTCTAAGTAAACATCGAAAAAAAGCAAAACAAGGAAAAGAGACGACTTACTCATAAATATGAGGCTGGAAGGACTTGCTCGGAGCTTTAAACAATGAAGGTTACAACAGACAGCGTTCACGGGCAAGGAATTTGCTGAATATTGAAGGAAAAGGTTCTGAATGAAGGTTTTTCCCCCTATTTATACAGGAGGTCACGTGCAACCACACGCGCACATAGGTCATAATGACTACCCGCTAGCCATCATTGCCTAAGCGGCGGCAGCACAAGTTCCAACACACACGTGGCAACCCCCGTACCGTTTCGTATTCCACTAAACTGATGGTGCCCACCGGTAACGGGCAACGTATAACGACCACGACCAACAGCCACGACGGTCAGTAGAAACCACAGGCTTCCACAGCCGACGAGCAAAAACGCTCCACTTCCCCGAGACTGTACGCTATCCTTAAGTCATCACTTCCATGCTCGGAAGCAACGACTTGGGGGGCTACTGTTCTGGACTGGGCCAACGGCCATGCACGGCCCAATCCGTGACTGCTACAGTAACGGCCCAAACGCTTGGATCCAGACCATCAAGATGACAAAAGTACCCTTTTGCCACTACAACCGGGCACTGACTGCTCAGCCCTGCCTGGAATTATTGTCCGCCACACACGAGCTACAGCTCCCCGACAACCGACGGACAGATGCCCGCAACTACCCTCCTGCCCGTCATAACGGCTAGTTTGGGCGGTTACCTATTCTTCAGGAAAACGGTTATTTCGCCTCGAAAATAGGACCGTTGGCCACGCGCTGGGGAACATTATATAAACCCTCTCATTTGAGAGGGCGAGGTATCACATTTTCACCCTCAGAATACACTTTGTACTTGCCCCTTTTTCTCTGACCCTTTCTTACTTGAGCGTCGGAGTGCCTTGCAGGTACACCCCCTTTTCTCCTCAATAGTCCGAACACCCAGCACGTCCAGCGACCATCATCTGCCGAGCACCTTGCCATCTGACAACCAGCGTGTGTGGATCTGATCGAACACTCGAGATCAGACATGTTATGATATTTTACAGTTTTTGAGAGTTTTCGGGGAAATTAGAATGGAGGGTATTTTGGACATTTCTCAATTAATAATAATTTAGAAATTTAGTGGAAATAGAATTTTGTGAGAAAATGAATTAATTGAATGTGAGTAGAAAATAAGAAAAGAAAAAGAGATAAGAAGAAGAAATAGGAGAGAAAGAGAAAGAATAGAGAAATAGAGAGAAAAAGGAGAGAAAGAAAGAGGAAGAAGAGAAAAGAGAAGAAAAGAGGAAAAAGCTTGGAAATCTTCAAAACAACTTCTAGGAATCGATTTAATCTGGTAAGGGTGTGAAATCTTATTATCTCATCAATGTATATCATTATGTATGTGTTTGCTTGGATGTTTTCATGTTTTCCATAGATTGAGTTCTAGGTTGAAATTGAGATTTTGTGAGGAATCGATGATTTTACGGTTGAAAATCGGTGTTAACATAATAGAATACTTGTCATCATGATTGAATTATGTTTTGATGGTTATATGACAGTTTGGAAATGTTTTGGGTGGTGAAAACATGATTTTTGGATGAACTGGTGCGCTGCTGGGTTTTTCTGAAAATGCAGGTTCGCACTGCGAATGGCTAGCGAGTGGGTAGCGAGCATTCGCTGAGTGTTCGCACTGCGAATGGAGTAGCGAAGGATGCGCTAGCTTCTGCCTTGATTCGCTGGGTGCTTCGCATTGCGAATGGGGTAGCGAGCATTCGCTGAGATGTTTGCACTGCGAACGATGAGAATTTTCTAGGTTTTTTTGCTTCTGCCTTGGTTCGCTGGTACACTCGCACTGCGAATGAAGTAGCGAAGGACTCGCTAGGAGCTTCGCACTGCGAATGTAGCAGTTTTTCCCAATTTGTTTCCTCTGTAACTTTTGATCTGTGTTTCGGCTTGAGGTGTGGTTTGATGCGTTAGAGAGCTTATGAAATGTACTTTATTATGATGATGTTTTGGAAATTGTTAGCCGATTTAATTATGTCGGAAAGTCGTGAATAGTGTTATTTAGCGACTTTTACCGTTTTTGAAGGTGTGTTTTGGATGTGAATCATACAATAGTGCATTGAAGTGAATGTATATAGATTGTATGTGATGGTATGAGATGAATGCATGAATATATTGTGAATATGTATGCATTTCAAGAATGTCGTGAGTTATTTTGTATGAGAAGCATAATGATGTACATTCTGGTGTTGTGTGATTCTAATGAAAACCCGTTGTAACGTCGTGTGCCTATGTGAGGTGTGAGCGATGATTACAAACGATTGTGTGCCTAGGTGAGGTGTGAGCAATCGGATTGTGTGCCCATGTGGGGTGTGAGAAATCCATAAACATTGTGTGCCTATGTGAGGTGTGAGCAATGGGTGAACATCGTAGGCCTGACGGGGAGTTACATTGGTAACGAGCGATGGTTCCAATAAGCTCCTGAGTGAACTTGAGATGATTGAGTCGGTACCACATTGTATTTGCATAGAGTCATGAGTCGGTCTCTATGATTTGCATTTATCATCTTTATAATTGAGTATTGATGAATAAACATGAATATGTATGTTTATGTGGAATGATGAGAATTGTGAAAGTATGCATGATGAATATGCTTGGTTTTGTATATATATATATATATATATATATATATATATATATATATATATATATATATATATATATATATATATATATACATTGTGATGTATATGAGTGAGTTGTGATGAATTGTGGTGAGAATGTAGAATATGTGTATTTTTATGCTAAGATATATAATTATATGCATTGTTATTATGATAATATTTCTCACCCTTCTGCTGTTTTATGATGCTCTATGAGGCATTGCAGAGTAGGTATGCTGGTGGTCTTTTTGTGAAGCGTGTCTTCATTCTTTTGGTCGGTCGGCTCTGATATGTAGCACCGGGTAGCTAGGTTGTATATGATTCTTTTGTGATACATTTGTACATGTATCTTGTTGACGAATGTTTATGTAAACATGAATTATGTTGGTGGATAACACTTGATGATATTTATATATATATATATATATATATATATATGTATATATATTTGATGTTATTCAATGTTTAGATTTTCCGCTTTTATTCTAAATATTGAGATGTGGGTGTACGGACTAAGTTCCTCTGTTGCAAAGTTACCCCACTGTTGCATATCAATTGTTGAGCAGGTAATTGAATGTTTTAATTTCATGTATAATGTGACAAACCTATTTTATACTATGTTTATAATTATACTCTGACGGAATTTTTAGTATGTGCCTAAATGATTATGTGATTATTTGGGGGTATAGAAAGGGGGTGTTATATTAAGTGGTATCAGAGCCAGTGTTGAGTCAGTTGTGTCTGTCTTGTGGTTATGATGGTTGAACTGTTGTTTAACCTTGTTGTCATTTTTGGGAATGATCAGAATATGGCTGGTAGAAACGACAATGCGATGGCTGCTGCTTTGGAAGCAATGGCTATGGCGGTGCAAGGTGCGCCGAACGTGAATGCTAATGACGAGTTCAGGAAGAATCAACCACCGGTCTTCAAAGGAAGATTTGATCCCGATAGTGCTCAAATTTGGTTGAAAGAGATTGAAAGGATCTTTTGAGTCATGGACTGTGCGGAGGATAATGAAGTGAGGCTTGGGTCTCACATGCTGAAGGAGGAAGCCGACGATTGGTGGGTCGGTATGCGTCAAGTTCTTGAGGTGGATGATGAAGAGATAACTTGGGATTTATTTCGTACCGAGTTCTTGAGGAAGTATTACCCTGAAAGTGTGAAAAGGAAGAAGGAGATGGAGTTCCTTGAACTGAAACAAGGTAGTATGTCCGTGGTGGACTATACTGCTAAGTTTGTGGAGTTGGTTCAATTCCATCCTCACTATGCTGCAATTACTGCTGAGTTCTCAAAGTGTATTAAGTATGAGAATGGTTTGCGTCCCGAGATTAAACAAGCTGTGGGATATCAAAGGATAAGAAGGTTTACGGATTTGACGGAATGTTGTAGAATCTTCGAGGAAGATAGCAAGGCTCGTTCTACACATTACAAAAGTTTGAATGAGAGGAAGGGAAAGCAACAAGCTAGAAGTGGACCTTATGTGACACCCATTGATAAGGGCAAGCATAGGGGAAACTTTGATAAGAGATTTGGAGGAGGAGGTTCCGGTTCCGTTAAGTGTTACAAGTGTGGTGAAATGGGTCATAAATCATTTGAGTGTGGGAAGAGCGTGGTGAAATGTTCTAACTGTGGAGGCCTTGGGCATGCTACTACCGATTGTAGAAGGAATATGGTGAAGTGCTATAATTGTGGAGAAGTGGGTCACATTAGTACTTAGTGTACTAAGCCGAAACAAGCTCAAGCGGGCGGAAAGGTGTTTGCATTAGCGGGGACGGACACTACTAGTGCAGGCCGTTTGATTAAAGGTGCATGCTTTATTAATAGTACATCTTTAGTTGCTATTATTGATACGGGAGCGACTCATTCATTCATTTCTCATGAGTGCGCTAAGCGTTTGAATTTGTTTATGACTTCTTGGGGTGGTGAGATGGTTATTGAGACTCCTGCTTCAAGGTCGGTAACTACGTCTTTGGTGTGCGTAAGTTGTCCTTTGACCGTGTATGGTAAAGACTTCCTTATGGATTTAGTGTGTTTGCCGTTGGAGGGATTGGACGTAGTCTTGGGTATGAACTGGTTGCAATTTAATCGAGTTCATATAGATTGCTATCACAAGTTAGTAAGGTTTCCTTCTTTGGAAGATGATGAAGATGAGAGTTTCCTATCCACTAAAGAGTTGAAGAAAATTTTAGCGGACGAAGCTCAATTGTTTGGTTTATTTGCATCATTGTCGGTGAAGAGTAAAGTTGAGCTCGATGTGTTCCCAGTGGTGTGTGATTTTCCAAAAGTGTTTTCGGAGGATATTACGGATGTACCGCCGGAAAGAGAAGTTGAGTTTTCTATTGATCTAGTTCTGGGTACTAGACCGGTTTCGATGGCACCGTATCGTATGTCGGCATCGGAGTTGGTAGAATTGAAGAAGCAATTGAATGACTTGTTGGACAAGAGATTTGTAAGGCCAAGTGTTTCTCCTTGGGGTGCTCCGGTATTGTTGGTAAAGAAGAAGGATGGGAGTATGCGGTTATGCATTGATTATCGACAATTGAACAAGGTGACAATTAAGAACAAGTATCCGCTTCCGAGGATCGATGATTTGATGGACCAATTGGTTGGTGCGCGTGTTTTTAGCAAGATTGATTTGAGATCGGGATATCACCAGATTCGTGTGAAAGAAGAGGATATTCAAAAGACGGCCTTTAGGACACGGTATGGCCATTACGAATATTCCGTGATGCCATTCGGGGTTTCTAATGTGTCGGGTGTGTTTATGGAATACATGAATCGTATTTTTCATGAACAGTTAGATCGTTTTGTGGTTGTGTTCATCGACGATATTTTGATTTACTCTAAGTCTCAAGAGGAGCATGAAGAGCATTTGAGGATTGTGTTACAAATTTTGAAAGATAAACAATTGTATGCTAAGTTGTCGAAATGTGAATTTTGGTTGTCGGAAGTAAGTTTTCTTGGACATGTTATTTCCGGTAGTGGTATTAGTGTTGATCCACCCAAGATTGATGCGGTGATGCAATGGGAGGCTCCTGGATCGGTTACGGAGATTCAAAGCTTTTTAGGCTTGGCGGGTTATTATCGAAGGTTTATTGAGGGATTTTCGAAGTTGGCACTTCCATTAACGCAATTGACTTGTAAAGGAAAGGATTTCATTTGGGATATTCATTGTGAAGAGAGTTTCAATGAGCTAAAAAGAAGGTTGACAAAGACTCCGATCTTGGTGTTTCCAAATCCGACGGAACCATTTGTTGTGTATTATGATGCTTCATTGGTTGGTTTAGGTGGTGTTTTTATGCAAGATGGAAAAGTTGTGGCTTATGCTTCAAGACAATTGAGAGTGCATGAAAAGAATTATCCTACACACGACTTGGAGTTAGCGACCGTGGTGTTTGTTTTGAAATTTTGGAGGCACTATCTTTATGGTGCAAGATTTGAAGTTTTTAGTGATCACAAGAGCTTGAAATATTTATTTGATCAAAAAGAATTGAACATGAGACAAAGAAGGTGGTGCTTGGGATAGTTATTTGGCATTGATTGAGTTCACCTACAATAATAGTTTTCATTCAAGTATAAGTATGGCACCATTTGAGGCTTTGTATGGTCGGAGATGTCTAACACCTTTGTGTTGGCATGAAACCGGTGAGAGGACGTTGGTTGGACCGGAGATGGTACAACAAACGACAGAGAAAGTGAAGTTTATTCGTGAGAAGATGAAAACTTATCAAAGTAGACAAAAGAGCTATCATGACAAGAGAAGGAAAGATCTTGAGTTTCAAGAAGGCGACCATGTGTTTTTGAGAGTTACATCGGTTACGAGTGTGGATTGTGCTTTGAAGTCGAAGAAGTTGACTTCTCGTTTTATTGGTCCGTATCAGATTTCTGCACGAGTTGGTGTTGTGGCTTACCGTGTGGCGTTGCCTCCGAATCTTTCGAATTTGCATGATGTATTCCATGTTTCGCAACTTCGGAAGTATGTTCCGGATCCATCACATTTTATTCCTATAGACGAGGTTGAAGTGAGAGATAACCTTACGGTTGAAGCTTTATCGATTAAGATTTTGGACCGTGAAGTTAAGAAGCTAAGAGGCAAGGATATTGCGCTTGTGAAAGTAGCGTGGGGAGGCGCTGCGGAAGGCAATATGACTTGGGAACTAGAGAGTGGGATGCGAGAGTCGTATCCGGAGTTGTTTGAATCAGGTAATATTTTCGAGGACGAAAATTTCTAAAAGTAGGGGAGAGTTGTAACGCCCCGATTTCGATTATTCCCATTTTGTTGAGTCTTTTATTTAAATTGTGTGATAAATTATTTTATTTGTGAAATTGGTGTGTTAATATGCTATGTTGACATGTTATGATATTTTACCGTTTTTTAGAGTTTTCGGGGAAATTAGAATGGAGGGTATTTTGGACATTTCTTAATTAATAATAATTTAGAAATTTAGTGGAAATAGAATTTTGTGAGAAAATGAATTAATTGAATGTGAGTAGAAAATAAGAAAAGAAAAAGAGATAAGAAGAAGAAATAGGAGAGAAAAAGAAAGAAAAGAGAAATAGAGAGAAAAAGGAGAGAAAGAAAGAGGAAGAAGAGAAAAGAGAAGAAAAAAAGAAAAAGCTTGGAAATCTTCAAAACAACTTCTAGGAATCGATTTAATCTGGTAAGGGTGTGAAATCTTATTATCTCATCAATGTATATCATTATGTATGTGTTTGCTTGGATGTTTTCTTGTTTTCCATAGATTGAGTTCTAGGTTGAAATTGAGATTTTGTGAGAAATCAATGATTTTACGGTTGAAAATCGGTGTTAACGTAATAGAATACTTGTCATCATGATTGAATTATGTTTTGATGGTTATATGACAGTTTGGAAATGTTTTGGGTGGTGAAAACATGATTTTTGGATGAACTGGTGCGCTGCTGGGTTTTTCTGAAAACGCAGGTTCGCACTGCGAATGGCTAGCGAGTGGGTAGCGAGCATTCGCTGAGTGTTCGCACTGCGAATGGAGTAGCGAAGGATGCGCTAGCTTCTGCCTTTATTCGCTGGGTGCTTCGCATTGCGAATGAGGTAGTGAGCATTCGCTGAGATGTTCGCACTGCGAACGATGAGATTTTTCTAGGCTATTTTGCTTCTGCCTTGGTTCGCTGGTACACTCGCACTGCGAATGAAGTAGCGAAAGACTCGCTAGGAGCTTCGCACTGCGAATGTAGAAGTTTTTCCCAATTTGTTTCCTCTGTAACTTTTGATCTGTGTTTCGGCTTGAGGTGTGGTTTGATGCGTTAGAGAGCTTATGAAATGTACTTTATTATGATGATGTTTTGGAAATTGTTAGCCGATTTAATTATGTCGGAAAGTCATGAATAGTGTTATTTAGCGACTTTTACCGTTTTTGAAGGTGTGTTTTGGATGTGAATCATACAATAGTGCATTGAAGTGAATGTATATAGATTGTATGTGATGGTATGAGATGAATGCATGAATATATTGTGAATATGTATGCATTTCAAGAATGTCGTGAGTCATTTTGTATGAGAAGCATAATGATGTACATCCTTTTGTTGTGTGATTCTAATAAGAATCCGTTGTAACGTCATGTGCCTATGTGAGGTGTGAGCTATGATTACAAACGATTGTGTGCCTAGGTGAGGTGTGAGCAATCGGATTGTGTGCCCATGTGGGGTGTGAGCAATCCATAAACATTGTGTGCCTATGTGAGGTGTGAGCAATGGGTGAACATCGTAGGCCCGACGGGGAGTTACATTGGTAACAAGCGATGGTTCCAATAAGTTCCTGAGTGAACTTGAGATGATTGAGTCGGTACCGCATTGCATTTGTATAGAGTCGTGAGTCGGTCTCTATGATTTGCATTTATCATCTTTATAATTGAGTATTGATGAATAAACATGAATATGTATGTTTATGTGGAATGATGAGAATTGTGAAAGTATGCATGATGAATATGCTTGGTTTTGTATATATATATATATATATATATATATATATATATACATTGTGATGTATATGAGTGAGTTGTGATGAATTGTGGTGAGAATGTAGAATATGTGTATTTTTATGCTAAGATATATAATTATATGCATTGTTATTATGATAATATTTCTCACCCTTCTGCTGTTTTATGATGCTCTATGAGGCATTGCAGAGTAGGTATGCTGGTGGTCTTTTTGTGAAGCGTGTCTTCATTCTTTTGGTTGGTCCGCTCTGATATGTAGCACCGGGTAGCTAGGTTGTATATGATTCTTTTGTGATACATTTGTACATGTATCTTGTTGACGAATGTTTATGTAAACATGAATTATGTTGGTGGATAACACTTGATGATATATATATATATATATATATATATATATATATATATATATATATATATATATATATATATATATATATATATATATATATATATATATATATATATATATATATATATATATATATATATGTGTATGTTTGATGTTATTCAATGTTTAGATTTTCCGCTTTTATTCTAAATATTGAGATGTGGGTGTAAGGACTAAGTTCCTCTGTTGCAAAGTTACCCCACTGTTGCATATCAATTGTTGAGCAGGTAATTGAATGTTTTAATTTCATGTATAATGTGACAAACCTCTTTTATACTATGTTTATAAATATACTCTGACGGAATTTTTAGTATGTGCCTAAATGATTATGTGATTATTTGGGGGTATAGAAAGGGGGTGTTACAATGCTCGCATATATTCGTAGGACGGCTATTGGCCTTGGTTTCGGTGTGAATATTGGAAGATCGGATAATGGTTCAGAAAGAAGAAACGCTTTTGTAATTTTGGGGTGTGAAAGAAGCGGTAAATATCCGGTTCCTCTACGGAAGTTAAAAAAAGACGACACCGGTAGGAGAAAATGTGAGTGCTTTTTTAAGATTCGTGGTTACATTTTAGCTTCCAAAAAATGGAGATTTAGTGTTCGTTGTGGTATACATAATCACGACTTGTGCTCAAAGTTTCAAGGTCATCCTAGTGTATGTCGGCTCAAGTCGAAAGAGAAGACATATATTGCCGACATGACCTTGAATCTTGCCCAACCGAAAAATATACTTGCCACGTTGAAACGGAAGGAACCCGAAAATGTAGCAAATATAAAGCAAGTGTATAACATTCGGTATCAGACGAACAAAGCAATTAGGGGAGATAGAAGTGAGATGCAACAACTGTTGAAATTGTTGGATGATAACAATTACGTGTCTCGGTATAGATATCGCGATGATGGAGTTACGGTCCGAGATATTTTTTGGACTCATCCGAATTCCATAAAGTTATTCAACATGTTCTCGACAGTGCTCATTCTCGATTGTACCTACAAGACGAACAAGTATCGACTTCCATTATTTGACATGGTTGGTGTTACGTCTACGGATAAGATATATGTCATTGCGAAACTCTAATAGCGATGTGGCAAACTATTTTCGGTTACGAAGAACGATTCCCGCTCGAGTTCGAGGCGGCCGTCAAAATCCGAAGAACGATCGATGACATCTTAGAGATGTGCAAGCGTCCACCGGACTATAGATCTTGTAATATTTAAATTTATGTCGATGTAATGCCGAATTTCTGAATGTAATCCCGATTTTATGTATGAATGTGAGAAACATTGCTGGATTTTTGGTATTCTGCATCTGGTTTTATTCCGTATTTGCAAACGCGAACTTTTACCGGATGTGCACATCCCAAAAAAACTGAAAAATTCAAAAAAAAAATGTGCTTCCTGATTTGCACATCCAGAACAGAGAGGTATTTTTGTAAGCACACAAGGTGTCTAAGAAACTTAAGGGATGTGTTAAGAAATTTTCAAAAATTTAATCAAATTAAAAAAAAAAAAACATATTGCTAAAAAGCTTTTCGGTCAACTAGTATGATTTGCAAACAATCCCAAGGGTATTATATATATACTAGATGTTTCATAAATACCCAAAAAGTTGTGATTTTGATATGTATTATGTCCATAATCTATTACTAAAAGATGATAATGAATTATTTCAAGATAAAATGGTTAATTGTACATGATACGCATCAAAGTCAATTATACATAACATGCAATAGATTACTCATCTAAAAGCACATAGCATAATTAATTATTCTGATGCCATAATCGGTTATGAAGATTGTTTACATTTTAAATATGCTATGTAATACCAATCATAATCGATTATGGGTTTACAATTGGTTATTTTTTTTATTAATGTCAACATCTCAAAAAAATATGATCCTTCACGAAGTATATTATATGTTCGTAAAAAATGATTTAAATAGAGTCGCCACGAACTTTATTTATTCCAAAAGAGAAAATGGAAAATAACGATAAAACCTTTAAATTAAAAAAAGAAGATGGTCGTAGCAACCATATTCGGATTCGGGAGTCGATTACGCAAGGGAAAGTTATTAGCACCCCTCACATCTATTATACCCAACGGGAACATTTTAGTTAAACTTGCGATTGGATGTTAGTTACCGTTTACGATCTTCAACTTATTGAGCGAGAAAAAAGAAAGAAAAGATTTTTAGGGTTTTTTATTAATGTGACTGACAAGATTTCAAAATCCTGCTCATACGTATCTCCAGGTGCGATGGAGAATTTTAAGCTACGTAGTTCTTTGTTGCAAAGAACTATTTGTTGGTTGCTTTTAATGAGTGATTCTTTAGACCTATCGAGTGGTTAAACCTTTACTAGTTGCTCGCTCATGGAGGCTAAAGTATTTGTTTGTTTCACATCGATATGGATAAAGCATACTCGTTTCTGAAAAAAAAAAGGTTTTGAAGTCACGCAAGGGTGAAAAACAAGTTTGATTTGTTGGATACTTTAAAGAGTGATGCCTTAGACATATTGAGTGGTTAAACCTTTACTTGTTGCTCGCTCTTAGAGGTTGAAGTCTTTGTTTGTTTCACGTCAAAATGGATAAAGCATACTCATTTTGTAAAAGGATTTTTGAAGTTGTACGAGGGCAAGGAGAAATAAGTTTGATGTGCTGAAAGTTTTTTGAGTGATCGAGGAGTGTTCAAACGGTAGGCTAAGTGTGACCATCACATGAACACTCGGGAAATGAAAAGAAACTACTTCTTACCCAATCCTTTTCAATCGAATTATTTATGAAATTTGTGTGATGAATCAAGTCGTGTTTCTTTAACGGGCGACGAGTATTCGATCGGTAGGTTAAGTGCGTCCATCACAGAAATACTCGGGGAAAAAAGGAGAAATTACTTTCGCCCTAATCCTTTTTTCGTCCACGAAATACATAACTTGAATCGGTTATTTAAGATTGTTTTGATGTGATTGGCGAATGTTCAAATGGTAGGCTAAGTGCGACCATCAAATGAACATTCGGGAAAAAAAGGAGAAATTACTTCCGCCCCGATCCTTTTTCAATTGGTTATTTATTGCGAAAAACATTTGAAAACGGACAACTTGAAATTATATCAAGTGTTTGAAGTTGATAATGAAAAGAGTTTGATGTAAGAGGAAGAGATATTTGACGTTGGATCAAGCACTCAAGTTGGTGAAAATGGTATGATTTGTGAAAACAGCTTGATGTTGGATTGAGTGATATTTTTGTTCCTTTTGAAAGTAGTTGATTTTAATCTTGAATTAGAAAATAACTAATATAACAAAGAAACCAAAATGGAAGTGATAAAATTAGGCAAGCAATACAACCCGAGGGAAGGGGATACATTTTTCAAATGAGGATTGCAATAAGGATAATCAATAGAAACAAAGTCAATACAAAGCAAGACAAAAATGCAAAAGATAGGAACACTCACAACATATTTACAATAGACATTCATTGTAATTGAATCGAAAGAAGGTAAAGCAAAAACGAAACGTGCATGGATCACGATCATGATGCGAGGAAGAGAATTGATGTTGCATAATGCAAAGACGTGAAAGACTACCAAAAGTAGAATTTGAATTCGATTTAAGCATAACAACATTGAATTGTTGTATGCTATCATGAATCGAACGAGTTACTAACGCGAAGCGTATCATCGCACAATGAATCGAAATAAGAACAAAATCATAATGGGAGTCCGTCATGTGTTGGGAACTAGAAAGTATCTAGGTTTTCCCTCTATGATTGGTAGGAGTAAGAAGGTTACTTTCTTTTTTATCAAAGATCGTATTTGGAACAAAATTAATTTCTGTAGAGGTAGAGTTTTATCAAAAGCAGGAAAGGAAGTTATGATAAAATCGGTGCTCCAAGCCATGTCGCCTTATGTTGTTATTCTCCCAAATGATGTTTGTAGTGATATTTAGAAGATGCTAAATTCCTTTTGGTGGGGAGGAGGTAGCAAAAAATAGGGGTATTCATTGGATGGCCTGCGATAAGCTGGCTTGCTCTAAGAAGGAAGGTGAATTGGGATTTAGAGATTTTAGAGCTTTTAAATTGTCCGGGGTTGCTAAAAAAGGTTGGAACCTGTTGTCCAAGCCTCAAGCTCTTGTTTCCAGGATCTACAAAGAAAGGTACTTCCCTAAAACATCTTTTTTTGAAGCTAACCTCGGATATAATCCTAGTTTTGTATGGAGTGTTAGAACGAGATTTGGTTCTGCATCTGTATCTCTAAGTTTTGATGATAACAAGTCAGTATTTGTGTGAGAACAATTTTGTTACCCTAACGATTTGTTATTGTGTATCTTTAGAAAACAACTTTGATTCTAACTCTTGAATGTGAAACATTACAAGTTTCTGAATATAGGGATCTAAATTGTTTCTGCTCAAACTCACGGATGAGAAAACTGTATGTTGCTGCTGCAACGTTCTCTTGGCTCTTACTTCTGACGTGTGACTCTGATTAATTCGCTTCTAAAGACTGCTCAAGCTTCTGAAGATTAAACGCTGAAGGTTCTAAAAACTCTGAAGAATCTCAAGTCTGATATTGATGTGATCAAGCTTCTGATTGATGGTTGAAGTTTCTGAACTCAAGCTTCCAAAGATTAAACGTTGAAGGTTCTAAAAACTATGAAGAATCTCAAGTCAGATATTGATGTGATCAAGCTTCCGATTAATGATTGAAGTTTCTGAACTCAAGCAAAATCAACTCTTCTAAGTCATGCTTCAAACAACTTTGTATCCAGAAGCCACTGAAGAACAGAAGATAAGAACGAGTTTATACGTGGGGAAAAAATAGTACATGGTACAAACCAATATTCCTTCCACTAAGGGGATTTCGTGGAGTAAGAAAATTGAGGCTGTATGATTCTTATCCCCTCCGTATCAAACTGTTACTCAAGACGCCAGCTTATTCATGAAGAATACCAGATCTACCCTTCAACGGGTCTTTTTTACTGGCTACATAAAGACTTGAAGACTTGAAGAATTACTGCACATAGCACTGAATGCATGAAGCAAGCAAGCTAAATAAAGAAGAAATTTTTTACAAGACTGTTGTCTATATTTGTGCAGAATTTTCTTTAAGTGTATTGTGCTTTTAACTTGTTTATACCTGCTTTTGTAGAAGCAATCTTTGTAAACACAACTTTGTAATCAAAATGTTGATTGTATTTCCTTAAGGGACCAGTTAGGTCAGAATCCTTGAGAAGACATAGACTGTGTGTCTTTGTGGTTTGTTAGTCACCAGCGGTTGCTAGTGCAGTTGTAATCAGTTGATTATAGTAGATTAAGTCCTTGGGTATAAGGAAAAATCTCCTTGGCGGGTGGACTGGATTAACTTTGAGATTTTCAAGTGAACCAGTATAAAAATCGAAGTGTATTTCTCTTTGTTGTTCATAGCGGTGTTTTTTATTGAGTGAGTAAAAAGCTTTTGTTTTTGAAAACTCCAATTCAAACCCCCCCTTCTTGTGTTTTTCTCACCTTCAATTAGCATCAGAGCTCCGGTTCTGATTGTGATAAAAGTTTATCAAACACTTAACCGTGTTCAGTACCGATCCAATGTGTGTGTGAGAAACAATGGCGGCTGCCGCTATTCCAGTAGAGAAAGATCACTATAGTGGCAAACCACCAGTCTTTGATGGTGAAAAGTTTGACTATGGGAAAGATAGAATTGAAAGTTTCTTTCTTGGCTATGATGTAGATCTTTGGGATCTTGTTGTTGATGGTTATAGTCATCCTGTTAATGCTGCAGGAGTAAAAGTGTCAAGAAGTGCTATGACTGATCAACAAAAGAAAGATTATAAGAATCATCACAAGGCAAGAACTATACTGCTAAATGTTATCACTTATACTGAGTATGAGAAGATAACAAACAGAGATACTGCCAAGTCAATTTTTGATTCTCTAAGAATGAATCATGAAGGAAACAAAGGCGCTTGTCCTAATCCAGAAATATGAGACATTCAGAATGGAGGATGATGAAACTGTTGAAACTATGTTTTCAAGGTTTCAAATGCTAGTCGCGGGACTCAAGGTTATGGACAAAGGATACTCAACTGCTGACCATATCAAAAAGATCATCAAAAGTCTTCCTAAGAAGTGGAGACCTATGATAACTGCCTTGAAACTATCTAAAGATCTTAATAGTATCAGTCTTGAAGAACTTGTTAGTTCTTTAAGAAGTCATGAGATAGATCTTGAGGGAGATGAACCTCAAAGGAAAGGAAAGTTTGTTGCTTTGAAATCCAACTCTGAAAAGTCAAGGACTTATCAAGATGAGGAAATCTCAGAAGATTCTGATGAAGACTCAGAAGATGATGAACTTTCATTAATTTCCATAAGGGTCAACAGATTTTGGAAGAACAGACAAAATGGTCAAGGAAAGTTTAAAGGAGCTAGAAGGACTGTCGATCGTTCTGACTCAACATCTGGACAAAGGAAGCCGAGTTTTGGAAAAGAAGTTATTTGATATGAATGAAAAGAGCCAGGTCATTACAAGAATGAATGTCCCATGCTTAAGAAAGACAGAAAGCATAAAAAGAATTTTGTCAAAGGCAATATAACACCCATATATAACAACATACATCAAAGCATATATATTATACATGAATCCAAGTATTTGGTATTGAAATATCATAAGTTCCTAGTTAACACATTGTATACGTTAAATGCCCTAAATACAAAGTTCTAAATTCTACGGCATAACATATACAAGATGTCCAAAATACACTAAGAACTAGATCAATACAATGATCTCAAAATAAACGCCATAGCGGAAGCCATGCCATCCCAAAAGCTACGATCCGTAAGGAAAAGTCAAACCACTTTGTCCTTACCCTTCGCCGAACCTGTAGTACCTGTGATGTAAACAACAACGTGGGGTGAGATACATCAAATCTCAATGAGTTCCCTATCTTATAAGTCCTCTCGGCTTTACAGGGTTCTAACATACCTAACACAAGTCAAAGGGAAGGGAAGTGACTTTGAGTACTCACACACACTATACGGATCCATGTTCTTGAGACTTATTAACTCACAATCTATCACTAATCGATAACCGTACCAAGGTGATAACACGAAAATGTATCGTATATTTGCCTTGATTTACGACTAATAAATACGTTATTTCAGCCCAAGTTCCGATTATTCCGCGAGTATTCTAGTGTTTTCGCAGGCGTTTCATTGTCCAAGCTGAAAGGAGAAAAGTAGAGAAAACATGAAGAAATGAGAAGAAAACAGGAAGAATTAATAAGAAAAAGAGCCGAAAATGAAAAGTGGTGTGTGTGACGACCGTCACATACCTACCACGACCGTCACGCTCCCAAAGCTTGCCACGACCGTCATTCACTCATCACGACCGTCACACGCTCAAAGATGGTTATTATGTTCAGAACGCAGACGTGGAAAAAGAAGCCCAATGCACACGCACGTTGAGCAGTTTCTCTTATATTCTCTCCCTCAACTTCAACTGCATGTGAGCCAGTCTCCCTTAAACTTCTCAACCACCAAGGGTTATGCTCCTACTATTTCTCTAACGTTAAGGAAATGGTGGAGCTATAAATACAACATGGATTGGAAAGCCAAAGACCTAGAGAATTTCACCCTGAATTGCTGCAGAATTTATTTCCGATTTGTTTTTTACTTTCCTTGCATTCCTTGTTTATTTCCCGTTTCCCATTCCTTGTTTACCATTGCTTGAAATAGTGATAGTTTCTCACATTGAGGAGCTATTGCACCATAGTTAGGATTTATTTTCAATCTTGCCTTCATCATTCGTTATTCCAATACGATCGAGCAAAAGCCTACCGACTTGTGGAGGAATTGCGAGAACCAACTTATTGCATATTTATTATGTTTTTATTCATTAACTTAATAATAGCATTATCGTTTTCTCATTTCCATGTTTAATTTACTGTTTTGTAATTTATATTTATTTATGTTTGTTTTAAGTAATATGTCTAGCTAAATCCGATTTATCGTTATGTAATGAAGTAATCCGGAATGGATTCGATAATTCCAAGCTAAAACCATAAAAAACTTAATTTCTGGCCGCGATTTCTTAATTAAAACTGGACTTTTATTACGAGAGTAAAAAGGTAGCAAATGTTAGGATTAAGACCACGAGAGTGTGAGATTTTAACTAGATAGCTGAAATCGGGCATTGGTTTTATAAACAGCGAGAGCGCTTTAAAGTTAATTAGACTGTATTAGTTTTCAAAAAGTATTTTTAAACTCTGATGGGTTAGCGAGAGCAGGCGTTATGATTTAGGAGTATAGCCCGAAGCAATAACCACGAGAGTGTGAGGTGAGGGCTTTTAAACTAATATTTTCTACAGAAATATAATGTGACTTATTTTTATACGCTTAGGCTTTATAGAATCCACGATGGTATACTAAGTTATGTACCGATATCCTAATATCAACTAGTTTATTCTAAAAAAAATTAGATTCCCTTTAGTTTCCCTTTTTGAACTTAAAACTAAAACATCTTCGTCTTAGCTAAACACAGTAGCAAACCGTAGCACTAGGTTGATTATCAAGTCCCTGTGGGATCGATATCTTTGTTACTACGCGATAGGCTGTGCGCTTGCAGTTAGTAACCGTTAGACTCAGAAAGTCGTGATCAAGTTTTTGGCGCCGTTGCCAGGGGCTTTGATTTAGTCAATAGTGCAATTCTTTGTTGCGCCATATAAACTAAGGCAACAAATTTTATTTCCCCTTTCTTTTTCTCGATTGTATGCCAAGTACTCGCTCACAAAGCGAAGACTTGCAACCACCAATCGCCGAATTAGAGCGTTTCTTACATTTAAGACGCAGAATACTTGAGTATCAAGGCAAGTATAATATTCCCGATCTTCTCGCTCATACTCCTGAACCGGTCAAAGAACGAAACATGGCTGATGGACCACAGAACCGTCCTCTTAAGTATTATGCTACCCCATCTGAGCAAGAACCACATAACAGCGTTGCTGCCCCCGCTATCAACCGGAACGATTTCGAGTTGAAACCCTCATTGCTGTCAGCCGTACAACAACATCAATTTTCTGGAAATCCTACGGACGATCCTAATGAACATTTGACCAAATTTGTGCAGTACGCAGACACAGTGAAGGCAAATGGTGTGACTGCAGACGTAATAAGACTACGTCTTTTTCCTTTCTCATTAAGAGACAGAGCTTGGGCTTGGTTGCAATCCTTGCCATCAAATTCCGTCACTACGTGGGATGAGTTGAAAAAGGTGTTCTTAGCACGATACTTCCCACCAAGCAAAACAGCTATGCTGAGAGCCCAAATTAATGGATTTCGACAAAAAGATACTGAGTCTCTTTACGATGCATGGGAGAGATACAAGGATATGATGAGGATGTGTCCGCATCACGGTCTTGAGGATTGGTTAGTCATCCATACGTTTTACAATGGTCTCTTGTACAATACAAGAATGACAATAGATGACGCCGCTGGTGGTACACTTATGGACAAACCTTATACCGAAGCCTATCAACTCATCGAAAGCATGGCTCAAAACCATTACCAATGGGGAGGTGAGAGAACGCCAGTGGAAAAGGGTCAAACGAAAGGTGGGATGTACGAAGTTAGTAGTCTTAATCATGTCCATGCTAAGGTAGATGCCCTTGCTCAAAAAATAGACAACTTGACCATAACACCCGCAGCCACCGTGGCTGCCGTAGCTCCAAACTGCGAATTATGCGGAGTACCTGGACATGCTGCCCCCGAATGCCAAATTTTAGCATGAGTCTCCGCTGATCAAGTGAATTATGCTCAAGGAAACCCATATGTAAATACCTACAATCCTGGTTGGAAGAACCATCCAAACTTTTCGTACAAGAATAATAATGCTCTGTATGCACCTGGCTAAGCGCCTGCTGTGCCACCAGGATATCAAAAACCTGCTGCTAATGTTCCCAACGTTCCTAGGAAGTCAAACCTTGAGATTATGATGGAGAACTTCATTGGTGCATAAGCTCAACAAAACAAGGAGTTCCTTAACCAGAATGTTCACACCGGTGAGCAAATCAAACAATTAGCCAACAAGGTTGACTCTCTAGCCACTCACAACAAAATGTTAGAAACACAAATCTCGCAAGTGGCTCAACAACAAGCAGTTATCGCTGCCCCAGCTGGGAACCTTCCAGGTCAAACTCAAATTAATCCGAAAGGACATGCAAACGCTATAACACTTCGGAGTGGAACAGAACTAGAAGGACCCATTGACCCAAGAATCGAAAATCCAGCCATGTACCAAAAGCCTAGTAAGGAGTCTGAAAAGGAAGGCGAACCAAAAGAAAACGAGAAGGAAGATAATGGCAAAGAGGCCGAAGAGAAAGAAGAATCATATGTGCCTCCGCCGCCTTATAAACCGCCTATCCCGTATCCCCAAAGATTTGCTAAATCTAAAAACATAGAGCAATTTAAGAAATTTGTTGAACTTCTAAAATAATTAAATGTCACAATATCTTTTACAGAAGCAATCACACAAATGCCCTCATACGCTAAGTTCCTAAAAGAAATATTAACTAATAAGAAAAAGCTCGAGGATACTGAAACCGTTATACTTACTGCAGAGTGTAGCGCTATAATCCAAAACAATATGCCTCCTAAGCTAAAAGATCCTGGTAGTTTCTCTATACCATGTGTGATTGGAAAGTTTGTCATAGACAAAGCCCTGTGTGATTTAGGAGCCAGCATCAGTTTAATGCCCTTGTCTATTTGTAAAAGGCTCAACATGGGAGAACTGAGACCAACAAGAATGTCTGTACAACTAGCTGATAGATCAGTGAAATTTCCTCTAGGAATGCTAGAAAACGTTCTAGTATGTATAGGACAATTCTATATTCCTACAGATTTCATAATCATGGACATCTAGGAAGACTCAAACATCCCTATCATTTTAGGAAGACCATTCCTAGCTACTGCCGGAGCCATCATAGATGTGAAAAAAGGAAAACTGACTTTCGAGGTTGGTGAGGAAAAAGTAGAATTCATCCTCTCAAAATTTTTCAAAGCACCTGCTATAGAAGATTCGTGTTGCTTCCTAGATGTAATTGATGAATGCGTTAAAGAAATGGAAAAACACCAAAACACGTGTTCTGAAGTGCTGAGAATTCCGATGCCACCAATTTTTGAAGATGATAATTGGCATGGTGAATACCAAGATAATAATCTAAGCGAATGTCTCGCACTCACTCCTGACCCTATGCCTTGACCAAAGAAACCAGTTGTAGAACTGAAAACATTACCCAAAGATCTAAGGTACGAATTCCTTGATACCGAACTCGAACGACCAGTTATAGTCAACGCAAACTTAGGACAAATAGAAACAGAGAAACTATTGCATGTCCTGAGAAAGTACCCGACTGCCCTAGGCTATAACATCTCAGACTTGAAAGGAATAAGTCCCTCTATCTGTATGCATCGCATCATGCTTGAGGAAGATTGTAAAACCTCTAGAGAACATCAAAGGAGAATTAATCCCATTCTGAGTGATGTCGTTAAGAAAGAAGTACAAAAGCTGTTAGAAGCAGGAATCATATACCCAATATCAGATAGTGAATGGGTTATCCCAGTTCACGTGGTACCCAAGAAAGGAGGTGTTACAGTCATCAATAATGAAAAAGGCAAATCTGTAGCACAACGTACTCAAACCGGATGGAGAATGTGTATCGATTATAGAAAACTAAACAAAGCCACTCGTAAAGATCATTTCCCTTTACCATTCATAGATCAAATGCTTGAACGTCTGGCTAAACACTCCCATTTTTGCTATTTAGACGGATATTCAGGATTTTTCCAAATTCCTATCCATCCTGACGACCAAGAAAAGACTACCTTCACATGTCCCTATGGAACCTTTGCCTACCGGTGAATGCCTTTCGGAGTATGTAACACACCCGCAACATTTCTGAGATGCATGATGTCCATCTTCTCTGACTTCTTAGACGGTATAATGGAAGTCTTTATGGATGATTTCTCTTTCTGTGGGGAAAGGTTTGAAGGATGTCTATCAAACCCCGAAATGGTACTCGAACGATGTGCAAAAGTCAACCTAGTGCTGAATTGGGAAAAATGCCATTTCATGGTCCGTCAAGGAATCGTGCTAGGACATATAGTATCCGACAGAGGAATCGAAGTCGACAAAGAAAAAATAGAAGTAATAGAAAATATCCAGCCACCGAAAACCGTCAGAGAAATAAGAAGTTTCTTAGGACACGCCGGTTTTTACCGGCGTTTCATTAAAGATTTCTCTAAGATAACCAAACCCCTAACTGAGCTGTTAATGAAAGACGCTGAATTCGTCTTTAATGACAAATGCTTGGACGCATTTCAAACACTCAAGCAAGCTTTAATATCAGCACCCATTATGCAACCCCCAGATTGGAATAAACCATTCGAAATCATGTGCGACGCGAGTGACTATTCTGTAGGTGCAGTCCTAGGACAAAGAAAGGACAAAAAACTTCACGCAATCTACTATGCCAGTAGAACCTTGGATCATGCACAAATGAACTACGCTACCACAGAAAACGAACTCTTGGCTGTCGTGTTCGCATTAGATAAATTTCGTTCCTACCTAGTAGGAGCAAAAATAATCATCTACACCGATCACGCCGCAATCAGGTACCTATTAAGCAAAAAGGATGCCAAACTGAGGCTTCTGAGGTGGATTCTACTCCTACAAGAATTCGACTTGGAAATCAAGGACAAGAAAGGCGCTGAAAATGTAGTAGCTGACCACCTGTCGAGAATGGAAAACATCCAACCAGACCAAGTACCTATTAATGACGATTTCCCTTATGAAAGACTCTTAGCCCAGTTAGAAAGCAATACAATAGAACAATCCTTGACTTATACTGATACAGAAACTAATGAAGTGGTAGAATCTGTTTACACTAAGACCACGCTGCCATGGTATGCTGACTTTGTCAACTATCTAGAAGCTGGAGTACTGCCACCTGATCTAACCTATCAACAAAAGAAGAAATTCTTCCACGACCTTAAACACTATTATTGGGACGAACCACTTTTCTTCAAGAGGGGCGCCGATGGTATTTTCCGTCGTTGTGTACCCGAAGATGAGGTGGAAGACATAATTTCTCATTGTCATTCCGCGCCCTATGGTGGGCACGCGAGCACTTCAAAGACTTGTGCTAAGATTTTGCAAGTTGGCCTCTTTTGGCCTACTCTATGGAAAGATATCCATATCACGGTTATAAATTGCGACTGGTGTCAACGTACTGGTAACGTCTCCAGACGCGATGAAATGCCTCAGAAGGGTATTCTAGAAGTAGAAGTCTTTGACGTGTGGGGAATAGATTTCATGGGACCATTTCCGTCTTCTTTTGGTAACCAGTACATACTCGTCGCTGTCGATTACGTTTCCAAATGGACCGAGGTTGTAGCTTCTCCTACAAATGACACACGAGTAGTGATAAAGCTCTTTAAGAACATAATTTTTCTTAGATTTGGTGTGCCAAGACTCGTCATTAGTGACGGTGGCTCCCATTTCATATCTAAAATATTCGATAAACTGCTATCAAAATACGGAGTCAAACATCATGTGGCAACACCATATCATCCACAAACCAGTGGACAAGTCGAGGTTTCGAATAGAGAACCGCTTACAGAACCGCTTACAAAACCCCATAGGAACCACTCCATTTAAGTTAGTCTATGGAAAATCTTGTCATATGCCGGTAGAAATAGAGCACAAAGCCTATTTGGCTATTAAAACCCTCAATTTAAATTACGCTGCCGCAGGAGAAAAACGAATCTTAGATTTGCACGAATTAGAAGAATTAAGACTAGATGCTTATGAGAACACCCGCATATATAAAGAAAGAACTAAGAGATGGCACGATAAGCGCTTATCTAGAAAAGAATTTAGTGTGGGAGACGTCGTGCTCCTATTTAATTAGAGACTTAATCTTTTTCCAGGAAAACTTAGATCTAGGTGGTCCGGACCCTTTGAAATTTCTAAAGTTTTTCAAAGTGGAGCGATAGAAATAAAAGGAAGAAATAGTGAACCATTCATAGTAAATGGGCAACGATTAAAAAATTATCATAATATTGCAAATAGAGACTATTTGAATAGTCTAAGACTTTTAGAGCTGCCCGCTCATCCCTATAACTGAATTATCACTAAGCTTTCGTCAGGCTTACGACGTTAAAAGTAGCGCTTAGTGGGAGGCAACCCATGAGATTGTTTTCTTTCATTTTAACTTTCTTTTACTTTTATTTCTTTTTAAATTTCTTTACTCTATTTTCATTTTTTCGTTTCCTTTTACTTTCTTAATCTTATTTTCATTGCTTTTTCATTTTTATTTGTTTTCTCAAAAATCTAAAAATCGTTATGGAAACTGCTGTGCTGATCTTATAATTACATGCTACAGGATTTTAAAGTCTTTCTACCTTCTCCTTTTTCCTCTGATTTTATTTTCTCCACTAGTAGTCATCATGCAACAAGTAGATTTTATGGAAACTATATTCAGAGGTAGAGCTCAGAGAGAGAAATTTTAAGTTTTGGCTAAGAAAAGCATGGCAATGACTTTGTATTATGATGGACCTACCATGGACAGCCTAGGTATCCACGATAGTGTTTTGTTTTTATTCAGCCAATTGGGTTGGGAAAATGCTGCCACTAGAAGGAGATTTTTTACCTACCGTGAGCTTACACTTGAGTTTCTTAGCTCCCTAGTTTACCTACCTGATCATGGTTTCGGATCTAATAAGGGGTTAATTTGTTTTAGGCTGTTTGGTATTGATTACACTTATAAACATAGAGACTTAGCTGACCTTTTAGGATTTCCTAGTGGCCCTTCTGTCTTTACAGCCACCCAAGAAGAACTCATGGATACTGAACTAAATTACTTTTGGGGTAGTCTAACTGGAAATAACCACCCTGAGCCGAATGACATGCATTCTGATGAAATACACAACCCTGTCATTCGCTATTTTCACAACATTCTAGCCCACACCTTATTTGGAAAAGAAGAGAACAATACTTTAGTGTCAAAGGATGAACTATTCATCTTATACTGTGCTTCCCAAGGCCGCCATGTTAATGCGGTCACCTTCATGATGGAAACCTTTATTTGCATTGCACATTGAAATTCTGGTATTAGATATGTGATGTTAAGTGTGATGTCACAACATCAATATCTGCAGTATGAACAAGACAATGAAAACAGTTAAGCACACAAGGATTGTTCACCTAGTTCGGTCTAACAACCTACATCTGGGGGCATACCAAGCCAGGAAGGAAGTCCACTATTAGTAGTATCAAATTACAGACTCAACAAACCAGTTGACAATCTACCTAATTTAATCACTACCCAATGGCCCTTCTATCTAAGTCCTCCCTAGATAAGAGACTCCATCTCACTCCCAATCATCGCAATAATGTCTAGCAGTCAACATCTCTGTCACTGCATCAACAGCTTGATTTCCAAAAAACTCTCTAAACACATAGAAGACACACTCCTATGACACATCTTGGAGTTGCTTCAAAGCTTCCTCCAAGAACAATACAAAACTCATTACCTACAGGTTTCTGAGTAAGAACATAGTGACCATCTCACAACCCGAGTGGTTCACTTAGACAAAGCCCTAATGATCTACAACTTGGACCCGTGCCTATTCTAGATTACAAGCATTTTATTTATAACATTTTCCCGACTGAATTTGGGCCTTCAAATCACAACAAATCTTCTGCCACAAGTCTGCAAAAGATTCTGCTTCTAAATAGATCTTCAATTAAATCTTCATAATTAATTCTGATTATTCTCCATATCTTTTTGCATTAAATTAGCAACAAACTAATCTCTTCATAAATGATTGTAACAGAATATATCTAACCCATGATATTCACATCCAATCTAACTAACAGATCTCCTCAAATCAAACAAATGCGCGCAGCCCTAAAAACATCACAACCTGATGTTTTAATGTTCTAGTATAGTGATGTCAAGACATTGCGTGTGACATCACTCTTTAGCACTTTAACTCTTCAACACCTTAACATTCACTAATGTTAAATAACCATAACAATAATGTTAGAAGCTCATGTTGAAACATCAAACATGACATTAACCTTGTTTTACCAAAATTTCAGCCAATCACAAGAACTAACAATCTCCCCCTTTGGCTAATTTTGGCTAAAACAAATATATAAACATTACAACTCAGATTACAGCCGCAATTACAACCCTATACTACAGTTAGTAGTCATCAGCCACTACTGCACCTAACAGTGACCATCAGTAGCTACTGTGTACAGCAACCATGGATAATCATCTTCTTGGGAAATTTTGAATGATGTTAGGACATCATGTTTGACATAACATCACCACAGCACAGCAACTTCAGGCAGCACATTAGGACCTAAGAAGTAGAAAGTCCTGAAGTCATTTGGTGCACATGAGGAAGAAGATATCTGACACTCCCCCCTCAAATCTACACATTTATTTTTCCTTCCAGGACATACCCAGAACAAATGTAGAAGACTCCTCCAGAAAATAAATGTATGTCTATGCATCAAAGACCAATGGTGGCATAAGAGAATTCTGCACACCTTCTTTGATCAGACACCGGGTTTAATCTGTGGCATAAGATGAGCCTTAAGAAGTGCCATTCTGCCAACCCAGGTAACTCAGAACACACGTCACAACTGTGTTCATAACTCAGGACACAAGTCACAAAGACTCAACACCAACTTAAGGATAGGACATCCTCTTCAACATCTCTAAACCACATCTGGAACTGCAGACTCCAGACCTAGCATCTGCGTAAACCATTTAGCAAAACCCTTTCCTTTCTCCCCCTTTTTAGCCACAAATTGGCAAAGAAAGCCTTCACAGAACCAGACCCAAGTAGTGCTCACCCAAGAACGAACAAACGCCATAAGACTTATGAAACAAGAACACTCACTGGCTGAAGGAGCAAAGAATAACCTCTATAAATAGTTGACCAGTTACTTTGGAATTAACGAGCCTTGAATAGTAAAAGTTCTTGGTCATAGAAACGCTATTTTAGGAACTAAAAACTCCATCCAAATTCAATGTCAACCATCCAAAACAGTCTTGACCGCCTTTATTGCCTCTAACTGATTCTTGCCATAAATTGTGCCAAAACAGTTCCATGCATAGTCGAAGACACGTGTATCACCTTATCCTTACACCACCGTCCAAAATAAATCCTTGTTTGGCTCAAGAAAAACATGTCCTGTACCATGTTCTGACATCTTATCACACAATGTCTGCTTGCTCACAACATTATCAACCCAAGACTTCCACAGAAGATTATACATTCCAAAATGATAAACTTGTCTTCAGACTTCTTCTCAGAAGCATGTGCACACATGATTCACATGACTAGAAACAATTGTCATAACAACCAATGCCAACCAACAGCCTAATGTCATAACATGTTATCTGACATTAGATCCTCATAAGAGGCAACCAATCTTCACAAGCTTGATCATCATGCAAGCTTCATAATATATGCACCTTTGCTGCAGAATCCATAGACAAGTACTCCCCCTGTCATGGTTAACTAATGCTCTAGATGCATTTTGGTACCATTATCCTTTTCTCCAAAGGCAGTCATTCCCTATCATACTCTTCATCTTCATACTTCCTGATCTACTTCAGTCTTCTCTACATTCTCCATCCAAGGCAGACCTTCTACTTCATCATTCTCCCGTATGACTATGTAGACGCTCCTTAGGCATAATGTAGGCACCAAATTCCTGAACCAGAGCATAATCATCCTTCACCAAGGATATTCAACCAGATAATTTCCCAACACAAGTTAGAACATCCGCCACACACCAAGACATCATCACCATGACTCTTAATATGTTCCGCCAAATGGACTTACTATAGCATAGTAATCCAAAGAACTAGAGAATTAAACTCTCATCCACCTTCAAGAAGAATAGTCTCCTTGAGTCTTCAACTCATCACCCTTCTGCCCAAGAGTAACTTGTTCCAAGACTATCCTCAATAATAATCAGCTGCCACACTCTGATTATCTTGATTCTTCGAATCCACTTCTGAGATCAACCAGATGCCACAGTTTGATCACCTCATTCATGAATCCTCATATGAAAACAATCAAATACCACATTTTGACCTTTTCACGTATGTCAGAACTCTCACAAAGATATCTTGATCCACTAAGGAAACTTGATCTTCAAGTCACATGTTCCGCTTGCTCAAAAGAAAACACACTTAGACTCCCTAAGCCATGGTCATGTAACATCTTCTCAAACCACAGCTCCCGCAAACTGTATGAGATAGATCTTTTTGAAGCATCCATAACTTCCATTACTGTAGATCACCTCTATCTTAAGCTGATGTGCCATATCACCAGCTGAGACTTCTGATGTTAAGCTAGATGTCAAAACATTATGATATCCAGCTATTGAATTCAGCTCTTCCTTCTGCCACTTAGAAGAACCTCCTCCCTTTGCAGAAACAGATTTCCATGCTCTCATAGACTTGAATCAACAATCAAGTTTGAGTAGACAACCTCCATCCTGCTTAGACACTCCAAAGACTTCAAACCTACCACATCTGAATCTTCAAAAAATAAGTAGTCCAAGACTACCCCATAACAATACTAAATAAAGTCACTTCCCTTAGTAGAGCCGTCAGTAGAAAGCCAGAGATAACTGCCACTTATCCTCGACCTTCACAACCAGAGCAAACACCATGCTCCAAACCACTGATCCAAGCTGTAACCATCAAGATTATGATGTCTTCATAGTCTTCCATCTTCATCTTCAACAGCACCATCATCTGGACAAGTCATTCACAATCCTTTCTAGGAACAGTTGCTAAGCAATAATCCCAGGTCATCACCTAGGCGACTTGTGAGCGAATGTAGAGCCCCTCCCATGATTCTCCAAACCTACGATGAAAAGATGTTAAAATAATAGACAAAACATCCTTAACCTTGTCTTTCAAGGATAATCAATCAATTGATTCCTGTGGTTTAACCCTTCTTCAGATGACAGACCATTATGAAAACCAATCATACCACAAAAGCCTACCAGGTTAGGTCAGTGTCTTGATCTTTTACTCCACCCTGAGCAAAGAACTGAAATGATGTTTCAACATTAGTTCCGACATCACCTATGGATTTGGAGACTACAACCATGTTAATCCACACAAATCTCTTGTGGGGAACACACGAGAACATATCAACATCTGACCAACTTCCAAGATCAGACCAACAACACTGCAGTAACTTGCATAACACACTCTTCCAGAAGCTTCTTCTTATAAGCACAAGGTTTAGACCTCTTGTCTAACTTAAGAGTGATAACTGCCATCCTTCTGTATAAACATACCATAGACAATCTGCTACTTCCAATCACAAAACTAAAAGAGCTCATGCAAACACCAATAGACCACAGGCTGATTTACACTGCTACTGCACACAAACTCTTGGATGTATTTTCCCTATAAAATGGTCCTCAAACAATTCAGTTTAAACAAGGATCATTTCCTTCTCTTCAGCTATCAAGATAACTACCGTTTCTTCAACCAGCTCCTGCTGAAGTGCTATGACATTATGAACAGCATCTCAAACATTGTTCAACTTCACAGCTTCAGTGATCCTTCAAAACAGCTACAATCTAATAGGTCTTTGACTTAGCTTTTACCATAAACTGCTGATGTGTAGCGCGATGTCGAGACATTAGAATTGACATATTAAGCTCAGCTTCTCTCTTGATGAAACTTCCTCTAGTTCATGATTTTGAAAATCAGAAACATGTATCTTCAGATATACCAGAACTACATATGACATCATAACCAAGAAGATCCTCCTAATTAGGTCACCACAACTAAGCTTAAGAGTTAACTTATCAAGATCTTCACTCCCGCATGAAAGATTTGACAGCGATACTCTTTTGCTTTGGCTCCACCCTCTTCTTTCACTATCAAGAAAATTGGTAAAGAAGGAATCAATGTTCTGGGAAGATTGGTCTTCAATGCCAGATTTGAAATATATTCTTAAAAAAAAACTGAAACTTCTTTACTAAGATACATTCACCTTTTGATCACTTCTTTCCCAAAACACAGATAAGAGATAATCCTCATGCATCTTTGGCATCTCTAACCAAATGGTTTAAGCTGTCTTGTATAAACTACAACATCATAGAATATCCTGCTGAGGAGACCAAACCCTAATGTCTTTCCAAGAGCATACCTTCCTAGAATCTCACCACCAGAGATACAAGGACCAGCCAGGGTTACATCAGATACCATGCAGCAGAACACACAACAACTCCTCAACAACCTTCAGGCACAACTCACTAATCCTCGTACACCAGTACCAGAAACTAAGTGCCAACAAATCAAACTCACAACAGCAGTTCTCCTGATAACAACAGACAGGTCCAATACATATCCTATCATGAATAGTCCATCCTTCACTTCAAGGGATCATACACATAACTATATGAACTGACCAAGTCCATAACTCAGCAAAACTATCTTCCTTGCTGATGAACCAGAAAGTATATTCCCTAGATCTCATCCAGAAACAGACAAGGTGCCTGCTCTGATACCAATTGAAATTATTTTATTAGATATGTGATGTTAAGTGTGATGTCACAACATCAATATCTGCAGTATGAACAAGACAATAAAAACACTGAAGCACACAAGGATTATTCACCCAGTTCGGTCTAACAACCTACATCTGGGGGCATACCAAGCCAGGAAGGAAGTCCACAATTAGTAGTATCAAATTACAGACTCAACAAACCTGTTGACAATCTACCTAATTTAATCACTACCCAATGACCCTTCTATCTAAGTCCTCCCTAGATAAGAGACTCCATCTCACTCCCAATCATCGCAATGATGTCTAGCAGTCAACATCTCCGTCACTGCATCAACAGCTTGATTTCCAAAAAACTCTCTAAACACATAGAAGACACACTCCTATGACACATCTTGGAGTTGCTTCAAAGCTTCCTACAAGAACAATACAAAACTCATTACCTACAGGTTTCTGAGTAAGAACACAGTGACCATCTCACAACCCGAGTAGTTCACTTAGACAAAGCCCTAATGATCTACATCTTGGACCCGTGCCTATTCTAGATTACAAGCATTCTATTTATAACTTTTTCCCAACTGAATTTGGGCCTTCAAATCACAACAAATCTTCTGCCACAAATCTGCAAAAGATTATGCTTCTAAATAGATCTTCAATTAAATCTTCATAATTAATTCTGATTATTCTCCATATCTTTTTGAATTAAATTAGCAACAAACTAATCTCTTCATAAATGATTGCAACAGAATATATCTAACCCATGATATTCGCATCCAATCTAACTAACATATCTCCTCAAATTAAACAAATGCGCGCAGCCCTAAAAACATCACAACCTGATGTTTTAATGTTCTGGTATAGTGATGTCAAGACATCACGTGTGACATCACTCTTCAACACCTTAACATTCACTAATGTTAAATAACCATAACAATAATGTTAGAAGCTCATGTTGAAACATCAAACATGACATTAACCTTGTTTTACCAAAATTTCAGCCAATCACAAGAACTAACACACATGAACCTAATACCCCAATCATAATAGGAGGTTTAGTTACTATGATTGCGAACGCCATTAGACTTAGGTAACCGCTAAACAGACTTACACCCTTAGGTACCATTCGTCCTATGAACTTGGAATTCTGTTTTAACCGACACATCATTGGAAACTTAGGACCTGCTCCCTTTGACTACTTAATTGCTAATAAGGTTGTCCACCTATTCACTTTACCGAACCATGAGCGAACAAGTGTCCATAACCGTAATAATTGGTTTTATGAGTTGAGTGAACTTAAGAACGCTCCATTATCACCTCCTGAGACACCACAAGATTATGAGTGTTATGATGATATTATCTCCGAAGCTGAAACCGACCCTAAAACCCCTCCGAACTACCATAATTTTACTGAGCCTGACACCAGTGCGTATGCTAAAATTTTGACAACCATCCTTGGCACTATGGATGGATTCAAAACAAAGATTGCTGAGGTAAAGGATGAACTCAAAACTATGCGCCTTGATGTCATTAGTCTAATGGATACCACTGTCGAAGAATTTGATCATCTGAAGCAAGCTGTGGAATCTTTGAAGAAGCAATGTGGCTAATACTGTCACACTGCATTTTTCCATTTAATTGCTTTTCTTTTAATGTTTTAGAACCATTTACTTTACTGTCATTTTCTTTTTAATGTCAAGGAACAAGTTTATTTCAGTTCAATTTCAACTTTAATACTCTATTGCAATTTTACTTTGAGTACATTGCTATGATTTTCCAATTTTAATAAAGTATTCAATTCGTATTTATTGCTAATGGTTGAGTTGATGATATAATGTTCCTGCTTATTTCTGTCATTTTATATGCATTCTAATTATCTCGTATTTTATTGCTATTGATAATTGCCATGTTCCAATATATATATATATAATATGCCAGCTTTTATTTAGCTTCTGTGAGAATGCAGACTTTGTGAGCATGACGGGCGTAACGCCCCTGTCACGACCGTCACACGGCTTACGACCGTGATGGGTTCGTGACGAGTGTCATACTTGTTTTAACGCGCCCTCTGTTTTAAACAGAGACCCTTCCTCTTCGTATTCTTTTCTCTTTAAACGCCACTCTCTTTTCACTTCCTTAACCATCCCACTACCCACTACTCTCCATTAAACCCCTCACATTAAATCCCAATTTTCTCTAACACTTCATATTTCCAAACCCTCTTATTTAAACCTCACGAAACACTCTTATTCTCACATAACAACCCTTACTCACACCCACTTCCTCCATTCAACCTATTTCACTTTGCATGCACCATGGCTAGACGCACCAGACAAGCTCCTGACCTTTCCGCTGTTACATTCAGAGAGGGAGAATCCGGTGACCTCCAAAGGGCTAATTACGTCAGCTTCTACAAACGCTCTTTCCAACCGACGCGGTACGTCCACATTGCCAGCCTTGAAGAGTTGGGTATGCTAGAAGGTGTACGTTGGATGCTTCAAAATGCCGGTTTATGGCAGCTCTGTACACAAGGGCAGCCTACCTACGAAGCTCTGACTCTGGAATTTTTGAGCTCATTTGCTTATGTTACACCTCCGGGAGATACAAACCAACTTTCTGGTGTAGCTACATTCCGCATGTTTGGCTGTGAGTATTCGGTGGGCCAAAACCGACTTGCCCGAATGCTTGGATTCCATCATGGCAAGAATGTTCATTTTCGCTTGCCTAACGATGCATGGTTCTAGGAAGCTTTCGACCTTTGGAATCGACTTATAGGTGTAGCTGCTTCAAGCTGGGACAGCCTCAACGCAACCTACATTCATAACCCAGCGATACGATATTTTCACAGAGTTTTAGGACACACAATCTTCGCGAGGGACAGCAACCACAAAGTCAACTCCAAGGAGCTCTTTTTCCTTCGCTGTGTGCTCCTTCCCGAACCAAGCAATGCAGCCCCGTTCCTACTGTCTCACATCCACGCCAACTGTGCTGGAGGTTCTAAACCTTTCTACTTCGGAGGTATTGTAACTTCTATCGTACGCGGCCTTGGTCTGGGAAACAACCTCACTAATTTACCTTTCATTCCACCTGAGTCCCTGGATACCGAGTATTATCACTCCTCCCATCTTATTAAAGCAAGGGCGGATGGACGATACCATCCAGTGGTCCGTTCCAGAATAATCAAGAGCATCATCATGCCATGCAGAGACCGCATCGACCCTCAAAGACAGGAAAATTGGCTTTTAGATCTCCGTGCTCCTGAGCCTAATGTGGCTGCTCAAGAAAACCAAAATAATGAAGCAATCGATGAAATGGAGCAAGAGATGGATCAGCCGCCTACTGAGAACCCACCACCTCCTGCCCAAGATGCCTCAACATCCACCGGACGTCGTCGTCGCACCGCTCCAGAACAAGATCCCGTCACTAATGAAGAAATCTTAAGGGGCATATGGCAACAAAACTAATTGGCTGCCCAAAGAGAGGAACATCAACAGAGGCAGTACAATGAGATGATGAGCCTAATGCGACAAATCCAACAGGGGCAAGTCCACCAAGGATAACGGATTGACGGTGTGATAGAAGAGATGGGTGCACTGACGCTACGCGTGCAAGACCTACATGATTATATCCATCACGTAGGCATTCCAGATCATGTAGCCCAGAATGGACGCGCTCGCACCCGAGGCAGAGGACGTGGACCTCATTAGATTTAGATTTTATTTTAGTTTTATCTCCTTTTGTAGTTTCTTTCCGCCTTTATATCGAAACATTGAGGACAATGTCCGATATAGTGTGGGAGAGGTACCTTTTATTTTCCCTTATGTATTCCCTTTCTGCATTTCCTTTCGAATAAAGAAGCATTTATATGAAATTTTCGTACATTTCAAAATTTCCCCACTTTATTCAGCTATAAGGAGCAAAGTAGAGAAAACATGAAGAAATGAGAAGAAAACAGGAAGAATTAATAAGAAAAAGAGTAGAAAATGAAAAGTGGTGTGTGTGACGACCGTCACACACCTACCACGACCGACACGCTCCCAAAGCTTGCCATGACTGTCATTCACTCATCACGACCGTCACACGCTCAAAGATGGTTATTATGTTCAGAACGCAGACGTGGAAAAAGAAGCCCAATGCACACGCACGTTGAGCAGTTTCTCCTAGATTCTCTCCCTCAACTTCAACTGCATGTGAGCCAGTCTCCCTTAGACTTCTCAACCACCAAGGGTTATGCTCCTACTATTTCTCTAACGTTAAGGCAACGGTGGAGCTATAAATACAGCATGGATTGGAAAGCCAAAGA
This sequence comes from Lathyrus tuberosus, assembly GCA_022829125.1. Classification (NCBI taxonomy): domain Eukaryota; kingdom Viridiplantae; phylum Streptophyta; class Magnoliopsida; order Fabales; family Fabaceae; genus Lathyrus; species Lathyrus tuberosus. Next base: position 327,213 of record JALAZF010001005.1, on the reverse strand, counting down.
CCTAGAGAATTTCACCCCGAATTGCTGCAGAATTTATTTCCGATTTTTTTTTTACTTTCCTTGCATTCCTTGTTTGTTTCCCGTCTCCCATTCCTTGTTTACCATTGCTTGAAATAGTGATAGTTTCTCACATTGAGGAGCTGTTGCACCATAGTTAGGATTTATTTTCAATCTTGCCTTCATCATTCGTTATTCCGATACGATCGAGCAAAAGCCTACCGACTTGTGGAGGAATTGCGAGAACCAACTTATTGCATATTTATCAGGTTTTTATTCATTATTTTAATAAAAGAATTATCGTTTTCTCATTGCCATGTTTAATTTACTGTTTTGTAATTTATATTTATGCATGTTTGTTTTAAGTAATATGTCTAGCTAAATCCGATTTATCGGTATGTAATGAAGTAATCCGGAATGGATTCAATAATTCCAAGCTAAAACCATAAACAACTTAATTTGTGGCCGCGATTTCTTAATTAAAACTGGACTTTTATTACGAGAGTAAAAAGGTAGCAAAGGTTAGGATTAAGACCACGAGAGTGTGAGATTTTAACTGGATAGCTGAAATCGGGCATTGGTTTTAAAAACAGCGGGAGCGCTTTAAAGTTAATTAGATTGTATTAGTTTTCAAAAAGTATTTTTAAACTCTGATGGGCTAGCGAGAGCAGACGTTATGATTTAGGAGTATAGTCCGAAGCAATAACCACGAGAGTGTGAGGTGAGGGCTTTTAAACTAATATTTTCTACAGAAATATAATGTGACTTATTTTTATACGCTTAGGCTTTATACAATCCACGATGGTATACTAAGTTATGTACCGATATCCTAATATCAACTAGTTTATTCTAAAAAAATTAGATTCCCTTTAGTTTCCCTTTTTGAACTTAAAACTAGAACATCTTCGCCTTAGCTAAACACAGAAGCAAACCGTAGCACTAGGTTGATTATCAAGTCCCTATGGGATCGATATCTTTATTACTACGCGATAGGCTGTACACTTGCAGTTAGTAACCGTTAGACTCAGAAAGTCGAGACCACAAGGCATCCCCTCTTCCCGTCCGCTTCTACGTCTAGAAGACGACCCGAGTCATGGATCCTTGTAGTTACTTGGCATACGAATAGATTCGGAATTAAGGGACGCATTATCACCTTAATTCGTCACTTCTCATGGCCTCTCATGCCATCACAAGTCTCTACCCGTAGGTTCCATCGTACTATAACATTGGGAATCAAACCTGCCAAGTAGTAATGCCTGCATTCAGAGGAGCTCGAGACTCATGAATGCCTCTCAAGGGCGATGGTTGCGATTACGTGATCATACACACCAATGAGATTGTATTCAACAATCACCCGACCATATTAGCCTTAAGACCTCTTTTGTCTTTCTTCCAACACATACAATCAAACATGATCCATACTAGTGTAATTAATTTCGTACCATTTGATGCTAGACGCACGCCTCGGCCTCTCATGCACGAGCGTCGTCGCTATGTTATTCGACACTTTCCTAGCCGTTACTAGGTTCCAACATAATTTAATGGTAATATTCCTCACTCTACCTATTTCACCTTTGAAGATGCATACATTCTCAAGCATGCTTAACAACAAGAGAAAATAGGTAAAACATAAGTCAATTGCATAATAGGATCGCATAAATAACATATCACATATCATTACTTTCATTCATTTGCCTCTAAATAATTTGTCCTACATCATACCCCTAATTTCCACTTTTTATTGGGTAGAGGGTCGTCGTGGCTTTCTAACGATACCAAGAACGTCCCGATCCGAGTTACGGATCACAAGTTATGAAGGAAACAAAACTTCACAAACTGTCATGTTCGCTAGGCGAACCTCCCAGCGAGCGTTCGCTTCCGCCTTCGCTAGGCGAAGCTCCAGGAGAATCAACAAACCGAACGGAATAGACCAAAAGTTTTCTTCGTGAACACCTTGGCTAACATTCGCCTTGCCCTTCGCTTCGCGAACCTCTGGGCGAAATAAGGCAGAACCAACCAAAACTGAAAAGGCACAAAGTTCGCTAGGCGAACGTCGTTCGCGAACATTCGCTGACCTTTGCTGCCGGGTTCGCTAGGCGAACCCTCGAAAGTTTGTTCGTTGTGACTCGCCCCAGGTTCGCTAGGCGAACCCTGAAAAACCCAACTTCCCAACAACGCTGTTGCTCATCCAAAATCAATCATTTTACCATCCAAAACACATCCAACCCTTAACATAACAATCAAAACACAGTATAATCATCACAACAAGCATTAAACAACATTTATATTGCATTTCATCCATTAGAGTCATGATTTTAGCAAGATTAAACATTTTCTCACAATCTCAACCTAACTCTAAAATTCATGAATCTCTACAACTAGGGCATCTATCTTGAACCCACCTTGAATAGAGGATGATGGTGAAGAAGATGAGATGGTTTGGTGAAGAGTGGATGATGATTCTTGATCTTGAGCTCTTTGGAAATTTTCTCCTCCTTTTCCTTCCTTTCCTCTTCTTTCTATCTTTTTCTTCCTTTGCTTCAATTGTGGAAAAAGGGTGGAAAGGAAATGATATAACAAATATCATTAATTAGTAACACTACTAATTGTCCAAAAAGTCTCTCAAACGCCAAACGTTAAAACCTCAGAGTCAGATAATATTAATTTGATCTGCTCTGAGCTCATCAGTTTACTCCAATTATCTCATCCAAAAAAATTCTCAGAGTAAATCGGAACCCAGTTGATCATAATAATATTATCCAGTGTAAAATAATTTACGGGGTATTACATCCTCCCCCCTTAAATACAAATTCGCCCACGAATTTAAAATAGTTACCTGAAAAGATGAGCATACACTTCTCGCATCTCCGATTCCAATTCCCAAGTTGCATCGCCCGGATGCGTCTCATCCCACTGGACCTTAACAAGAGGAATCTCTTTATTCCTTAACACCTTAGTTTCTCTTCCTGTGATACGACTCGATTTCGGCTCAAACGTCAAATCTGCTTCTATATCGATCGTATCAGGTAAAATTGGCTGAAGAGGATCCGGGACAAACTTCCGAAGCTGAGATACATGAAAAACGTCGTGCATCTCTGACAGAGAAGACGGTAAGGCCAATCTGTAAGCTACTTCACCAATTCTTTCTAAAATTTGATACGGTCCCACGTATCTCGGACTTAACTTCCGCGACCGAAACGGTCCTTTCAACCGCAATCTCAGAGTAACTTTAAAAAACACATGATCGCCTTCTTCAAATTCTAAAGGTCTTCTACGGTTATCCGCATAACTCTTCTGACAATCTTGTGCTTGTTTGACCTTGTCACGGATCATCCTAATCTTCTCCGTAGTTTTGTGAATAATCTCGGGTCCCAACATTCTATCTTCACCAACTTCTGCCCAGCACTATGGTGTCCTACACTTCCTTCCATACAATGCCTCATAAGGTGCCATACCAATACTTGCATGATAACTGTTATTATAAGAGAATTCAATCAACGGTAAAAGTTCTATCCAATTTCCTCCACTTTCAAGTACACAAGCTCTCAACATATCTTCCATTGTTTGTATTGTCCGTTCCGTCTGACCATCCGTTTGCGGATGATTCGACGTACTCAAACACAACTTCGTTCCCATAGCTTGTTGAAAAGCTCTCCAAAATCTTGAAGTAAACTTTGGATCTCTATCCAAAACGATACTAGTGGGAATACCATGCAATCTCACTATCTCCGAAATGAACAACCTTGCGAGATGACTCGCCTTGTAAGTAGTCTTTATGGCCAAGAAATGCGCAGATTTTGTTAACCGATCCACAATTACCCAAATCGAATCATAACCACCCTGAGTGCAGGGTAATCCAACGGCGAAGTCCATAGAAATACTATCCCACTTCCATACCATAATTGCTAAAGGTTGCAACAAGCCACTTGGTCTTTGGTGTTCGATCTTCACTTGTTGGCACACTGCACATTCCGACACATACACCGCGAAATCCTTTTTCATCCCGGACCACCAATATTCCCTCTTTAAATCTTGATACATCTTGGAAGACCCCGGATGTATAGTAAAAGCACCCTTATGTGCTTCTTCCAAAATCCTCCTTTTTAACTCCGTGTTATCCGGAACACAAATCCTTTGGTTAAATAAAATAATTCCGTCGGTAGCTCGCACAAACTCCGGTTGCACTAACAATTATTGTAACTTCTCATCTAACCCTTGTCCTTGTTGGATTTCTTCCCTAAGAGTAGAATTGATATTCAAATTTCCCATAATCACACCATTAGGAGTCCAAACAAATTGAAGATTTAGATCTCGAAATTTTTCCAATAAAGTATACTCTAGCATCATCAACTCGACATTATGCAACACATTCCTGCTCAATGCATCCGCCACTTTATTTGCTTTACCCGGATGGTATTTTAGCTCCAAATCATAATCCTTTAAATACTCCATCCACCTCCTTTGACGCATGTTCAACTCTTTCTGATCAAAGAGTTACTTTAAGCTCTTGTGGTCGCTAAACATCTCAAAACGTACACCATACAAATAGTAACGCCACACTTTCAAAGTAAACACAACTGCCGCCAATTCTAAATCATGCGTTGGATAATTCTCTTCATAGACTTTCAACTGTCGAGAAGCATAAGCCACCACATGCCCATCTTGCATTAACACACCTCCTAATCCCATCTTCGATGCATCACAATATACCTCATACAACTTGCTAGGATCAGGAATAACCAAAACAGGGGCGGTCGTCAATCTTTCCTTCAACCTCATAAAACTTCTTTCACAAGCCGAATCCCACTCGTACGAACAATCCTTTCGAGTAAGTCTCGTCATTGGTAAAGCCAGTTGAGAAAAGCCTTTGATAAACCTTCTGTAATACCCTGCCAATCCCAAGAAACTTCTAACTTCAGAAACATTCTTCGGTCTCTCCCAATTAATCACTACTTCAACTTTTGATGGATCAACCGCTACACCTCCCTAAGATATGACATGACCAAGAAAATTAACCTCCGACATCTAAAACTCACACTTACTTAACTTAGCAAAAAGTTGCCTCTCTTGTAAGATGGATAAAACGATTCTTAGGTGTTCTCCGTGCTCTTGAGGATCCCGAGAATAGATAAGAATGTCATCAATGAAAATCACCACAAATTGGTCCAAATAAGGTTGAAATATCCGATTCATATAATCCATGAAAACTGCCAGAGCATTCGTCACACCGAAAGGCATCACCAAAAATTCATAATGACCATAACGAGTTCTGAACGCAGTCTTTGGTACATCTGAACTCTTCACACGAATCTGATGATAACCCGACCGTAAATCAATCTTCGAGAACACACAGGCTCATTTCAATTGATCTAACAGATCGTCTATCCTTGGTAATGGGTATTTATTCTTGATGGTGACCTTATTCAACTGACGGTAATCGATACACAAACACATTCCACCATCCTTTTTCTTTACCAATAACACTGGAGCTCCCCAGGGCGAAACACTTGGTCGAACAAAATACTTAGACATCAATTCTTCCAATTGATCCTTTAATTCTCTTAATTCAAGTTGTGCCATCCGATACGGAGAAACCGATATTGGAGCCGTTCCCGGTATCAGGTCAATAGTGAATTCCACTTCCCTCATCGGAGGAAGAGAAGTGATATCCTCGGGGAAAACTTGGGGAAATTCACAGACTACCGGAATACTCAACACTTATAGGTTGTTACTCTCCTCTTTAGTAAGAACTAAAAGAACCGACTTTTCCTTTTCAAACAAGAAATTTATCATTCCAACCGTACCTTCTAAAATAGTTGTCAAAACATCCTTCGGAGTAGCTTCAGTAGATGGAATAATGATTAGCTTTTCTTCACACCCAATAAATACTGAATTAGCTGAAAGCCAATCCATTCCCAAAACAACATCCACTTTCTTAAGCGGTAAACAAATCAGATCAATCTGGAAAACTCTTCCATCCACAGATAAAACACAATTTTCACACATTAAAGGTGTTTCAACCATCTCATCCATGGCAGTAGTAACCACCATGGGTGGAGACAACAGAACCACTTGCAACCCAAGCCGCTTTACACATTGCATCGATACAAAAGAGTGTGCGGCTCCACAATCAAATAAAACAAAGCAAGGATTTCCATTCACAAAACACGTACCAGCAATCAAGGAATTGTCGCCCTTTGCTTTCCTTGCATCCATTGTGTAAACTCACCCGGTATTCTTTTCTTGCATTTGGTTTCTATTTTGAGGACAATCCCTCGCCAAATGACCCCTTCTATGACACCGATGACACTCCACTCCTTCGAAATGACATCTACCCCCATGCCTCTTTCCACAAAAATGGCACACAGGAGGTGCACTAGTCCTGGAATTCTGAACCTGCTTTCCCTTAAAAGTTTGTTGCCTTGGTCAAAATTGTTGATTCGATCTCCCACGATCACTTTGATTCACCCTACTCAGCTCTCCTTCTGCTTGCCCCTTCTTTAAGCTATGCTCCGCCACATAACATTGCCTCAACAATTCAGCATAGTTAGTGAATTCCCTCTGAGACACGCTATGTGAAATTTCAGCCTTCAAACCAAACAGAAATTGATCGATCTTCCATCTCTCGTCAGGAGCATACATGGTTTGCCTAGAATAAGCTGCCATAACCTCGAACTTTTCTGCATAAGAAGCCACGGTCAAGTTGCCTTGTCTCAACTGTTGAAACTCGAATTCCTTCTGAGACCTTAAGGAACTTGGGAAATACTTCTCCATAAAATTTATCATAAACTGCTCCCATACCTTCGGTACCTCTTAAATTGTCATTAAGGCTGAAGCGCTCTCCCACCACCTCATGGCAGGACCCTTTAACAAGTGAGAAGCGAAGACCACTTTATTTTCCTCACTGCACTGAACTATCAAGAAAATCCGCTCCATACCGGACATCCATTCATGAGCCTTTATCGGATCTAACCCTCCCTGAAACTCTGGAGGATTCATACGAATGAAATCCCTAAAGGTTCCCCCTGCAGCTTCGGGAACAACCACTGGAGGATGCAGGCCACCAGCGATTTGTTGTACCATTTGTTGCACAAACTGATTTTGTTGCTGCTGCATTTGTTGCATGAATTGATACAAAGGGGCATTCCCCTCGTCACCTGGTGGATTTGTCCCTGCTGGAGTGGTTCTCAGTCTACCACGGTTGTTTCTGCGCCTGTCGGCCATGTTCCTAAATGTCATACAGATAGGATTAATTTGATCAGGCTCAATACCATAAAGATAACACGTAAGACCAATGGCGACACAACGCATATGAAACGGAAAGAAATACTTATACTATTTCATGGCTAGGTCGAGGATACGACCTACTCTGATACCAACTATAACACCCATATATAACAACATACATCAAAGCATATATATTATACATGAATCCAAGTATTTGGTACTGAAATACCATAAGTTCCTAGTTAACACATTGTATACATTAAATGCCCTAAACACAAAGTTCTAAAGTCTACGGCATAACATATACAAGATGTCCAAAATACACTAAGAACTAGATCAATACAATGATCTCAAAATAAACGCCATAGCGGAAGCCATGCCATCCCAAAAGCTACAAACCGTAAGGAAAAGTCAAACCACTTTGTCCTTACCCTTTGCCGAACCTGTAGTACCTGTGATGTAAATAACAACGTGGGGTGAGATACATCAAATCTCAGTGAGTTCCCTATCTTTTAAGTCCTCTAGGCTTTACAGGGTTCTAACATACCTAACTCAAGTCAAAGGGAAGGGAAGTGACTTTGAGTACTCACACACACTATACGGATCCATGTTCTTGAGTCTTATTAACTCATAATCTATCACTAATCGATAACCGTACCAAGGCATCCCCTCTTCCCGTCCGCTTCTACGTCTAGAAGACGACCCGAGTCATGGATCCTTGTAGTTACTTGGCATACGAATAGATTCGGAATTAAGGGACGCATTATCACCTTAATTCGTCACTTCTCATGGCCTTTCATGCCATCACAAGTCTCTACCCATAGGTTCCATCGTACTATAACATTGGGAATCAAACCTGCCAAGTAGTAATGCCTGCATTCAGAGGAGCTCGAGACTCATGAATGCCTCTCAAGGAAGATGGTTATGATTACGTGATCATACACACCAATGAGATTGTATTCAACAATCACTCGGCCATATTAGCCTTAAGACCTCTTTTGTCTTTCTTCCAACACATACAATCAAACATGATCCATACTAGTGTAATTAATTTCGTACCATTTGATGCTAGACGCACGCCTCGGCCTCTCATGCACGAGCGTCGTCGCTATGTTATTTGAAACTTTCCTAGCCGTTACTAGGTTCCAACATAATTTAATGGTAATATTCCTCACTCTACCTATTTCACCTTTTAACATGCATACATTCTCAAACATGCTTAACAACAAGAGAAAATAGGTAAAACATAAGTCAATTGCATAATAGGATCGCATAAACAACATATCACATATCATTACTTTCATTCATTTGCCTCTAAATAATTTGTCCTACATCATACCCCTAATTTCCACTTTTTATTGGGTAGAGGGTCGTCGTGGCTTTCTAATGATACCAAGAACGTCCCGATCCGAGTTACGGATCACAAGTTATGAAGGAAGGCAGAACCAACCAGAATTGAAAAGGCACAAAGTTCGCTAGGCGAACGTCGTTGGCGAACATTCACTGACCTTCGCTGCCGGGTTCGCTAGGCGAACGCTCGAAAGTTTGTTCACTATGACTCACCTCAGGTTCGCTAAGCGAACCCTGAAAAACCCAACTTCCCAACAGTGTTATTGCTCATCCAAAATCAATCATTTTACCATCCAAAACACATCCAACCCTTAACATAACAATCAAAACACAGTATAATCATCACAACAAGCATTAAACAACATTTATATTGCATTTCATCCGTTAGAGTCATGATTTTAGCAAGATTAAACGTTTTCTCACAATCCCAACCTAACTCTAAAATTCATGAATCTCTATAACTAGGGCATCTATCTTGAACCCACCTTGAATAGAGGATGATGGTGAAGAAGATGAGATGGTTTGGTGAAGAGTGGATGATGATTCTTGATCTTGAGCTCTTTGGAAATTTTCTCCTCCTTTTCCTTCCTTTCCTCTTATTTCTATCTTTTTCTTCCTTTGCTTCAATTGTGGAAAAAGGGTGGAAAGGAAATGATATAACAAATATCATTAATTAGTAACACTACTAATTATCCAAAAAGTCTCCCAAACGCCAAAAGTTAAAACCTCAGAGTTAGATAATATTAATTTGATCTGCTCTGAGCTCATCAGTTTACTCCAATTATCTCATCCAAAAAAATTCTCAGAGTAAACCGGAACCCAGTTGATCATAATAATATTATCCAGTGTAAAATAATTTACGGGGTATTACAGGCAAGAAAGGACTCATGGCTACCTAGAACGACTCTGATTCAGAAGAAGAAGATTTTGAAGAAGAACAAGTTAATGTTGGATTGATGGAAACAACTTCTGATGCTGAAGTCTCTAGAGAACCCGAAGACAAAGTATCATCAGACTCAAAAGCAGAATCTGATCATGATTCTGAAGAGGTATTTTCTAATCTCTCTCATTCTGATTTAGAATCATGTCTTTCTGAAATACTGGAGAAGTATCAAAGTCTTCAAACCAAATACAAAGACCTTAAACAAGTCCAAGTAATTGCTTCTGAAACCTGTGAGAAGCTTGAAGAGAATATTTCTTCTTTAAATGGAAAAATCTTTTCTTTAGAAAGTAAAAACTCTACTTTGAGAAGTCAAATCTCAAAATTAGAAGAATAAATAGGTCCAGATGCTTTCGGTACTAACTGTGTATTTAGATATGACAGAGTTTTTCAGCACTTTCTGACTTAAAGCATGGATAGAAGCAAAATTGCTTCCTTAATCTATGGAGTTAGTAGAAATGGAAAGAAAGTTTTAGATTGTACAGATACTTCTAAGATTGATGAAAGTATCGTGATAAAACTAAAACCTCTCTACAAGCACTTTGTACCTGCTGGTACAGAACCTGTTTATTTTGAGCTTGCTCAGAAACCTCCACCAACACATAAATTTATTTCTAAACCTAAATATCATGCACAAATTCCACTTGATTATCTCGTTGCACATAAACCCAAAGTTGTTAAACACTAAGGGAAAACTAACAAAAAAGGACCCAGAAAGTGGGTACCTAAGGAAAAGATAGTTTATGTTGCAGACATCCTTAGCAGCTCAATTGAAACACCAATCATGGTACCTGGATAGTGGCTGCTCACGACACATGACGGGAAAAATGCATATGTTCCAAAGTTTGGAACTTAAGCCTGGAGGCTTCGTTGGTTTCGGAGGAAACCATAAAGGAAAAATCATTGGCTCTGGAACTATCGGTAATGGTAAACTTCCCTCTATTACTAATGTTCTTCTGGTCGATGGTTTGATGCATAACTTATAGTCTATCAGTCAGCTTAGTGACAATGGTTATGATATTATCTTTAATCAAAAGTCCTGTAAGGCTGTCAGTCAGAAAGATAGCTCAATCCTTTTTATCGGAAAGAGGAAAAACAAAATTTACAAGATTAGACTTTTTGATCTCAATAAACAGAATGTCAAATGCTTAATGTCTGTTAATGAAGAGCAATGGGTATGGCATAAATGTTTGGGCCATGTTAGCATACGGAGGATTTCTCAGCTAAGTAAGCTTGAACTAGTCAGAGGCTTACCAAACTTGAAGTTTGCTTCAGATGCTCTTTCTGAAGCATGTCAGAGAGGCAAATTCTATAAAACTTCCTTTAAAGCAAAAAATGTTGTTTCCACCTCTAGACCATTAGAACTTCTACACATTGATTTGTTTGAACCAGTGAAAACTGCTTCAATCGGTGGAAAGAAGTATGGATTAGTTATCGTTGATGACTATAGTCGTTGGACATGGGTAAAGTTCTTGAAACACGAGGATGAGTTGCATTTTATGTTCTCTACCTTTTGCTCTCAAGTGCAAACAAAGAAGAATTATAAAATAGTCAAAGTCAGAAGTGATCATGGCGGAGAATTTGAGAACAGATACTTTGAGGATCTATTTGATTCTCATGGCATTTCCCATGATTTCTCATGTCCTAGAACTCCACAACAAAATGGAGTTGTAGAAAGGAAGAATAGGACTTTGCAAGATATGGCTCGTACCATGATCCAAGAAACTGATATGACTAAGAATTTATGGGCAGAGGAAGTAAACACAGCATGTTACATTCAGAACAGAGTTTTTGTTAGACCTATTATGGGTAACGCTCCTTATGAATTGTGGAAGAACAGAAAGCCCAACATATCTTGTTTTCATCCTTTTGGTTGTACATGTTTTATGTTAAACACTAAGGAGAATCTTGGAAAGTTTGATTCTAAGGCTCAAAAGTGTTTTTTGTTAGGATATTATGAACGCTCAAAAGGCTATAGAATCTATAACACAGAAACACGAACTGTTGAAGAATCAATTCATGTTAGATTCGATGATAAGCTTGACCCTAAAAAGTCAAAGCTAGTTGAGAAACTTGCAGATTTAGAAATCACATTCTCAGAACCTAAGGATAAAGACTTTGGAGATAAAGACACAGCTGCTAAAACTAAAGACTCAGAAACAACTCAATCAAAAACTGTTGTTGGTCCATCTCATCAGAAGAAAAGCAGACCAAGAACTTCTAATTCTGAAGAATTGATTCTGGGATATAAAGACGTACCAGTCAGAACCTGATCATCATTCAAACCTTCTGAAGAAACTCTTCTTGGCTTGGTCTCTCTCATTGAACCAACCTCTATAAATGAAGCTCTTTAAGACAACGACTGGATTCTAGCTATGGAAGAAGAACTAAATCGGTTCACTAGAAATGATGTTTGGGATCTTGTTCAGAAACTAAAAGGTGTCCACATCATTGGAACCAGATGGGTATTCAGAAATAAACTCAATGAAAAAGGTGAGGTCGTAAGAAACAAAGCACGACTGGTAGAAAAAGGTTATAATCAACAAGAAGGAATAGACTATACAAAAACCTTTGCACCAGTTTCCAGGTTTTAATCTATTCATCTCTTGGTTTCTTTTTATCTAAATCATGACATCACTTTATATTTGATGGATGTAAAGAGTGCATTCTTAAACGGGTATATTTCTGAAGAAGTGTATGTGCACCAAGCTCCTGGTTTTGAAAGTTCTAAAAACCCCGATTTCGTTTACAAACTTAAGAAATCGTTATAAAGTCTGAAACAGGCTCCCAGAGCTTGGTATGAAAGGCTAAGTAATTTTCTTTTGAAAAATAACTTTACCAGAAGAAAAGTTGATACAACACTCTTTTGTAAAACCTATAAAAATGAAATTCTGGTTGTGCAAATTTACGTTAATGATATTATATTTGGTTCTGATAATACTTCCTTATCCAAGGAATTTTCTAAGTTAATGCATGCTGAATTTGAAATGAGCTTGATGGGAGAACTGAAGTTCTTTTTGGGAATTCAAATTTATCAACGAACTAAAGGAACATATATTCATCAAAGCAAGTATACCAAGGAACTTCTGAAGAAGTTCAATATGTCAGAATGCAAGCCAGCAAAAACTCCAATGCATCCTACATGTATTCTGGAGAAAGAAGAGGTAAGTGGTAAGGTAGAACAGAAGCTATTTAGAGGTATGATTGGATCTCTCCTTTATTTGATTGCTTCTAGACCAGACATCCTCTTCAGCGTGTGCCTATGTGCTCATTTCCAATCAGATCCTAAAGAAACTCACTTAACAGTTGTCAAGAGAATCTTTAAGTATCTGAAAGGTACTTCTAACCTTGGGTTATTCTATAGAAAATCATCTGAGTACCAACTGGTAGGCTATTGTGATGTTAACTATGCTGGAGACAGAATAGAAAGAAAAAGTACTTCTGGAAGTTGTCAATTTCTGGGAGACAATCTGATCTCATGGTCCAGTAAAATACAGTCCACAATTGCTTTATCAACTGCTGAAGCTGAATATATTGCAGCTTCCGGATGTAGCACACAGATTCTTTGGATGAAAAATCAATTAGAAGATTATCAGATTTCTTAGAGTAACATTCTTATCTTTTGTGATAATACTTCTTCTATTTGTCTATCCAAGAATCCTATTCTACATTCTAGGGCTAAACATATTGAAATAAAACATTACTTCTTATGTGACTATGTTCAGAAGGGCATTTTTCATTTAAAATTTATGGATACAGACCACCAGTGGGCTGATATTTTCACAAAACCCCTTGCTAAGGATAAATTCGTATTCATTATGAAAATTTTATTTATAAAACCGTGTCCAGAATGAGTTGATGAAATTTCAATGTGTCAAGTTACCAGAATTTATGAGATAAGATTCTGATGAATTTATTTATTTGTTTATTTTATTACACGTTTGATTCTGAAACATGAGCTTTCTGAAGTAAGGGAGTTTCTTGAATTAGAAAGTTTATTTTCAAAAGGAAATCCTTTGATTTGTCTTCTGGATTGTGAACAGTTACAATATTAATTGATGTCCCTTCATCCGAGAACGTGTGAACGCTATTGGTGACAACTGTCCCATTTGGTGAACATGCGTAATCATGATTTGATGCATTGGGTTTCGTAACCTTCTTGAGATTAGGTTAAATCTTTACGCCTTCCCCTATAAATGTGCATTTACTGTGTGTAATTATGATTAATTATTTTAATTATTTTTTTGTGCCTATATAAAATCACATCATTTACACTTCACATTATGCTCACTTCTCCCACACTTTTAGTTTTCAAACCCTAAACTCCTCAGAACCACTGTTCACCCAAAACCTTCCGTCTTCATTCCTTCAACTTCAACTCTCAACATCAATGGATGAATCATCTCAGCGTTCCTCACAAACTCAATAACTAAAGGCTTCTTCAGTTATTTCTAAGAAACCAGTCGTCACTCTAGACACTCCTGTTGAAAATCTCTATATTCTTTGAGAAACTGATGTTGATTTCAAAGAACTAAAAGAAAAGGGTTGTGACCTTTCCAAGACACAAGAATTCCAAGGTTGGAATGCTTTCTTTGAAAGACTGAAAGGTCCCATTCTTCCAATCTTGTTGAAGATATTTTGAATCATACTATGGTTGAAAATGAAAAGATTATCTCTTATCTCCCTAACAGGAAAGTCGAGATAACCGAGAAAACCATTGTGGGGTTCATTTTTCACATCAGTAAAGGAAATAGAGTTGCTCTTAACTCGTCTAAACGTAAACGAGATACAATGATAACCCTAACACATTACTTCAAAGAGATTGAAGACATTCTAAGAATATGGTTCAAAATAGTTATTGGGAGCGTGTATCACCGATCTAGCTCTAAAAAGGGTGGTCACATTTTCACTGTCCACAAGTGCATGATGTTCTTTTTAGAAGAAAGTGTTCAAATAACACTCCCAACACTTCTATTTAGACTTCTCATAAATTCATTGGTTCTTATGAGGAAGAACACCATGATGAAGATATCTGTTAGGATGCATGCTGAGGAAACTGGGAATAACGCGTTTATCAACCTGGTTCCTCTTCTTGTTAATGACATTGTTTGGATTATTCCAAGAGAAGACTTGAAGGAGGTTAGCAAGGAAGGTTCCAAGTACAAGTTGTGTACATGCTACACTAATCGATTACGTCGAAAAGAAACTAAAAAGGAGTCGTTTGAAAATTTGAATATTGTTGCTGGGACTTCTACTTTTGGAGTAATTCCAGAAATTCTGAAGACTCTTGCTGAGCTGAAGGAAGACAAGGACAAGATGAAGGAACGTTTAGATAATCAAGAAAGGATGTTTCAGATTATTCTCTCCAGACTTCCCCCATCCAACCCTAACCCTTAGTTGCACCTAGTTGTTGTTTGTTTGTTTGGGTTGTTATCTTGTTTTTTTCTTTTCCTAGTTTATGTACTTTTGCGCCTCTGGCGTTACTATTTATCGAATAAATATTATCTTTTTGTTGCATTTGATTGCATGTTACTGCATATTTTCTTTTTGATTGCTGACAAAAAGGGGGAGAAAGTATTGATTTTGTTATACCAAAATTCTCTTGAATCAAACCCAAACATTTCATATGTTTGAACTAACCCTTATTTAAAAGGATATTATGTTAGTTGTTTTCTTTCAAGAAAAACTTACTATATATCAGAAACACCTGAAAAAATCAGAACAGAACGTATGAGGCCCAAACTCTGAAGATATGCTAAGTTCTAAATCATCTTGAGTGAGACTTCAAAGATTATTCAACTGATCAGAAGTAAAACTCATCAGAAGTATATATGTGTTACTGTGTCTTAAATCCTTGTTAAAATACTTAACAACAGTAAGGACAAGTTCAAGAAACTTCTGAAAGATAAACCAGTTCTTTTGAACATAAGGTTCATCTACTCCAACAAAAAGGTTAATCAGGAAAGTGTTCTTTCCTTCTGATTATCTTTTTAGAGTTTTTCATCTCAGGGGGAGCTTTGTGCTTCTTTTTGATATATGTTTTGGTGATTACCCAACAAAAATTGTTCATCAAAATACAGTATTTTGTCATCATCAAAAAGGGGGAGATTGTTAGAACAAGATTTGGTTCTACATCTGTATCTCTAAGTTTTGATGATAACAAGTCAGTATTTGTGTGAGAACAATTTTGGTACCCTAACGATTTGTTATTGTGTATCTTTAGCAAATAGCTTTGATTCTGACTCTTGAACGTGAAACGTTACAAATTTCTGAATATATTGATCTAAATTGTTTCTGCTCAAACTCACGGATGAGAAGTTTCTAAATTGTTGTTTGAAGGTCATTTATGTGAAGATGGGTGAGATGAAGAAGGGAGAATCAGTCGTTAGGGTGGCCGAAGGAAGCAGGAATGAGTGTTGCTAGATGGAGAAAGTGAGGAAACTTGTGTATGGGTGTGCCTCCGGTCACGTGAGAATTCCTTCCACCCTTTTATCTAGCTATTATTTTTTAGTGGAAGAGTGGATATTCCTTTTTTGAATTAGAGAGACAGTCCCTCAACCGTTGAGTAACGTATGTCTCCTTCTGTGTGAAGGGACCAGTTTTCCAACTATTAACAATGAGGCACTCTACGCATTTTCTTTTATTCCTTACACTTTTCTTTATTTTTTAAATAGGTTTTGGTAATTAAATTGAAAACAAACAAAACAACATAAACTCAAACTAAATACACAATTAATTCTAATTAATTATATTAATTATTTTGGCTAAAATAAAAAAATAAAATGATTAAATATGAATAAAAATCGGGCGCAAAAATTCTCAAAAAATAAAAAAAGAATACACCAAAATGATGAACGTAAAATAAACCTCTGGAAAACAGATGGATTTTGACCAGTTTTTGAAGTAAAAAATGATTGGTTAAAAAGGCTCCGGATGATCAAAATATGGCGGAAAAAGGAGCAAAAATAAAATAAAAGGAGCACGTCAGGTTAAACTACGCGAACCGTAGATTAATTAAACTAACGCCTACGAGCTCGATTTCAAAAATTTTGCCCGCTAATTTTGCGTATGTTTGAGAATCGATTAAACCGACCTGTCCGTGGAACCGAAAATTTATTCTGGTGAACATTTTAGGGATTATGCGAGATGAAATGCATGTTATGCTATGCAGATGATGCGAATATCTGGTGAATGCATTGATTTATTGATTGTGGAATTGTGAATAGACAATCGGATGCAAAGTAATCAACTCTTAGACCCTTTGCTTCTAATTCTCAATAATAAAAACAATCAAAATCTTACAAAGATTCAGATGACAATAATACTCTTTACTATCATCCCTCTGGGCCTCTGAAACTTGATGTAATGGAATGTATGATGCAGTGAGACTAAGAAACCAAACCTTTTGACTTCTTAATCACCAGATAACAAAATGAATGTCATCAAGACTAGATAAAATGCCAGGACTCCTGAATTTTCATATAAATCTTAATGAATGCTTTTGAATGATGGAATGTATGATCAAATGAAATGATCATTCTATGCTGATGCAGGTGAAAAATTTAATGTAAAATTTAGAGTATGATAATGCAAAAATATTTTTAAGTATGTTGTTTTCCATCACGGTCGTGTGATTGTTGTGATAAACTAGGTAGTGCACTAGTTATCACAACGGTTGTAGTAAACAACCGTTGTGCAATATATAAAGGTCATGAGTTCAATTCCTAATGATTATATAGTTGTTTGCCGTCGAAAATGGAAAACAATCGCTAGTCCTCCAAAGTTACTAAGTCTTTGGTCACTTACAGGATCGACTAGATTGATCCTAGGACATGTGTTGTTGATTTAGTTTTTGGTTTTAATGATCATGAACATTTATACAATGTTCTTAAAATATTCCCCAAGTTATAAGGGAAAACGTCGTGAATTTCTAAACAAGAACAAATGTAGATTGCAAAAAGATAAATTGAAAGACAAATGGCTTGAAGATAAATGACAAAGAATTAAATTGCAAGTAAAGGGTAAATAAATGGAATTTAAATGAATCTGATTGCAAAGAAAAGGTATTCAAACGTACATTCTCTCAAAAGAACTCTTTTCTCACACACACAGATACTGGGAGTAAGATATAGAGCTTGTACAATTGTTGAACACCCCGATTATAAATGCTAAGTGCTTTATTTATATTTATATACTGTCAGACAAATGCTTCACCCAAGTCATTAAAAGTACAAATCTGAGTACTGTCCAACCCCATATACCACTTAAGAACTGCACCTGTAAGGCTGTATTGAAAGTAGTGGATCAAAAGCTGATGATTATCGGTCTGAGTAGACATCTTCCTTGCATACATCACAAGATGGCTATGAGGACAATAATTTCCCTTGTAGTTCTCAAAATCAGGAACCTTAAATTTAGCAGGGATCTTCACATTGGGAACAAGGCAACGGTCATGAGCATTCTTCCAAAATAGCTCTTTCCCTCTCAAGGCTTTTATCTCTTTCTACATTTCCTAGAATTGATCTTGAAACTCATCCATTCTCTCATAAACACCAATGCTCTCACTAGCTTTAGCATGGTAAATGGGCTCTTCAGCATGTGGAACAGTATGAACCACAAGAGGAGGAACAATCATGACTAGTTGCACATCAGGAATCTCAACAGCGGGCTGATAACCTTCAGGCATAAAACTGAGAGGCATCCCCCAAGGAAAACCATTGGGGATCTGATGTTGTGGAGCACTTACTGTAGCCACAGAAACATGAGTTGATATGATCTCAGAAATTACAATCGCTTGAGGCTGAGTCTGAGTTGTGTGAGGAGAATGAGGAGGAGGATTTTGAGCAGCAACCAAAGATTCAACCAAAGCATTCAGTCTTTCCATTCCAGCTCTTAGAGTAGTTACCTTTTCACAGAGTTCTCTGTTCTCTTGTTCAAAATTATCTATCTTCCTCTGATAATTAGCTCGAGTATTATACTGATGAGACAACTTGTCTTCTGAGAAGACCAAGAGAAAGGAAATAAGACCATGGAAAACTCTCAAAAAGCATGACCAAATGTAAAATGATGCTTGATATGCAAAGCAAATGTTTTATTTTTAGTTTTCAAGGAAATTTAGGATATCATAAAGCAATTGCAAACATCATAAAGAAATAACACTTTTGAAATGCTGAATATCCTCATTTCATTAATAATTGGAAGGATTACAATTTGAAGTACAAATTTCAAAAGATCCCAAATCCAAGAGGAAATAGCTAGATACTAAGGGTCCTAAGGAACCACATTTGAAGATGATCCAACTCCATGCTGATACTTCCTCCTAAACATCTTGATCTCCCTCTCATAAGTACTCTTCATGGAAGTTATCTCTATCACAAGCTAATATACAATGCCTTTCCTAGCACCTGAAGTAGGAAGATGAATACTTTGAGATGGTGGAATGTTAGAGGAAAATAAATCCTCTTCCTCCCTCTGCCTCTTCTCGGCATGTTGCTCAAGCAACTCTATCAAATCATCATTTTCTTTCAATTTCTTCTACAATCCCATCTTCTCAAGATTTGAAGCATAAAACTTGTCTTCCCAAGTATCCCTCTCTTACTTCATCTTGTCTAAAGCTTCTTGAAATTCTCTCATGTTTTCAATAGGAATGGTAGGTGGTTTGGTCGCCACTGGAAACATAGGCTTCTGATAAGCATATGGCATCTTGAGCTCCCTTGCTCTTTCCTTCACCCAATGAGTATAAGGCTCCAAAGCTACACAGTTCTGCTTTCCAAGCTCACCCTTTCCCTTTCTATGGAAGTTGTGCCAAGCATGCATCATCCTCTTCTTCAACCCTTGAGTATCCTTCCCTTCTTGGAAAAATAAACTCTCCAACAAAATGTTATTAGGTTTATCTTTCAAGGCATAACCAAACTGACGTCTTGCTAAAATTGGATTGTAGTTGATTGCCCCTTGTGTACCAAGAAGAGGTACATTAGAGAACTCCCCGCAACTATCAATAATCTTAACATTATCATATACAGGAGAATACCAAGTGATGTCAGCATTGGTAAGAGACATGATCCTTTGAGACCACCCCAAATAACTCTTATTTTCCTTAAAGATAAGTGACTGCGATAAGTACGAAATAAACCACTTATACAATAGAGGTACACAACATACAATAGTTCCATTACCCTTGGAGGTCCTATGATGGATAGAGAAATAAGTGTCACCGAGCAAGGTTGGAATAGGATTCTCAATCAAGAAGATCCGGATAGGATTAACATCAATACAATTGTCAATGTTAGGGAATAAGATCAATCCATAAATGAGTAAGGCTAAGATAGCCTCAAAAGCCACCATGCTATCAGCACTAGCAAGAGAAGAAGCTTTCTCAACCAAGAATTTTTAAGTCAACCCTTGAATACCTCCTTTGACAATAAGATTGACATCTACATCAGATTTCCTTAAGTGGATAGCTGTTGCAATGACTTGTGATTTAGGAACCTCCTCCAAACCGCTAAAAGGAACCTTGCCAGAAACTGGCACACCCATAAGGTAAACATACTCTTCCAATGTAGGCATAAGTTGATAATTTGGAAAAGTGAAACACCGCTAGACAGGATCATAAAACTAAACCAGAGTATTAAGAAATCCATCTTCTACATTGGTGAATAGAATAGTCAAACGTCTTCCATATTGATCTTTGAAATCCATAGGATTAAGCACTAAAGATGCTAGCTTTCTTAACTTTTTTAGATCAGGGACTCTGAAACTATACTTCTGACTGTTCCTCCTTCCAATATCCATGATCACAATATCTGTGATGTTTGCAAAGAGAATCGCTAAGTTCCTTGAAAACTAAGTGAAAAAGGATGTTCATGAATGCATGAGTGAATGATTAGGCAACAATCACAAACAAGATCACAAACAAGGTGCAAAGGTTCAACGTCATGAGCGTGGAGTCAAGGGTAAGAACCAACCATAAGGCATGTACTGAGGGTAATCACATGTACAAAAGGTTCTACAAAGTTCCCAGAGTCGTGATTCCATCTTTCGGATATTACAGGCTTGGACAACTCACTTGTCAGCCCATAATATTCTCAAGAGAAACTTGTCTGAGTGTAGTATCGCGTAACAACTAATCCAAGTTTACACCTGAGTAGTCACCGCCCTACACCCTAAAAAGGCCAAGATGAGTTAAAGGTTTCTAAGGTCCTCAGCATTGTGGGCTCTCAAGTCGAAAGTAATAATGCCTTCACAACTCACTTGCTCAACATTATCACCCTCAAGGAGGCCTCCACTGAGTTGGGGATCTCAAGTCAGCTTATTAAGGATTAATTCCACATAAGACAACATGACTATACCACCATCTTATCTTATTTTGCACTCAAGTCCGAGTATAGGACTTATCTCACCACTCAGAGAGATCATCAGGCACCCAAAATAAAACAAAAGCAAACAACAGATAAGAATAAAACACAGATAAACAAATTAAGCTCAACCCACTTAGAGATTTGAATCCCCAGCAGAGTCGCCAAATTTTCTGTAGCGGTGAAAAATTGAGATTAAGTTATCGGTTAACTTAACTCACAAAGCAAAAGTTGCCACCGCTCTTTATTATTTCCTAAGGAATGGTAAAAGAACAAATAAAACCCACAAAAGTTTTAAAACAAAACTAATAAAACAAAGAGATAAGGGTACGAGGTTTGGTTATGCAAAGGGAAGGTGTTAGCACCGCTCACATCTAAAGTACTCTATAGGAACCTCTTGAAAATCCGTGTTTTACTTAAAAAGGGTGTTGTTTGCAAAAGATTGGGGAGATGAGAAAAATAAATGTTTTTTTTTTAGATTTTTGTTTGACAAGACTTCCTGAGCCTCGTGCCTACGTACCAACAAAATGCAATGGAGGATCAAAACCTTGTAGTTCGTTGTAAAAATAACAAAAGTGTTTATTTTGATTGATTTTAAATGAATAGACATTTTGTCGTGTTCGAGCGGAAATTCAACTTACTACCCACAATTAATGAGGAAGGAGCATTTGAATCATCTTGAGATGAAGGATTTTTGCTTGGATTGAAATCAACATGTCTATCACTCAACATCTAAGTGGAAAATGCCATCACTTCTCTACATTATTGTGGAAGTATAGGAGTTACATCACTACAAGAACACAACTAATTATTATCCTTAAGGAAATGTTTAAAAGGAAAAGGTGCACAAAGGAACAAAATGTTTGAATGAGTTTTGTGTTTTTTAAGTCTTTTGAAATTGTTTTGATATGCTTAAGATGTCTTAGCCTTTATTTAAGAAGAAGGTTTGGAAAATCACTTGACAAAGTCAAGGTTTATTGAGAAAGTGGTTCAAGTTTGAAAATAAGAAGGTTTTGAAAAAGGAAGAAGATTTTGAAAATTAAAGAAGGGGAAGAGATGAAGAGAATATCCTAATTGCATAAAGTAAATAGCAAGAAAAAAATGATGTCATTGTAAGGTAGCGCAAGAGGAAGCCTTTATGTGTGCATTGTGAACTAACCAGGATATAGCCAGCATCTGACATAAGTCAAGTAAACATTTCATTCCCTTTGGATCGAGCCATAAGTAACAAGTAAGCACATAATAAGAAAAACATAAGATGAAAGAAGAACTTAAGCCATAAGGTCAAAGCTATGTATCAGAGCCAAGTCTTCAAAGGTCATACAAAGGTCCAAGGTCTCAAAAGAATACCAAGGTCTTAAAACAATCCAAAAGCATAGGGAAAAGTAACCAAAGTCCATAATTCAAAAAGTCAATCTCCAAGTCAATCTAAGGATAATGACCAATAGTTCAAAGATTAGAGAACCATTTTTTTAGGGTTTTTCCTTTATTAATGTCTTTAAAAGCAAAAGAAAATGTCTAAGTGGACAAAGGAAAACGAAGCATAAACATAAACAATATGAAATGTAATGCTAAAAAATAAAGGCATAAAAGTAAATGGCAAGAAATTAAATGACAAGAAAATTAAATGACATAAAGTAAAGTTAGCACAATAATAATGTTAGTTTTAATGTTAGATTTAATGAATTGATTCGGGACAAATTTAGCGCTATGTTAAGCAATCGTAGCACAATCTATTAGGAAGATCATACTATGAGAGGTCGGTCAATAACAATTTATGTACCATACATGTTAGAGATATGATAGAAACCATACTCCTAAAACATGTATCACAAGTAAAAACCAAGGAGGGATCAAGCACTAAGGCAAGGAGATTGGTCCATTACCTCAATCATTCTTCATGATAACTTAGGACAAACGTAAGCATCAATCCAAAGTACCTCAAATGATCCATGATCAATTGGAAGGTAGATTTGAAATGATGAAAGTTCATCAAGTACCAATCTAAACTTCATGAACAAGATGGACTATAAATCATCCAATTGATCAAGAGAAAAAGAATAAGAAAAAGAAGGAGATGGAGATAGAGATAGAAAGAAACAAGAAACCCAAATTAAACCACAAATTTGATCAAGTTATCATCAAGATCAACCACATATCTTGGTGGATTAGGGTTTTCAACCTATCAACACCCAAGGTCCATTGATATTGATGAAACATATGATCAAAAAGTCATGATCCAAGGCACCAGAAGTCAAACACAATATAAAATGGCAAAAGGAATTAAAATAAAGCATTAAACAATTTTTAAATAATTTTTTAAATGGAAAATAAAATGCAAAATGCAAATGAAGCATCTAAGCATCAAACAAAAACTTAATAAAATTATGAAAAGGCAAAAACAATTCAAGAAACAATATAATAATTTTTTGAGATTTTTTTATGCATGGAAAATATTTTTAAACCAATTAAAATGCATGCAAAAAGAGAAAAATTAATGAGAAATAGTAAAATACAAAATAAATTTGTGAAAAAATTACACAAGGTGTACAATAATAGAAAATAATTTTGTGAATTTTTTGGTATTTTTTAGATGAAAATCTAATTTAAAATGAATTTTATAAAGAAAAACAAATAAAATGAGAATAAAACAAATAAAAGAAAATGAGAAAAAGCGTGGACCATCAGATCCGAGTCACTTATGCCAGGTAAACGCATCAAGAGGTCCAGATCTAAGGTGTATGGTGAGTTTAAGTGAAATAGCGCATCAGATCAGATTTGAAAAAACACTCAGACCACCACCTCTGCACCTCCGGTGAGGTGCTCAAAAGAGTTTGGCATTTGGTTAGCTCAAGGCATGAAACCACTACCATTACAACTGTATCATCAGTGCGAATTCAACCAGATACTTCATTTCCATTGATTGGAACTGAGCAATGAGAATTTTGAGAAAAACTCAGTGAAAATGAAAACACGAAAAGTAAATTAAATGTCAAATACGATTAACCAAACCAAGATAAGTTAGGGGAAAGAATCAGAGAGTATCAGGCTATATCGTGGTAACTTGTTTCAATTCAAATGATGCTCAGAACTACCTTGTCCAAATACGATTAGAAGGTGGTGAACAGTGGACTTGGTTAGCATGTTTCAGAAGGTCTCAGAGCTTGGTTTTTTGCTACAACTTCAGAAGATGCTGAAGGTGCTAATGGAAACAAGAAACGAAGCTGAAATTGCTTAGAATTTGAAAATGAACTTGGAGAATTTCAGGGAAAAGTGTTAGCTCGGGCAGAGGTTTTGGGGGCTTTCTAAGCTTGGTTTTGAGTACAAAGTCTTGTTCTATTTATAGCTGAGGTAATGCATCTTCATACATGTGAAAATTTTTTGCAAAACATATGAGCTATAATTTGAGAAAAAATTTATGAGTTGGTAAAGTTGGCACCATGACCTATAATTAGAGGTCAAAATATTTCTTAGTCCAAAATGACCTATAATATCTTCAAACTTTTCATGACTTTCCAAGCATAAATGGCCTTTGATCCTTGAAACAAACTTGTAGAGGGCATCAAATGTGATATTTGGAAAAAAGAACAACCCACAAAGGTTGAAAATTGAGAGAGTTATGATCTTTGGAAGTTAGGAAGATAACACTTGAATTTAGGTCAAATTTCACCAAGTCCACAAAGTGACCTCTAATGTTTCCAAACTTTTGATGATCTTCCAAACATAATTGGATATTTACTTGTAAAGAGAATTTGTAAAGGATGTCAAGAAGAGTCATTTGCCCAAGGAATCACTCAAAAATGTTGAAAAATGAGTGAGTTGTTATTTTGAACTTGGACTTGAAATGTTTACTTTTTTAGGTTAAACCACTTTGAATCACCTTGCAACCTTGACCTTTTTCTTACATTTCAAGGCACATTGATGATCATGTGAACTCAAAATGATGTACTCTTGAATGTCCTTTGATTAAACTTGCAATGACTTGAGGAAACGTGTTGATGAAGGCATCGAAATAAACACATAAACCTTTGAAGTTTCTTGAGAAACAAGCTATCAAACATTGAATTATATCTTTGATCAAATGAAATTGAATGATGCTTGAGACCTTATTATTTGAGATTAGAGGTCATGCTTTGATGAATAGCCCATTGAAAATCAATGGTTGACCACACTTTGACTTGAGGAACTCAAACCCTAGCTGAGGAGACAATTACTTGATGCTCTTGATTCTAAACCCTACCTTGCAAAAGAGACAAAGGGGACAAGGCATATTTTTGTATTTTGATTAATGGTTAGTGAATTATAAAGCATATAAGTACAAAAATATAAAAAGATATACAAAAAGGTGTTTGATGATCTCTACAAAGGCTAGCCCAAAGATGAGAGGGTTAGGAGACAACCAAGTTTGTGATCTTGATGCATTGCAAAGATGCAAATGAGGTGGGATCTTAGGGGTAAAAAATAGAGTGACTCTCAAGAATACATGGTCTCCCTCTTGGAACTCAAGGTCCTTCATTTTTTATCATGATAACTCTTTGGCCTACTCTACGAAGCTTTCATCTTTTCTTGAATTAACTTCACATTTTCAGTAGTTTGCTGGACAATATTAGGCCCAAACACTACATTTTCACCAGATTCATGCCAACACAAACACTGCAAAAAAAATTGTCTCTTGCCACGAGAATTTCACGTCACAACCTTGTAATTCACTTCACAACACAGTTTTTGCGACGTGGCCATTCACGTGGCAGGAGGACGTGTGGCAACTTTTTTGCCACGTGAATTTCACGTCGCAACTTTGTCACGTGAATTTCGCTTCACAACATTCTGCACAGAAAATCCCCTTTAGTCTGTCATGGCTCAGTAGTCGCAGATGGTGAAGAAAACCTGTAAGTCTGTTGCCACGTGAAATTCACTTCACAACTTTGCCACGTGAATTTCACTTCACAAAGTTGCGACGTGATTTTCACTTCACAACGTTGTGACGTGAATTTCACTTCATAACCTTTTTTTTTTTAATAAAACCTTTTATATGTTGAATAATTATAATTATATTAATTAAATATATATTAAGTAGTGATGTGAATTTCACTTCTCAACGTTGTGAGTTGAAATTCACTTCACAACATTTTTTTTTAAAATAAAAAACTTTTACTTTGATAATTAATAATTAATATATTAATAAATTGATAATTAATATATTAAATTGAATAATTAATAAATTAAATAATAAATAAATATAATTAAATACCAAAAATATAATTATAATAAAAATTAAAATAAAATTAATAATATCTTACAAAAATATAATTATCTTTCAAAAATTAAAATAAAATAAATGCTATAAATAAATATATAATATATTATATATTATATATTCGGTTTTAAAATAAATATATAATATATATAATAAAAATATTTTTTCTGTTTAATAAATATATTTTTTTTGTTTATATATTTTATTTAATAAATAAATATTTATATATAAATAAATATCATTCTTTTTAATAAAAAAACATATATTTTCGTTTTAAATAATATATTAAAAAAATAATACATTTTTTGTTTTATTTATTAAAAACGAAATAATATATAACAACAAACACAAAGACTAAACATGTTCGTTTTTCATTCATATATATCACAATAAACAACAACAACAACTCAATAATATATAAAATCCAGGAAAAAAATAAAAGACAAAAATACCTCTTCTTCAATCTCCTTCAATCTTCTTGCTCCAATATTATATCTTCAATTTCTTGTTCAAAAAATCTCCTTCAAATCTTTTAACATTTGACAGAAAAAAAATGAATAAATTATGTCAGATATATTAAAATAACAGTACGTGGATTTGGAAATTGAATGAAAAAGAGGAAGACCATCAGAGAACCAATATTACCTTTAAGTTAAGTATGGATATGAAAAAATTGATTGGGTGTTGCAATGAGGAAGAGAAGATCAGAGGAAGAGGGAGGAAAAAGAGTAAGAGAAATCGTTTTGGAAATAGGAAGATAAAGAGATAGAGTGGAGAGAGAAAGGATAAGAAATGCAGATAATAAGTGGTCTGGGAATGAGTAGCGTGTTGCATTAAATAACCCAAACTAGTGACGTGAATTTCACATCGCAACCTTGTGAAATGAAATTCACGTCGCAACACCAACGGTTATAATTTAAATAATAACTTAGGAAATAAAATTAATGTGGATATTTAATTGCCCAAACTAGCGACGTGAATTTCACGTCACAACGTTGCGAAGTGAAATTCACGTCGCAACACCCAACGTTCATATTTTAAATTTTGAATTTGCGAAGTGGAAATCACGTCGCAACTTTGCGAAGTGAAAAACACGTCGCAACATTGTAACGGTCAAAACTTTTGTCAATCCCAACCTGCACACTCTGTGCCCCATCATTTCACCGTCAGACATTTTTTCCCTCTAAAAGTTTGCGACGTGAATATCACTTCACAAGCAAAATTTTGAAAATTTCAAAATTCCCTCTTCTGTACGCCATTAACCATTTTAATTTTTTAATTTAAATTTAAATGTTGCGACGTTATTTTCACGTCACAATGTTTTTTTTTAAATAAAAATCTTTTAACTCACGTTCTATCCTGGAACGTATTATTTTAATGTTAAATATGTTAGTGACGTGAAAAACACGTCGTAAACTCCTAATTTTAGCCACATGTTTTTCACTTCACTAAATCACGTGGCTGGATTCAACATTTCTTGTAGTGAAAGGTGTCCTACACCTTCGACCACACAGTGCCTCAAAAGGTGTGATTCCAATGCTAGAATGGAAACTATTATTATAAGTAATTAACTCTATCAGTGGCAGATGACTATCCCAAGCACCTCCTTGCTCAAGAACAAGTTCTCGACAAATCCTACAAGGATTGAATAGTTCTCTCTGTCTGACCATCCGTCTCTGGATGATAGGCAGAACTCAACATCGGCTTAGAACCCAAAGCCTCCTGCAAACTCTCCCAAAATCTAGATGTAAACGACCTCGAGTCTCTATCCGAAACAATACTCAACGGAACTCCATGCAACTTCACAATTACTCGAATGTAAATCTCTGCCAACTTCTGTAAAGAAAAACTGATATTAGTCGGAATAAAATGTGTCGATTTAATCAGTCTATCAACTTACCCAAATTGCATCATATTTTCTAGAAGTATTCGGTAATTCTGTTACAAAGGCCATTGAAATGCTATCCCATTTTCACTCTTATAACCAACTAAAATTACTTAACTAACGATTACAACTGTAATTTGGAAAAAAAAAACTCACTACATGACTTGCTTATCATGCTTAATAGGAGGTACGTAGAAAATTCTAATTTTAACAATTAAAACTTAACTCAAAATTATAAATAAATTAATAAAAACTAAAAATTACATAGTCAAATCATTAAACTAATAATATTTTAATTTTTTGTTAATGAAATGTCATGAAAAAAGATACTTGAAATATACAACGTGAATTTTTGCGAAAAAAAAAATAGTAAATGTACACTTTACAAATTGAGTACGTTAATGCATTTTGTAAAAGCTCCTAATACGTGTACAAGCACATTATATAAGATTGGTATTTAGTAATAATTGTAATATAATTATTCTCATAAAAATATGATTTTTGTTATGAATAAAAATAAATGTGGATGTCCATTCTTATTCTTTTTTATATATTCATATTCCCCATTAATATTTGTGACTTTCTATCTCCCTTAAGCTCTATAAATAAGGTTTATATTGCAACATAAAATGTATTTTTGAAGAAGATAATATAATATCACTTTCTCTCTTCTCTTCCCCTCTTTGATCTCTATATAATTTTATTTAGTTTTATAACACGTTATCAGCACGAAGCTCTCAGGTGTGATTCTTTTGCTTCCATCTCAAATTAATCTTAAACCATCATTTGTTTAGAATCAAGGAAATAAAAAAAAATTGAGTATGTGATATAAAAGTTGCCAAAAGATTGTTATTCCAGAAGAATGACACAAATAATTTTAACGCATCTCAGAAGGATGATTATAATTTTTAGATCATTATTTGTAACAAATCATTTATGTAATTCCTGAAACTTACCAAGCATCCCTGAAGGATAGCAAAATAATAATTTATTATATAGTTCCTGCAGAAGTAATCAAGATCCATGAATGATTGAAAAATAATAATGTATATAGTTTTTGAAGAACTTATAATGCATCCCCGGAGGATTGCACGAAAATTGTTTATCTTTATCATTGTTTGAAGATCTATGATCTAACTCTCGAAAAATTATATATTTAGAAAGAATCCCTAAATGATTGTTCAAAGAATGAATTACTTTTCTCCATTCATCAAATAATGGTTATCCCTTGATGATTGATAATAAAATGATTATTCTGTCTCCATTGATCAGAAAAGTATCAATGACAATTTTCATGGATCTTAGAAAAATTGACAATCACAAAAGGATTGCATGAATAATATTAATAAATGTAAGTTTATTAAGATTGAAAAATATATATTATATACATAGTTTTTAGTATGTTATCTGATTTAAATATATTTCGGTTATTATTGAACATATTTATTTTTGAATGAAAATTTAGAAATTTTAATTTTAAAGAAGTGATTTTTTTATATATTTAATTATGAGAAGTTTCTTGTATAATTTTTGTGAGAGATTTATGAATTAGATTATAAGAAAAAGAAGGGTAACAAAATTATTAGTTGTTGACACTAAGTGTGTTTAGAAGAGTTGAATTGTTGTATTTTTGTGTACTTTGAGATCATTCGATAATTATATTTTATATTATTCAATAGGTGATTTATTTTATTATAAGTTGATAATAATTTATTTTCTATTGATAACGGAAATAATTACATTCAAGTAGTCCGTCTCTCTAATTCTTCACTTAATAGATATAGAAAGTTTTATATTCTTACAGTTACAAAGAATTTTATTTATTTTCTTAATTACCTCTTATTTATACTATAATCAAATTATTTTGATATAGCCAAAACAAAAATGAATAAATAATTTATTAGTTTAAGGAAAAAAATAAATAATCTAAAATTTAAAACATATGTGTTATTGTTAGTAGCAATTTATAAATTAAATTTGAATCAATATATTCAATAGTCTAAAGAAAAACAAGAACATGTGTCTTATTATTTCCTACTTTATGTTTGAATGACTTAAGAGTGCATATGTTATTATTATATGAATGATGAGTGAATAATTATGAGTGAGAAAGATAAAAGAATGCATAGCATGAGAAATAACGTTAAGCATTTGTGAGTGGAATAATAAATTCTTAATTGAGTGCATTATGAATGCTAGAAATTGGATAGTTGAAATGAATGATATTGAATTAATTTAATAAAATAATACTATCCACATTCCACTATCATAAAACTCTTAGCTAATTAATTTATTTTCTCTAGTGCCTTTTTTATTAGGAGACGCTCATATTCCTCTTTTTTTTTTCAATTTCCACTCTTATAAATACTCACAATCTCATCCCATATCTCACATGTGAAAAGAAAAAAAAAATACACAAATAAAATTATCACTCTTTCTTGAACATTTCTATGTTTCGAAACTTCTTAAGGAAAATGGAGCACTAAGCGCTTGATTGTCCAATATGTTGTCGAATATCAAAAGTTAGGAAGCACACAAGGTAAGGTTTTTTTCCCCACACACTCATGCTACGTAAGATTGTGTTGTGAGATGATATTAGTACCTTTGTCAAAATAAAAATAATAATAATAATAATAATAATAATAATAATAATAATAATAATAATAATAATAATAATAATAATAATATATTTATAAACAAATGAAGAAAAAGTAGTAAAATAGTAACAATTTATGATTTATATCATATGTGTATATTTTATTGTTAATTTTGTTTTAAATTAATCACTATATTTAATTTTCTTCTATTAAAATATTATTATATTTTATTTGTATGAATCATTTTAATAGTAAGTGTGTCCTAAATTTTAGAACAATATAATAAAAATACAAATTATTTTATATTTACTAGAGATTGAAACAAATAGAGTAATAGAATCATATGTATTATGGTAAACCAGATGTTTACAAATCACACTTAAGTGTATTGTTGGCAAAATCGGTTGGGTCATCTTAGATGTATTATGATGTGAGAACTAGTTTTGAAGAACCAGAAGTTTCTTACCAATAAAATTTGTGTGTTCTTAAAGGAAAATTTGAGAAATTGAGTTTTTATGACATTAATTGTTGCATCGACTAAAAGATCGTGCATATGTCTATTCACAGCTAGAAGTTTTTGAAATTATTTTCTCAACTAATTAGACTAAGATCTTGTTTTCTGGATTTTTCAGAAATTCCTTGATAAGTATCACATATATTACTAAAATTAATATTGAACATCTTGAAGAACATGCTCATAAAAAATGGACTTGAAGATCCATTCTTTAGACGTCTAAAGTTAGTTATATAATTGATACTTGTGAGATCATCAATTCTAAACTAGATATTTGAAACACACAAAGTATGATATTAAGATATTTATTCGCATTAAGCCAACAAGTTAATATAAGATGATTCTCCCCTTAACTTACAAATTATTTTAGGTTAATAACCTATTATATCTCATCTATGTAAACTTTTGGATGTGTTGTAAATATTCAATTGCTCCAATTTAGTACGATAATATGAGTTTTGAAAGAATTTTGAGAAATGGTATTTTATATGAATCCCGTACTTGAGGATATACCTTGATCCAATAAGTGAATACTTATTTGAAGCCCAGTAGGCTGATTATCAATTGATAAATTAATCTTCTCAATATTAGGGGGAGAGAATAAGCAGCTGAAAGTGTGAACCAGAAGTTCAAATTAACAATTTAAAATAAAATATTATAATAACATTTTGATCCTCGAAGTTCAAAACACAATTCATTTGCAAAGTTTATGAAACAAATTATTAGCTGCTAATATTCCACTCAAGGTGGATTCTAATATTGGACAATATAATATTGCAAATGAGTTATAGCTGCGCCTGAAGCGTGGTAGAAAAGTCGGTTCCAATGTTAAAAGTCTTCTACCAAGAAAAGAAACTAAAGTTAAAGATGACCCAAGTGAGGATATGAAAACTCTAAGAGCACTTTGACATAATTTAATTTTGAGTTCCAGAAGAACTAACCAGGTACCTGAAATTTATGAAAATTAAGAGATCTCGATAAATTATGTCATGAATGGAATATGATGGAACCAAAATAAAGTCAATATTGACAATCTCTTTGTGTATAATATAGCGCTAAAGATGATAAATGATAACGAGGATCATGAGTCAAAGTCTATCAAAGATTGTAGACAAAGTGAAAATTGGCCAATATGAACATATTCAATTGAAGAAAAATTAAACTCACTTTACAAGTGACTCGATTTTGGACCTGTAGTTCGAACACCTCAAGATGTGAAATCAATTGAATATAAATGAGTTTTTGTGAAAAAGCAAAATGAGAATGGTATAAAGTTTGATTTGTTGCTCAAGAATTTTCACAAAGACCTAAAATTTATCTTGATGAAACATATCCACCTGTAGTGGATGCAATTCAATTTTTGATATTTAATTAGGTTTGTAGCACATGAAGGGCTCAATTTGCACATGATGGATGTTGTAACAACTTATCTGTATGGTTCACTTGATAGTAAAATTTACATGTAACTCCCTGAAGGGTTCAATATACTAGATACACACAAATCTGAATCTTGAGAAAGCTACTCCATAAGATTGAACAAGTCTCTCTATGGGCTGAAACAATCTGGACGAATGTGCACTAGTGCAGAAATATGAAATTACACCCATTTTTTATACATTTAACACCCGTTATTAGAGGGTGTGAATTCAACGGGTGAGAAATGTCTGACAAATTTACACCCATTTTAAAACGGGTGTAAATTTGATGTTATATTACACTCTTTTTTATAAAAATTGGGTGTAAATTTTTACATATATACATTTATAGATGGTATATTACACCCTTTTTTGTTTAAAAATAGTGTATATACATTCTAGTTTACACCCTATTTTATAGAAAATGGGTGTAAATTTGATGTTATATTACACTTTTTTTTTATAGAAATCGTGTGTAAATTTTTGAATATATACATTTGTAGATGGTATATTACACCCTTTTTTGTTTAAAACGGATGTATATATTTTCCACTTTACACCCTACTTTATATAAAACGGGTGTAAATGTGTAAATAATAGCATTTTAATTAAACAAATTTACACCCAATTTCATAAACATCAGATGCTATTTTACAACGGATGTATATATATTCCACTTTACATCCTATTTTATAGTATGCTTGAATAAATAATTCTAACATCTTGATATCGTAAGGAAGGGAATCTGATACTATTGAAAATCAAATCCACTATCAGATACTTTCCAGTTTCCACGAAAGAAAGGGTTCACATGAGTAAACAATAAGATCCAAAAAGAACAAAGAAAAAGGAGAAGAGAGCCCAATAAAATTAGAAACCAGAAAAGGGAATATAACAAATATGCGATAAGGGATCTAATTGCAAAATGCTCAAGCAACTGGCCAAATTCGGGCAGAGTTTTTCTTTATAGCGTCATCACTGCTGCTTCAAGTTCAGGCAACTCCTCATGTTTTTTTGTCTAAAAGAAGTACTAGTACACTTTTGGAGCATCTTACCAATACGTTTACACGCATTGTATGTACAAAAAAACCAACAGAAGACAAAACTACCAAAACAATCTTCTTTGGCAGTTACTACTTAACCACTTGCACCAACTGAATAATATACTTGACTAGAACATCATCTGCCTCTCTTTTTCTAAACCCAAGCAGGTATATCATATCATCTACCTATCTCACCCTGTTTTTAATTTTGAATTTTGATTCATCATTTTAATGAAATATTGAGTCTCTCCATCGGTTGTGAGATGCACATTGCTTCTTCAAACTGTATATCCCATCAAGCTATACCCACAGCAACATCAAGCAATATCATCTCACCATAAATATCTGCACTGACCTTTTTCATCTGCAAGAATAGATTAAGAAAAAGTTATCTCAACTACAGAATCTGATTAAGAAACTAATGAAAATAAAAGCCATCAAAGTGAGTTTGTACTTTGCACACAAGAGCAAACAAAACTCTAGAAAAATATTCTATACGGAAGATGGGAAATTCCATTATCCATAAGCATAATTAATAGCGCTACTGATAAGGCTCACCCAATATCTACGATCTCCGAAGCATGGGTACCTTCTAACACGGGGAAGTAGCCTTACCTTGATTTATTTAAATGCTAGTAACTATGCATAATAGTACACCATCCACTCTAGTTTTCTCTCTTTGGTATCCAAAAGCTCACCAAGATCAGGGCATTGTCAAACTCACCCCTCGAAAAGCATTAATAGAGGTACTAGCAAATTAACCGGCAATGAAGCATTCGCATCTACATCAGGATTTGAACTCGCATCCTCTTTAGATATGAGTTGCATCCTTAACATCCAGACCAACCCCAGTTAGCATCTACTCAAGTTTTTACCAGCAAAAAGATAAACTACCTAAGATTCTAACCATGCTTTTGACATTCAGAACACAGTAAATAATAATTTTCTCGCAACATAAACAACAATTATACTCCTTAAACTGCAACAGAATCCCATTCCTAATTTCAAAAAAGTAACACAATTGCAGTCTAAACACACCCACACCACCACACTTTAAGAAGCAACTCCAAGTCCTTCAAAATTCTATGTCCTCTAATGTCAAAATTTCATCTTGGCTTTGTATCTAATAAGCAAAAAGTAAATAAACAAAACCCAAAACATTTCAATCAAGGAATATTTCAAACACAAATAAAACATCAGATACAGATTCTAACAAAAAAACACTAAGCTGGAAAAAAACTAACACTGAATAAAAGTTCCAAGTTTTCTGGGTATAAATTGAATTCATCACCAACAACATTGAAAATAACAATAATATCAATAAATTTATAATAACAACCTACCATATCAAGATCTCAAAATTTCGCCAATTGTTCAATCCTTGAAAATGACAGATTTGGCTATGGCCATCAAGGGTTCCAAGCAATCAGGAACAAATTTCCTTGCAAATAAATAAGACTCTGAGTGATTGGACTTACGCAACCGGAGAATAAGCTCGGGAGAAACTTCATCCACTTGATACGTATAAGAATGACCATTGACAGTACCAGTCCAATTAACATTAGTAAGCGTATAGCTAGTAACCCCATCAGGATCCACCATTGACAACAAAGTCGGAAAATAATGCTCCTCAGGATAACACTCATCATCCCGATAACACGGAACCTTGAATTTCCTCCACAAAGTTCTATCTTTGACAACAACCAAAGCATGTTTTCTCGTCAAAGAGAAAAACTGACAATCCAACCACTATAATCACCTTCTTGGATGCACAGTCAAGTCCTCTGATAAAATGACCTACAAACATTAAATCTGGATCAAATTCAACAAGATTTTAGGTAATGACACAGATTAACAAAATCACAATTTCATCTAAAAGTAATGCAACAACAGAAATGGCTAAGAATTGAAGAAAACGTAAACTCACCGTAGTCAAATTGAAGAAAAGCCTAAGAATTGATGAAAGAATGAAGTTTCAAGACTTTTTCCCAAATTCCAAGTTATTGAGAAGAAATCTGGAGCGATTGAGTTAAGGGGAAGACTGGTTGAGTGAGCGATTTAGTTCAACTATTGATTGAGGATTTCAGCACTAATTGAGGGTTTCAGCCATTGAGCAAGGAAATTAGCGATTGAACGAATGGTTTTTGTGTGAAGAGAATTTTGGGCTAGGGACTATAGACTTCCAAACAAACTAAATTTTCATAAAAACATAAGGTTTCAATGGCCAAATTCAAAATAACCACCACAATCACATATTTATAGCTTATATTTATAGTCAGATAAAAAATCTCAACAACGACAGAGTACACCGACCTCCGATATCTTTGATAGATCTCTCGGCATCAACGATCGACATGCCAATATAACCTTTTCCTTTAATTTGCTCAAGAACACCATCCTTATTAAACACAACCTAAAAATTCAACACAAAAGGAACTTCAATATGAGAAAAATAAACAGATTTCATTTCATAAACGAATTTCGCAGCCACTGAACGACAAAGCAGCGGAAGGATCAGATAACATTGTTATTGTATACTTGCATTTCTTGACTACAACTTCAGGTGTTTCTCCAACTGAAGCACCATGTTCAACAATTTCATCACACTACAATTAGATCCAAAAGACATGGAATTAGAATAAGAAACAATCATTGTTGAATAGCAGAAGCAGAAAAAGTAGGTAGGCTAGATACCTTGGAGAGAGTTCTGTTCCAAACAGTGACTTTGAAGCCATGTTTTAGAAGGTTGGCTGACATGGCCTTGCCCATTATCCACAAACCCAAAAACCCAATTTTCATTTCTGCAGTTCTCTTCGGTCTCACTACTCTCTCCTTCTCAATGGAGACTCTTTATAGCATAAATGATAGATATCATCAATATATCAAAGTTATTAATAGGATTCTTATCATTCTCTTATTCCTACTCTAACAAATGCTGCAATGAAACATAAAAACATATTTATCAATGGTGTGAGGATTTGTTAATGTGACTGTTTGAGGATTTTAATTGATTGGTGGGAGGTATTTATGGAGGATGATGAGGATGAGTGTGATATTCATAACATATATGGATTCTTGGTTTAAGAATCAACAAGAAGCGTTTTGTTTCTTAGTAGTACAATGCGGCTTCTTTGTTTTTCAGCACTTGTTTCTTTCCTTCTTAGCAGGACTTTGTTTTTCAGAAAATAATAAGTGAATTTGTCCCTGCTTTTTAATTTTTAAAGGAGTAAATTTATTAAAATCATATAAAAATGAGAGAAATATATGATGTCAAGGTACTTGAAACATACCAGCTGGAAGATAAATCGATGCACCAATGGCACTGTTAGTGATCACTTATACATGATTTTGCACAAGGGAAAATTCAAGCTAACCAAGACATAAAGGAATTCTAATACAAGTCACTAATGCATTCCTCTTCATAAACAAAAGAGTTGAATACTTGTCCCATTGGTCCCCGAGCCTCTGAACCAGGGCCTCACTATCACTGGTTTTGCTTCTGTCACATACATATTAGAATAGGTGGTTAGGGACTGGATAAACATACTACTTTCATTTCAAATCTGTTGAAAGAATTAGTGATTCATCCCTTTAGAACACAATAACCAGTTTATTAGATCACTGAAGGTGCACCATCAGGCCAAGTAGGATATATCTCTAACATAATGACAATGTACTTCTGCATTGCATCTTTGGGAGGCATAACACCCAATTTCTTCCATGCTTGCCTACAAAGGGTTGGAGAGATATTAACATCTAAGCAAAACAGTCAACAAAATAATATTTTTCCCTATAGGGTGCAGAGAGATAACTATTTGACCAGGAAGGAAAAAATAGATGCATACAATTGCTAGTAACAACACATAAGAATTTAAAAAATATCTCCAACATCTTTAGGCTCCCAAATTTGAAGTTAATAACATAATTACATATAAAATAAGCTCAAAACAGTGGATCCCATATTTCAATTTGCTATTTGAACATAGCCAGAAAAAATATAGTTATTAAAACTCATAAAGCAACGCACAAACAAGATTCCAAATATATTTCATTAACACTTTCCTTTAGATATCTCGCGTACTGTTAAAATTTTTCCTTTATTTTGTAGTCTACAAGATTCACATACTCACACAAAACACTTTGGGGGGAGAAGGCTGTGGCGTGCTACACAGACCTTTGGTGGAAATTTTGTACAATCCGTAAAGCTGAAGCTTAATGTAACTGGAAACCTTCCGAAAGAGAAGATCGGCAGCGGTAGCAGCAAAATAAGCAGTTGTGGCTCTGAAAGCTTCCCAATCGTCGTCATAGTCATCATTTCTCAGCCATGACCGACTCACGATTTAATTCATGACAAATTAGTATCAATAGCACACCAAAAAGCAAATTAGGGCAGAATAAAATGAATAACTGCTATCAATTAGGGAAAGTGGAAATTGTATAGGACTAATGTATAATTAGATAAATTTGCATCATATAAAATGGGTTAATGATATTAGGGACCTATTAGGCCTTCTAGGAGCACACCTATGTGTCACTACCTAGAGAAGTGCAATTGATATTTCCAAAGATGGACAGGGAAGAATCTATGTGTCACTAAATGAAATATGTGAATCAACAAAACAAAGCTAATATTGAGACATACATGTACAAGTTTTGTCTGGTTTTGCTGTTGAGGAGCAGCTGCAAGCAATCTCTTCAAGTTTACTTCTGTTTTACTAACTCTCATTCCTGTAATGTTTAACAATTTTACAAATAATTCATAAATCAATCATATAATCAGGGAAAGAAAGAAGAATCAAATAACAGGCTGAAAATATTAATCTAATATTCAGTGATAAAACATAGGTTGTAAAGCTAACAGAATGAAACTTGTAATATTAAGGAGTCATAAACAAAGTTTTTCCTATTTTTATAAACAACATTTTAAGGAGTCCAAAAACATTGTTGAAGAACTTTCATTTCATTCAGCGCACAAGCTAGACACAGTTCTATAATTAATCATAACAAGTGTATGATCATAGTTAAAATTCTTACATGGTTCACTATGAACAATAATACTATTTAGATCAATATCAAAAGTGAAGGCCGGATATAAACCCATGAGAAAAGTGTTTACCTTGCCTTATGTACAACTGCAATATTTCATCATGAAACTATAACCAACTGAATTCATCAATCATATAAGTATATGCAAGGTAAAGACTAGTTATCTACGTAATTGTACTGTAGTTGTAGGAAAATACAATTAACAAAGACTCAACCCCATGTCTAGAGTGATTTGATACTTAACCCCATATCTCAAGAGAAG
Organism: Lathyrus tuberosus; assembly: GCA_022829125.1. Classification (NCBI taxonomy): domain Eukaryota; kingdom Viridiplantae; phylum Streptophyta; class Magnoliopsida; order Fabales; family Fabaceae; genus Lathyrus; species Lathyrus tuberosus. The sequence goes on along the minus strand of JALAZF010001005.1, from coordinate 288,326 downwards.
TGCAACAGTTAGTAATAGTTACTTCAATACCTTCAAGAGTTTTGATTTTCTACACCCATTGGGTCCAAGAAGTATCCAAAACAGCCCAGAAGGAATGCGAAGAGAGCAATCTCTAAGGGCCAGTACATCATTGGTTTGCCTTGAGGTGAATGAAAAATTTAGATTATGACTTTCAATTGCAACATTATCCACACTTTTACCCTTGTAAAATCCAAATACACAACCTGTTTGAGAAAATGTCCAAACTAAAAAAATGAACTAAAACAAATCCATAAATTAGATAAGCCTATAAGTTGATAAATAAAAAACAACTAAATTAACAGCAACACGATCAGAAAAACTTTGGATTCAATCTTATGTTTAAACAATATTTATAAAAACAATGGTAAAAGACTAACATAATCGTTTCAAACATGCAAACCAATAACTCGATTAACGACGAACGCGTCGTGAGCTGTCGAGCCGTCGCAACCTTCATACAAGGAGATGCATAAATGAGGGGAAGCAGCGCATTCACACTATTGGAATTCAAGGTCGGATTCGTTATGTTTCGCATGCCTTCATACAAAGAGATGAGCTAAGGAGAGGAAAGATTCCTGCAATTGGGTCCATCGAATAGCACGTTGGGGTCTTTGTGAAGTCCTGAAGACATCCAAAATCGATATCAACAAAATTGAAAAATTTTAAAAGTTAGGGTTTGATTAAAAGGAAGAAAGTGGGGGTACATACTGAGGATGTTTTCGATAGTGTGATCTTCTCTTTTAATGGTGAAAGATGCAACATTGATGATTTTGGTGTCCCTCTCGTAAGAAACCCTTGATTTAGTAGAAATGAAAACAATCAAAAAAATGATAGAGTTGTGATTGAATGAAGAATGAATAAATGAAAGGATTGAGATAGAAGAAAGAAAGAGATACTTTTTGGTGCCTGGACGACGAAAAGCTTGATCAGGTGCAGTCATGGTTTCATTTTCGCTCTGTTATGTTCTTTTTACTAGCACTCTTCTCCAAATCAAACAATGCACCAATAAGGTCAAAGAATCGATTTAACAAAATTTAATAAAATATTTTAATTTATAAAATCAATTAACAAATTTAAGTTAAGTTAATTAGTTTATTAAATTATGTTTATTTATTTATAATTAATGATTCATAATTCTCACTTAAGAAAATTTACACTCATTATTTATTTAATTAATTACTAAAATTAATATTTTAAGTTATAAAATTGAATAATTTTTTTCAGTCCATCTAAATTTACACCCATTTTAAATTTAACAGGAGTAATAGAAATTTAATTATTATAATATTTTAAATTTACACCCGTTCTTAAAAAATAAGGTGTTTATTGTCACATGTTAATACTTAAAATGACACTATATTTACAAAATTGTCACCGTGTTTCTTATTTACACCTGTTTTTAGTATAACAGGTGTAAATTTTAAAATTATATTCTTCTTTTTGCACTAGTGGTGGTATAATCGTCTCAGTGAATATTTGCTTAGAGAGGGATATACAAATAACTCCATTCGTCCTTGTATTTTTATAAAAAGATCAGGAAAGGAATTTGCAATAATGTTATTTATGTGGATGGCATAAATATTATTGGAACTTCTGGAGAGCTTCCAAAAACTATGAATTGTTTAAAGAAAGAGTTTGAGATGAAGGACTTAGGAAAGACAAAATTATGTCTAGGTTTGCAAATTGAACATTTGGACAAAGGAATATTTGTACATCAAGAAGGCTATATAGAAAAAGTGTTAAAACGCTTCTATATGGACAAATGTCATCCGTTGTCTACTCCAATGGTTGTTAGATCATTAGATGTGAAGAAATATCCTTTCAGACCTCGAGAAAAGGATGAAGAATTGTTTGGTCTTGAAGTACCATATCTCAGTGCAATTGGAGCACTAATGTACCTTGCTAATTATACACGTCGTGATATATCATTTGTTGTCAATCTATTAGCAAGATATAGTTTTTCACCTACACGAAGACATTGGAACGGAGTCAAACATATACTCCGTTACCTTAGAGGTACAATAGATATGGGTTTGTTTTATAACAAAGTATCCAGATTTGAATTAACAGGTTATGCAGATGCAAGTTACTTGTCAGATCCTCATAATGGTAGATCACAAACAGGTTATTTATTTACATGTGGGGGTACAACTATTTCATGGAGATTAGTCAAACAAACCATAGCAGCAACATCATCTAATCATGCAGAACTTTTAGCATTACATGAGACAAGTCGAGAATGTGTTTGGTTGAGATCCTTAATTCAGCACATACAAAATACTTGTGGTTTATCTTCTGAGACATTAAATACAACGACCATATATGAAGATAATACTGCATGCATCGCACAATTGAAAGATGGTTACATTAAAAGAGACCAGACAAAACACATTTCTGCAAAGTTCTTTTTTACTCATGATCTTCAAAAGAGTGGTGATATAAGCATCCAACAAATCTGTTCATGTGATAATCTTGCAGACCTTTTCACAAAATCAATCCCAAGTAGAATTTTTAATCAACTAATACAAAAGTTTGGTCTTCATCGAAGAAATGATTGTTCAGCTGGGGGGAGAAATGAAAGGATATTGTACTCTTTTTTCTTTACTAGATTTTTTTCCACTGGGTTTTTTTTAGTAAGGTTTTAACGAGGCATATCCTTAATGGACATCCAAGGGAGAGTGTTATGAATAAAAATAAATGTGGATGTCCATTCTTATTCTTCTTTATATATTCATATTCCCCATTAATATTTGTGACTTTCCATCTCTCTTAGACCATATAAATAAGGTTCATATTGCAACATAAAATATACTTTTGAAGAAGATAATATAATATCACTTTCTCTCTTCTCTTTCCCTCTTTGATCTCTATGTAATTTTATTTAGTTTTATAACAATTTTAATGATAACAGAGAAGTAGATGTATCATAATTAGAAAAACAGTGTTGAAATTGAATTTGTATCTCTGAAAAAGTTGAAATATAAATTTCATGTGTAGAGAGAGATATGAAATTGATATTTTTTAGTGACAATGACATGCAACCAACTATTAATGTTGGTTGATTCTCCTTAAGTGAGGTATAGTCTAGTGAGTGGACGATACACGTAAACTTCATTTAGCAATACCATTAATTGTAAATATAAATTTATTTTCCTAAGTGGTAATAAAATAAAATGATAGACATTACGATATTAATTCTTAACGTGTAGTAGAGTATAAGGATTATTAAACTTTGTTTGAAATAAATAAATGAGGTGAGATGATAGTTGTTCTATATATAGAGAGTCCTTATTAAAATGAGATGAGCACCGGAAAACTTGGAGAAAAGAAGAAGAAAATCATCTGAAAAGCTTTTAGCAGCAGCAATGTCATCATCAATTGGGTCTATTCTTATCATGTTTCTCTTTGTTTTTTCAGCAGGTATTTTATTTTACTTTAATACATAATGCTGGTTGTTCATTATTAGTACTGGACAAGAACAAGAACAACATTGGTTTAAGTTTGGCAAAGAGGCTTAAGGTAAAAATGAAAACTCGTGAATACTAAATAATAGTATTTTGTGAAATATATGAAAACTGAAATTTGTTTTCATTTGATGATGATAAATATAGGCAGATGAAAATATTCCAGGAGGCCGAGAAATCATTTCTGGGAAGAGCTGGTGCATTGTCAACCCATTTTTTTCCGAGGGAGAGCTGAATAGCATCATTAATACGATTTGTTACCATAGAAATTGCTCGGTTGTGAAGGAAGGTGGAGATTGTTTTGAACCTAATAATTTATACAACCATGCCTCTGTTGTTTTGAGTAAAGAATATAAAACTACTGGAAGTGATTTACTCTACTGTCGATTTTTTACTGGCATCGTTGTTATTACCGATCCAAGTAAGCAGCATTTATTAATTTTATAAATTCTTCTCCATTTGTTATTTTTCAAGAAAGTTAACTCTTATTTGATGGAATTATATACCAACATGTTTTAATTTACTATTTTGTTTCATGTACAGGTTATAACAAGTGCGACTATGGCTTGTGGTGGGATAAATAGAAGAGAATGTATTATAATAATTGTGTTTTAATTTCAATAAGTACTCCTAGCTAGTTTACGTCTAGGATTTATGTTTTATTTATAAAACTCAGATGTGTGGGTTACCTACTATATCATATTCATATGACTCTCTATTTGAAAAATTATACTCCTTCCGTCTCATAAAAAGTGTCTCATTTGCACTTTTTCTTTGTCTCAAAATAATTGTCCATTTACATTATCAATGTTGTAATTATTATTATTTTTCCACTACTATACCCCTATTCATTAAATTTCACTTTATTCAACTATTTTATAAACTACATTTAATAGGGGTATTTTAGTAAATGACATTAACTTTTTCACTACAACCAATACATCTAATCATTTTCTTAAGAACCGCGCATTGATTAAATAGGACATTTTTTATGAGACGGTGGGAGTAATGATTTGAAATTTTATGCCTCTCTAGTTTGTTTTGTCATCGTGATTGGATCGGTCCTATTATTTATTTTCATTTCCCCAAATTTCATTTATTCACATTTTAGTCCTCATAACTGAACAAAGATAATAACCCAGATTCTTTGCTTGTATTCAAAGAAGTAAAATTGCCAAATAAGATTAAATTTCAATCTTGGTGGTGGCTTCTTTTGTTATATAGGGGAAAAATGCCTTGTAATTTTTATCAATGACATTTATATCTTTTTGATTTTTTGTAAAATTTGAATTAATCATTATGGTTATTTTGTAATCGGGTTTGGGGTATCCCTAGTACCCTCATTAATGTTAATATTTTCTATTGCTTATAAAAAAAACAAGAAAGTGGCCAAATTTCTGATTTACAAGTGTTAATCAAATAATTAAATAATACTGTTTGCGAAATGTAGATACTATTAGTTAGTGCCCGGGACTAGGGGTATTCAAATCCAAACCAATCCAAATAAAAACCGCAAACCGATCCAAAAAAACCAAAAACCGCAAAAAACCAAAAATTATTGGATGTGTTTGGATGTCATTTTATAAAAACCGATCGGTTCGGATCGAATTTCGGATTGATTTTTCAAAACCGATCCAAACCAAACCGAACCGCATGTATATATTTTTATACTTATTTATTTTTTATTAGTATAATACGTTGTGTTAATTTTTTATTAGTTGATACTTTTTTTATAAAATACTATTTATTAGTTTGATTTAATCTATTAATTTTTATTATTTCATTTGTTTCAATTATAACTGATCATTATTATTTTATAATATTAACTTTTAATAAAGTATATGTTATATATTATATCAAATTTATAATTTATTTATGTTTTTACAATATTAATAAAAGGGTTAAATAAGTTTTAGGTCCCTCTAAATATAGCGATTTTCAATTTTAGTCCCTCAAAAATTTTCCTTTAAGAATTGGTCCCTACAAAATTTTCCGTCTCAATGAATAGTCTCTGACGTCAAATGGGACTAACGGCTGCTGATGTGGCTGCGCCACGTGGCAATTTCTTCCATTTTTTTATTTTTTATATTCATAAATCCATAATTCGTAGCTAATTTGTAGCTAATTCAAAGCCAATTTCTAGCTAATTCTGGAAATTGATACTTTTTAAACCCAGTATTCGTAGCGAATTCATAGCTAATTCTAAAAAAAAAATATAATAAACTTATTAAATCTAATTAACAACCTTTTTTTGTTTAATTTCGTATAGCCATAAAAAATGAATCATCATCATCAAGAGAAAACTTAAGTCACATTTGAGAAAATGAATTCAACAATTAGAACTATAGTATATGTTAAATAGCATATTCCATTTACAGCAGTCTCATCCAAATGTCCCATTTGAGGAAAGATCAAGATTGTGCAAATGTCTTAATTACAGTAAACTCAGTTTTGGAGCTAGTAGAGAAATTAGAAGAAATGAATGGTCAGATTTCAAATATGTTTAGCAGTAATGTCTTGCTCACTCCTGCTCGTGCTAGAGCCTCGCCAAGATATTATTGAATATCTTCCTCCTGTTGTGTGGTTATCACTATCCATTATACACTGGTATTTTAATGTATTGTAAAGAGATGTAATTTCGTTTTTATTTTATATTTTGCTTAAAATTTCAACGTGATAAAAGGAATAGTATAGAAAATATTCCATCAAAAGTGAACCTTTTGTGCGTGTCCATTGTGTTCTGAGTGCATCCTCTCTTTATAGGCATGTGGCAATTAATCTTGCGATTAATCTTGCTGTTTCTATTTTGTTCCTATCTGATAACTTGCCTTTCTTATTGATTTCTCGATTGATGATGTCGGTTTCGCGTGATTTTTAGCCATAAACTTGTGATGAAATTGTATTAATGTATTTCCATTTTCAAACTGTGATGCTGCCTTTTAATTTAGGAAATGTTTGATTATATTGGAACTGTAACACTTTCCTGTTTTTGCTGATTTTCTCTTGATGATGATGATTCACTTTTGATGGCTATACGAATTTAAACAAAAAAAAACATTCTTCTCAAGCATGTGGTCAAAAACTCTTCGAGCGTCCACGACTCTACCACACTTGGAATACATATCTATAAGAGCACTTCCTAATTTTACGTCTGCAAAAAAAGGTGTCTTCATAAGCTGAGTTTGAACTTGTTGCCCAATTTCAAATGCTGCAAGCACAGAACAAGCACCAATTATGCTAGCAAATGTGGAAAGATTCGGCCTAAAGTCAAACCGTTGCATGTCAATGTAAACTTCAAGAGATCTCATGGCACATTCAGATTTTTTGCTGTAACCTTCAATCATAGCATTAAACACCACAACATCCTTTTTCTTTTGTTAGTTTCCAGTTTAATATTTGTTTGTTTGTTCTATTATTTTAAGGGAAGTAATCTTAGTTTTGGCTAATTTTGTAGTTGATACACATTGTGTGATATTTTAGTCGTATTGGCAGCTCTCCGGCTAGAATTCTTTTGCTTATATTTTATCTTGTTTGTAAAAAAAATTGCATTCATGAGAGAATGTAAGAATACTATTTTACATTGGTTTGGTTGCTGATAGTGCAACTTGGAATATTATTGAAACTGTTAAACTGTATCTTTTTAATATTAGTGGTAATTATTAGTAAATGTTTTGCTTTTTTATTATATATAGCATAGATTTTCAATTTGTTAGTTAAATATTAGTATTAGTGGTAATTATTAGTGGTACTAGTAGTATTGTTTGGACTACACCCAATCTATAGTGGAAACAGAGCTGAATCATGCATCACCTTCCTGTTTTTATTTTTATTAACTTATCCTATATAATCTCCTTCTTTTTCTATTCATATAGACTATACAAACCCAATTAAAATATGTGGATCAACATGAGTGAATTATTTTTATTATTTTAATTGTTAAAGTTAGTAATTTTTTATATTATGAATGCATAGCAACACATAGTATTTGGTGTTAGTCATTGATAATTATTTTCAGAATTAGCTACGAATTGGTTTCCAATTAGCTACGAATTTGCTACAAATACTGGGTTTAGAAAGTCTCAATTTCCAGAATTAGCTAGAAATTGGCTTCGAATTAGCTATAAATTAGCTACGAATTTTGGATTTATGAATATAAAAAATAAAAAAATGGAAGAAATTGCCACGTGGCGCAGCCACATCAGCAGCCGTTAGTCCCATTTGACGTCAGGGACTATTCATTGAGACGGAAAATTTTGTAGGGACCAATTCTTAAAGAAAAATTTTTTAGGGACTAAAATTGAAAATCGCTATATTTAGAGGGACCTAAAACTTATTTAACCCTTAATAAAATTATAATTTGTAATTTGGATATCCAAAAAACCGATCCAAATCAAACCGCAAGAAATTGGATCGGATCGGATTGGATTTTTTTAACCAATCATCCAAAACTGAACCAAACCGCAAGTACATATATCTTTGGATCGAATGACATTTTGCTTCAAAACCGATCCAAACCGAACCGTGAACACCCCTACCCGGGACACTTTAAATTAGAGAAAGAGAAAGAATGAGAGAATGAAAAATAATTGATAAATTATTATTATTAAAATCTATTAAAATTAAATTAGATACTATATGTTATTTGTATATAAAGTAACTAATATAAAAAACACTAACTCTAATTAATTTGATCTAAAACTTGGATTATATCACAACACATGTATTAATTTTAATCTTTTTTCATTTACAAACAAGACAAGAATACACTCACTAAATCAAATTTCTCACTAAAAAAACTACTATTTTCAGTGGAAAAAACAAACTTTAAACTAAAATCTTTTATTCTTTAACTTTATCAATAGTTTTACTCACTAAGACAATCATATTTAGTAAAAACATTTTTTTTATAAGCAACTTGTATTAATGGAATGGGGGAACCCCAACTTACAACACATCACATACAATGGATTCAATCATTCTCAAACCAAAAGAATTAAAGGAAGTCTAAAGGATATTTAGACCATTCATTCAAACTACACCTCCCAATGGAGTTTGACAATGTATGAATCCACCTCCATGACAACGTTTTGATAAATTGGAATATAGTTTCCGCATCCCACATTTCGTCCTTGAAACCGATATCGTTTCTGGATCTCCACACGCACCGGCAAGTAATATACCAAAGCGAGTTAACATTTCCCTGCTTGTAACTCCCACAAAGACGTAAAAACCATACCATTGCATGATCTTGGCAGTTTGGTTCAAAAAAACTCTCAATTCCAATCCAGTTGAAGATTTTCAACCATAACTGGCTGATAGTTTGGCATGTAATGAATAGGTGATTTACATCCTCAACCTGTCAAAAACAGAATACACATACCTCATTGTGATTCGACTATAAGATCCCCCGTGCGATGAGATTTTGCTGTGTAGGGAGTCTATCGAGGTATAAACGCCATGTAAAGACCTTTACCTTCAATGGGATGTTGGTTTTCCACGTAAGCTTTAATGAAGTAAGTAACTGATCTCCTAGACTGGTTTGGATTTCACCTGCTGTCAGCAGATTATAGCATGATTGGACGGTAAACACGTTAGCCTTGTCGAGCTTCCAAATCCACCGATCGACTGATTCCCTCATTGGCTGAATGTCTCCCAGTAGAATTGTGTTTACTGTGAATTTTGGTAAACAACCTCTGGTCTATCAATTTTAAATAAAACTGACTAACTTGCAGGATCGACCACACAAATCCTAGGACATGTGCTAAATTTTAAGAGAGAGTGAATATAACTTGAAATAAAGGAAATGTAAACTGAACTCCACGTTCGACAATGCTGAAAAAAGAAACCTAAGTGAACTCCACGTTCGACTACTTGCAGTAAAGTAAAAGCTTGGAAGTTAAAAGACTGTAAATAAAGAATGCAGAATTTAAAGGCGTCGAAAGTAAAAGACAAGAAGTAAAAGGCTTTGAAAATAAGGCTTGAAGATAAAGCCTTGAATTGATAAAAAATGCAAGAAGATAAATTACTGTCGAAGGTAAATGACAAAAAATGTAAAAGTGCTTGAACTCCACGTTCTTGAATGTAAAAGATGCAGAAAAATAAATGACTGTCGAAAGTAAATGACGAGGAAATAAATGACTTTAAAAGTAAATGCAATGATGTAAAAGCTTTTGAAGATAAAATGCAATGAACTCCACGTTCTTGAAAATAAAGACTGGAATTGATAAAAGTGCAGTCGAAAGTAAATGCGGAAAGATAAATGACTTTAAAAATAAATGACTTGAAGATAAAAGACTTGAATGTAAAGATGCAAGAAGATTAAATGCTTGAACGTAAAGATGCAAGAAGATAAATGTCAAAAGCTTTTAAATGAAAGTAAAAACAAAGTTTAAAATAAACTTGACTGAAAATAAAGATTCAAGGAAAAGTTAAGACATGAAAGGTAAAGTTTAGGAAAATGTAAAGTGCTGAAACATAAACATGATGAAGATAAATTGCATTGATGAAAGAAAGTGGTGTTACATTGTGTACATTCTCACGAACTCGTTTCTCTACACGCGGGTACTTTGAGTTTCTTTGAGTAACTTGTACAAAAATATGAACACCCCTATTCTATAGAAATAACTCCTATTTATAGTGCTAAGAAATAACTACTAAGTGGTGGTTATGCCTCCAAACGTGTCCTCTTGGCGCCTTTCTCCGTTTCAACTGCTCCCACGTTCAGCAACTGATCCTTTTGAAATTCAAACATTTGAGATTTTCCCTCCAGCCTTAATGTGATAACTGCAACGCGCGTTTCAACATTCTCACGGTCGAAGCATCTCCCAACACTTAGCCATTTTTTGAGGTTTCCCAAACCCCTATTCGACTCAGGCTTCACCAAAACTGGGTCGAGGCCTTCTTTACGTCAAAAATAAATTTTTAGCTTAAAATAGCTTTGATTCTTTCTAGCGTCGAAAATGAGGGTTAACAAATTTCCCCCCAAGAAATGTGCTTTCGCCAGAATTGGTAAGAAGGTCATTTTTGATTCAACAACCATTTCGACGCTTGTTTGCATGGCTTCAACTGAATAATCCACTAATCACTCAGTGGCTCAACTGTTCAGTTTCTTTAACCCAGGCTTATGACATCATGCCATCATGACAAATCCTTAAACGTCTCTTCAGCCGCACTCATCATAACTCCTTTCTTGAAAATATATGCTTGCAGTCTGAACATAACTGCTACCACTCATCACACTTCCAAGAGAAAGACACGCGTCCCACTACCTTCTCAACTTCAACGATGGATCCAAGGCTCTTGGGATTTTCAAAACGTCTATAAATATCCATTTTCACCATTTGGTGAACTTTTCACACTCTCATACTCTCAAGCAACCTTCTTTTCTCTTTCAGTTTTCTTCACGCAAAACCCAAAAAAGCACCGCTTCTTTCCATTTTCTCTAACAATGGCGTCCTCCCAAGTGAATCCTCAACCAAAGAAAACCCAAAGAGGCAAGGCTACTCAATTCAAACAAGCCATTCCTCCATTTGCAAATATCCCAGCCCCCCAAATAGTGGATAATCGCCGTTGCCTGCCGGAACCCACCACCAAAGAAGCACGAGCCATATATAAGTCTCAGGTAATGATTCCTTTAGTCGTTTTTGACAAACCTTATGCATTGTCTGGTCCTCTAGCTGATGTTGACATTTCTAATGAGAAACTAAGTGAGTTTCTCCCCTCTTACCGAAAAACAAGGCCATTAGGGCAAAAAAGCTTTTTCAAAATTAACGTTTCTGATGAAACCTCTCCTGAAGAAATTCCACTGCCCAAGATCAATGTTAGTTATCTCACTGATGGTACAAGGCTAGTAAGAGTTGTTAATCCCTTGAAGGATTTTGACCAATGGATGGCGAAGATGGAAAAGGTCAAGTCTGAACATTAGAAAAACATAGGGATTTATGACCTTCTCATGCTGTCGAAGACCAGCGTACCATACTGCTTGAACATGCTGGCAGCGTCCTTATATTTTTGGGACAGCACCCACTACACCTTCCATCTGCCATGTGGAATGGTTACCCCCACACTGTTCGACTTGGCTGCCATCACAGGGCTTCGCCCAGATGGCCTTATTTACAGCCCTGAAGAAGACGCTGAGGATATCATAGGCATTTCAAGTTCCAAACTCACCTACACCCACTTCATTAAACACTACTTCGACGCAGGACATGATGAAGTATCTGATAAAGAACACATTGCATTTCTCATCGTATGGCTGTCGAGATATGTTTTCTGTACGAAATCCTTGCAAGTAGCTAAGAAGTACTTGCCCCTTGCTAACCAGCTTCACAATAACAGAGGGGTCTGCTTAAGTGAACTCATCCTGGCGAACCTTTATGAGTCCATCAATGAAGGGGCTTCTCGACTGAGGCACATGGAAGCTCAAGGTTCTGTACACTTGAGTGGACCTCTTTAGTTGCTTCAACTGTGGCTCAATGCTAGCCTTCCCAGAAAAGGGCTAGTTGACGAATCCTCCATTGAGATAAGGGAAAGGAGCATCGAATGGCCCCGTTTGGTCAAACTTACGCCCAATGATGATGGTGAAACCCTTCAAGGGGCCTTCACCAGCTATATCATGATGTTTGCCAAGCGCTATGAGTTTAGTCCCAGCATGGCACCCTTTGCTCAAAGAAGATATGGCCCTGTGTGGTTTACAAGGCCATTTCCAAACCCTTACAAGACTCTTGACAGTGAATCTGTTGCTATTTGGGAAGCCTTTTTAATTCCCAGATTCATTATCCAAAGGCTGAACTTGGGGAGAGGCCTATCAGCACTGATTGCTTACCAACCAAATCTTGTCTCTCGACAATTTGGGTTGGCCCAGAGCTTTCCTCAATGTTTATATGAGAGGAAAGGCCAAGTAATCCTTCACACTGCAAGCTTTAGTGAAGAAGATGTCACCAGTACACTCGTCAGCTGGAATGAGAGAGGAGGAGTTCTGTCTCCCGTGTTTTTTGAGCCTTCTTTCTTATGCACTTCATCATTCCACCACTGGTGGTCGAAGCACTACCATGAGCATTTTCTTGATGTGGCTACATTTTCTTCATTGCTTGACCAAGCTTTTATTGATGTGCAGGACAAGACGAAGAAGAGTAAGTTCACTCACCTCCAAGAAATACAGGCTTTCCAAAAATACTTTGAAACTGTCTATCGACCAGATGATCTTGGTCGAACCATTCACGAGGCTGCTATTACTTTAAAGAGAAAATTTCTACAACAGTTGGATCAACTAAAAATCCCTTCAGACGTCCCTCGTGAGAAACGTTATGAGGTAGCTTTTGAACTTTTCCCTCCAAAGTTCCCTCGACTGCCTAATGCTGATTTTGGATTGGCACTTGCCCCTCCATTTCCATATTGGTTTGTCTGTGGTGAACATTTAAAACTTCTTCAACAGCAGTCTCAGCTAAAAGCTCAACGAGTGGTTCCAACTAAGCATACGCTAGACAGTTTCAAAGGACACCTTCATATAGGAATTCAGGATGTTCGTGTTGAATCTGAAATATATGAAGGTTTGAAGCCCTTATTCCATGGCTTTATAACAAACCATTTAATCATTAACTTGTAACAATTTTCACTGTCTTTCAGCTGTGCCTAGGAAAGCTCCTTCAGCCAGGGCTGCTGGTGCACAAAGTAGCAAAGAACCAGAAGGCAAACAGGTACGTTTCACATCCCTTGCCTATGTTCTTATTATGTGAATCACTTATCACATTTGCATCACCTTTTCAGACTGGTCGAAAACCTCCTACACCTTCAAAGAAAGGTAAAAAGGATGCCCCAGCTGTTGTTATATCTTCAGATGCTTCAGATGAATCTCCTGAAGAGGTTTGAAATTCTGGTACAGATGTGTGATGCCTCGTGCAATGTCACAGCATCGCAATCTGCTGTATGAACAAGACAATAATAGTAACAGTAAATCAACACAAGGATTGTTCACCCAGTTCGGTTCAACAACCTACATCTGGGGGCATGTTCAACAATTTCATCACACTACAATTAGATCCAAAAGACATGGAATTAGAATAAGAAACAATCATTGTTGAATAGCAGAAGCAGAAAAAGTAGGTAGGCTAGATACCTTGGAGAGAGTTCTGTTCCAAACAGTGACTTTGAAGCCATGTTTTAGAAGGTTGGCTGACATGGCCTTGCCCATTATCCACAAACCCAAAAACCCAATTTTCATTTCTGCAGTTCTCTTCGGTCTCACTACTCTCTCCTTCTCAATGGAGACTCTTTATAGCATAAATGATAGATATCATCAATATATCAAAGTTATTAATAGGATTCTTATCATTCTCTTATTCCTACTCTAACAAATGCTGCAATGAAACATAAAAACATATTTATCAATGGTGTGAGGATTTGTTAATGTGACTGTTTGAGGATTTTAATTGATTGGTGGGAGGTATTTATGGAGGATGATGAGGATGAGTGTGATATTCATAACATATATGGATTCTTGGTTTAAGAATCAACAAGAAGCGTTTTGTTTCTTAGTAGTACAATGCGGCTTCTTTGTTTTTCAGCACTTGTTTCTTTCCTTCTTAGCAGGACTTTGTTTTTCAGAAAATAATAAGTGAATTTGTCCCTGCTTTTTAATTTTTAAAGGAGTAAATTTATTAAAATCATATAAAAATGAGAGAAATATATGATGTCAAGGTACTTGAAACATACCAGCTGGAAGATAAATCGATGCACCAATGGCACTGTTAGTGATCACTTATACATGATTTTGCACAAGGGAAAATTCAAGCTAACCAAGACATAAAGGAATTCTAATACAAGTCACTAATGCATTCCTCTTCATAAACAAAAGAGTTGAATACTTGTCCCATTGGTCCCCGAGCCTCTGAACCAGGGCCTCACTATCACTGGTTTTGCTTCTGTCACATACATATTAGAATAGGTGGTTAGGGACTGGATAAACATACTACTTTCATTTCAAATCTGTTGAAAGAATTAGTGATTCATCCCTTTAGAACACAATAACCAGTTTATTAGATCACTGAAGGTGCACCATCAGGCCAAGTAGGATATATCTCTAACATAATGACAATGTACTTCTGCATTGCATCTTTGGGAGGCATAACACCCAATTTCTTCCATGCTTGCCTACAAAGGGTTGGAGAGATATTAACATCTAAGCAAAACAGTCAACAAAATAATATTTTTCCCTATAGGGTGCAGAGAGATAACTATTTGACCAGGAAGGAAAAAATAGATGCATACAATTGCTAGTAACAACACATAAGAATTTAAAAAATATCTCCAACATCTTTAGGCTCCCAAATTTGAAGTTAATAACATAATTACATATAAAATAAGCTCAAAACAGTGGATCCCATATTTCAATTTGCTATTTGAACATAGCCAGAAAAAATATAGTTATTAAAACTCATAAAGCAACGCACAAACAAGATTCCAAATATATTTCATTAACACTTTCCTTTAGATATCTCGCGTACTGTTAAAATTTTTCCTTTATTTTGTAGTCTACAAGATTCACATACTCACACAAAACACTTTGGGGGGAGAAGGCTGTGGCGTGCTACACAGACCTTTGGTGGAAATTTTGTACAATCCGTAAAGCTGAAGCTTAATGTAACTGGAAACCTTCCGAAAGAGAAGATCGGCAGCGGTAGCAGCAAAATAAGCAGTTGTGGCTCTGAAAGCTTCCCAATCGTCGTCATAGTCATCATTTCTCAGCCATGACCGACTCACGATTTAATTCATGACAAATTAGTATCAATAGCACACCAAAAAGCAAATTAGGGCAGAATAAAATGAATAACTGCTATCAATTAGGGAAAGTGGAAATTGTATAGGACTAATGTATAATTAGATAAATTTGCATCATATAAAATGGGTTAATGATATTAGGGACCTATTAGGCCTTCTAGGAGCACACCTATGTGTCACTACCTAGAGAAGTGCAATTGATATTTCCAAAGATGGACAGGGAAGAATCTATGTGTCACTAAATGAAATATGTGAATCAACAAAACAAAGCTAATATTGAGACATACATGTACAAGTTTTGTCTGGTTTTGCTGTTGAGGAGCAGCTGCAAGCAATCTCTTCAAGTTTACTTCTGTTTTACTAACTCTCATTCCTGTAATGTTTAACAATTTTACAAATAATTCATAAATCAATCATATAATCAGGGAAAGAAAGAAGAATCAAATAACAGGCTGAAAATATTAATCTAATATTCAGTGATAAAACATAGGTTGTAAAGCTAACAGAATGAAACTTGTAATATTAAGGAGTCATAAACAAAGTTTTTCCTATTTTTATAAACAACATTTTAAGGAGTCCAAAAACATTGTTGAAGAACTTTCATTTCATTCAGCGCACAAGCTAGACACAGTTCTATAATTAATCATAACAAGTGTATGATCATAGTTAAAATTCTTACATGGTTCACTATGAACAATAATACTATTTAGATCAATATCAAAAGTGAAGGCCGGATATAAACCCATGAGAAAAGTGTTTACCTTGCCTTATGTACAACTGCAATATTTCATCATGAAACTATAACCAACTGAATTCATCAATCATATAAGTATATGCAAGGTAAAGACTAGTTATCTACGTAATTGTACTGTAGTTGTAGGAAAATACAATTAACAAAGACTCAACCCCATGTCTAGAGTGATTTGATACTTAACCCCATATCTCAAGAGAAGTGCAACAGTTAGTAATAGTTACTTCAATACCTTCAAGAGTTTTGATTTTCTACACCCATTGGGTCCAAGAAGTATCCAAAACAGCCCAGAAGGAATGCGAAGAGAGCAATCTCTAAGGGCCAGTACATCATTGGTTTGCCTTGAGGTGAATGAAAAATTTAGATTATGACTTTCAATTGCAACATTATCCACACTTTTACCCTTGTAAAATCCAAATACACAACCTGTTTGAGAAAATGTCCAAACTAAAAAAATGAACTAAAACAAATCCATAAATTAGATAAGCCTATAAGTTGATAAATAAAAAACAACTAAATTAACAGCAACACGATCAGAAAAACTTTGGATTCAATCTTATGTTTAAACAATATTTATAAAAACAATGGTAAAAGACTAACATAATCGTTTCAAACATGCAAACCAATAACTCGATTAACGACGAACGCGTCGTGAGCTGTCGAGCCGTCGCAACCTTCATACAAGGAGATGCATAAATGAGGGGAAGCAGCGCATTCACACTATTGGAATTCAAGGTCGGATTCGTTATGTTTCGCATGCCTTCATACAAAGAGATGAGCTAAGGAGAGGAAAGATTCCTGCAATTGGGTCCATCGAATAGCACGTTGGGGTCTTTGTGAAGTCCTGAAGACATCCAAAATCGATATCAACAAAATTGAAAAATTTTAAAAGTTAGGGTTTGATTAAAAGGAAGAAAGTGGGGGTACATACTGAGGATGTTTTCGATAGTGTGATCTTCTCTTTTAATGGTGAAAGATGCAACATTGATGATTTTGGTGTCCCTCTCGTAAGAAACCCTTGATTTAGTAGAAATGAAAACAATCAAAAAAATGATAGAGTTGTGATTGAATGAAGAATGAATAAATGAAAGGATTGAGATAGAAGAAAGAAAGAGATACTTTTTGGTGCCTGGACGACGAAAAGCTTGATCAGGTGCAGTCATGGTTTCATTTTCGCTCTGTTATGTTCTTTTTACTAGCACTCTTCTCCAAATCAAACAATGCACCAATAAGGTCAAAGAATCGATTTAACAAAATTTAATAAAATATTTTAATTTATAAAATCAATTAACAAATTTAAGTTAAGTTAATTAGTTTATTAAATTATGTTTATTTATTTATAATTAATGATTCATAATTCTCAGTTAAGAAAATTTACACTCATTATTTATTTAATTAATTACTAAAATTAATATTTTAAGTTATAAAATTGAATAATTTTTTTCAGTCCATCTAAATTTACACCCATTTTAAATTTAACAGGAGTAATAGAAATTTAATTATTATAATATTTTAAATTTACACCCGTTCTTAAAAAATAAGGTGTTTATTGTCACATGTTAATACTTAAAATGACACTATATTTACAAAATTGTCACCGTGTTTCTTATTTACACCTGTTTTTAGTATAACAGGTGTAAATTTTAAAATTATATTCTTCTTTTTGCACTAGTGGTGGTATAATCGTCTCAGTGAATATTTGCTTAGAGAGGGATATACAAATAACTCCATTCGTCCTTGTATTTTTATAAAAAGATCAGGAAAGGAATTTGCAATAATGTTATTTATGTGGATGGCATAAATATTATTGGAACTTCTGGAGAGCTTCCAAAAACTATGAATTGTTTAAAGAAAGAGTTTGAGATGAAGGACTTAGGAAAGACAAAATTATGTCTAGGTTTGCAAATTGAACATTTGGACAAAGGAATATTTGTACATGAAGAAGGCTATATAGAAAAAGTGTTAAAACGCTTCTATATGGACAAATGTCATCCGTTGTCTACTCCAATGGTTGTTAGATCATTAGATGTGAAGAAATATCCTTTCAGATCTCGAGAAAAGGATGAAGAATTGTTTGGTCTTGAAGTACCATATCTCAGTGCAATTGGAGCACTAATGTACCTTGCTAATTATACACGTCGTGATATATCATTTGTTGTCAATCTATTAGCAAGATATAGTTTTTCACCTACACGAAGACATTGGAACGGAGTCAAACATATACTCCGTTACCTTAGAGGTACAATAGATATGGGTTTGTTTTATAACAAAGTATCCAGATTTGAATTAACAGGTTATGCAGATGCAAGTTACTTGTCAGATCCTCATAATGGTAGATCACAAACAGGTTATTTATTTACATGTGGGGGTACAACTATTTCATGGAGATTAGTCAAACAAACCATAGCAGCAACATCATCTAATCATGCAGAACTTTTAGCATTACATGAGACAAGTCGAGAATGTGTTTGGTTGAGATCCTTAATTCAGCACATACAAAATACTTGTGGTTTATCTTCTGAGACATTAAATACAACGACCATATATGAAGATAATACTGCATGCATCGCACAATTGAAAGATGGTTACATTAAAAGAGACCAGACAAAACACATTTCTGCAAAGTTCTTTTTTACTCATGATCTTCAAAAGAGTGGTGATATAAGCATCCAACAAATCTGTTCATGTGATAATCTTGCAGACCTTTTCACAAAATCAATCCCAAGTAGAATTTTTAATCAACTAATACAAAAGTTTGGTCTTCATCGAAGAAATGATTGTTCAGCTGGGGGGAGAAATGAAAGGATATTGTACTCTTTTTTCTTTACTAGATTTTTTTCCACTGGGTTTTTTTTAGTAAGGTTTTAACGAGGCATATCCTTAATGGACATCCAAGGGAGAGTGTTATGAATAAAAATAAATGTGGATGTCCATTCTTATTCTTCTTTATATATTCATATTCCCCATTAATATTTGTGACTTTCCATCTCTCTTAGACCATATAAATAAGGTTCATATTGCAACATAAAATATACTTTTGAAGAAGATAATATAATATCACTTTCTCTCTTCTCTTTCCCTCTTTGATCTCTATGTAATTTTATTTAGTTTTATAACAATTTTAATGATAACAGAGAAGTAGATGTATCATAATTAGAAAAACAGTGTTGAAATTGAATTTGTATCTCTGAAAAAGTTGAAATATAAATTTCATGTGTAGAGAGAGATATGAAATTGATATTTTTTAGTGACAATGACATGCAACCAACTATTAATGTTGGTTGATTCTCCTTAAGTGAGGTATAGTCTAGTGAGTGGACGATACACGTAAACTTCATTTAGCAATACCATTAATTGTAAATATAAATTTATTTTCCTAAGTGGTAATAAAATAAAATGATAGACATTACGATATTAATTCTTAACGTGTAGTAGAGTATAAGGATTATTAAACTTTGTTTGAAATAAATAAATGAGGTGAGATGATAGTTGTTCTATATATAGAGAGTCCTTATTAAAATGAGATGAGCACCGGAAAACTTGGAGAAAAGAAGAAGAAAATCATCTGAAAAGCTTTTAGCAGCAGCAATGTCATCATCAATTGGGTCTATTCTTATCATGTTTCTCTTTGTTTTTTCAGCAGGTATTTTATTTTACTTTAATACATAATGCTGGTTGTTCATTATTAGTACTGGACAAGAACAAGAACAACATTGGTTTAAGTTTGGCAAAGAGGCTTAAGGTAAAAATGAAAACTCGTGAATACTAAATAATAGTATTTTGTGAAATATATGAAAACTGAAATTTGTTTTCATTTGATGATGATAAATATAGGCAGATGAAAATATTCCAGGAGGCCGAGAAATCATTTCTGGGAAGAGCTGGTGCATTGTCAACCCATTTTTTTCCGAGGGAGAGCTGAATAGCATCATTAATACGATTTGTTACCATAGAAATTGCTCGGTTGTGAAGGAAGGTGGAGATTGTTTTGAACCTAATAATTTATACAACCATGCCTCTGTTGTTTTGAGTAAAGAATATAAAACTACTGGAAGTGATTTACTCTACTGTCGATTTTTTACTGGCATCGTTGTTATTACCGATCCAAGTAAGCAGCATTTATTAATTTTATAAATTCTTCTCCATTTGTTATTTTTCAAGAAAGTTAACTCTTATTTGATGGAATTATATACCAACATGTTTTAATTTACTATTTTGTTTCATGTACAGGTTATAACAAGTGCGACTATGGCTTGTGGTGGGATAAATAGAAGAGAATGTATTATAATAATTGTGTTTTAATTTCAATAAGTACTCCTAGCTAGTTTACGTCTAGGATTTATGTTTTATTTATAAAACTCAGATGTGTGGGTTACCTACTATATCATATTCATATGACTCTCTATTTGAAAAATTATACTCCTTCCGTCTCATAAAAAGTGTCTCATTTGCACTTTTTCTTTGTCTCAAAATAATTGTCCATTTACATTATCAATGTTGTAATTATTATTATTTTTCCACTACTATACCCCTATTCATTAAATTTCACTTTATTCAACTATTTTATAAACTACATTTAATAGGGGTATTTTAGTAAATGACATTAACTTTTTCACTACAACCAATACATCTAATCATTTTCTTAAGAACCGCGCATTGATTAAATAGAACATTTTTTATGAGACGGTGGGAGTAATGATTTGAAATTTTATGCCTCTCTAGTTTGTTTTGTCATCGTGATTGGATCGGTCCTATTATTTATTTTCATTTCCCCAAATTTCATTTATTCACATTTTAGTCCTCATAACTGAACAAAGATAATAACCCAGATTCTTTGCTTGTATTCAAAGAAGTAAAATTAACAAGAAAGTGGCCAAATAAGATTAAATTTCAATCTTGGTGGTGGCTTCTTTTGTTATATAGGGGAAAAATGCCTTGTAATTTTTATCAATGACATTTATATCTTTTTGATTTTTTGTAAAATTTGAATTAATCATTATGGTTATTTTGTAATCGGGTTTGGGGTATCCCTAGTACCCTCATTAATGTTAATATTTTCTATTGCTTATAAAAAAAACAAGAAAGTGGCCAAATTTCTGATATACAAGTGTTAATCAAATAATTAAATAATACTGTTTGCGAAATGTAGATACTATTAGTTAGTGCCCGGGACTAGGGGTATTCAAACCCAAACCAATCCAAATAAAAACCGCAAACCGATCCAAAAAAACCAAAAACCGCAAAAAACCAAAAATTATTGGATGTGTTTGGATGTCATTTTATAAAAACCGATCGGTTCGGATCGAATTTCGGATTGATTTTTCAAAACCGATCCAAACCAAACCGAACCGCATGTATATATTTTTATACTTATTTATTTTTTATTAGTATAATACGTTGTGTTAATTTTTTATTAGTTGATACTTTTTTTATAAAATACTATTTATTAGTTTGATTTAATCTATTAATTTTTATTATTTCATTTGTTTCAATTATAACTGATCATTATTATTTTATAATATTAACTTTTAATAAAGTATATGTTATATATTATATCAAATTTATAATTTATTTATGTTTTTACAATATTAATAAAAGGGTTAAATAAGTTTTAGGTCCCTCTAAATATAGCGATTTTCAATTTTAGTCCCTTAAAAATTTTCCTTTAAGAATTGGTCCCTACAAAATTTTCCGTCTCAATGAATAGTCTCTGACGTCAAATGGGACTAACGGCTGCTGATGTGGCTGCGCCACGTGGCAATTTCTTCCATTTTTTTATTTTTTATATTCATAAATCCATAATTCGTAGCTAATTTGTAGCTAATTCAAAGCCAATTTCTAGCTAATTCTGGAAATTGATACTTTTTAAACCCAGTATTCGTAGCGAATTCATAGCTAATTCTGAAAAAAAAAATATAATAAACTTATTAAATCTAATTAACAACCTTTTTTTGTTTAATTTTGTATAGCCATAAAAAATGAATCATCATCATCAAGAGAAAACTTAAGTCACATTTGAGAAAATGAATTCAACAATTAGAACTATAGTATATGTTAAATAGCATATTCCATTTACAGCAGTCTCATCCAAATGTCCCATTTGAGGAAAGATCAAGATTGTGCAAATGTCTTAATTACAGTAAACTCAGTTTTGGAGCTAGTAGAGAAATTAGAAGAAATGAATGGTCAGATTTCAAATATGTTTAGCAGTAATGTCTTGCTCACTCCTGCTCGTGCTAGAGCCTCGCCAAGATATTATTGAATATCTTCCTCCTGTTGTGTGGTTATCACTATCCATTATACACTGGTATTTTAATGTATTGTAAAGAGATGTAATTTCGTTTTTATTTTATATTTTGCTTAAAATTTCAACGTGATAAAAGGAATAGTATAGAAAATATTCCATCAAAAGTGAACCTTTTGTGCGTGTCCATTGTGTTCTGAGTGCATCCTCTCTTTATAGGCATGTGGCAATTAATCTTGCGATTAATCTTGCTGTTTCTATTTTGTTCCTATCTGATAACTTGCCTTTC
The DNA here is from genome assembly GCA_022829125.1 of Lathyrus tuberosus. Classification (NCBI taxonomy): domain Eukaryota; kingdom Viridiplantae; phylum Streptophyta; class Magnoliopsida; order Fabales; family Fabaceae; genus Lathyrus; species Lathyrus tuberosus. Next base: position 265,782 of record JALAZF010001005.1, on the reverse strand, counting down.
TTATTGATTTCTCGATTGATGATGTCGGTTTCGCGTGATTTTTAGCCATAAACTTGTGATGAAATTGTATTAATGTATTTCCATTTTCAAACTGTGATGCTGCCTTTTAATTTAGGAAATGTTTGATTATATTGGAACTGTAACACTTTCCTGTTTTTGCTGATTTTCTCTTGATGATGATGATTCACTTTTGATGGCTATACGAATTTAAACAAAAAAAAACATTCTTCTCAAGCATGTGGTCAAAAACTCTTCGAGCGTCCACGACTCTACCACACTTGGAATACATATCTATAAGAGCACTTCCTAATTTTACGTCTGCAAAAAAAGGTGTCTTCATAAGCTGAGTTTGAACTTGTTGCCCAATTTCAAATGCTGCAAGCACAGAACAAGCACCAATTATGCTAGCAAATGTGGAAAGATTCGGCCTAAAGTCAAACCGTTGCATGTCAATGTAAACTTCAAGAGATCTCATGGCACATTCAGATTTTTTGCTGTAACCTTCAATCATAGCATTAAACACCACAACATCCTTTTTCTTTTGTTAGTTTCCAGTTTAATATTTGTTTGTTTGTTCTATTATTTTAAGGGAAGTAATCTTAGTTTTGGCTAATTTTGTAGTTGATACACATTGTGTGATATTTTAGTCGTATTGGCAGCTCTCCGGCTAGAATTCTTTTGCTTATATTTTATCTTGTTTGTAAAAAAAATTGCATTCATGAGAGAATGTAAGAATACTATTTTACATTGGTTTGGTTGCTGATAGTGCAACTTGGAATATTATTGAAACTGTTAAACTGTATCTTTTTAATATTAGTGGTAATTATTAGTAAATGTTTTGCTTTTTTATTATATATAGCATAGATTTTCAATTTGTTAGTTAAATATTAGTATTAGTGGTAATTATTAGTGGTACTAGTAGTATTGTTTGGACTACACCCAATCTATAGTGGAAACAGAGCTGAATCATGCATCACCTTCCTGTTTTTATTTTTATTAACTTATCCTATATAATCTCCTTCTTTTTCTATTCATATAGACTATACAAACCCAATTAAAATATGTGGATCAACATGAGTGAATTATTTTTATTATTTTAATTGTTAAAGTTAGTAATTTTTTATATTATGAATGCATAGCAACACATAGTATTTGGTGTTAGTCATTGATAATTATTTTCAGAATTAGCTACGAATTGGTTTCCAATTAGCTACGAATTTGCTACAAATACTGGGTTTAGAAAGTCTCAATTTCCAGAATTAGCTAGAAATTGGCTTCGAATTAGCTATAAATTAGCTACGAATTTTGGATTTATGAATATAAAAAATAAAAAAATGGAAGAAATTGCCACGTGGCGCAGCCACATCAGCAGCCGTTAGTCCCATTTGACGTCAGGGACTATTCATTGAGACGGAAAATTTTGTAGGGACCAATTCTTAAAGAAAAATTTTTTAGGGACTAAAATTGAAAATCGCTATATTTAGAGGGACCTAAAACTTATTTAACCCTTAATAAAATTATAATTTGTAATTTGGATATCCAAAAAACCGATCCAAATCAAACCGCAAGAAATTGGATCGGATCGGATTGGATTTTTTTAACCAATCATCCAAAACTGAACCAAACCGCAAGTACATATATCTTTGGATCGAATGACATTTTGCTTCAAAACCGATCCAAACCGAACCGTGAACACCCCTACCCGGGACACTTTAAATTAGAGAAAGAGAAAGAATGAGAGAATGAAAAATAATTGATAAATTATTATTATTAAAATCTATTAAAATTAAATTAGATACTATATGTTATTTGTATATAAAGTAACTAATATAAAAAACACTAACTCTAATTAATTTGATCTAAAACTTGGATTATATCACAACACATGTATTAATTTTAATCTTTTTTCATTTACAAACAAGACAAGAATACACTCACTAAATCAAATTTCTCACTAAAAAAACTACTATTTTCAGTGGAAAAAACAAACTTTAAACTAAAATCTTTTATTCTTTAACTTTATCAATAGTTTTACTCACTAAGACAATCATATTTAGTAAAAACATTTTTTTTATAAGCAACTTGTATTAATGGAATGGGGGAACCCCAACTTACAACACATCACATACAATGGATTCAATCATTCTCAAACCAAAAGAATTAAAGGAAGTCTAAAGGATATTTAGACCATTCATTCAAACTACACCTCCCAATGGAGTTTGACAATGTATGAATCCACCTCCATGACAACGTTTTGATAAATTGGAATATAGTTTCCGCATCCCACATTTCGTCCTTGAAACCGATATCGTTTCTGGATCTCCACACGCACCGGCAAGTAATATACCAAAGCGAGTTAACATTTCCCTGCTTGTAACTCCCACAAAGACGTAAAAACCATACCATTGCATGATCTTGGCAGTTTGGTTCAAAAAAACTCTCAATTCCAATCCAGTTGAAGATTTTCAACCATAACTGGCTGATAGTTTGGCATGTAATGAATAGGTGATTTACATCCTCAACCTGTCAAAAACAGAATACACATACCTCATTGTGATTCGACTATAAGATCCCCCGTGCGATGAGATTTTGCTGTGTAGGGAGTCTATCGAGGTATAAACGCCATGTAAAGACCTTTACCTTCAATGGGATGTTGGTTTTCCACATAAGCTTTAATGAAGTAAGTAACTGATCTCCTAGACTGGTTTGGATTTCACCTGCTGTCAGCAGATTATAGCATGATTGGACGGTAAACACGTTAGCCTTGTCGAGCTTCCAAATCCACCGATCGACTGATTCCCTCATTGGCTGAATGTCTCCCAGTAGAATTGTGTTTACTGTGAATTTTGGTAAACAACCTCTGGTCTATCAATTTTAAATAAAACTGACTAACTTGCAGGATCGACCACACAAATCCTAGGACATGTGCTAAATTTTAAGAGAGAGTGAATATAACTTGAAATAAAGGAAATGTAAACTGAACTCCACGTTCGACAATGCTGAAAAAAGAAACCTAAGTGAACTCCACGTTCGACTACTTGCAGTAAAGTAAAAGCTTGGAAGTTAAAAGACTGTAAATAAAGAATGCAGAATTTAAAGGCGTCGAAAGTAAAAGACAAGAAGTAAAAGGCTTTGAAAATAAGGCTTGAAGATAAAGCCTTGAATTGATAAAAAATGCAAGAAGATAAATTACTGTCGAAGGTAAATGACAAAAAATGTAAAAGTGCTTGAACTCCACGTTCTTGAATGTAAAAGATGCAGAAAAATAAATGACTGTCGAAAGTAAATGACGAGGAAATAAATGACTTTAAAAGTAAATGCAATGATGTAAAAGCTTTTGAAGATAAAATGCAATGAATTCCACGTTCTTGAAAATAAAGACTGGAATTGATAAAAGTGCAGTCGAAAGTAAATGCGGAAAGATAAATGACTTTAAAAATAAATGACTTGAAGATAAAAGACTTGAATGTAAAGATGCAAGAAGATTAAATGCTTGAACGTAAAGATGCAAGAAGATAAATGTCAAAAGCTTTTAAATGAAAGTAAAAACAAGGTTTAAAATAAACTTGACTGAAAATAAAGATTCAAGGAAAAGTTAAGACATGAAAGGTAAAGTTTAGGAAAATGTAAAGTGCTGAAACATAAACATGATGAAGATAAATTGCATTGATGAAAGAAAGTGGTGTTACATTGTGTACATTCTCACGAACTCGTTTCTCTACACGCGGGTACTTTGAGTTTCTTTGAGTAACTTGTACAAAAATATGAACACCCCTATTCTATAGAAATAACTCCTATTTATAGTGCTAAGAAATAACTACTAAGTGGTGGTTATGCCTCCAAACGTGTCCTCTTGGCTCCTTTCTCCGTTTCAACTGCTCCCACGTTCAGCAACTGATCCTTTTGAAATTCAAACATTTGAGATTTTCCCTCCAGCCTTAATGTGATAACTGCAACGCGCGTTTCAACATTCTCACGGTCGAAGCATCTCCCAACACTTAGCCATTTTTTGAGGTTTCCCAAACCCCTATTCGACTCAGGCTTCACCAAAACTGGGTCGAGGCCTTCTTTACGTCAAAAATAAATTTTTAGCTTAAAATAGCTTTGATTCTTTCTAGCGTCGAAAATGAGGGTTAACAAATTTCCCCCCAAGAAATGTGCTTTCGCCAGAATTGGTAAGAAGGTCATTTTTGATTCAACAAACATTTCGACGCTTGTTTGCATGGCTTCAACTGAATAATCCACTAATCACTCAGTGGCTCAACTGTTCAGTTTCTTTAACCCAGGCTTATGACATCATGCCATCATGACAAATCCTTAAACGTCTCTTCAGCCGCACTCATCATAACTCCTTTCTTGAAAATATATGTTTGCAGTCTGAACATAACTGCTACCACTCATCACACTTCCAAGAGAAAGACACGCGTCCCACTACCTTCTCAACTTCAACGATGGATCCAAGGCTCTTGGGATTTTCAAAACGTCTATAAATATCCATTTTCACCATTTGGTGAACTTTTCACACTCTCATACTCTCAAGCAACCTTCTTTTCTCTTTCAGTTTTCTTCACGCAAAACCCAAAAAAGCACCGCTTCTTTCCATTTTCTCTAACAATGGCGTCCTCCCAAGTGAATCCTCAACCAAAGAAAACCCAAAGAGGCAAGGCTACTCAATTCAAACAAGCCATTCCTCCATTTGCAAATATCCCAGCCCCCCAAATAGTGGATAATCGCCGTTGCCTGCCGGAACCCACCACCAAAGAAGCACGAGCCATATATAAGTCTCAGGTAATGATTCCTTTAGTCGTTTTTGACAAACCTTATGCATTGTCTGGTCCTCTAGCTGATGTTGACATTTCTAATGAGAAACTAAGTGAGTTTCTCCCCTCTTACCGAAAAACAAGGCCATTAGGGCAAAAAAGCTTTTTCAAAATTAACGTTTCTGATGAAACCTCTCCTGAAGAAATTCCACTGCCCAAGATCAATGTTAGTTATCTCACTGATGGTACAAGGCTAGTAAGAGTTGTTAATCCCTTGAAGGATTTTGACCAATGGATGGCGAAGATGGAAAAGGTCAAGTCTGAACATTAGAAAAACATAGGGATTTATGACCTTCTCATGCTGTCGAAGACCAGCGTACCATACTGCTTGAACATGCTGGCAGCGTCCTTATATTTTTGGGACAGCACCCACTACACCTTCCATCTGCCATGTGGAATGGTTACCCCCACACTGTTCGACTTGGCTGCCATCACAGGGCTTCGCCCAGATGGCCTTATTTACAGCCCTGAAGAAGACGCTGAGGATATCATAGGCATTTCAAGTTCCAAACTCACCTACACCCACTTCATTAAACACTACTTCGACGCAGGACATGATGAAGTATCTGATAAAGAACACATTGCATTTCTCATCGTATGGCTGTCGAGATATGTTTTCTGTACGAAATCCTTGCAAGTAGCTAAGAAGTACTTGCCCCTTGCTAACCAGCTTCACAATAACAGAGGGGTCTGCTTAAGTGAACTCATCCTGGCGAACCTTTATGAGTCCATCAATGAAGGGGCTTCTCGACTGAGGCACATGGAAGCTCAAGGTTCTGTACACTTGAGTGGACCTCTTTAGCTGCTTCAACTGTGGCTCAATGCTAGCCTTCCCAGAAAAGGGCTAGTTGACGAATCCTCCGTTGAGATAAGGGAAAGGAGCATCGAATGGCCCCGTTTGGTCAAACTTACGCCCAATGATGATGGTGAAACCCTTCAAGGGGCCTTCACCAGCTATATCATGATGTTTGCCAAGCGCTATGAGTTTAGTCCCAGCATGGCACCCTTTGCTCAAAGAAGATATGGCCCTGTGTGGTTTACAAGGCCATTTCCAAACCCTTACAAGACTCTTGACAGTGAATCTGTTGCTATTTGGGAAGCCTTTTTAATTCCCAGATTCATTATCCAAAGGCTGAACTTGGGGAGAGGCCTATCAGCACTGATTGCTTACCAACCAAATCTTGTCTCTCGACAATTTGGGTTGGCCCAGAGCTTTCCTCAATGTTTATATGAGAGGAAAGGCCAAGTAATCCTTCACACTGCAAGCTTTAGTGAAGAAGATGTCACCAGTACACTCGTCAGCTGGAATGAGAGAGGAGGAGTTCTGTCTCCCGTGTTTTTTGAGCCTTCTTTCTTATGCACTTCATCATTCCACCACTGGTGGTCGAAGCACTACCATGAGCATTTTCTTGATGTGGCTACATTTTCTTCATTGCTTGACCAAGCTTTTATTGATGTGCAGGACAAGACGAAGAAGAGTAAGTTCACTCACCTCCAAGAAATACAGGCTTTCCAAAAATACTTTGAAACTGTCTATCGACCAGATGATCTTGGTCGAACCATTCACGAGGCTGCTATTACTTTAAAGAGAAAATTTCTACAACAGTTGGATCAACTAAAAATCCCTTCAGACGTCCCTCGTGAGAAACGTTATGAGGTAGCTTTTGAACTTTTCCCTCCAAAGTTCCCTCGACTGCCTAATGCTGATTTTGGATTGGCACTTGCCCCTCCATTTCCATATTGGTTTGTCTGTGGTGAACATTTAAAACTTCTTCAACAGCAGTCTCAGCTAAAAGCTCAACGAGTGGTTCCAACTAAGCATACGCTAGACAGTTTCAAAGGACACCTTCATATAGGAATTCAGGATGTTCGTGTTGAATCTGAAATATATGAAGGTTTGAAGCCCTTATTCCATGGCTTTATAACAAACCATTTAATCATTAACTTGTAACAATTTTCACTGTCTTTCAGCTGTGCCTAGGAAAGCTCCTTCAGCCAGGGCTGCTGGTGCACAAAGTAGCAAAGAACCAGAAGGCAAACAGGTACGTTTCACATCCCTTGCCTATGTTCTTATTATGTGAATCACTTATCACATTTGCATCACCTTTTCAGACTGGTCGAAAACCTCCTACACCTTCAAAGAAAGGTAAAAAGGATGCCCCAGCTGTTGTTATATCTTCAGATGCTTCAGATGAATCTCCTGAAGAGGTTTGAAATTCTGGTACAGATGTGTGATGCCTCGTGCAATGTCACAGCATCGCAATCTGCTGTATGAACAAGACAATAATAGTAACAGTAAATCAACACAAGGATTGTTCACCCAGTTCGGTTCAACAACCTACATCTGGGGGCATACCAAGCCAGGAAGGAAGTCCACTATTAGTAGTATCAAATTACAGACACAACAGACCAGTTGATAATCTACCTAATTCTATCACTACCCAATGACCCTTCTACCTAAGTCCTCCCTAGGTAAGAGACTCCATCTCACTCCCAATCATCGCAATGATGTCTAGCAGTCAACAACTCCGCCACTGCATCAACAGCCTGATTACCAACAACTCTACAAACACACACACATAGAAGACACACTTCCATGACACACCTTGGAGCTGCTTCACAGCTTCCTCCAAGAACAATACAATACTCATTACTTACAGGTTTCTGAGTAATAACACAGTGACCATCTCACAACCAGAGTGGTTCACCTAGATAAAGCCCTAATGATCTACATCTTGGACTCGTACCTATTCTAGGATACAAGCATTCTATTTATAGCTTTTTCCCAACTGGATTTGGGCCTTCAAATCATATCAAATCTTCTGTACCAAATCTGCAACAGATTCTGCTACTAAATAGATCTTCAATTAAATCTTCAATCAATTAACTCTAAATATTCTCCACATCTTTCTGTATTGGATTCGCAACAAACTAATCTTCCATGATTGCAATAGAATATATCTCCCATGATATTCGCCTGCAATCTCTGATTTTCTTCAGCAGAATATTTCATTAAGCCAAAACCATGTGCAGCCTTAAACATCTCAGACCTGATGTTCACTACTGATGTCACGACATCGGGTGTAACATCAGCACACAGCTGCAACCCTTACATCTTTAACAAACCTGAATGTTACCTAAACATATCAATAATGCTAGAAGCTCATGTTGCAACATCAACCATGACATCAGCATTGTTTTAACAAAATTTCAGCCAATTACAAGAACTTACAATCTCCCCCTTTGGCTAATTTTGGCTAAAACAAATATATAAACATTACAACTCAGATTACAGCAGCAATTACAACCCTATACTACTGTTAGAAGTCATCTGATCCTAAAAATAAACATCAGTAGCTACTGTGTACTGCATCCATGGAGAATCATCTTCTTGGCTAATTTTGAATGATGTTAGGACATCATGTTGGACATAACATCTCCACAGCACAGCAACTCCAGGAAGCACATCAGGACCTAAGTATTCGACAGTCCTGAAGTATTGGTGCACATGAGGAAGAAGATATCTGACACTCCCCCTCAACACAACACATTTCTTTTTCCTTCCAGGACAGACCCAGAACAAATGTAGAAGACTCTTCCAGAAAAGAAATGTTTGTCTATACATAACAGGCCAATGGTGGCATAAGATAATTCTGCACACCTTCATTGATCAGACCCCCTGGTCAATCTGTGGCATAACATGGAACTTTAAGAAGTGCCATTTTGCCAACCCAGGTAACTCAGAACACAAGTCACAACTGTGTTCATAACTCAGGACACAAGTCACAAAGACTCACCACCAACTTAAGGCTCGGGCAACCTCTTTGACATTTCTGACCCAAAACCGAAGTTGCAGACTCCAGACATAACATTTGTGCAAACCATTTCCTTTCTCCCCCTTTTTAGCCACAAATTGGCAAAGGAATCCCTCACAGAACCAGACCCAAGTAGTGCTCACCCAAAAACGAACAAACGCCATAAGACTTATGAAACAAGAACACTCACTGGTTGAAGGAGAACAGAATAACCCCTATAAATAGCTGATCAGTTACTTAGGAATTAACGGGCCTTGAATATGTCAAGGTTCTTGGTCACAGAAACGCTATTTTAGGTACTAACAACTCCTTCCAAATTCAATGCCTACCGTCCAAAACAGTCTTGACCACTTTTATTGTTTCCTAACTGATCTTTACCATAAATTGTGCCAAAACAGTTCCATGCATAGTCGAAGACACGTGTTCCACTTTATCCCAACACCACCGTCCAGAATAAATCCTTGTCTGGCTCAAGACAAACATGTCCTGTACCATGTTCTGACATATTGTCACACACTGTCTGCTTGCTCACAACATTATCACTCCAAGACTTCCACAGAAGATTATACATTCCAAACCAATAAACTTGTCTTCGGACTTCTTCTCAAAAGCACATGATACACATGACTAGAACCAATTATCATAATAACCAATGCCAACCAGCAGCCTAATGTCATAACATGTTATCTGACATTATATCCTCAGAAGATTCAACCAATCTTCACAATATATGTACCTTTGCTGCAGAATCCATAGACAACAGCCTTAACTCCCCCTGACATAAACACCCAAAGCTCCTTATGAAGATGAATACTTGACACCAGATAGAAGCACAATGAAATTGCCACATTCTCAACATTAAGAATTGCCACTTCTTGTATTTGTTGAGCATAATTTCATCATGTTTATTTCAGATACATGGTCTGCCAAGTCCAATATAAACTCCCACTTGATTTGGAATTTCTCACATATTCCATAACAAATGTCTTTAGATCACTTGCAACACAAGCTAAGGGTTGTCATCACCTTTTACTTGTATTAGAAGAACCCTCCTTATCTTCAGCCATTCTAATCAGACAGTCCCAGACCTTCACACCAGACACAGATGTAGGACAATAGCATTAGATAACAGCTCACATCTCTGCTACAGTCAGCTGATAAGGCTACCTCAGGTTGTCATTTTCAAATATCAAGCTACTCCATCATGGCCACAAACAAAGTATCCAGACACAGATTTGCATAATTCTCTATACAAATACTCAGTCTCCCGTCAAAGTATTTACCCTTATGCACAACATCATTAATAGACAAATACTAAGTCTCCCGTTAAAGTATAAGATTACATTCTCACACAAGGCATGACATTTGGTCTGACATACTTTTGTGCACACTTGTGGCACTAGCTAATCCCTCTTTTATAAATTCACACCGCTGATCACTTCAGATTAGGTAGGTGGCCTGACTTGATACTCCACCATGAGCACAACTAACTTTCTTGCCTGAACACTCAACACCTGTGGAGTGTTGTCCCAACATAAGATATAATTACCTCTTGGTTTGCTATCTTCACATGTTCCAAAACTCCTCATCTTGCCAGGCTGATCTAGCATGTCTTGACAATAGGTCCATGTCCTCTTCACAGGCTTTTCTTCTGCCTTTAGCAAGACCCTGATCTACTCCAGTCTTCACTGCATTCTCCATCCAAGGCAAACCAACTACTTCATCATTCTCCCGTATGACTATGTAGACGCTCCTTAGGCATAATGTAAGCTCCAAGCTCCTGAACCAGAGCATACTCACCCTTCACCAAGACATCATCACCATGATTCTTGATATGCTCCACCAACTGGACTTACATAGTCATCTAGTGAATTAAACTCTCATCCTCCTTCAAGAAGAATAATCTCCTTGAGACTTCAACTCATCACCCTTCTGCTCAAGAGTAACTTATTCCAATCCTGCCACACACTGATTATCTTGATTCTTTGACTCTACATCTGAGATCAACCAAATGCCACATTTTGATCACCTCATTCATGTTTGTCAGAACTCTCACAAAGATATCTTGATTCACCAAGGAAACTTGATCTTTAAGTCACATGATCCACTTGCTCAAAAGCAAACACACTTAAACTCCCTAAGCCATGGTCATGCAACATCTTCTCCTTCCTGCAGCTCCCGCAAACTGCCATGAGAACGATCTTTTTGAAACATCCTATCATTCCTGTGGATCACCCTATCATTAGCTGATGTGCCACACCACCAGCTGAGAATCCTGATGTTAAGCTGGATGTTATGTCATCCAACTGTTGAATTCAGCTCCTCCTTCTACCACTCAGAAGAACCTCCTCCCTTTGCAGAAATAGATTTCCATGCTCTCATAGACTTGATTCAACAATCAAGTTTGAGTAGACAACCTCTATCCTGCTTGGAAACTTCCAAAGACTTCAAACCTACCACATCTAAATCTTCAGTGTCTTGATCTTTTACTCTACCCTGAGCAAAGACTGAAATGATGTTTCAACATCAGTTCTGACATCAGTCTAAATTATATTAAGATCCACACATATCTCTTGCAGCGAACACACGAGAACATATCAGCATCTGATCAACTTCCAAGATTAGACCAACAAAACTGCAGTAACTTGCATAACACACTCTTCCAGAAGCTTCCTCTTATAAGCACAAGGTTAAGACCTCCTGTCTAACTTAAGAGTGATAACTGCCATAAACATACCATAGACAATCTGCTACTTCCAATCCTTCCAGCCACAAAACTGAAAGAGCTCATGCCAACACCAATTGACCACAGGTAGATTTACACTGCTACTGCACACAAACTCTTGGACGCATTTTCCCTATAAAATTGTCCTCAGACATTTTAGCTTAAACAGGGATCATCTCCTTCTCTTCTGCTATCAAGATTACTACCTTTTCTTTAACCAGCTCCAGCTGAGATGAACAGTATCTCAAAAATTGTTCAACTTCATAGCTTCAGTGATCCATCAAAACAGCTACAATCTAATAGGTCTTTGACTTAGCATGTAGCTCGATGTCGAGACATTAGAATTGACATATTAAGCTCAACATGTATCTTCCCGCATGAAAGATTTGACAGTGATACTCTTTTGCTTTGGCTTCACCCTCTTCTTTCATCATCAAGAAAATTGATAAAGAAGGAATCAAAGTTCTGGACAGATTAGACTTTAATGCCTGATTTGAAATATATTCTTCTGAACCTTCCATGTCATACAGTCTTTAATAAGATCCATTCACCTTTTGATCACTTCTTTCCCAAAACAAAGATAGAATATCCTGCTGAGGAGACCAAACCCTAATGTCTTTCCAAGAGCATACCTTCCTAGAATCTCACCACCAAAGATACAAGAACCAACCAGGGTAACACCAGATACCATAACAACTGCTCAACATCCTTTAGGCACTACTCAAAAATCCTTGCACACCACGTGCCAACAATACTTTATCATGAATAGTCCATCCTTCACTCCAAGGGATCTTCCAAACAACTCTCTTTCTTGCTCATGAACCAGAAAGTATCTTCCCAAGATCTCATCCAGAAACAGACAGGATGCCTGCTCTGATACCAATTGAAATTCTGGTACAGATGTGTGATGTCTCGTGCAATGTCACAACATCGCAATCTGCTGTATGAACAAGACAATAATAGTAACAGTAAATCAACACAAGGATTGTTCACCCAGTTCGGTTCAACAACCTACATCTGGGGGCATACCAATCCAGGAAGGAAGTCCACTATTAGTAGTATCAAATTACAGACTCAACAGACCAGTTGATAATCTACCTAATTCTATCACTACCCAATGACCCTTCTACCTAAGTCCTCCCTAGGTAAGAGACTCCATCTCACTCCCAATCATCGCAATGATGTCTAGCAGTCAACAACTCCGCCACTGCATCAACAACCTGATTACCAACAACTCTACAAACACACACACATAGAAGACACACTTCCATGACACACCTTAGAGTTGCTTCACAGCTTCCTCCAAAAATAATACAATACTCATTACCTACAGGTTTCTGAGTAATAACACAGTGACCATCTCACAACCCGAGTGGTTCACCTAGACAAAGCCCTAATGATCTACATCTTGGACCCGTACCTATTCTAGGATACAAGCATTCTATTTATAGCTTTTTCCCAACTGGATTTGGGCCTTCAAATCATATCAAATCTTTTGTACCAAATCTGCAACAGATTCTGCTACTAAATAGATCTTCAATTAAATCTTCAATCAATTAACTCTAAATATTCTCTATATCTTTCTGCATTGGATTCGCAACAAACTAATCTTCCATGATTGCAACAGAATATATCTCCCATGATATTCGCCTGCAATTTCTGATTTTCTTCAGCAGAATATTTCATTAAGCCAAAACCATGTGCAGCCCTAAACATCTCAGACCTGATGTTCACTACTGAAGTCACGACATCGGGTGTAACATCAGCACACAGCTGCAACCCTTACATCTTTAACAAACCTGAATGTTACCTAAACATATCAATAATGCTAGAAGCTCATTTTGCAACATCAACCATGACATCAGCATTGTTTTAACAAAATTTCAGCCAATTACAAGAACTTACAAGGTTCTTACAAAGAAAAGAAGAAAACCAATAAAAGCATCTGGACCCGCTGGCCCACCTCCTTCGAAGGTGGCCAAAATACTTGAAAAGGCACCCACAGCCAGTGGTGTCGACAAACAACCTTCCATGGTAGCTACCCAAACACCTCCTGGCGACCATGAAAGTGGTAACTCGAGTCCTGCTGCTGTACAAGCACAGGTATGTGCACCATTTTTTAATTATACTGACGTCTTTCGCCCAAATTCTTTCAATCTCATTTTCTTCACTTGTGTTCTTTAGGCAAACATAATCAATAATCCTGACCCTCAATCAGCTTCAGGCAATTTCGCTACCCACATAATCAATAATCCCACCCCTCAACAAGCTGCAGGAAGTTTCACCACTACACTCCTTAACAGCCAAGGTGAACCAACTTACCATCCATCATCTGATCTTGGCTCAGGTTTAAGTGAAATTAATCAACCTAATCCTCTAGCTGCAGACCCCACCAACCCTCTTGCCCAAACTACTACACAGAATACACAGGCTGATGGCTCTAACTCTGATGATGATGATGCTTCAAGTCCACCACCTTTCGACCTGGCTAACTTCATGGATACTGATCAACTGGTTGTCGAAGAAGAAGGTGGTCCTGAGGCTCAACCTCAAAACAACAATCCTGGACAAGCTGCCCCTGAAGAAACACATGAACCACATCCTGAACCAGCTGATGACCAGGCCAACCTCCAACCAACTGCTGAAGAAAATGATGAAGGAGTGGCAGTCGAAACTGAAGAAGAAAAGGAGGAAGGAGAAGAATCAGAAGAAGAAAAAGAAGAGGAAGAAGACCAGCCAGATCCTACCCCTCACCATACTTCTTCGCCCGTGGTCCAGCAACCTTTGGCTAACGTTCCAAATCCTGGAGACTCACTGACAACACTCAAGTGGTCGAACCCACGTGAGTATTCCAAATTAATACTCTGGCAGAAGTATGGTTCTTCTTCTTCTGGCTCTTCGACTCCAGCATCAGATGATTTTGCCAAAACCATCCTCCAAGCCATAAAGAAAAAATTCTTCATGGGGGACATTCACAGAGTTTTGGCCTCAGACCCCACTGCAACCACTTATCTGAAGGACACCCTTGAAAAGCTTGAGCTCACCACCCTTAATCCAGACGTTTCTGGTTTTCTGATAGAGTTAACCGATGTGGTGAACAAAATAGCTGCAGAAATAAAGCTTCTTCCATCTATCAAGAATACCATAGAAGAAACATCTGGTCGTGAGAGTTCAGCCTGGTGTGGTACAAAAGAGTCACATGAAAATGTCGAACGTATGGAGGCTGATCAAAAGAAAAAACAAGATGAGATTGCCTCCAACCAAAAGGATATTGAAGCCTGGAAGCAACAAATTACGGAGCTACAAGCCAAAATTGAAAATGCTGAAAAACGCAATCGTGAATTGCAACATTTCGACGACACTAAGATGGCTGAAGAAACGAAGAATGCTATTGATCGTATTGAGGCAGCCCAAAGATATGAAAAGGAGCTCCCAGCAGCCAAACTTGATGAATCTTTGTGCAATGCTCGCCTCAAACATCACATAGAAACCTTTTCTCAGTTGGCGTCGAGGCTTCCCTTCTGATACTTTCGAAACCTTTGTTTGTTTAACCATCATTTGTTTCTTGGCCTTTTCAGGCCTTTATGTAATGACAGTTTTTATGCCTTTGGCACTGATTAAGTAATCATTGGTATTTCTCCATTAACTGCTTTCGACTCGTATTAAATTATGATGCATTTTATTTATTGCCTCACATCTAAGTCAAATTTGCAATTAAGACATTCTATCTTTTTCTTGGAAAGCCAAACTTTTCAGCTTTAAAACTCCAAGGCATAAGCCTCTAGCTTTAAACTGACATTTATAGCATAGCCCTCAGGCATACTTCCAAGAATAATTCACCTGGTTTCACCGTTTGACTGGCCAATCCAATCAATACTTCGCCTCTATAAATTCTCTTCCATCTGAACCATGTTCATTCATCAAAATAACTATGAACAATTCAGAGAAGTCATCAGCCAAGAAGACGACTGATAAGGCAAAAGAAACTGAAGAAACTAAGAAAATGGATGCAACAAAGAAACTGGAAGCCTCTACTGAAGCAACTTCCAGAGCAAAAAAGAGAGAAACCAACATGAGGATCTCTAAGAAAGGGCGTTCCAACACCCAGGACTTTGATGATAATGAGCCAGACGCAGACTACATGGACTTCCTCAAATCTATTGACTGGAGAGATTATGAATAATCTTTCCTATCTTTGAAAGATGTTATGTTGATTCTCCTTTGCTTTGTATGCCATATTAGCCTAAGTTGGCCTATTTTGGCTTTCCTTTCTTAAAATAAAACTTACGTTTTAATATGAATCTCTTGCAACATAGGCTTATATTTTTTCAAATACTTGCCATTTACTTTCAAGATTCTTTTATCTTTGTCTAACTCCTCCACTTCATAAGCTCCATTAAAGAAAACTTGTATGACTTGGAATGGACCTTCCCACTTAGGAGACCATTTGCCTAGTATTCTATCCTTTCGATCCATAGGCAAAATCACTTTCCAAACTAAATCCCCACATGCAAAAGATTTAGACTTAACCTTTTTGTTGTAGGATTCTTCGACCCTTTTCTTTTGTCTTCTTAACAACTCCAGGGCTCTAAGCCTTTCTTCATCCAAATCCACTAATTCATTCATCATCATTTCCCAATAATCCTCAGAGGGAATCTCATGATGTCTTTGAACTCTTATAGATTGTAAATAAATCTCAACAGGCAATACTGCATCATGACCAAAAGTAAGTCGAAATGGGGTAGTATTAGTAGCCTCTTTAGGGGATGTTCGACATGCCCAAAGAACTTGGTCTAATGTCTTGTGCCAATTTCTAGGCCTCTTTCCCACATGCTTCTTAATTAGTCCAATCACTACCTTATTGGCAGCTTCGACTTGCCCATTGGCCTGAGCATAATAAGGTGTAGAAGTTAATAACTTAAAACCTATTTCTTTGGCAAACTCCTGCATCTTTCGACCAGTAAACACTGATCCTTGATCCGTAGTGATTGTTTCGGGAATACCAAATCTATAAATAATGTGATTTTGAATGAATTCAATAACACCTTCTTGACCTATATTCGCCAGTGGTATTACTTCAATCCACTTGGTGAAATAATCAATTCCCACCAAAATATATCTTTGGTTCTTTGAAGATGCTGGTCGAATCTCTCCCACTATATCCAAAGCCCATCCTTTGAAAGACCATGGTTTCACTATGGAATGTAATTCACTTACAGGGATATGTTGTATGCCAGCATGAATTTGACAATCTTGGCAACCCTTAGCAAATTCTATGCAATCTTTCAGCATAGTAGGCCAATACATGCCTTGTCGAAACAACAGCCATTTCATCTTCTGGCCAACTTGGTGTGCTCCACATGCCCCACTATGTACTTTCGAAAGAGCCAAATATGCCTCTGCTTCACCAAGGCATTTCAATAAGACTCCCTCAGGGGTCTTTTTAAATAATTCATTACCCAAAAGTACATAGCTTAAAGCTTGATACCTGATTTTTTGCTCTGTCAAAGCCGTTGGATTTTGCAAATATTCAACTATAGGCTTCTTCCAGTCTTCATCTGTCAAATTATCTATAGCAAAAATTTCAAAATTTTCGCCATCTATGCATCCAAGCTTAGTTGTTTCTAAGTCTGATGGGCACAATCCAACAGCCACCACTTTACCTCTTGCTTCAATTACTTCTTGAAGATTTTCCTTCGACACTTTGTATCCAGAGGCAATTTGAGCCAAGTCATTAGCAACTTGATTCTCTATTCTAGGTATGTGTTGGATGGCCACTACCTCAAATTTCTTTAATAATCTATTGGCTATCACAAAGTACATAATGAGATTTTCTTTAACACATTTATATTCCTTTGTGATTTGTTTTATCACCAATTCTGAGTCTCCCATTATTTCAACTCTAGTTGCCCCCAATTCTAACAAAATTTCAAGGCCAGCAATTAATGCTTCATATTCAGCCTCATTGTTAGAGCAAGGTCCTTCGACCTTGTACTTGAATTTTGTGGAATTTTTTCCAGGAGAAATAATGTATATTCCCACTCTTGTTCCATTTTTATGACTTGATCCATCAAAGTATAACTTCCAGGATTTTAATTCAACATAATTCAAATCATTTTCATTTATGGAGTGGTCAACTATAAAGTCTGCAACTATTTGCCCTTTCACAGCTTTTAAAGGTTGATATGTTAGGGAAAATTCTGTTAATGCTAATGCCCATTTTCTAATTCGACTATGCAAAATAGGCTTAGATAACATATGTTTTACAACATCAAAGTGAGAAGAAACATACACATCAACTGGCTTTATATATTGCTTCAATTTAGTACAAGAGAAATACAAGCATAAACATAACTTTTCAATCATGCTATACCTAGTTTCTGCATCATTTAAAACTCGACTAAGGTAATAAATGGCTCTTTCGACTCCATTTTCATCCTCCTGAGCTAACATGCTCCCTAGAGTTTTATCTGATGCAGCTATATACAATCTCATACTCTTGTTTCTACAAGGCGGTGAAAGAATTGGAGGGTGAGTTAGGTACTCCTTGATTTTTTCGAAGGCTTCCTGCTGTAATTGCTCCCACTCAAAACCATCTTTGTTGAAACGAAGCAATGGCGAAAAGGCTTATGTTTTGCCACTCAGGTTGGATATAAACCTTCTTAAGAAGTTGATCTTACCCAACAACGACTGCAACTCCTTTTTAGTTGATGGCGCTTTCGCCTCCATTATGGCTTTGGTTTTATTCTGATTTATTTCGATCCCTTTCTTGTGGACCACAAAGCCTAAGAAATCCCCTGCCTGCACACAAAAAGCACATTTGAGAGGATTCATTTTAAGACCATATTTTCTCATCCTTTCAAAGGACTGTCGAAGATGGTCAATGTGACTCTTCCCAGAAATAGATTTTATCACAATATCATCAATGTAAATTTGCATGACTGTGTCTATAAAATCATGGAAGATTGAATTCATCGCCCTTTGATAAGTGGCACCAGCATTTTTGAGACCAAAAGGCATCACTACCTATTCATAGGTGCCTAAGGCTCCAGGGCATCTAAAAGCAATTTTATGAACATCTTCCTCAACAATGAATATTTGGTTGTAGCCAGAATATCCATCCAGCATACTAAGATATTCATGTCCTGCTGCAGAATCTATTAACATTTCTGCTACTGGCATTGAATATTCATCTTTAGGAGTTGCAGAGTTTAAATCTCTAAAATCAATGCAAACTCTCAAAGACCAATTCTTTTTAATAACAGGTACTATATTAGCCAACCATTCGACACACCTTGCCGTGCGAATGAATTTACAATGAAGCAGTCTTTCGACTTCCTCTTTGATCTTTGACAATATCTCTGGTGCAAACCGTCTTGGATTTTGCTTGACTGGTTTTTTTCCAGGTGTCATAGGTAACCTGTGTTCGACCAACTCCTTGCTCAAACCAGGCATCTCATCATAATCCCAGGCGAAGCAGTCCTTGAACTCTTTCAACAACTGAACCACTTCAACCTTCAACTGGGGATCAAGGTTGGTACTGATGTAGGTAGGCCTTTTGGTTATCCCCTCACTGAGGTCAACTTCTTCTAAAGGATCTTGTGCTAGCATTTTGATATTATTCGCCTACGGATCCTTCTCAAATCCCAAAGGCTCATCTTCATAGATGGCGTCGAGCCTCTGGCTTTGCTCTCCAGTTTCAGCCTTGTCTGGAGGTTTTTGGTCGAAGTCCTTACCAGGACCTTCTTGATAAAATTCAGAAATGGCTTCGCCAGCCATATAGTCATTGGCAGCTTCCAAAGCCGCTTGTAGTTTTGTTTCAGCCACATAGGCTGAAATTCTTTTTAAAGCTTCGAACTCAGTCATGATCACTGAATTCATTTCCTCATCCTGTGGGCACTATTGGAGGTGAGCCTAACCATGGAAACCTTCCTCCTGGTACTTCCCTGTCCCATCTGAAACCTTTGACAGGGTGTAAATACAATGAATAAAACGTTTCTTTATCAGGCGTAAACTCAAAGTCGGCTGGAGGACATGAAGCAATGTTCGCCAAATGTTTCTCAAACTGTCTATTATCCACATGATTAATAGGCACCTTAAAGTACCCTTGATCAGCTTCAATATTTTCAACTATCCCATCTGGTCTCCAAATGGTGATTCTTTGATGCATAGATGAAGGTACATCACCTATTCCATGAATCCACTCCCTACCCAAGAGTAGATTGTAGTTAGCTTTTGTCTCAACGACCATAAACACTGTTGGTCTGGTAATGGTTCCCACAGTAAGATCCACTTGAATCACTCCTAGAGTGGAACTAACTTTTCCTTCATAGTTCGACAAAACCATGTTGTGGGGTTTGGTATCAGTCTCAAACTTCCCAATCTTGCTCAGCAAAAATCTTGGCATCAAATTAACAGTTGCACCACAATCCACCAAGATTTTGTTAACAGGAACATTTTCTACTTTGCCAGTAATGTAGAGAGGCTTCAGATGACCCTTCATTGCCTCTGTGGGGCGTTCAAAAAAAACATTATGTTCTTCGACGCACCCATTGTTCATGATGTAATAACACACAGGCTTGTGTGCCAACATTTCTAATTCAGCCGTTTGATCCAAGTCTTCGACCTCTGAAACTTGACCAAATTCTTTTGGCATTACTGATACCACATTCACAATAATATCTAGAGAAGCTGCTGACTCACTGTCGAAATTATCAGTTATATTCTCATCATCTTCAACTTTCTTCTCTGGCTGAACATTGAACAGCTTTCGCCTTATGGGCATCTTCTCAATTGTCCCAGCTTGATTATCAATATTGGTGCTTGACTCTCCTTGTACCTGAGTCTCCCTGATAGCCTTTCGCCTACGTTTCTCTCTTCGCCATTGTGATCTAGACATGGGATTTTTACCCTTGTAATTTTGAGAAATGTATGCTGACTTGTTGGTGGTATGGTTCTCTTTTCTATACTCAAATGAAGAACCTCTTTCCACATCAAATTTCTCCCACTTCTTCTTCTGTCCTCTTCCTTCGATAGGCTTGATCCAACTACTTGTTGGCACATTTGCAGCTGGTTTGAATGTACCTGGCCTAACTCCTGGTACTTGATTTTTCAACCCTTTCGAAAGTCGTCTATGGTCAAAACTTCTGGGACCTTTATTTACCTTCTGCCCCTAGCTTCCACCAGCTTTTTTGACACCTTCTAACTTGTGGGCAGCTTTTTCATCAAAAATGGCGCTGCATCTAGGACATAGAATTACTCCAGAACCTTTCTTCTGGCAACGGCGCAGAAAATCCACAATTGTCTCCTCTTGCTTAGGATAAGTTATTTTGTTGCGCTCTTCTTATTCATCTGCCTTACTCACTTGTTCAGCTTTTTGATCTGTAATTTCGACCATATTGACATCAATTTTATCCTTTAAGCGCATCTTGGAGAAATGAGCTTCAAGACTTTCAGTGGTCTTCGCCAGACAACCACCACTTGTTGCTGCTCTTGCAGCTTTTTGGGAAGCCTTCTACCCAGCAGTCTTTTCAGCTTCGACCATTTCCTCAGCATTGACTCTTTCAACATCAGGAGATGTCTTGAAGAATTGTTCAGCAGCCATACATATCCAGTTTTCTACCAAACAACCATCCATGTTTATCATCTCTCCTACCAATAGCATGTCATCTTCCAACTCTTTAACAACTTGGACTTTGGGGCGTTCCTGCCCATAGCCTCGTTGGTACTGATACTGCCTGACCTAGCATCAGATTCTTCAACCAATTCGACCATGTTAATGCCCTCAGTGGTATTTATCTTCAATTCGCTTACTGCCATATCCAATATCTTGGCAGCATTATCCATCTCAACAAACTTGTCAGCAGCTTTTTTGGTCACCAACATTAAACTGGCACCATCAACATTCAAGCCATTCGCAGCCTTATTAAAACCTTCAGTTACCACAGGATTGGTGGCGAAGTCCTCAGTGACTTCCACTGTGTTGACTGACTGATCAAATCCTTCTGTGGCTTCGACCATCTGAACCTCGTGAGGCTCTGTATAGTTAGCCTTTGCAACTTGCAATGGGTCAGAGTCAATTTTCATCTGAGCTTTGCCTTTGTCACCAAACTTCAGCCTCCCTTCTTGAATAGCATTTTGCACCAAATCCCTGAAAAGAAAACATTGAGAAGTTTTATGACCCAAAAAATTATGGTACTTACAAAAACCTCTTTTCTTTCTTTGTTCTAAAGGTGGCATCTTAGCACTAGCAGGCACTATCATTTGCCCATCTTTAACTAACAAATCAAAAATTTCGTCACATTTAGTGACGTCGAAAGTGTATGTTTTCTTAGGAAATTTGTCGTTAGATTCGACAGGATTTTTTCCATTTGAAGGAGCTAATAATTTGCAGGCATAAGGTGGACCTTGCTTTAACTCAACAATGTCAACCTCATTTCCGTCGAAATAAGATGTTTCATCACACAAATTCTCCACATCTTCATTATATTCGACAAAGGCTACTTTTTTACCCCTGCTGAATTTAGCCTTTTCCTCTTTTAGCCTTTCTAGTTGTCGGACTCTATCAGCTAACTGGGCCATATCTCTAAGATATTGGGTATCTAATTTCTTCCTAATGGAATAATCAAGACCCCCAGCAGCCATTTCAACCAACTCATGTTCTGGTACTTGTGTAAAGCACCTGGCTTTAAGAAGTCAAAACCTATTCAGGTAATCATCAATTGGCTCAGTAACTTTGCGTTTGATGCTAGCCAATTATTTCAAACTAATCTTAGTTTGCCCCATGTAGAACTATTCATGAAACAAACGCTCTAACTGGGTCCAATTGTATATGGAATTTGGAGGCAAAGTAGTGAACCATGTGAAGGCATTCTTGGTAAGGGAACTTGGGAAGTATTTGATCCTAAGGCTTTCGTCAGCTGCAATTTCGCCTGCTTCAATCAAATACCTAGCCACATGTTCGACAGTAGATTCAGTAGTATCTCCTGAAAACTTGCTGAACTTTGGAACCTTCGTCCTAGGGGGTAATTCTGCTTGGAGAATATAATCCACTATAGGCGAAGTATAATTTGGCCTTGTGAAGCCAAGATTCACACCATTTCTGGTCATTATCCTTTCAACCATGGCTGCAAAATTATTTTCTTCTGCTTGATTTTGATGTCGAACCTGTCTAAGGAACTGATCACCATTTTGGTTCCTGTTCACCATCACTACTGGCTCCTCCTTCATCTGGATTTGCATCTGGTTTCTTGGTGGTTCGACTCTAAAATGATCAATCATCTCTTGATCTTCCACGTTCACCTCAGGTAGATGACGTCTTGGGATATCTTCGACAACAGTTGCTCTTCGATCCATCGCTGATACTCCCATGAAATCAGCCATGCGTGCCAATTGTGTAGCTAATTGTTGGTTAGTTTGAGTCGTATTCTGAATCAAGGGTTGAAAAACTTCTCCCATTGTCTGAGACAATGTATGCACCATTTGCATGTTACTTTCATCCATCTGCTGTCTCAAACAATTTGTGGATGTATTTGTAAGACTAGGCGCTTGAACGGAATAACCAACACCTATACTCTGATTGTTTCGACCACCTGATCCTGATCCTTGTAATGGCGAAGACACTACATTCTCTGAAAATACAGGTGGAGCATTCTGTAGATTTTGCATCATTGATGTAGGCATACCATAGGGTTGACTCCTTGACCCTGGATGTGGAAAACCTGGAGGAGGGAAATGCCGGTACATTGAACTTCCTCCTGGGGGTGTTGGTGAATTAGGACTTTGTGGTCCTACGTATTCTAACACAGGTTGAGTATATGATTTTGTGCATGTTGATCCTGGTTCAGACACTACTAATGAAGGTGACGTCTGTCCTCCTGTCGAAGACACTGGTGATGGTGTGCTTTGAGACCCCATACTGCTACTTGACTGAGTGTTTGAAATACTCCCTTGAGGATCAACTTGTTGGTTAGCATTAGTTGCCATTCTCTTAGTGCATCGTCTCTTTGGTATTCCTTCATTTGTTGTGGCTAACTTCCCACTTCTCAATAACATACAACGAAAGTATTTCTTCACCAAGAAAGATAAGGTTAATAAAAAGTATAAAACTTAGCACTAGGTCCCACTGGGCGTGCCAATTTGTTTATTGTGAATTTTGGTAAACAACCTCTGGTCTATCAATTTTAAATAAAACTGACTAACTTGCAGGATCGACCACACAAATCCTAGGACATGTGCTAAATTTTAAGAGAGAGTGAATATAACTTGAAATAAAGGAAATGTAAACTGAACTCCACGTTCAACAATGCTGAAAAAAGAAACCTAAGTGAACTCCACGTTCGACTACTTGCAGTAAAGTAAAAGCTTGGAAGTTAAAATGCTGTAAATAAAGAATGCAGAATTTAAAGGCGTCGAAAGTGAAAGGCAAGAAGTAAAAGGCTTTGAAAATAAGGCTTGAAGATAAAGACTTGAATTGATAAAAAATGCAGGAAGATAAATTACTGTCGAAGGTAAATGACAAAAAATGTAAAAGTGCTTGAACTCCACGTTCTTGAATGTAAAAGATTCAGAAAAATAAATGACTGTCGAAAGTAAATGATGAGGAAATAAATGACTTTAAAAGTAAATGCAATGATGTAAAAGCTTTTGAAGATAAAATGCAATGAACTCCACGTTCTTGAAAATAAAGACTGGAATTGATAAAAGTGCAGTCGAAAGTAAATGCAGAAAGATAAATGACTTTAAAAATAAGTGACTTGAAGATAAAAGACTTTGAAAGTAAATGCTTGAAGATTAAATGCTTGAATGTAAAGATGCAAGAAGATTAAATGCTTGAACGTAAAGATGCAAGAAGATAAATGTCGAAAGCTTTTAAATGAAAGTAAAAACAAGGTTTAAAATAAACTTGACTGAAAATAAAGATTCAAGGAAAAGTTAAGACATGAAAGGTAAAGTTCAGGAAAATGTAAAGTGCGGAAACATAAACATGATGAAGATAAATTGCATTGATGAAAGAAAGTAGTGTTACATTACATACATTCTCATGAACTCGTTTCTCTACACGCGGGTACTTTGAGTTTCTTTGAGTAATTTGTACAAAAATATGAACACCCCTATTCTATAGAAATAACTCCTATTTATAGTGCTAAGAAATAACTATTAAGTGGTGGTTATGCCTCCAAACGTGTCCTCTTTGCGCCTTTCTCCATTTCAACTGCTCCCACGTTCATCAACTGATCCTTTTGAAATTCAAACATTTGAGATTTTCCCTCCAGCCTTAATGTGATAACTGCAACGCGCGTTTCAACATTCTCACGGTCGAAGCATCTCCCAACACTTAGCCATTTTTTGAGGTTTCCAAAACCCCTATTCGACTCAGGCTTCACCAAAACTGGGTCGAAGCCTTCTTTACGTCAAAAATAATTTTTTAACTTAAAATAGCTTTGATTCTTTCTAACGTCGAAAATGAGGGTTAACAAATTGATAAATCTTGCAACTCTTCAAAATCCTCATTTCCAAGTTCAGGATGCAGAGAGCTCACCAACCACTTCCATCTGCCTGCGTCCCATACTCTCATGTCTGCCACGCTCCAACAATTAGTGTATGTCCCCTAGAACAAGTTTGGATATAATATACTAAGCTTGGAACTGCCATGCCACCTGCAAGACTAGAACGGAATGTTGGAGCCTTTGCCCAATTTAGCATTTAAATTATCCAAGAAACTATTCTCTATAACAGGTCTACAGATTGAAACTATGTCCCTCATCCAAAAAGAAAATGCTGCAAAATCTGAACCCTTCATGTTATCAGTCCAAATCCACTTTGTTAAGTTTCCATATCTTGCTTCAATAACATCTTTCTATATCTCGCATCCCATATGCAGAAATTTCCAGATCCATTTGGCTAGTAATGCATTGTTAAGGTAACCAACATGTTTTATCCCCAACCCACCAAACTTCATATGTCTGCAGATATCTTTCCAACTCACCCAAGGAATCCCTTTAGTTCCAACAGCTCAAAACCATAAAAACTTCTGTTGGATGCTGATAATATCCTTGATCACCTTTTTAGGAGCTTTAAAGAAAGCAAGGTGGTGGATGGGCAGGTTGGCAAGAACTGTGTTTAGTAGGATAACTCTACCTCCAATTGAGAGGTGTCTCCCAATCCAGGAGGATAGTCTATTTCTAATACAAATCAAAACAGGTTCCCAGAAAACAGTCCTTCTTGGATTGCCACCAACCCTTAACCCAAGGAATTTAAAAGGTGGATCACTAGTTTTGCAAAACAAGAACTGCTCAGTAGTTTTCAACAATTCTGGTTCCATACCGATACTGTATAGACTGCTCTTGAGGAAATTAATTTTCAAGCCTGAAACTAGTTCAAAGCCTCTCAATATTGACTTAAATGCCCACAAGTTAGAAAGGCTACCATCACACATGAGAAGTGTATCATCAACAAATTGTAATATACTGCCCACTACTTTGTCTTCCACTTTGAATCCTTTGAGCAGATTGAGATTCATAGCTCTTTTCACAAGGATAGCTAACCCTTCAACAACTATTGCAAATAACAGGGGGGATAAGGGGTTCCTTTGTTTTAGACCCCTGGAAGTCTTGAAGTCCATAGTGGGGCTGCCATTGATTAGAAAGGACATAAAGCTGTTTTGGACTATTCCTCCTATCCATTTTCTCCATTTTGGACCAAAGTTCATGGCTACCAACATTGAGTCTAGGAAGTCCCATTCCACAAAATCAAAAGCCTGAGAGAAATCCACCTTCAATAATAAGCATTGTCTCCTACTTCTATACGCGTAGTCCAAGCATTCATTTGCCACAACAATACCATCGAACATGTTCCTGCTAGGAATAAAGGCGGTTTGGGAGGGGGAAATCAGATTTCCAATCACCTTGTTAAGTTTCTTGGAGAGCATTTTTGAAATAATTTTCTCAATGCAACCAATGAGACTAATAGGTCTGTAATCAGCAAGGCTAAGTGGGTTATCTACTTTAGGTACAAGGGATAGGAAAGAGGAAGAGAAAGCTTTAGGTAGTGCAGCATTATCAAAGAATTCCAAAACCGCATCAGTGATATCCCTACCAACAATTCCCCAGCAGTGCTTCAGGAACTTAAAGTTAAATCTGTCAACTCCAGGGCATCTGTTTCCATCGCACTCCATGACTGCTTCAAGGACATCCTCATCTGTAAATTCAGATTCTAGCATTTCAATTTCCCTTGTACAGAGCTTGCTAACCTCATCCAGTCTCAATCTAGGTTTCTTCCTATGTGTCTTTTTGAAACTTCTCCTTAAATTACTGCCAAGCTCCTTCTTTGATAGATATTGGGTCCACCAAGGTTGAATTACCATAGTTGATGGCAGATATTGAATTCTTCCTTAGTCTGGATCTAAGGGAGGAATGGAAATAACTGGTATTATTATCACCTTCGAGAATCCACTTCACCCTAGACTTTTGGTGGATCATACTCTCCTTAATACGCAACTTGCTCCAAATCTCCTCTTGGGCTTCGAGACAATTGATTATATATGTTCTAGTCGCGTTGGCTATCTTCTACTTCAGCCAAACAATGTTCAGCTTCATTGAGTCTATCCACACCATTCTCTATGGCAAGATCCAACCACCCAAATATATTGGTGTTCCACCATTTGAGTTTAAGTTTGAGTGCTTTGAATTTTTTGTGAAGCACCTCACCAGCCGACCCCTTAAACTTTGTATCATTCCATGATTCAGATACAAGACACGTGAAGTCTTTGTGGTTTAACAAACAGTTGAAGAATCTAAAGGGCTTAGGCCCCCAATTGGCTTTGTTCGGCATTAGCCAAACCGGACGATGATCAGAAATGTCTTTATTTCCAACATGTTGAGCCTTCAAATCCCAATCCCTAATGATATCCTCATCAACCAGAAACCTGTCAAGACGACTACGGCAGCCACCACCAGCTTTGGACCAAGTGAATTTATAGCCAGTAACAGGAAGATCGACCAAACACAGACTATCTATGAAATGATTAAATTCGTACATCTCAATACGATTAGCTTTGACTTTACCTTTCCTTTCTTCCTCCGTCTTTATGGAGTCGAAGTCACCACCAAAGATCCATTTCCCCTCAGATTGTCTCCCTTTGATATATAGTAAATTGGACCATAATGATCTCTTTCCATGTAGGCCTCAATGGGAGTGAATGTTGACCACAAAGAAATTGAGGTTTCCCGGTAGAAATTGAACCCCAATGTATCCCTCTCCCTTTAAGCTCGAGATAGCCTGAAGAATACCTTTGTTCCATGCTTTGCACAGTGCTTTCATGTAATTCTTTAATTTTAGTCTCCTGTAATAGGCAAAGTTTAGCATTCCCTTTCTGAAGAATTTGATTAATTCTTCTTCGTTTGAGAGAGTTGCAGCATCCATGTGTGTTAAAAGAAACCAGATTCATGGTTCCCTGTTTTCATTAATCCTCTTATAATAATTTGCTTTGTCTCTTGTTTCCATATCTTTGACCACACCTTCGAAGACCTCATCGTCTTCCTCTCCCTCTATCCCCAGTTGCTTCATAGTGTTACATACCTTAAGAGGGACATCATTGAAACCCCTCTTACATCGCCTGTTACATTGCACCAGGTCCGAATCTGTTAACGAGTTACAACAGAGGACCGAACCGCCTGAATAGCTGGAAGATGCTCCATCTTCTTGTGAAGACAGAATGGATAATCTCAAAGTTCCAGCATCACCAGCAGTTTGAACAGGTTTCCCCATAGAGTTATGCAGCAAAGTCGAATAATAGGACAAAGAGAATGGTATTTGTATCCTGTCGTATAATTCTTTCATCTCAATCTTTTTTCTTGGTTTGGGTCGTCCCATAGGACCAAGAGAGTTACCAGACCTATTTTGGAGTAGAACTTGTTCATTTTGGTTTAGGCCCACAGTAGACGTTGCCACTTCATCTACTTCTTGTACCATATTAAAGGATCTGGTCCCACCATTCTCGTTTTCCCCAAGAATCCTTGAGTGGGACCTCACATTACTTTGTTCTACGTGTACTGAAGGGTTACCTGCCACATTTAATGCACCTGTGGTCCCTTCACTGTAAGTATGATTTTGCTCCACTCCAAGAATAACCTTTCCACTGTCAGGAGTCATTTCTCCTTTATCCTTCTTGGATTTACCAGAATCACCTTCTTTCTGATGCCTATCCCCTCCCAGGCTGTCGCAGACGATTGTATTTTCATCTGCCAAGCTATCAGCATAGGCATCATTATTCCCAAGTACCTGTTTTTGTAGGTCTGCACTTCTCGAAATAGGATTAGCTAGGTTGACAGTTTCATCCACCCCATCCAACTCACTATCCCACGCGCCACCGTCCTTCTCCGAGCCTTAGTCTTCTGATGTATCTTCCTCAGAAGACCCATCCTCAGCTTTGTGACTATTCTTCTTCCTCTCTGGTCCGTGGTGGTCTTCTACAATCTTAACCCTGAATAAACTATCATTAATCTCTATATTCATGATTTCGTTCATGTTTATTGCAAATTTGGTCTTGACAAGGAACCTAGCAATGTCAAACCTCTTCTTGTTTGAGGTTGCTTTATCACATCTGATGAAGGTACCAACCATACCACCGATCAATTTGAACAAATCTATGTCCCAA
The DNA here is from genome assembly GCA_022829125.1 of Lathyrus tuberosus. NCBI lineage: Eukaryota > Viridiplantae > Streptophyta > Magnoliopsida > Fabales > Fabaceae > Lathyrus > Lathyrus tuberosus. The sequence goes on along the minus strand of JALAZF010001005.1, from coordinate 236,766 downwards.
GCGTGACAGGGGAGACCATACACCTTCAGCCATGTTACTCGTTCTTTATCCACAACATCTGGGCTCCATTGTCTGATATCATCAAACATTTTTCGACCCACTCTCTATTCTGTTCAATGATAGAAGTTATAGCACCTTCCTCTAGTTCTTCAAGCAGGCACAAGTTTGCACCAAGAGGGATGGCAGTAATGTTGAACAAACCCTCCTCGTTCAGTGCTTGTTGAATGTTATACGTGTTGGCCGGAGAAGAGACCTCCCCCACAAAAGCCTTGCTGAACCGTATCATTTTTGTTTCATCAATATTAAATTGTGGATGGGTAAACTGTGGCCGTGATATTCCATTCCTTATCTTATCAGTTGCTCTCTTCTTCCCCATCATTGAAGGCTCAGAGTGCAAAACCTGTGCATATGTCTTTCCAATGGGCAAAATAGGTTTTCCAGTCTTAATACTAATTCTTCCCATGCCATAATGGTTAGGCCTCTACTTGGTATGTTCCTGTTGACCTCGTATTTTCCTGATAGTCTCAGGCCTCTGGAATCTAGGGGTGTTAGCGTGAAGCTTCCTTCCATTTATCTGGATGCTGTCCAGTTTTACCGCAAGCAATCTTTTGTTGTCTACTTTTTGAAACTAGGTGAATCCATAACGCTTACCCCTCTTATCTAACCTTGTCGGGATATAGACTTCAGAGATCAGTCCATAGTCTTTGAAGATGTCGAACATCCTTTTTGCATCCAAGTTATCCGGGAATTCGGTGAAGAAGAAGGTCGTTGTTCTCTCATTTGCACCGACTCCTTTACCTCTGAGATCTTTCCATACAGATGCTTGTAGGTTTATTCCATTAGAGTACTTCTTCTTACCAACAAGATTCCATTCCATGCCAGCCACACCTAACGATACTATCTAAAACAACACTTACAGAAATCCAACACAGTACTAATAGCAAGATTGAAGGCCAATAACAGAAAGGGATGAAGACTCGTAACACAAGATTGATCCAGAATCAGCCCAGGAGGAGGAAGGTCCCTAACCCTAAGGTTAGGACTTTAAACCAAACCCCCAAAACTAATAAGAACAATCTAGACAATAATATCTCCATAGATTGTTATTGACCAATTATTTATCATTTATAACCACGCAGATGATGAGAGACTTCAATTCTCTCTCAAATAAAAGGGTTGAGTGGTATAAAACACATGGGAAAATTTACACCTCTAAATGCATTTATGTCAAAACACATCCTGATTGTAGATCTCCGAGATTTCACAGTTGTATGTATGAATATTTTTTTAAATAGTAAAAACATAAGTTTCATTTTCAAACTGATTTTTTTCATTATCTTACGAATACGGCCATCCCATCATCCCATCGTCGTTCTCCTTCCGCCACATCTCCATCTTGAGCATTCTTGTTCTTGTTCACCGTATAGTCCAGTTCCACTGATTTTATTACATGATATTAGACTTTTTCGTTAGATATGACAAAGAGCTTAAAGAGTAGATATCATTGCGTACGCAACTGAATCCAAGAGGTGGAGGACCATGTGTAGAATTTGGGATCAACAACCGTTTTAGCGAGGTATTGAGCCTTCATAGTTGTCCATTTGGACTAGTTCAATAACTTTCTATACTCTGGAGTTTGTTGGGATCATATTAAACTATCTTGGAGTGACAAGACATTTATAGGTAAATATGAAGCTCTAACGTGTAATTTCATGTAAAGTTGTGACCACTCGATGTTGTTAGGGTTAGTTGAAAATATATATGTTAATATTTTTTATAGTGGGGTATGATTGTTGGAGAAGACAGTGAAAATTTATGTATTATTTTCAATCAAGGTAGAAATTGTTGGGGTTGGTTGAAAATATACATGTTAAAAAAAATCTCACATCCCTTAGCTTTGTAAATTAAGAGAGAGTCCAAGGCTCTCTCTCTCTCTTTCTCTCTCTCTCTCTCTCTCTCTATATATATATATATATATATATATATAACACAAATTATTTGAAGTCCCGCATCGCGTAGTTTTGTGAAGGAAATAGGAGTCAAGTTCTTCATTACAAGATGCATCAGTCAAAAACACTTTAAGCTTGTATTTGACTTTCTTTGTTCTCTTATACTCTTGTTTTAGAGTGTTTTGAGATGTAGTTAAATATTAGTTTTGGAGGGTGTGGGAGTACTGGGACCTGATTTAGCTGAGGATATATTATGTGTTGTAACAATTTTCACATAGTGTTATTCTTTGGTTGTCTATTGACAACGGCCGTGGTTTTTTCTCCGGTTTTGTAGTTTTCAAGTTAGGTTCTTGTGTTGTGATTGTGTTCCTCTTTTTTCTCTATGCTTGTTTTTCCCTAACACCTGGTATCGGAGCTTTTGGTTCGATCTGGGGATAAGTGTTCTTAGTATGCTTTGTGGTTGCAGTTTTGTCTGATTTTCCACATCATAAAAGAAGGGTAGTGTTGTGAAAGAGTTGTTGAGTTGCAGTCACAAATTCTGCTGTGCAGTTTAGGCTAGAAAAAAAAGTTGGAAGAATTTTTTTAACTTGTGGAAAGTTCAAGTCAACGATTTATTGATACAATCAAGATTACAGAAGGTGCAAGATTATGTCGGTGGTTGAAGAACTTTCTGCCAACAAGGAGGTTGCATCATAAAGTTTCAACCTGATTTTCGACATGTGAAAATTCTTGAAGTGATTTAACATCAAGTGAAGTATACACTTATTTAGCTGGAGTATGATAGTTTTTTAAAACTATGATTGTCGGTGAAGACAATGTAAAATTCTTGGAGTGGTTTAACTTCAAGTGAAATTTATTCTTCGTGATAAAGTATATGATTGTCGGTGATGACAATGTGAAATTCTTGAAGTGGTTTATCTTCAAGTGAAATATATTTTTCATGAGAAGTATGATAGTTTTTAAAACTATGATTGTCGGTGAAGACAATTTAAAAATACTTGAAGTTGTGTAGCTTTAAGTGACTATACTCTTTATGGTGGATTATGATTGTCGATGACGACAATGAAAGTTTATGTATTATTTTCAATCAAGGTGAAGATTGTTGGGGTTGGTTGAAAATATATATGTTGGTACTCTTTATGGTGGAGTATGATTGCCAGTGAAGAGAGTGCAAATTTATGTATTATTTTCAATCAAGGTGGAGATTGTTGGGGTTGGTTGAAAATATACATGTTAAAGAAGTCCCACATCGCTTAGTTTTGTGAATGAAGAGAAAGTCCAAGTCTATATATATAATACAAATTATTTGAAGTCCCGTATTGCTTAGTTTTGTGAAGGAAGTGGGAGTCCAATGCTATATATAGGTTTCAAGTTCTTCATTCCAAGATGCAACAGTCAAAATGTTAGTTTAAGCTTGTTTAAGCTTGTTTTTGAGCTTGTTTTTGACTTTTTTGTTAGTCCAATGCTACTTTAAGCTTGTTTTTGACTTTTTTGTTCTCTTATACTCTTGTTTTAGAGTGTTGTAAGATGTATTTAAATGTTAGTTTTGGAGGGTGTGGGTGTACTGAGGGTCTGAGTTAGTGGAGGGTATATTGTATGTTGTAACAATTTTCACATAGTGTTATTCTCTGGTTGTCTATTGACAACGGACGCGGTTTTTTCTCCGATTTTGGAATTTCCACGTTATGTTCTTGTGTTGTGATTGTGTTCCTGTTTTTTTCTCTTTGTTAATTTTTTTTCTAATAGTTGTTTCTACTCGGAATCCTGGATCGAAAATTGTGCCACCACCATCCCCACAAGACTTACTAATATTCTGCAGCTAGCGTACCATGTAAAGGTAAACATGGAAAATGCATGTTAGGTAAGCATATTGTTGTTCATTGCATCCATTCATGTTCTTATTTCCTTCGAAAACAATTTTTGGATCTATGCTTAATATTCAGAATATAATTCTTTGTGAGTACGTTGTTGTCGAAATGCTATGTACACAAATTATATAAATGTTGAAATGTCGAAAAGGTGTATCTCGATAGAATTTTAAATTATCTTTATTTATTTATTTTAGCTGAGTTAGTTAGGTAAGTTGAAGATTGAGTTAGTTAGATTAGTTGGAGATTGCTTGGTCTTATAAATAGAGAGGTACCCTATCATTGTAATAATGTAGTTGCATAGTAAAAAAATTGAATAAACTTCCGTTCGAAACAGAGAGAAACTCTACAGAAATATTTTCTTTCGTTCCCTATTCTCCAAAAATCCTAATTTATCTTTCTTTTCCAATTTATCTTTTCTTTTCTTCTTTCATTATCAATTGTGCATCATAATCATCTTGCAACCAAGGTTGGTTGATTCACTCTAGTGAAGAGTGAAGAACAAGAGGCAAAATCGATCAGTATGATTCATTTTTCTTGTTCATTAAGATTGCAACCAAACTCTGATACCGTATTGATTCAATTGCAATTGAAAATGTGATACATGCTTTAGTCTTCTCACATTCATTATTATGATGACAAAAGCACTCAAACTAAAAGAAAAAAAGAATACTATAGAAACTCAGAAAGATATAGTGAACATTTGTATATTTTCTGTATATCTCTCATACAAGCAAGGGTGCTCCTATTTATATTATAGGATTGGAGACAAATAAAGGAAGAAAGTAAATACATATAAAGGCTAATTAATCCTAACATAATTACAATATATATTACAATAATGAAAGAATCACAACATATTGTAACATCCCCCCTCAAACTAAAATGGGTGGAGCAGGAACCAACTTGAGTTTGGATACTAAAGTGCGGAAGCGACCCGGAGAATGAGGTTTTGTGAATAAATCAGTTGGTTGGTCAAGAGTGCCAATAGAGATAAGATGAAGTTCATTACAAAGATGTTGGAATGAAGTGATAATCAATTTCAATATGTTTTATTTGCTGGTAGAAAACATCATTGTGGGCAATTTGAATGGCATTGAGATTGTCACAATATAGATTAGTTGGTGAAGACTGTGATGTCTCTAAATCAGCAAGAAGCCAACAAAGCCACAATATCTCAAAAGTAGTATCAGCAAGAGCACGATCTCAGATTTAGTGCTAGAGCGGGCTATTGTTCCAATCGTACTACATGGCGGTTTTTGTTATCGTCTCCAAAGGGATTGTTCTGATGTGGGATGCTTGATGTTCAATAGTTTACCATTTCAAGAAAAAAAGGTAAAATTCTGGCCTATGCAGACAGCAGATGTCATAACACATGTCAAGACATTGTGCTACATAATCATTTAAACTCAGAGGCGCAACAGCAGACTGATACCTTGAATATCAGAACTGCACAATCACAGATGTCACAACATCTGATCCAACATATTAGTCAAGAACAATAACAAAACTGTAAATTGTAGAATGTTAAATAAGACAGTATGTGTTAACCCAGTTCGGTGCAAATCACCTACATCTGGGGGATACCAATCCAGGATGAAGACTTCACTATATGTAGAACTGCTACAAAGCTAAACTCCCCCATTTACAACTTTATTCCTAACATCTACCTAATAAACATCTTTACCAAGGTTAAACTCAAACGTTTACAACCCTGATATGAGATACCCCACTCACATCCTAATCACAACCTGTTAAATCTCTGTCTTTTGCTAATACATAACCTATCGCGGTTTCTTGACCTTCAAGTTATCTTGGACTTGCTTCAAAGCTTCGTCCAAGAAGAATATAACAACCATTACCTACAGGTTTCTGGTTGTGTCCCTGTACCTATGCCTTCCACCCTGCATCCCATAATACAGAGTGGAGACTTACAACTCCTAAGAGAGCCAACGACTCTCAAACCCTAAACCCTTATTCAACACAAGAGAACTAGGTTACAAAGTTACAAGTGATACAAAAGTACAGTCGTTTAACCTTAGGTCTAAGTCTCCTTATATAGTCTTCTGTTGTCTTGGGCTTTCAATCTTTTCTCCTGTGATTCCTTGATCCACTCCTTAACTCTTGCAACAAATTAAAACCTGCTAACTTAATAAGTCAGTCAGGATGTCGAGTCACCATGCTAGGACATCTCCTTCGACATCTTTTTCTTCTGCATATTCTCCAATTTTATCATCAGAATGTTTTAGCCAAAAATGTAGTCAAACAACAGGTGCTTTCAATCCCCTCTTTTGACAAATTTTGGCTAAAACATTTTCTTCTACTTTCTGCTGTCAACAAGACTCCTACATCAAGACTCATCTTGAGAATTGATTGAAGTTAAGGTCTGAGAGAGTCTCCCCCTTAACACAATCCCCCTCCTCTCAAGAGAGGTCTTGAGAACCAGAAGACTCCTCCAGAAAAGAAGCAGCAGTTGTAGACTTCATAACACTGAGAGCATAGATTGCGTAACTCAGGTCACAAGACACAACCTGCTTCACAATTCAGATCATAAAACACAAGACAAAAAAATGTTAAGATGCTAGAACATCTTAACCAACATTCTTGCAAAACAACTGCAGGAATGTACCCAATCTTAGACAACATCAGAAAACCATTCTCCCCCCTTTTAGCCAAAACTTGGCAAAAGTGACCAAGACATCTCCAAACCCAGATGCAACATATCCAGATTTTGAAGAACGCCATTTGTCACCAACCCAGAGGGAGTATTGAGACGAAGAAGAACAAAGTAATCCTATTTATAGCCAAGCATTTCCTTAGGAAGAAACGAACCTTGAAAAATAACGATAGTCAATTCAAAGGATCATTAATCGAAAGTTATAACTCCACTAATAGCTCTTTGACCAAGACTGCTTTGACAGTTTCTTCTTTTGAGAACGCCGACCAAAGAACCCATTACATGCAAACATGTTTTATAATAATGTCCTGACATCATGTCAGACATTGTCTATTCTTCCCAGATTCTTCTTCTGATTTGACATTATAGAGATTTCTTCACAGATTTATGATCCCAGTCTACAGATAAAAATCAATTCTCTCAGACTTAATCAATGATTCTTAAGCATCCAATAAGAACCATTTAACTTGCACTGCCAAGTCTCCCACAACTTGCAACAATACAAATGTCAAGACATCCTCCTTAACATCTCAGCTTTCTTGACGCACAAATGCAAATTGGAACTCCAACTGCATCCTCGCAATAAATCATCTTAGATCAAGGGGCATCTCCCCCTATCTAAGGTAACCAGTGCTCCTCCCCAAAACACCTAAGCTAATGAATGGAAAATATAAGACGCATCTTCATGTCTTCAAGAGCGCACCCTCTGTTCAACTCACCTGCTGAACGTAATCATCAACTCTCTTATTGCTTCTCCTGACAAGAAATAATAATCACTCACACATGATCACCATCATGCTACCCGTGAGGAAGTGTATACAAACCATAACAAACTCTTGGCTTGAGATCAAAGTCCCATTGATCCCCCATCCTACAACCATCTACACACCACACGAACTCCAACTGAATTCTCATGTATAGACCTCCAGCTGCTTAAGGTACAAACCAATTGAATCAGAATGCTTCACATTCCTCAAAGAGATGCACAGGGCCCCTTAGTTTGTTATAACGATGTTAGCTATCATATGCATGCTCCAGAACTTCACAGCTGCCAAACTGATCCACTACTAGCATGACTTACAGCCAGGGGCAACATCCCCTTCGCAAGATTTTCCACTGACCTTACCAGGCCAGCAATAGAGATAAACACCCTGCAATCCAAGACAGTCATTCCTTTATCATACTCCCGTATGATAACCTGGAATACTTCTGATTTATGGTGAATATCCACTTTTGAACGCATCAGAAACCAGACCTTCATGCAATCAACAAATGATCCACTCCAGTCTTCCAAAACTTTCAAAGACAGTTCTTCTACTTCATCATTCTCCCATATGACAATGTAAATACTTCTTAGATAAGTTGCAAACAACCAGTTCCTCACAGAACCTGAAAATCCTTCACCAAGGATAACTAACCCAAAAATGTTCTAACATCAGTTAGGACATCTTCCACACATCACAGACACCACACACCATGGTTCTTGATATGTTCCACCACTGGACTTACTATCAGCATAGTAATCCAAACTGAAGATCTTCACACAACACTGCACCACCAGCTTGAACAAAGAGAACTTCAGAAACCCAGAGAGAAATAAACTCTCATCCACCAAAAGAAGGTATACTTCCATCCTCAACCCATAACTTCTGCCACAAGCTCCAAGAGAATCAGAACCTCCTTACATTTTCAACTAACTACTCTTCTGCACAAGAGCAATCAGTTTCAAGCTTCCTGCTTGAATGCACACAATGAAACTAACCAAATGCCACTTTTTGTTTGATCTCAATCTTCTTCAGAACTCCCACAAGATGCACTGATCCACTAATGAAAACAGATCTTCAAGTCACATGAACTACTTGCTCCATAGCAAGACATCTTGGATTCACCAAGCCTCTTAGTCATGTAACATCTTCCCATCCACAGCTCCCGAAAACTGCATGAGATAGACCTTTTTGAAGCATCCATAACTTCCATTCTCCTGTAGATCACCTCTATCTAAAGCTGATGTGCCACATCACCAGTTGAGACTTCTGATGTTAAGCTAGATGTCAGAACATTTTGATATGACATCCAACTATTGAATTCAGCTCCTCCATCTGCCACTTAGAAGAATCTCCTCCCTTTGCAGAACAAGAGTTCCATGCTCTCATAGACTTGATTTAACAACCAAGTTTGAGTAGACAACCTTCATCCTGCTTTAAAACTCCAAAGACTTCACACCTACCACATCCAAATCTTCAGAAAGAAAGTAGTCCAAGACTACACCATAGCAATACCAAAGAATGCCATTTTCCTTAGTAGAGCCGTCAGTAGAAAGCCAGAGATAATTGCCACTTATCCTTGACCTCCACAAGAAGAGCAAGATCCATGCTCCAAAGTACCTAGATCAGAAATAAACTGATCCAAGCAGTAACCACCAAGATTATGATGTCTTCATCTTTATCTTCAATAGCATCAAAGTCCAGACTAGTTTCTTGCTAGGAAACTCTCCAGAGAACACATGCTTCTATCACACCCGACTGAATCCACTTCTTAGGTCACCACCTAAGACAAAACAGATGCTAAAGCGTATGCAGTACCCCTCCCATGATTCTGCACAAACTCTGATAATGAGATGTTCCAACATCTTGTTGAACATCAGCAATCTTGACTTTCAAGGATAATCAATTAAGTACTTGTGGATTCCACAAATAGCAATTGATCTTAAATCCTTGTACAATAACCTTTCTTCACTGTTGTAGCTGAGCTCCACCAGATCACTTCATGAACACTAATCAAGTATTCAATATTTTTGCAAGTATCTTCTTTGACAATGTTGAGATGCAAAGGCTACCACCCTTGACTCAAGTAACTAATACTTTCTCTGAACAAATCTTATTTACCTCAACAATTCTTCAATCAGATTGGATCTATTCTTAGGGTCAAGAGAGATGAATCCTTCCTTGCTGTTTTGGATGGTGAAAATAAATCACCTCCACTTTCTTCAGATTGTGTTTCAAAGAAACACCTTCTAGTCAAAAGAATAACTAGAAGACTCCAGATACACGACTGAGATGCCTTTATGAGTGGACTTGAGAGAATTCTCAAGTATCTTTGACAACCTAGCCGATCAATAATTTATCAAACTCCCAGAGCACGAACTTGATAAACTTACACTCAACTCCTCTCCTCTTCAATTGACTTCAACTGCACCAAGAACCAAGCTTCCAAGTACCAAGTCACCATAACAGATATCAACCAACAACTCCCTTCATTCCATCGCTCCTGACTTTGGAATAAGAGAATACAAATATCTTCACATATAGAGACCGACGATTGAGACCTTCCACCAACTGTCTTCAGTAACAACTCCAGAATCCCATAATTCTAGAGCTCTTCCATTAGAAACACATGCAGCGGAACCACCAAGGAACAGATCCTGCTTGCCCTAATAAGATGTCACAACATCTTATAAGACACTCCAACAAGAGAACTAGCCACTTCTCCTGTAGTTGTTGTAGAACCTCCTCGGTAACATGAACAACCTGCAAATGCTCCCTTCGATCCAGAACATCCATCTCATCCATTAATACCCTTGAGTATGTCTGAGTTGACTGATCTGATCTCCAAAACTCCTCCTTGTTTAAATTCTAGAAAGTATCTCCCAAAGATCTCATCCAGAACCAGACAGGATCCCTGCTCTGATACCAATTGAAATTCTGGCCTATGCAGATAGCAGATGTCATAACCCATGTCAATACATTGTGCTACATAATCATTTAAACTCAGAAGCGCAACAGCAGACTAATACCTTGAATATCAGAACTGCACAATCACAGATGTCACGATATCTGATCCAACATGTCAGTCAAGAATAATAAAAAAACTATAAATTGCAGAATATTAAATAATACAGTATGTGTTAACCCAGTTCGGTGCAAATCACCTACATCTGGGGGATACCAATCCAGGATGAAGACTTCACTATCTGTAGAACTGTTACAAAGCTAAACACCCCCGTTTACAACTTTATTCCTAACATCTACCCAATGAACATCTTTACCAAGGTTAAACTTAAACGTTTACAACCCTGATATGAGATACCCCACTCACATCATAATCGCAACCTGTTAAATCTCTGTCTTCTGCCAATACAGAACCTGTCGCGGTTTTTTAACCTTTAAGTTATCTTGGACTTGCTTCAAAGCTTCGTCCAAGAACAATACAACAACCATTACCTACAGGTTTCTGGTTGTGTCCCTGTACCTATGCCTTCCACCCTGCATCCCATAATACAGAGTGAAGACTTACAACTCCTAAGAGAGCCAACGACTCTTAAACCCTAAACCCTTATTCAACACAAGAGAACTAGGTTACAAAGTTACAAGTGATACAAAAGTACAGTCATTTAACCCTAGGTCTAAGTCTCCTTATATAGTCTTCTGTTGTCTTGGGCTTTCAATGTTTTCTCCTGTGATTCCGTGATCTACTCCTTAACTTTTGCAATAGATTAAAACCTACTAACTTAATAAATCAGTCAGGATGTTGAGTCACCATGCTGGGACATCTCCTTCGATATCTTTTTCTTCTGCAGATTCTTCAATTTTATCATCAGAATGTTTTAGCCAAAAATGTAGTCAAACAACAGGTGCTTTCAAAAAGTTTTCAAAGTTTGTTTCATAAATTTACATGATTTTAGTAGCAAAGCTTAAAATTCTAAATTTTGATTAACAAAGTATTAAAAAAAGTAGTTTTCATCTACCCTAACTTATAAGTATTCTCTTAATCTTGCCTGTGAAGTCGGATCCGATTAATATCATTGCGTATTCTCTCAATACCGTTTATCTCTAGAGCAGCGTCATGAGAAATACCGTATTCATCGTTACACGATCTCTCCATATAACAACCAATATAGTAAGCTTTAAGTTCAATACAAAACAAAATCAACCATAGATCGATCTCTCCAATCTATAAATCGATAGCTGGATATTTTAGGCCAAGTTCCATAAAATTTATGTCTAGAGTTTTACAAAACAAGAATCGATCATTAAGAACAAAAATATTCATCATATATTAATCATCACATGTTTATATACAAGGCCAATAAAAAAAATACATAAAGCTAAGATAGACTACCTATACCTTTGATACAAAGGAAATTAGCTACCCATAACCATGGTAGCTTTCTTTACAAGTAATGAGAGAAGATGAATGAGCATCCACATCGAAGAATCGAACTCGGATGTGAATCCAGCTTCTATTTGCAAAATATCACTCTTTGGTGAAGAAATGCAGAAAAAATAGGTTTCTATGTGAAAATGGGGTTATGATCCCCATAAAGTGTGAAAACTTTTTGGGGATACTTTCAAAATCCGTCAAGTTCGCCCAGCAAACACCACTTTATGGAACCTGAAGTGCATCTGAACAATTAAACCTCCCCTGAGAAAATATCTAAGTTCGCTGTGCGAACACTTCTTCGCCCATCGAGCTTCTTCGCCATAAGTTCGCACAGCGAACTTATGGTTCTTTTAACTACTGCCTTAAATCTAGGATGGTTCGCTGAGGCTTCACTACAACCTCGCACAACGAAAATTTGCTACAAGTACGCCCAACAAACTTAGTGCCGTTTTCTTACTGCCATAATTCTAAGTTGGTTCACTGGGGCTTCACCAGGGGCTCGCCCAGCGAACATTCGCCTGCTCTTCTCTATAGTTCGAACATCGAACATGCTGAATCTTCCTTTTTTCCTTTGGCTTTCTTGTCCATTCACTTGTGTCTTATTCTTTGATGTTTTATGCCTAATTCCTACTAAATAACACACAAATCAAAGCAACCAAAGGTATTTGCACATAATTGAAGAATAACATGGAAACATGGAATAAATCCAATAAAACATACAAATGAGATGAAAAATGCCAAGAAATATGGATCAAAATAAAACATGTTTGGCATTCAACAAACTCTCCCCAACTAGATGTTTGCTTGTCCTCAAGCAAAGTATGCCTCTCATGAAAACAAGAGGATTTGCTTAAGCATTTAATTCAACCAAGAATGGATTAATGGGTCAAATTAAACAAACAAATGCGCAGAAACAATGTTTTGTTCGAACTTCAGTAAAGCGGCAAGAAGCAAAACTTTAGTTTTGAAGGATTCCCTATGGGATTTATATCGTCTCCACATGAATCGGTGTTCGAACTGCAGTAAAGCGCCAAGAAGAAAAAATTTAGTTTTGAAAGATTCTCTTCGGGATTTATATCGTCTCCACAGGGATCGGTGCGAGGAAAAGAATGTCGTTCAACGGTCTCTACATTTCTAAGCTTATGGTGAAAATTATGATTAAAAGATTCAAGGTACTATAAATAAAGGCAGAAAATATAAAGACGGAAAATATAAAGTAAAGACTTAAATATAAATGGAACCTTGTGGGGATTGGATCTCATCAATTAATAACACATGCATTCTTCTAACCAGTTAAACACAACTCAATCATTCGTCTAATATCCTCGCATATCACCCACAACCAAGGTTATGTCTAACACAAAGTCGAGAGAACCAACGTATTGTCTCATTGGTGATGTCTTATGCAACTCAACAACACAGAGCATTAAGAACCGATACTCATGCAAATGCTAAGCCTAAATCTATGACTAGAATCTAGAACCTAACAGGTATTCAAAGATGACACCGACATCATATTCATGATTAATTCACATAAAACTCCATGATAAGAATACATACATATGCTTAACCCTTTTTACATGCATTCAACTAATTTTCCAAATGTATGTGAACATAGTTTCTCATCTCTATTATCACGCATCCTCACAATACCGTATTGATCCTACTCATGATACTCATGCTACTAATTAACACAATAAAATTGAAGATACAAGTGAATATCAACTTACAAGACTATGTCAAAAGTTTGCTCATTTTAGATGAATATCTAAGATCTAAGATTTGAAAAAAGGTTTTGTCAAGACCCACAAATAAGAAATCAAAGACAACAACAATATTGAACCAAAACTAGTTCACAATACATAAATTAGATGAAATACATAAGGTATCAAAAGATTACATCCAAACCCCAACAAGAGATCAAAGCTCTTACCTTCTCCCTCTTAGGGTTTGTGTTTCTCTCTCAAGAATATGCTTGGAATGAAGAGAGATAAATTTCTGATATATGTTATAGAAGTTGTACAAAAGTTGTTTCTAAAAAGTGAGAAAAGGACATATATAGTAAAATAAAATTTTGTCATGTTCGCCTAGCGAACACCCTCTTCGCCCAGCGAAGACTACTTTTGGGCACTTCAAGTGCCTCAGGAACAGTTAAGCCGCCCTTGGAAAATATATGAGTTCGATGTGCGAACACTTCTTCGCACAGCCAACCTCTCCGCTTCAACTTCGCCTAGCAAACTTTTGGCCCTTTTTCTACTGCCTTTAATCTGGGATGGTTCGCTAGGGCTTCGTCAGGACTTCGCCCAGCGAATATTCGTTGGTTGCTCGGTGGTGTTCGCACAACGAACATGCTTATTCCTCTTTATTTCTTTGGCTTCCTTGTCCAATCAGTTGTGTCTTAATCTTTGATGTTTTATGCTTAAATCCTGCACAATAACACACACATCAAGGCATCCAAAGGTATTTGCAATATAATTGAAGAATCACACAACAACAAGAGATAAATTCATTAAAACATGAGAATTGAGTTGAAAAATGCAAAGAAAGATGGTTCAATTTAAGTAAAAGTTTGCACTTAACAAACTCTCCCCAACTAGATTTTTGCTTGTCCTCAACTAAAGTATGCCCCACATAAAAATAATAGAAATTTTCTTAAACAAGAGGATTTTCTCAAGCATAAGATTCAACCAAGAAAAGATTAACGGTTCAAATTTAAACAAGAGAGATTTGCTCAAATAAGAGGATTTAGTCAAGCACGAGAATGCGCACAAGCAATGTTCACCACTTAATAGAATCGAACAATGATAAAAAATTTAGTTATTAAACAAATATCATGCAATGTTTCAAATAACAACTAAATTTTCATACTTGAATCACTCTAACACTCCTCTTCAAAATAAGAATGAAGAAATTAACGCGTTTGCACCCACGGGGCAATTTCACTCTCCTGACAAACAATGCAAATAACAATACAATTCATACATTCATCTAATCAATCAAAAATGAAATTATGGAAGAAAGAGACCACTAAGGGATTTAAAGGTTGTAGCTTGGTCGGGTTCACAACAAAGGGACATTTCAAAAGGCCATTGAATCGAAATTGCCGATGCAAAATAAACATTCACTATACATGGTATTTACACATCCCAACTTCTTCTACCGCTTTCTTTCCTCTATTGCAAACCCTCACAAACTTTCTTTTACACAATTATTTCATTATCAATTTTTCTTTTTCAAACAAGCATTCTTTTTCTTTTGTTTTTCACATTCATATTCACAATTTTTCCATGCTTGCTTGAAATTTTTCAAAAAATTTTAGCAACCTGCCATTTTTCTTTTCATTCTTCCCAACTTGAATTCAACCAAACCTCAAGTGAATGCTCCTTGCTTTTTATGGAAAGGAAAATAATTTAGGACATTTTTCAAAGGTTCAAGAATTTTTTTAGAATCCTACACAATTAAATGATGAACTAAACTTTCAAATTATGTACATAAACCAAGTTCATCACTAAAATGAGATCTAAATTGTTTAGGCTCAAAGGGGTTAACGAATTCTCACTACTCACAGGTAAGTTAATTTTTGGATATGGTTGTGCTCAATATAAACAAATGCCTTGATCATTTCTAATGCTTCCACAAAATCACAATAATCAAAAGATTAAGCATGAATCAAACGAATTAAACAAATTTATCAGTCATCCTAGCATAGAGTAAATAATGGAGGTTTTTCACAATTTGTGGCTTTGGGGTCTAAGTGAAACAAGCATTCAAATAAAGTTGCAAAATGAAACAAAAATACACATTTGCACAAAGCACAAAATTATTAAATCATTCTAACATTCTATAAAGCAGTACAATTTACCTTGCTTGCATTCACATGTTCAACATCCTACCATCACCATCCAAACTTGGGAGAATCTTCATTGGATACTTTTATACAAATAGCAACCAATCTAGAAGATGTTCTTATCATTCATCCCTAATCAACACTTGAGAAAATTCGAAAGGAAATAAGTATATATACAATATAAACAACTTTACAAAGCTTAAAAATATAGAAACTATTGCAATACGATTCAATATCTAAACACCAATCCCCGACAACGACGCCATTTTGTTCGAACTGCAGTAAAGCAGCAAGAAGCAAAAATTTAGTTTTGAAGGATTCCCTCCGAAAGTTATATCTTCTGTATAGGGATCAATGCAAGGGAAATAATGTCATTCAACAGTCTCTACATTTCAAAGCTTTTGGTGAAAATTATGATTAAAAGATTCGAGGTACTATAAATAAAGGTAGAAAATATAAAGACGGAAAATATAAAGTAAAGACTTAAATATAAACGAAGCCTTGATGGGATTGGATCTCATCAATTGATAACACATGCATTCTTCTAACCAGTTAAACACAAATTAATCATTCGTCTAATATCCTCACGTATCACCCACAACCGAAGTTATGTCTAAAGCAAAGTCGAAAGAACAACCGTATTGTCTCATTGGTGATGTCTCACGCAACTCAACAACACAGAGCATTAAGAATTAATACTCATGCAAATGCTAAGCCTAAATCTATGTCTAGAGTCTAGAACCTAACAGGTATTTAAATATGACACCTATATCAGATTCACATAAAACGCCATGATCAGAATATGTGCATACGCTTAACCCGTTTTACATGCATTCAACTAATTTGTCAAATGTATGTGAACTTAGTTTCTTATCTCTAATATCACGCATCCTCACAATATCGTATTGATCCTACTCATGCTACTTGTTACACCCCAATTTTGACCCTGACACTATGCCACGGAAGGGAAAAACACCGCTTTTTTTTTTGCTTTTAACAACGCTTAAAAGCGCTGCCTAAGGTGGTGCTACTATAGGTAAAGACAGCGCTTTTGTTTTATGCAAAAGCGCTGCCTTATGTAGGCCTTTAGCAGTGCTTTTTATGGAAAAATGCTTTCTAAAGTAGGCCTTTAGCAGCGCTTTTTCTGGAAAAGCGCTGCCTAAAGTGGGCCTTTAGCAGCGCTTTTTCTGGCCTTTTATGCTTTCTAAAGTGGGGCTTCTTGTGTACGTCTGAGTGATTGAGCTAATATAAAGTCCCAGAAAACAAAAAGGCAAAAAAATAACGCTTGGTACATAAAAGGGTAATTCCTTGCAGGAGGAAAAACGACATATTATATAAAATGCCTCAGATGAGCCAAAACATTGTACAATACAATTAAAAAGAGACAATCAAAAACAACAAAATAACAACCACAAAACAACCATATAACGGGACAATCAAAACAACAACAAAATACAGCTTCCCCTCTAAAAGCTAATCGCTCTCTCTCCAACCTCCTGAATGAAGAAAATTAAACCAGTCTTCATCCCAGTCCTCATCAACATCTGCACCAAAATCACGTTTCGGAGCGCGGTCTTTTGTGAGGGATTTCATCTTTGTCACAGATTTCTTCCTGGACAAGGTTGCTCTGATTGATGATGCAGCAGATATTACAACATTTGGACCGTCCTTCTTAATTTTCTCGGTCACCTTCTTGGCCGCGGAGTTTTTTGAGGAAGTGCTCGTGTTAAAGTATTGCACATGTCGTATACAAAAGAGCAAAATGGCCGTAAATATATAAAGAACAAGTCCTGCGTCTCCTTCAAGAAGTAGGACGTTGAAAAACGTGAAATCACCCTTGGAAAGACACCACCGCCCACTCTACGACACTTCCTATGTCATTGAAACTTGTTTTGTTAAAACTAATCTACAACAACAATTTCAAAATCAAAACTAATCTACAACAACAATTTCAAAATCAAAACTAATCTACAACAACAATTTCAAAATCAAATTCAAACAACATTCAAACTAACTTATTTTTTCACGCCTTTTCTAGAGGAAAGGGGGGTCAGTCAAACTACATTCAAACTAAAAACAAAACAAAAACAAAACAAGATGCTCAAGAACAAACCCTCAAGAGAAGACGATGAATAGTGCCAGTCGGAGAAGATGAAGATACGAACAGATGAACAATGCCGGTCGGAGAAGACGGACAGAGGAATACCGGTCGGAGAAGACGAACAGTGCGGAGGGAGAAGTCGCGAGAGAGGGGGATACAAGGCGGAGGGAGAAGTCGCGTGAGAGAGGGAGAAAGAAAAGAAATGATTAGGGCTTCTGAAACAATGAAAAGTTTTTTAATATATATTTATGAAATAATAACATAAGACAACACTTTTGGAAAGCGCTTTCTTATGTATTAGCTTTAGCAACACTTTTTATATAAAAGCGCTTTCTTTTTAATTGTCTATAGCAGCGCTTTCAGAAAGCGCTTTCTAATGTGTGACCTACATAAGGCCTTTAGCAGTGCTTTTTAAAAGCGCTTTCTAAAGTGTGCCTTTAGCAGCGCTTTCCTGAAAGCGCTTTCTAAGGTGTCACATTAGTATGGCTTTTAACAGCGCTTTTAGGAAGCGCTATCTAAAGTAGGCTTTTAGGCAGCGCTTTTTTTCAGCATGTTTTTTTTAAAACATATAGCAGCGCTTTTGATCAAAAGCGTTGTCTATGTTGTGCTGCCAAAAAACAATTTTGGCGTAGTGTGAATCGCCACCATACATATCACAGCATTTTCATCATCTGTACATCATATCCATCATTCATGTCATCATACCATTGTGCACACAGGTACGTGTGTTTTTGCTTTCATTTTCTTTTTCCCTAAGCTCAGGTCTTGCAAAATTTGAATCAAGGTTCAGGCCAGGTTGTCAGGTTGAATGTGTGTGCAGTGTTGTTGGAAATTCATTGGAGTTTGACTTAATCTCGGTCAAATAAGTGGTTGGCTTCAGTATCAAGTAATCAGGTTGTGGCAAAGACAATCGTTTCAGAGTGGATAATTATCAGGGCCAATTCACTTTCAATTAGGGTTTCAGTGCAGTGGCAGCACAATTCATATCTCATCAGAGGCAAGTGGGGATTAAATTCACGTGCTTTGAGAATCCAAGTTAGGGTTCTGTGCAAGGTCAAGCTTCCTATTCAATTCAATACCATTTAAAGATGGAATCAGGATGTGATGTTATTTCTCTTGGAATTGATTCAGAGTTTCAATGCATTTTTGGCTCTTAGAATGCTAAAAATTGCTTTGAGAAGATGGAGTAAGAAGGTTTTTGGTTGGATTGACTTGGGTGCGGAACAAGCAGTGAAGGATTTATCTGCTCTTGACTCTTTGTTTAGTAGAGGAGGTTTCTTTGTAAGAGATGAAGTAGCTAAATCCAGAGAAGAAGTGGTGTCGAAAATATGGAGGAATTTGGAGTTAAAGGAAAGTTTTCTTAGACAAAAATCGAGAAGTTTGTGGCTTAAGTAGGGGGACAGAAATTCGAGCTTTTTTCATAAAGTCGTCAAGGCGCGTCAAAGAAGAAATTTTTTATTTTTTATTGATTCAGAAGAAGGAAGGGTGGAGAATGTCGAAGGTATCAAGAGAGAAGTTCAAAGCTTCTTCAAGTTAAATATCCAAGAAACTGATTGTTCTAGACCTGTTTTGGATGGAGTCTCTTTGCCTAGGCTTACGGAGCAGGTCAGTTTGAGTGTGGAGGTCTCTTTTAAGATTTAAGAGATCAAGGAAGCAGTGTGGAATTGCAACGGTAGTAAGAGTCTGGGTCCCGATGGTTTTAGCTTCAGTCTTTTGCAGGGTTGTTGGGACATCATAAAGGAGGATGTCGTGAAGTTTTGTCTCAGATTTTTATTCTAATCCTTCCCTTTCCAAGGCTGCTACGACATCCTTTATAACATTGGTTCCTAAGCAAAAGAATCTTCAGCTCTTGAATCATTATCGTCCGATTTGTTTAGTCAGTTGTAGGCAGAAAATTCTCCCCAAAATTATGGCATCCAGGTTGAAGAAGTATATTGGGTCACTTATATCTATAGAACAATCCGTTTTCGTCACGGATAGAAGCATTTTCGATGGTATATTGATGGTTAACGAAATTCTGGATTTGGCAAGAGAAAAGAGAGATTGTATGGTGATGAAGTTAGACTTTGAGCGTGCTTACGACTGCGTTAGCTAGGACTTCCTTAGGTATTTGTTTTCTAAAATAAACTTTGGCACGAGATGGACAACTTGGACGGAGTCTTTGGTCTTCAAAGGAACAACTTCAATTTTGGTTAACGGTAGTGCGACGAAGGATTTCGAATTGGGCAAGGGTTTAAGACAAGGGGATCTTTTATCCCCCTTCCTATTTCTTTTGGTGATGGAAGGCTTAAACAGGTTGGTTAAAAAGGTGATAGATTCTTCTTTATATGAAGGGTTCCATATTAATGAGGAAGTAAACTATAACATTGTCCAATTTTTTGATGATACATTGTTCATTGGTAACGAAAGTTCAAAGAACCTGTGGTGTATTAAAGCTATGTTGAGAGGGTTCGAATTAGTGTCGGGTTTAAAGGTCAACTTCTTCAAGAGCAGCATTTCAGGAGTGAATCTTTCACCAAGATTCTTGGATTATGCATCAGACTTTCTGCATTGTTGTATCGACAAACTTCCCTTCAAATTCTTAAGAATCCTTGTGGGGGATAACCCTAGGAAGGTGAATATGTGGACACACATAGTTGATACAGTTAGGAACCGTCTAGAAGTTTGGAAGGGAAGGCTTTTATCAGTTGGAGGTAGGGTTGTCCTTATAAACTCGGTTTTGAATCTGATACATTTGTTTTCGTTCTCGTAAAACAAGGCTCCTGCGAGGATCATTAAGAAGATAGTGAGAATCCAAAGCAACTTTTTATGGGGAGGTGGAGTTGACAACAAAAGGATACATTGGGTGAGTTGGAATTCCATATGCAAACCGAAGGACGAAGGTGGTCTCGACATTAAGAATCTTGTTGTTTTCAAAAAAGCTCTTTTACTCAAATGGAAGTGGCATTTTCTTACCGAAAAAACTGCTTTTTGGAAGGGTATAATTACTCAGATATGCTGGCTCTCGGTTGGGAGCAAAGGTTTTTTCTACAAGTTGCTTTGGAGGAGGAAAATCCAGTTCAATTTGGTGGAGAGACCTTGTGTCCTTGTGTTATGACAAGGGTTCGCATTGGGATTTTTTCAACAGGAATGTTTCGTACGTTGTCGGGAATGGAATGAATGTTTCGTTTTGGTTCTCAAGATGGGCTGCGGAATGGAGTTTAAAGGACGCTTATCCAAACGTGTATGTTATTGCAATGAACTAGAAGGCTTCAGTGGCAGAGTCTAGGGAGTGGAAGCAGGATTTGTGGATTTGGA
Source organism: Lathyrus tuberosus (assembly GCA_022829125.1). Classification (NCBI taxonomy): domain Eukaryota; kingdom Viridiplantae; phylum Streptophyta; class Magnoliopsida; order Fabales; family Fabaceae; genus Lathyrus; species Lathyrus tuberosus. Next base: position 215,867 of record JALAZF010001005.1, on the reverse strand, counting down.
AGGAGATCTTCCCTACTGCACCTACTGAAGCGTCGCTGCTTGCAGAAAAGGAGGATTTCTTCCTCATTATCAAAGAACAGGTGGAATCGCGGGTAGAAGCAGACCGTTTTCATTGGGATATTGAGGATAACAAATATTTTACTGTGGTTGGTTGTTATAGAGCTCTTAGTTTGCTCAATGCGGAAGGAATTCTGAGAGAACCGGTGTTAAAGGCTTTGAACTGCTCGTCGAAGATTAAAATTCCTTCAAAGTTCATCATTTTTTCTTGGCGTCTTTTCTTGTATAGGCTACCGATAAGGATTAATTTGTTAATGAGAGGGCTTGGTTCTATTGTTACTGATCAATTTTGTGTTTTGTGCATAACTGAGGTAGAGGATGCATCTCACTTATTCATGTCATGTTGTGTTACAGAGAGAGTGTGGAAATCTATTTTTAGGTGGCTAGGAGTAGAACTGCCTTTGGGCAATGACACAGTGGAATTGTTTGCAAAGTTTGGTGATGTTTTGAGGACTCACTATGGCATCAGAGGTGGTATGGAGGTTTGGATCGCGACAGTTTGGTTGGTTTGGATAGGAAGGAACGAGGTGTTTTTTAATGGTAAGGCGTTTGTTGTTGAAGACGTCATTTGTTCGATTAAGTTTTTGTCATGGAGTTGGTTGAAGTCATCTCGTGGAAGTTTTAAAGACATTGTTTTCTTTGACTAGTTTAACAACCCAACTTTTTGTTTAAGTAAATGTAGTTGAAGTTTGTAAGGGCCGAGTACCCATTGTACTATTTTCATTAATCACTGCCTTTAAAAGAAAAACTCTTAATAACTTTTAAAGTATAAGATTGGGATTTGTGAAACTAAATTTATAAATTCTATGAGATCATATCCTAACCTTACAGGCATTAGAGATAAAACTATGACAATAGAGATAAGACTATGTATATGTGCTTTTGTAAATAACAAAGACACAATGGTTTTGGGATCAAATTGTTTTCTAAAGCAAGGAAAAACTGTTTTTTAGATGGTGTTGGAAAAATCGTGTATATATTGTGCAGATGAATTGGACTTAAGATATAGGTGCTATGATTTTGTGCTGATTTGAAATGAAGAAGTTGGTTGATCATGTACAACTATCCAATCCAATTTTTTTTATTAATTTGTTTCACGATTGTGATTGTCTAGAGAGTAAGTCACCCAAAGTCAGTTGTTGTGTGTAAGAGAAAATAAAAGTGGTTGCATCTTTTGCTTCATATTGTTATAAAGCATATGTTTATTTATTATTGTTTTTTTTCGTCAGCGCAAATATATGTACAATGTGATGGTTATGAATATGATTTATATTATTAAGTTGATGTGATTGTATTATTTTGGTTGATTGAGTTTAATTGGTTTTTTTTTTATAAGCAAAAAATATCATTCAAAAATGGTACAAAGGGGTACCCTAACCCGTATACATAATATCCATCCACCCCCTAGATCAACTTACAAAATATCGCAAGGGTGATTAATCCAATCATAATAATTACACGTATATGACTTTTTAAGTTTCTTTCCAATCCACCACCAAGTTACAATGATACATCTATCCACTACGGTTTCGTGATCCCAAAATTCTTCTTTAAACATGATGTTGTTCCTTGTATTCCATATGCACCAACAAATCGAAATCCATAAAGCAACAGCCGATTTAATTTCAACTTTCTTAAGAACCAACTCTTGTATCCAACTTTGCATATGGTTGTATAAATTATCCTCCTGTATTCCCGAATACCCAGCCAGCTCCCAAGAGCACCCCATAATCTATTACTCTTACTACAAAACGTCATCAAATGTCGAGCATCTTCGTTTTCCAAAAAACAGAAAGGACAACAAGTTTCGGAAGGATTCGATATAATACCTCATCTCCATAGATTATCGCGGGAAGGTAACCGATTCCTAATAAGTCTCCACCCAAATGTCTTCACCTTCTCCGGAGCATACGACATCCACACTAGTTTAATCGCATCCCGGGTATCTTCGCTTAAGACCACCTCCGATTCTTCTACTCTGTTTATGATGTTATAACCCGATTTCACGGTATATACGTTTTCCACCCCCGACAACCATTCTACAGAATCTGTAGCTTCAAATTCAAACACTACCTCACTAATAGCAGACTTTGGCTCTTCCATGTGTTGCACTAAATTGTGAGGCAACTGCTGGACAACAGCTTCAAACTTCCATTTCCATATGGAATTCTCCCAACCTCCCAATTCAGCAATCATTGCCCCTTGGTTTACTGCAACATGAAACAGAGCAGGAAATGTCGTAGCTAAATTTCGGTTCCCACACCATTTCGACAGCCAGAAAAAAGTAGTATTTCCATTGCCAATTCTATGTTTAATTAGATCGTAGAAAAAAACCTCACCAAAACATGGAACAATGTTGAATAAATCCCTCCACCACAGGGAGGGCGGAGTCGAATATGTAGGAACAACTCCTAAATGTAAATTCGACGCGAAGTGCTTGTATCGACCCTTGAGAATACCTCTCCACAGACCCTCTTTAATATACACCAGTTTCCACAGCCATTTAGCTAGTAATGCATAATTGAAGTGCTTAAGATTCAAAATGCCGAGGCCTCCCTCTTCTTTTGGTTTACAAGTCTCCCTCCAACTAATCCAAGCAATGCCTTTTTTGCACGTCGACCCGTTCCAAAGAAATCTTCTTTGAATTGTTGTGAGCGTCATAATAACCTTAGACGGAATCTTGTAAAACAACATGTAATGAATCGGTATATTTGAAAGAACCGAATTAATGAGAGTAGCTCTCCCTCCCATAGATAAGAACCGACCCTTCCAAGATGCAAGCCTAGATTGAACCTTGTCAATTACCGGTTTCCAAAACGATATTAATCTGTGATTGCCTCCAACGAAAATTCCAAGAAATTTGAACGGCAGAGATTGCATTTTACAAGCTAGGAAACCCTCTGCAGCTGAAGAAAACCAGTGGTCCAGACCAATCCCATACAGCGCACTCTTGCTATAATTTATGTCTAACCCGGATATTAATTGAAAACCTTTCAACAACGATTTGATGGCCCAAAGGTTACTCCAAGAACCATCCCCAATGATGATAGTATCGTCTGCATATTGTAATAGATTGTACGACACCGAAGGACCAATCTTACAACATGAGAAAGTAGAATCCTCAACTGCTCTCTTCATCAAAATAGCTAATCCTTCTGCCGCTATAGCAAATAGGAAAGGTGAAAGCGGATCCCCCTGTCGCAGTCCCCGTGTGACTTCAAAATCTCGCGTCGGACTCCCATTGACTAACACCGATAAGTGATTGTGCATAACGCTACCATTCATCCATCGCATCCAAGTACTACCAAAACTCACGTGACTCATAATGTTCCGGAGATAAGACCATTCAACGCAATTGTATGCCTTGGAAAAATCCACTTTTAAAAACATAGCTCTGCATTTACTCCTTTTGACATAATCTGCCATTTCGTTCAAAACAAGCACACCGTCCATAAGGTTTCTTCCTTCAATAAAGGCTGTCTGAGAACTAGATATGATACTATCCATAACTCTTTTAATTCTACTAGCTAATAACTTGGACACAATCTTGTAAACACAACCAATCAAGCATATCGGCCTATAATCGTCGAGATTATTAGGGGAGTCGTGTTTAGAATTAATAACCAAAAAGGATGAAGCCAAGACTTTGGGCAATCGCCCCTTTTCAAAGAATTCCATAATGCAGTTAATAAAATCTGTACAAAATTATCTCCCAACAGTGTTTTATGAAATCCATGTTGAAACCGTCCGGACCCGGACTTTTGTCCCCCGCGCAAGCAAATACCGCAACCTTAATGTCCTCAGCCGAAAATGGAGCCTCAAGTGCCAAACTTTCAGCAACAGATAGGCGGGAAACAAGTCTGCTACCAATAACAGGAAAACTGGAATTTGCAGCCTTAAATCTCTGTTCAAAATGTGCTGCAACTGCTTCCTTAACTTCTGCAACATTCTCGATTTCTTTGTCATTCACAGTCACTGATCTGATGTAGTTGGAACTGTTACGATGTTTGATGGCTGCATGGAAATATTTCGTGTTACGGTCTCCATCCGTAATCCATTTCATTTTGGACTTTTGTTTGAGAATACTTTCTTTAATTCTCAAGTTCTTCCACATGTCATCTATTGCATTTCTACGGCTGGCCACATCCTCATCATTGATGTCACCATTCGTTTCCGCAATAATATCTTCCACATCGTTGATGATACCGACATCCTCCTTAATCTTAGTATCAATCCAGCCAAATATGTTAACATTCCACCAACGGAGTTTAGAACGCAGAATCTGTAATTTCTTGGACAAAATGAATGAGGCATTACCAACAACTGCATTATCCTCCCAAACTTCTTTGATAAACTGTAATAAGCCAGGGTGTTCCTTCCAACAATTTAATACCTTAAATGGTTTCGGTCCCCAGTTCGTATTTTTCGCCTCAATCCACACTGGCCGGTGATCCGAGATATCTCTGCCCCCCACTTTCTGGACCACTGAATTCCACTCATTGAGTAATCCTGGTGATATCAGGAATCTATCAATTCTACTACTAGATTTCCCCGACGAGTTAATCCATGTGAATTTGTTACCGCAAACAGGTAGATCAACACAACCAGTTAAGTTGATGAAATCATTGAATTCACTCATAATTCTATTGTTATAATCACCACTACCACATCTTTCTCTCCTATTCTTGATGGCATTAAAATCGCCACCAAACACCCATTCTCCAACTTCCATTGTATCCTTAAGTTGAAGAAGAGTATATATTGACGAAGTAATAATTAATATCTTTCCACTTAGCATTTATACCAATATAACTATTTCCTTTGAAACTCGCTATCGGAAAAATGACGTCTTTTCTCCATATGGTTAATATGCCGCCCGACAACCCGATTGAATCTGATGTAGACCATTGACAATTACGGTCACCCCACAGACTAAACACAATTTCATCTGTCATCTTCTCACATTTGGTTTCTTGCAGGAAAATCAGATCTGCATCATGTCTTTGCACTAACTCTCTAATTTTCCTTTTCTTGATGCTGCTACCACTCCCTCTTATGTTATATGTCAAAAAATTCATACTCTAACTTTAGCTGCCGCCTTCTTACCCTTGATTGTTCCTAACTGTCCTTTGCCAGTTCGTTTCTTAACCTTGGTTTTTTATTTGTTCAAACTCTCTATGTTTCGAATGATTTCCACAGCATCCCCGCCTTCATTCACTGTTTCCACTCCCAGTTTTCTAATGGACTCCCAAAGTCTGTTAGGTAGTTTCTCCAACCTCTTTCTAATTCTTGAATTGCTGTGTCTAACTTCTTCATCCTCAATGGATTCACAGCTATGTACTCCTGAACCAAGCATAGGTTTGTTTTCCACCAAACTCATACCAAGATTTTTATTAGGAGTCTTTTCAGGATCAGAAAATGTGTGATCTGACCAAAGTAAAGTAGAGTAGTATGAGGGGGCTAAAGGAATCCTAATTTTCTGGTATAAGTCATCCAATAGTTTTTTCTTTTTTGTAGACCTACTCAATCCTGCCTGATCGTTAATGGTATGTCCACCAACTGCAGTTGAATGTTTGTCTGCTCCCATCCTATCTGTTACGCCACCTGATAAAATCTCAGGCTCTACATCCGCAGAATAACCACCATTGGTCCTCTGAGCATTGTTTGTTTCTTCAGCCTGAGAATCCGTGTTTCTATTCTCAATCAGACGTTTGTCCCTTCCTGTATTATCCTTTGCACTATTCTGCTGAATTACGTTTTCAATAGACATTGCTTTGTCATGTCCTAACACAAACTCAGAATTTTTATGAATATCCTCGTCTTCAATATCCTCCTCATTCGTCATCTCGTCCAAACCAGTTTTGTATGTTGTGTTGTTTCCACCTACCTGAGTCGATGCCCGATTATACCGTGGTGAAGTTTTGGTTTTGTCCAGTACCAATCCTTCCAAGTCTGATTCTTCAACCTCAGTGTCAGAGGACACAAACTCAGAACTCTCAAAAGAAGAATTATTACTCCACAAGTTAGATCTCCTACTACCAATTGAATCCTCCACCACTTTAATACAGTATATGTTGTCGTTGACTTCGATATTGAAAACTTCATTCAAATTTAGCGCAAATTTGGTTCTAATTAGTACCCTTGCAACATCCAGCCTTTCTTGATTATCAGTATCAGGGTCAGCCTTAACAAACTCCCCTAATCGACTTACCAGAAATTTAAAGAAACTGACCCCCCAAACATGGCAAGGTAATCCAAATATACTAACCCAAGTTAATCTCTCTTTGTCCACGTCCGCCGGCGACCACAGATGTATATCGGAGAACCATTTTGAAATCCAAGCCTCATCCTCTTGTATCATCTTACTAATGTCTCCCTTGTTTTCCTCCTCCAGTAAACACAAATTGGCCCCCAAGGGAGTGGCTTTTATTTGGAAATAACCTTCTATCTGCAAGGCTTCTTGAACTTCAAATGTTGATCCTGGTTCCTCCATGACTCCAACATGGGCCTTTTCAAACCTCACCAAATCAGAGTGTTCCACATTGAACATGAGGTGTGCAAAGTTAGGTTTGTCGCCCATTAAAAACTGATTGTGAACCTGTCTATGTTGTTTGTATCCACCGCGGTTAGTTAAGCCTCTGTAAGTGGCTTGGGCGTATGATATCCCCAGTTTGTGGCCCTCCCTGTTCAGATTTAGGTTACTCACTGCAGCCTTCCCACCACGGAAAATCTGTTTTGATTGCCCAACCTTCACATGTTCCTTGATTTTTCTTTGATATCTAGGTGTGTTAGCAAATATCTTAGTGCCATTGATGACAATGTTGTCAAGTTCAATGGCAAGAAGATGTTCATCCATCACCTTCTTAAATCTTACAAAACCAAATCTGTTTCCTCTTTTATCTTTCCTAGGGGGAATGTATACTTCAAGAATAGTACCAAATTCCTTTAATACCTCAAACATACGTTTCACATTATATGTATCTGGAAAATGGGTAAAGAAGAAAGATGAAGCGTCTTTGATGTCTTGGTCGGTCACTTTCCCACCTTGAGCTTTCCATATGGATCTTCTTGCAATGACCTCATAGTGATGCTTTTTCGACTTAATGTTAACCCAACCCTCCTTATTGCTGGCTTTCGGATTCATCTCCATTACCCCGTACTGTAACCTAAGTTCAACTGCAGACTAACCTTGATTCCAATAACTTCGCGAAACCTCCGCACTGTCAAAACCAAACCTGAATGGCAACTCACACCAACCAAATACCCAGTAAAACCCAGAAGACAACACCACCCTAACGAGGCCCCTAAGCCCTAAAGCCAGGAATTTAAGCCAAAGATAGAGAGGAGCTCTCCCAGTATCTACTTGGTACAATGGTTAGGTAATCGCGAAAGTTTGTGTTGACTATATACGGAGGATGTACGGATTCGAAGACTCACCTTAATGGACCTGAAACATTGTTTTGGACAATGGTTGAAATCTGAAGCGGGTGAAACAGGGAAGAACGGAAGGAAAAAACTAGAGAGAAGGAGGAAATTCTCTCACTAAAAGTTACCGTTGGTTGATTGGTTAAGAAAGGAAGCATGTAGTGTAATTAGAGTACATGTTGAAGGATGTTTATTATGAGTGTTTATTGAAGATTTAGGGTTCTTTAGCAAAATCAAGAATGTAAATGTTTCTGGGCGGTGGTCTTAATGGATTACATATATGATACACATATTTATACAAACGGAGAAACGTTTATTATAGATACAAATATTTTTATTAACGAAAAAAAATTTATTGATGAGACAAATAATTTTATAAATTGGATAAATGCATATTGTTGATACAATTATTTATATAAATGAAAAAAATGCATTGTTGATATAATTATTTTTTTAAACGGAAAAAAATTTATTGTCGTTACAAATAATTTTATAAATGAAAAAATGTATTGAAGATACAAATATTTTTATAAACGAGTAAAAGTGTATTGTTAATATAATTATTTTTATAAACGGAAAAAAAAGTGTATTGTTGATACAAATATTTTAATAAATAGGAAAAAGTGTATCATTGATATAATTATTTTTATAAACAGCAAAAAGTGAAAATCTATTGTTGATACAAATATTTTTATAAACGGGAAAAAAAACATATTTTTCATACAAATATTTTTATAAAATGAAAAATCTTTATTGTTAATACAAATATTTTTTATAAATAGAAAAATGATTTGTTGCTGATACAAATATTTTTATTAATGAAAAAATCTTTATCCTATAACACAGACAATTCTATAAACGGGAAAAAGGTGTCAAACTAAAGATTTCTCACGACAATAGAATCTCAAAAGAGCCGACTTTAACTCATTTTTTGAAGAATACTTTCTAACATGTGAATATTATAGGTACAAATTCTCTAAACTCGTCTTTTGAAGAATGTATTTTATTTGTTGGATTTGTGATTACAATGAGAGAAAAGTATTATTGATAATAACTCAAACCAAAAATGCCCCCAACAACATATTCTCAATTACTTGACATTTTTTTTAATAAGCTAAAATTTATATATCAAGGATACAAGAGGGGTATCCAACCCGTATACATGTAAGGCCTATACAAATCAAATCAAAGGCCACAAAAATCACTAGGGGACTTTACCCAAGTGTAATAATTACAAAAATTAGAGCTTTTGTGGTTCTTTCCAATCCACCACCAAGTAAAATAGAGGATACGATTCGTAATCGTATCGAAATCCCAAAACTCTTCCCTAAATACAATATTATTTCGGGAAGACCAAATGATCAAAAATGATCACAAAGAAATATTCTATGAAGACATATCTAATGAACCCATTTGTTAAAAATTGTGGATAGGTAATCTTTTCATTTGATAGAACATAAAAATACATTGATTTTTATTATATGAATCATAACTAAACCCATCAATGGTCACTAATAGTGAATAACTAAATGACATAGATTCATCATGAAGTGTGTAGCATGAAAATCACAAGAATATGGCATGTACATGTCAATTTTCAATTGATCCTGTATTACTTTAGTGAGATCATTCAATAATCTAATTGTACAAAGTATAAGTTGCTGGTTATCAAACTTTATAAACGAGATAAAATATTAAAAATCAGAGTATGCATACCTAATAATAAACATAAAACACAAAATTCACAAATGATTAACTCCCAGTAAACTAAATATTTCTCAAACTGTGAAAGAAAGAAGCTGAACATATTTGCAAGAGGATAACCAACAAGTTTATGAAAGAAGCTGAACATATTTGCAAGAGGATAATCAACAAGTTTAGTGGGTGTTTCACAGTTTGAGAAATATTTAGTTTAGTGGAAGTTAATCATTTATGAATTTTGTGTTCTATGTTTAGTATTAGGTATGCATACTCTGGTTTTTAATATTTGATCTCGTATATAAAATTTGATAACCAGCAATTTATACTTTGTATAATAAGGTTATTGAAGATCTCACTAAAGTAATACAGGATCAATTGAAAATTGACATGTACATGTCACATTCTTGTGATTTTCATGCTACACACTTCATGATGAATCTATGTCATTTATTTATGTCACTATTAGTGACCATTGATGTGTTCAGTTATGATTGATATAATGAAAATTACTTTAGTTCTATGTTCTCTCAAATGGAAAGATTACATATCCACACACTTTTATCGAATGGGTTCATTAGATATGAGTTCATAGAATATTTCTTTGTGATAATTTGAGTCTATAATATTCATATGTTAGAAAAGTATTCCTCAAAAGATGAGTTAATGTCAAGTATTTGAGAATATTTTGTTGGGGGCATTTTTGGTTTGAGTTATTATCAATAATACTTTTCTCTCATCGTAATCACAAATCCAACAAATAAAATACATTCTTCAAAAGATGAGTTTAGAGAATTTGTGCCTATAATATTCACATGTTAGAAAGTATTCTTCAAAAAATGAGTTAATGCCGAGTCTTTGAGAATATATTGTCGTGAGACATCTTTGGTTTGGCACCTTTTTCCCGTTTAGAGCATTGTCTATGTTATATGAGAAATATGTGTTATATGAGAATTTTAGCACGAACACTCGAATATGATCCCAACATTGACATTGCGACATTGATAATAATTTTAAAAAATGAATAAATTAAACATAGTCACAAGTGTTGGTGCAAGGGTCCAATACTGTCACGGACACACCTTTTATCAGAGGTGTCGGTGATATATATATATATATATATATAAAACCGGTACACTGTTCCTTAGAGGGTATCAGCCCCAAAAGCAAGAAAGGTGAATAAATCCGGTATGCCATACCTTGAGGGTAGCAGCCTCAATAGTAGGCGGGTAGGTAAACCTGTATACTCTTCCTTAAGGGTCGCAACCCCAAAATTAGAAAGAAATAGGTAATGTCCGGATGTCCATTCCTTGAGGGTAGCAGCCCCAAAAGCAGGAAGGCGAATAATCGGAAGACCAATCTCTGAGATTAGCAATTCTTAGAAATCCCGACGAACGGGGACTTATGTGATTAGTAATGTGATTGTATTATTTTTTACAATATGTGTTGTATGAAATGAAAATAATAAAGGTGAGTAACCTTAAAATAATTATTAGATAAATTCCTATGACCAAGAGGACTCCTAAGATAGGAGAATTCCACTAAAATAGTTTATTCTCACCTCTGTTGTTATCATATCTTTTACAGGTGAACAATCTATAGTTAAATGTAAAGAAAAGATGGCGCATCGACTCTGTCTGAAAGAGAGTCCGGAAGACTTTTACCTTAATTTGTTTAGTTTTATTTCCGCTGTATCATTATGACTCCACGTTACTATTGTACTAGTTTTGACATACGAAACATATGTCCTGTTGTAACAGTTTTGCTATTGTATTTTATTTTCGTACCATATATTAGCAGTCTAATTATGTGACTCTAGACACATATTTTTGGGTTGTTGCAGTATTTTCAATCAATATTTATAAATTAACATCATTATCTCTTGGGGTTTCCTTATAGTGAAATCATAATAAGTTTTTATTCTTTCGTTGCACTATAATTCCTTCCTTTTATACCTTGATAGATTTTAGAATGTGTTAGGTCTAACTCTACTCCACAAAATCAGCTTTAAAGATGAGGCGTGTTGCTCATTTATAAATATTTTTCTTGGCCACATCGCTGCTAGTATAGAACCCTTTTTTTTTTATAAGCTAAATTAATATATATCAAAGATATAATAGGGGTATTCCAACCCATATACAACTAGAACCTTTTCAAAAATCAAAGGTCACAAAAATCACTTGGGGAGTTTACCCAAGTGTAATAATTACAAATATAAGAACTTTTGTGATTCTTTCTTATCCACCACCAAGTGAAAATGAGAATACGATTCGAAATCGTATCAAGGTCCCATAATTCATCCCTAAATATAATATATTTCGGGATGACCAAATGACCCAGCAAATAGACAACCAAAATCCGACCGCAATGCTAACTAAAAACTTCCTACCAACACACCCCATTACCCAACAAGAAAGGTGATTCAATATGTTACCAACCAAAATGTTTGGAATGTCCAACCAATTACAAGCATAATTCCAAACACGACCAGATTTATGACATTGAAATAAAATGTGCTCTACAGTTTCGACTTCTCAAAAACAAAATGGACAAGACATTTCATGTCTATTAGTAATGATACCTCTACGCACTAGGTTTTCTCGCGTCGGAATTCTCTTATGCAACACTCTCCACCCCAGCACTTTTAACTTTGAACGCAACCTGAGCTAACCACATTAGTTTAAAAGCAGCACCCTTGACTCCCTCCACACGCCCAGGTTTTAACATCTAGTGCATGACTTGTGTTACAATACCTTCTTTTAAGCCCAAACGCAACATTCAACAGCCCAAGTGGCTCAAAGATTATTATCAATATTAGTATTTTTATTGGGTCTACTTTTAATTTTATTATCTTTGTATTGGGTTGTCAAAAGAGGCTTAGGCCCAATTACTAGAAACCCTAAGTATTTATAGTGCTTGTATTCAGACTTAGAAATTATGAAATGAGAAAAGTTTAGTTTTTATGTTTTCTTCTTCCTTTGCAACCTAGATCTAGAGTAGCTTATTGTAGATTATATCATTGGTGCTCTCATTCTGCACTCATGGCTCCCCCAAAACCCCAAAACACCTCTTCCCATGAAATAGTTGAAGAAGCTATTCAAACAACACAGTTGCTTCTCAATAATGCAATGCAAGAAAATCAGATGCAATTGGATGAGCGCTTAAACATTGTTGCTGCAGATTGGGAACAACAAATCGGTCAACTTCATACTCGTATGGACAATGCATTGAATCTTGCTGACAGTAGACATGAATCTATCATGTCCATTCTTACAAAAATCTCAACTCAAAAGGACCCTCCTCACCAAACCGCTATTGTTCACGCAGCAGGGTCCTCGTCAGGTATCACTTATGAACCCTCCTCTACTGCTGCTATTCATACAGCATCTCAGCATATTACCCATACTCTCAGTCCAGCTCACACACCCATTAGAAACTCTGTTTCTTTTTCCACCACTATCCCACAATCTGTTGCTACAACAGCCACTCGCATAACTGCTGCACAACCACCACCACCATCGTACCCACCATATATTCCATCTCCTACCCCTTTTACACCCACACAAAATTATAATACCCCTTTTATTCCCCAATTTCCTTACCCATACATGCCCCAAATTACCCCATTACCACCATTTAGAACACCAAAATTGGAACTTGCAATGTTTGATGGATCTGACCCCTTGGAATGGTTGTTTCAAGCTGAACAGTTTTTTCAATTTTACCAGCTTCCACCAGAAAACAAATTGTCATTGATATTTTTTTATATGAAGGGTGAAGCTTTAGGTTGGTTTAAGTGGATGCATCAAAGCCAATTATTAACTGATTGGTTTTCTTTAACTAAAGCGCTAGAACTAAGATTTGGGCCTTCTACTTATGACAACCATCAAGCTGAATTATTCAAACTAAAGCAAACTGGTACTGTTGTTGAATATCAAGCTCAATTTGAAAAGTTGGGAAACCAAGTGCTTGGCTTACCCCCGGAGGCGATTCTAAATTGTTTTATTTTCGGGTTAACTAAAGAGATCAGAAATGAAATGGCCATTCATAGACCTGTTTCAATCTCACAAGCCATTGGCCTTGCCAAACTCATTGAATCCAAACAAAAGGATGCGAAACCCAAATTTTCAAAACCGTTTTCTAACTCTTACACCAAATACACCCCCAACACATCCCAAACCACAACCATAAAAACACCAACCAATACCACCATTTAGACTCCACAAACACCAGCCTCATCCAACACAACTATTCCTACCAAATTACCTATTAAACGACTCTCTCACTCACAATTGCAAGAGCGCAGGGCTCAAGGGCTTTGCTTTAATTGTGATGAAAAATTCACAATTGGTCACAAATGTTCTGCCAACAGATTTCTTTTATTCATGGCTGATGATGAGGTGGCTGAACAACAGATTGTTGTTGAGGACAACAATGAGGTAGAAGTGGAACAGGACTTAAATGACACTTATTTTCAATTATCCCCTCAGGCTCTAACCGGTCAAATTTCACCTCAAACACTTAAATTCAAAGGTATTATTGGTGGATTATCAGTTATGGTTTTAGTGGACACAGGCAGCACACATAACATCATGCAACCTCGCATCGCCCAACACTTAAATCTTAAACCTAAGCCCACACACCAATTTTCAGTTATGGTCGGAAATGGTTCCCATTTGCAGTGTGAAGGGATTTGCAACAATGTCCATATACTCCTCCAAGACAAACCCTTCAACTTATCTTTTTATCTCTTGCCAATCGAAGGAGCTGACATTGTTTTAGGCATGGCTTGGTTGAGAACACTTGGCCCAATACAAGCAGATTTTTCTATTCCATCCATCACATTTCAACATCAAAGCACACCCCTAACTCTAAAAGGCGACCCAACCACTAACCCTATTCATACAACATTCCACCAATTCAAGCACCTTCTCCATACAAACTCCATTGCTTCCCTCCACCTTATGACTTTTCTTGAAATTGATTTCCCTAACTCAACAGATTCCATTTTCCCATCCACACCAGCCACCATATCCAAAAACCTAGACCCAGCCATTTCCACTCTTCCCCATACATATTCTACCATTTTCCAACCACCTTGTGGTCTTCCACCAAAAAGACCTCATGACCATCACATTCCACTACTACCTCATACCCCTCCTATCAATGTCAAACCCACACTCACAAAAAAATGCCATGACAACAATTATTCAAGAAATGTTGCATGATGGCATCATCATTCCAAGTACCAACCCTTTCTTCTCTCCTGTTCTTCTAGTTAAAAAGAAAGAGGGGACTTGGCGCTTTTGTGTCGACTATAGGGCTCTTAATGCAGTCACAATTAAAGATCGTTTTCCCATTCCCACTATTGATGAGCTTTTGGATGAGCTTGGGTCAGCTAGAATTTTCACTAAGATTGATCTACGATCCGGCTACCACCAGATCCGTGTTGCAAGGGAGGATACTCATAAAACAGCTTTTCAAACTTTCGACGGTCACTACGAGTTTCTCGTAATGCCCTTCGGGCTCACTAATGCCCCTTCTACTTTTCAATGTGCCATGAATGATCTTCTAAGACCATACTTACGCAAGTTTGTATTAGTTTTTTTTGACGACATTCTAATTTATAGTGCCAATTTTAATGACCATTTAGTTCATTTGCAGGTTGTTTTTTAGCTATTATTATCTAACTCTTTTGTTGCGAAAATGTCCAAATGTGTATTTGCAGTGGATCGAGTTGATTACTTCGGACATGTTATTTCTGCTGGTTGTGTTGAACCAGACCCAGAAAAGATTCAGGCAGTGTTGGACTGGCCTGAACCCCGTTCACTCACGGCACTCAGAGGGTTTTTAGGGCTCACCGGATTTTATCGCATATTTGTAAAGAACTACGCCACTCTCGCCGCTCCCCTCACCGATCTTCTTCGTTCCACTAGATTCTATTGGAATACAGAGGCCAGTTCAGCCTTTACAGAGCTAAAAAGAAAAAGGACACAAATGCTGGTATTAACATTGTCGGACTTTACAAAAGAATTCAACATAGAAACGGATGCTTCAGGCGTGGCAATTGGCGCAGTTTTATCTCAGGCTGGACACCTCATAGCGTTCTTCAGCATGAAGATGACTCCAAGGATGCAAGCTTCTTCTGTTTACGTCCGAGAAATGTACGCCATCACTGAGTCCAAAACAAAATGGCGCCAATACTTGGTCGGTCAACATTTCAGCATATACACAGATCAAAAGAGTTTAAGAAATTTACTCCTACAAAAGATCCAAACTCCTGAACAACAAAAATGGGCTTCAAAATTACAAGGCTTTAATTTTGACATTTATTACAAACCTGGCCGTTCAAATCTTGTTGCCGACGCCCTCAGTCGGAAATACAGCGACACTCATGTCCTCATTTCTATCTCATCTCTGGTGCCAACTCTCATTCAACAACTCCAACAGTTTTACACAAAAAACACAAAAGGTCAACAGTTAGTCCAAGAAATGACTTCCAACCCAGAAGATCTAAACTTCAAATTCTTAAATGAATTGCTCTACTTCTATAACAAGCTATTCATACCTGATCTGTCTGATCTCAGAAACGCGTGGATCTTTGAATTCCACAACACCCCATCCACGGGACATTCTTGAGTTAAAGCCACGGTTGCTCGAGTTGCCACTTCCTTTTATTGGCCTGGCATGTACAAAGACATTAAATCTTTTGTTAGACACTGCACAACATGCCAACACAACAAGAATCTAACTCAGAAAAAAAAGGATTGTTACAACCTTTACCAACTCCAGTTCAAGTATGGGAAGACATCACCATGGATTTCATAACACACATTCCAAACTCCTACGGTCACACAGTGATTTGGGTTGTTTGTGACCGCCTCACCAAGTACTCCCATTTTATTGCTCTTCCAACCAAGTTCTCTGCTTCTGATCTTGCTGTCCGTTTTGCTACAGAAATTTTTCGTCTTCATGGGGTCCCACGATCTATCGTCTCTGACCGCGATCCCATCTTCCTTAGCAAATTCTGGAAGGAATTTTTTAAAATACAAGGCACAGTTCTTAGATTCAGTTCAGCATACCATCCCGAAACGGATGGACAAACAGAGGTTGTAAACAGAACTTTAGAGACTTACCTACGGACACTGTGTTTCACCAGCGATCAACCGCGCCGCTGGTACAGATTCCTATACCTTGCTGAGTTCTGGTACAACACATCCTACCACTCTTCGATCCAGATGTCCCCGTTTCGAGTGTTGTACGGACGTTCTCCACCCTCTATTCCAGATTTCATATCAGGTTCAGTTTCTACTCCGACCTTGGACGAAACCCTGCAAGACAGAGAAAAGATCATCTCAGAGTTAAAACAGAACCTTAACAAGAGCAAGAAACGCATGGAAGCCCAAGCAAACAAAAAAAGGATGTCTTTTACCTTTTCCGTCGGAGATCTTGTCCTTCTACGTCTCCAACCATATCGGCAACACACAGATGTCCGTCGATCTTCTCAGAAGCTAGTGAAACGTTTCTTCGGACCCTTTAAAGTTAAGAATCGCGTCGGAGAGGTTGCTTACGAGCTGGATCTTCCGCCTTCTTCGAAGATTCATCCGGTTGTCCATGTTTCACAGCTGAGGCCTTATTTTGGAGCAAATCATACCACTGACTTCTCAAAGTTTTTCACCGGCCATGGAAGTCTTAGAGAAAACACACAGGATATTGGTTTAGAAAAGCAAGAGGAAGATGTTTCTTCTTTGGGTTTAGAGAAAAAGAAAGACAAAGATGAGGAACATTTTAGTTTGGAAGAGAAGAACAACAAAGTATTTTCAGAGAGTGAGAAGAACTCGTATGCGGATAACATGCAAAATGAATCTACTTTCCCAAGTCCACACTTTAACACTAACTCAACCGTACTTTCTAATCCAAATTCCCATTCTAACCTTGCAACGGACAACACATCCACACCCTCCATCCACCATGACGTGTCATCCATCCAAGCTTCCACTTATTACCCACCGCCCCACATGCCTTGTTCACACCCCAAACCTTTCCCCACTAATCACTCACCTCACCCACTCTCTGCTACTCCCTTATATTTTTTCCCAAATTCCAATAAATCATCACACCGCCCCATTACTTTTCCTTACCTTTTCAGACTACCCATGTGCCCCCTTCCCCACTTGTCCCATCTAAGTCCAATATCACTTCCCAACACCACGTGATTCCAGCTAGTTTGCTTCCATCCCATGCGCCTCACTCTCCCTCACTTCTCAAAAGGACACGTGGCGGGTTGACTCTGAACCTTGAGGACAAGGTTCCTCTTGGGCCCGGGAGTATTGTTACAATACCTTCTTTTAAGCCCAAACGCAACATTCAGCAGCCCAAGTGGCTCAAAGATTATTATCAATATTAGTATTTTTATTGGGTCTACTTTTAATTTTATTATCTTTGTATTGGGTTGTCAAAAGAGGCTTAGGCCCAATTACTAGAAACCCTAAGTATTTATAGTGCTTGTATTCAGACTTAGAAATTATGAAATGAGAAAAGTTTAGTTTTTATGTTTTCTTCTTCCTTTGCAACCTAGATCTAGAGTAGCTTATTGTAGATTATATCAACTTGATAACAAATGGCCCAACGAATTTTTAATAGAATCTGATGTCTTATTTTGGTTGGGCTTACAAAATAGATAAGGGATGTAACTCATTATAAACACTTTTCTCGACCGTATCACATTTACTGTGAGACTCAACAATAAACTTTCATAGTTAACATGAATAGCCTACACTGATTTATGTGAGCTCAAAATTTAAGGATCTCAGGAGCTGTTTCTCTTGAATATATATCCATATTACTTTTTGTAAATGATACAAGAAATATTCAGATTCGATCCAAGCTATATTTATTCAGGTAAATTAGTGTGTGTGAGAGAGAATACTGCTAACGCGGTCAAGCAATGATTAGTAATAGTTTGTCCCAATTTATTCAGATATATGAATTTGAAGTGTTTGTTAGCATACCATTGTGTACCCAATGCTTGGCTGTCAAAGGTGGAAGGCAACATTCTCCACTTTCGGCATTTGTCACATTGCACCCACTCACAATCTGGTTTGTAGACACAGACATCCTTGTCCTAAGGATGAAATAAAAATGAAGTTCAGCAAACCTCCCGGGTAAAGGAAAGATAGGAGGTCATCAACCATTCGCAATTTAAATAAAGCCACTCTTATCAAATTCAATTATTTAGTCTCGAGACAGCCCACATAGAGAAAGCAACTTCAATTTAAAACATTTTTTCAGTCTCGAGAAATAACAAGAATTTGACGATCTTTCATAAATGATAGAATTGAAAGAAAAGTTTTACCAAATTAAGTGAATCAAAATTAGTATCCCAGTCAGTATTCATCTGCTTTTTTCCCAAGCCACTGCTCAAGACATGCATATGCTTCACAATCTTGGAATCCCTGCTAGTTATTGTGCACCCACACACGACCATCCGGATCATCCTATACCAAATAGGAAGAAAAAATATGGGATTTCAAATGTAGTGAAGATGAAAACAGCAATTGATTATTGGGTAAGTACTAAGCATTTGGATTGAAGATTTTGATAAAATAGTTTATGATGATTCCTGTGACACATTCTATGCAAAAAATAAATTCCCTTCTCAGAAGTACAATCCAGAACTAAGCCAACTTACACAGTATCATTTGGGCAGATTGTCAGAGATTTAGATGAACAGTGATAGAATGATCATCAACCAAAGGAGTCTGTTGGTGTGTTGCAGACAACCAAGGATAGAAAGACTCGTTAGAATTATAAATTAGGAAATTAGGAAGAGATCTTCCATTCTTAGATAAAAAAGTTGATTGTTTTTAAAAAAATTATCACTCTAATATCGTAATAGATGACTTAGCTAATCACAGATGTTTTTTGAAACATGATGCAAGATCCAGCACCACATTCATGTTTGTCAAAGTGAAGACTATATTGAATGAGAATCTTGCACTCAAGAAGCAGAAACCTAATAGATAAAAAATTCCGTATAAATTGTAAGACGTGTTTTCAAAAACTACCTCAAAAGAGATCATAAAATTGAATAAAAAATCATTATTTTAAACAACCTCAATTTTAAACAAATCTTAGAAATACTTAGGTTAGTAAATACACTTTAATAAGTTAATGCAAACAAGTTATTCCATTAAGAGATTAATAATAAAGCCTTACAAGACTGGACAGTGGACACACTCATTCATCATCCAGGATATGATGAACTCTTCTATAACAACAACCAAGATCTTAGGTAAGATCTCTTTATTCAAAAACACACAGAATGAAAAAACTACAATGATCAAAATCACATGATTATCTCAACTCATCATTGCTGAGCTTATGTGGTTTGTCACCCTCCTCAGCAATGCTAACCACTCTAGGACCTTTAATCTTATCATGCGACAATTTATTAAGTGTTAAAGTAAGAACACCATTTTCCATTTTAGCCTTCACAGAATCCAAATCAACATTTTCAGGTAATCTAAATTGCCTCCAGAACTTTCCATAAGATCTTTCAACTCTGTGCCAATGATCTCCTTTCTTCTCTTCTTCTTTCTTCCTTTCACCACTCACTCTCAGCACCCTATTCTCTTCCACTTCTATCTTTATGTCATCTTTTCTTAAACCAGGCACGTCCAGCATTATAACATGTCCCTCTGGAGTTTCCTTCCAGTCTACTCTAGCATGTGATAGTGTCATTGATGGTTCGTGTTTCTCAACGCCGTAGGGAATTTGTTCCAAGACGCGAAATGGATCTGGTAAACGATCAGACCAAAGATCGGATAAGAGAGTGTTGGGAGAATCTAAGAATGGTAGTAGTGATCCTTCTGCTTTGAAAGGAAAATCACCAGCAAGAATAAGAAAAATAAATGGTACCAGTAACATGTTTAGAGGTTGCAGACTCATACTTGGAAATGTGTGTTTGGAGCTTGGTTTGGACAATTATTTTATGATACTTGTGTTTGTGTCTTCAATTTGGTGGAAATAGAAGTACTGATATGTTGTATTTATAGGTTGTAATGTAAATGTGACATAGTTCTTGCAAATTCTACAATGTAGAGACTGAGAAAGTTCTGGATTAGTATGGTGTTATGGAGGATAGAAAGGTGGTTGGTTTTCAAAAGTTCAAGAATTTTCCAACCTCTTCCAGAGCCTTCATGTGTGTAACCTTAACACTTTATTTTTCCATAGTTTATTTGAATTTCAAAACATTCTTTTGGCCTCTCAATATGTAAAATAAGGAATATTACTATGTGAAATACTATTTCTATAGTCTCGTGAGAATACAAATATATTCTAGAGTCATTTTAGTAATTTTATAAATTAAACTGATAAAAAAATATTTGAATTTTGTAATGATTATTCAAAATGTTATTTGAGGATCAAAATGATTAATAAAATAAATAATTTTAAGTATACTTTGAATCCATGACAACAATTTTCATGTTTTAATATGCTAATAATAGCTCATGACAATGGAAATACCACAAAGACGCATTTTTTAATTTTTAAAAAATATCATCATTTCTCAAAGTGAAAGTGATGGAGACAAGGCTAGCATTTAACGCAGACCTTTATTCAACTCTGCTCCGTCAAAATATTTATTCTTTACATGCAAGTTTTTCACATTTCAAACATCTCAAACTTATTTCATAGTTTTTTTCTTTTACATAAGGCTTTTTTTTAGCAAGTAACCCTGTGTATTGTCAGCAAAAAATTCCCACCAGGCAATTATAAAATGCAAAAACTAGAAAATGTCCAGCTTTAACAATTGAGAGCTTTCAACCACATAAAAATTTAGGATATCCAAAAAAACAAAAAAATAGTGAAACCATAGCTAGTGTCTATCACAGCCATTGATAATTCATCACGGCGTGACTCATAAGTGAAATAGGAGTTATCATTATTGTAATAATTCACTGTGGAAGGCAGGTATAGATCACAATATTTGATTACATATCATCCATTTCTATAATACAATAATGATTTCAAATTGTTGAGGTCAAACAGAATTTGGAATGGTCATGACAGACTATCCGAGATATTAATTTAGAGTGTATCTCATTTGTGAAATACGAGAAATCACCATTGGGTATAAATCACAATAGGAGGCTGTTCTAAAATGCAATTGAATCACACCTAACCCTAAGTTTATACTTAAACTAGACTCCTGATTCAAATTAAATTTGGAAACAAATCAAGATGCTAAAAGAAAAGGAATGAGAGGCATATGACTAAATCCATGGGTCTAAACAACAAAATGGAGCTATAGATATAACATACAGAAAACATGGAATAAATACAAGAACTTTTGATTATCCTAATTACTGTTATTGCTGAATATGAAACTCAGTATAATTACCATAGTTTTATTCTGTCAATTGTAAATATTAATGTATTTGTTAGAGACTACACTGTTATTTCTTTCCCATTATCAGGCTTTAATAGTTTCTTTAGATAGCCTAGGCTTATTGATAAGATTCCGATATCATGGGATCATGTTTCTCGTTGCTTCATGTATGTGTGTGTGTACATCTATGAATACTGTAAATCCCTTAGTATTAATATTCAGTTTTCACATACGCTACTACTTCATGTAGGACCATCACCCATATCTAATAATACTGAATGAAGAATGTACGATCATTGAGCTTACTAGTATTATCGATTTGATGAGTATTTATACATAGGGAAATACTTGGATCACAAGTTACAGAAATAACAGTTAACTAACATTTATAACTAACTTAACAACCTAAAACGGCTATAAGTAAAACACTTCCACATTGATTTCATCAAATAAGAGAGTAAGTATTAGGTTGAATGTTGGAAAGAGAGAGTGTTCA
Source organism: Lathyrus tuberosus (assembly GCA_022829125.1). Classification (NCBI taxonomy): domain Eukaryota; kingdom Viridiplantae; phylum Streptophyta; class Magnoliopsida; order Fabales; family Fabaceae; genus Lathyrus; species Lathyrus tuberosus. The sequence continues at coordinate 193,797 of JALAZF010001005.1, read as the reverse complement.
TGACACTCCTCTTTGGGGAAATCATCAGTATGTTAATTTTGCCCGCACATTAATACACCAAAGATTGAGGAATAACAAATTATTAAGCAAACTGCGGAGCACTTCAGTGCAGCCAATATTTTCAGAACAGCATTCGGCTCACCCAAGACCTTGGATGGATGCATTTGGAAGGCAAGTGTGTGAGATATGAAGGTTCCCTGATCCAGTTAATATGTATTGTATCCATCGTTCGTATCAGATTTAGTTTCAATCTCTCAAATTTCTCTCATCTAACAGCCTGCATCTTAAGCAGACTTTGGTAGACAAGACATAAAAACTGTTGGTGTACAAGGTGAAATAATGATGAACAAAGAAGAATATATTAATTGAGAGTGACGGCTACAATGATAAGGATACAATACAAATTACTAAAAATACTCACTACCACTAGTCTATTTATAAGCTAAAACTAGGGCTACAAAAGTAACAATAAAATACTAAAATACCCTCTAACAAACTTGGTCACCAAGTTTGTGAATATTAATTAAAATATAAATTATTTCTATTTCTAATACCATCCCTTAATTTATATTTCATCAAAACTAACAACTCCAATTCCATCCCTTAAGCGAAGGAATTGATCAGTCTTGATAGCCTTCGTCAGAACATCTGCCAACTGCTTCTGGGTGCTACAGTGCAGAACTTCTAACACTCCATTCTGAACTTGACTTCTCAGATAGTGATACTTGGTCTCAATATGCTTGCTTCTCCCATGCAACACTGGGTTTCTGGCAAGATTGATTGCAGACTTGTTATCAATCATCAGCTTCAGAGGTTTGTCAACTTTGATCTTCAGATCTTCCAGCAAGTTCAGAATCCACACAGCTTGACATGCAGTGACAGCACCTGCAATATATTCAGCTTCACAGGTTGATAGCGCAACAACAGATTGTTTCTTGGAACACCAAGAAATAGGGCCTCCTAGAAACTTAAACAAGTATCCAGAAGTACTTCTTCTATCAACTCTGTCTCCACACCAATCAGAGTCTGAATAACCCAGAAGTTCTGATTCACTCTTTCTTCCAGAAGGGAACAGCACTCCATACTTCAGAGTTCCCTTGATATACCTCAGAATCCTGACAGCAGCTTGGTAATGGGACCACTTGGGTTTACTCATGAATCTACTAATCATTCCAACTGCATAACAAATATCAGGTCTGGTATTACACAAATACCTTAGAGAACTAACCAACTGTTTGAAGGTTGTAGCATCCACATCCTCACCATCAGAATCAGAATCTAGTTTCTGATTCGTATCTGCAGGTGTGATAGCAGCCTTACAATTCTGCAGCTTAAATCTCTTCAGAAGTTCTCGTTCATACTTCAGCTGATGCAAAATGATACCTTTCTCAGAATATCTGAACTCCGTCCCTAGAAAGTATGTCATTTTCCCGAGATCAGTCATTTCAAACTCATTCATCAGCACCTTCTTGAACTTCGTTAATTCTTGTTCAGAACTTCCGGTTAGCAATATGTCATCAACGTACAAACACACCAGAATCATATTGCCTTCAGAAATATGCTGAACATAAACACCGTATTCCATCTCACATTTCTGAAAACCCTGCTTCTTGAAAAATAAATCAATCTTCTGATTCCAAGCTCTGGGCGCTTGCTTCAATCCATACAAAGCTTTATGTAATCTGTACACCATCCCTTCCTGATTCTTTTTCACAAATCCAGGAGGTTGTGACACATAGACTTCTTCTTCTAACGGACCGTTCAGAAATGCAGATTTCACATCTAAATGCATCAGAGGCCAATTCCTGTTAGCAGCTATTGCAAGCACCAATCTGATTGTTTCATGTCTCGCTACAGGTGCAAACACTTCAGAATAATCCAGCCCAGGTTTCTGTAGAAATCCTCTTGCTACCAACCTCGCTTTGTATTTGCCAATTGATCCATCTGGCTTTAGCTTCTGCTTGAAAACCCATCTGACGCTGATGGCTTTCTTGTCCTTTGGAAGTTCTGTCAGCTTCCAAGTCTTGTTTCTCTCTATGGCCTCAAGTTCTTCTTTCATGGCCTTTAGCCAGAACTTCTGCTTGAGAGTCTCTTCTGTACTCACGGGTTCAGAGTCTACTAACATGGCACACTGAATAATTTCTCCTTCAGAATCTACTTCAGTGTCTTGCAACATGTCAAACTCTTCAAATCTTCTTGGAATGTTTCTGATTCTCTGTGGCCTCTGACCTCGTTCAGAACTTTCTCCGGATGCTTGAACCTCAGAAGTTATGTCCTCAGAAGTTTCTCCTTCAGAAGCTCTTGCTCCAGAAGGTTGACTTCCTCCAGAACCTTGACCACCTTCAGAGTCTGGCATATTCCCAGAGTCTGAATCACCACCAGAATCTGGATCATCATCAGAATCTGGATCATCAGAATCACCTTCATCTTCTGAGTCTCCTTCAGAATCAGAATCACCATCAGTTTCAGAAATTCTTATTTCTGACCTTTCTTCAGAAGTTCTCACATCAGAATCAGATTGAGACTTATCCCAATTCCAAACTTCTGCTTCCTTCACAATAACGTCTCTGCTGAACTCAACTTTATTAGTTTCTGGACAATAAAGCTTGTACGCACCCGTACTGTGGTACCCCACCAGTAACATTACTTTGCTTCTATCATCCAGCTTCTGTCTTCTAGCTTCTGGAACATGTTTGTAACAAACAGAACCAAACACCTTCAGATGACTAACACTTTGCTTTTCTCCCGTCCACTTCTGAATAGGAACTATTTCCTTCAGCTTCTTCGTTGGACATCTGTTGAGCACATATGCTGCAGTGGCAACAGCTTCTCCCCAGAAGTTCTGAGGAAGCTTCTTCTCCTTCAGCATGCTTCTCACCATATCAAGCAAAGTACGATTTCTTCTTTCAGCAAGACCATTGTGTTGAGGAGTGTAAGGAGCAGTAACCTCATGCTCAATTCCATTCTCCTCACAGAACTTCTGAAACTCTTTGGAGTTATACTCACCCCCACCATCGGTTCTGAGAATCTTCAGAGTCTGACCACTCTGATTCTGAACCTTCATTCGGAACTTCTTGAATTCAGCAAACACCTCGTGTTTGAACTTAATAAGGGATACCCATATCATTCTCGTGAATTCATCAACAAATGACACGAAGTATTTATTCCCTCCGAACGATTCTACTGGAAATGGACCACACACATCAGAATGTACTACTCCCAAGGCATGTTTTGCTCTTGGAGCAACTTCTGACGCAAATGGCAATCTTGGTTGCTTTCCTTCCATGCACACTTTGCATGACTTCTCAGACTTCTTAATTGTAGGAATTCCATGTACCAGCTTCTTCGAATTCAGATGTTCTAAGCTTCTGAAATTCAGATGACCAAATCTTCTGTGCCACAGCTCACTTTCTTTCACAACACTTGTTGCACTAAGACATTCAGAGTCAGAAGTTCTGACATTCACCTTGAATGTTCTATTCCTTCCCTGTTCTGACTCCATAATCAACTTCTGATTACAGTCATACAGCTTCAGAAGATTGTCCTTCATGGTAACTGAAAAACCTTTCTCAATTAATTGTCCCACGCTCATCAGATTGCTTTTTATGCCAGGTACATACCACACATTCTGAATCAATGCTGTTTTCCCATTATTCAGAACAACTCTGACATTTCCCATACCTTCAGCGTTAAGATATTTGTCATCAGCACATCTGATCTTTGTCCTCTTCTCAGAATCAAAATCAACCAGCCATTTCTTATTTCCAGTAAGATGATTTGAGCAGCCAGTGTCCATATACCACCAGTCTGTCAAATTCGTATCATCAGATTCAGAAGCCATTAGTAGCACAGATTCATCATCAGAACTTCTGGCTATATTTGCTTCTTCTGACTTCCTTTCTTTGTTTGACCAACAGTCTCTAGCAAAGTGACCAAACTTCTTGCAACAGTAACATTGGATCTTCTTCTTGTCATACTTCTCTTTTCCCTTCTGAGCATTCTTTTGCCTATCAGAAGTTGAGGTTTCTGACTTCTGACCACCATCAGATCTTCTCTGCTTCTGATGCTTCTTATCAGAAACTGCTTTCAGAGCCTGCTGCTCTACTTCCCTTTCAGAAGTTCTCTCAGTCAGACGCAACTCTTACGCTTCTAGACTGCTTTGCAGCTCTTCAATTCTCATGGTGCTCAGATCTTTAGAATGTTCTATTGCTACCACAATGTAATCAAACTGAGGAGTAAGGGATCTCAATACCTTCTCAATGATTACTTGTTCAGAAAGAGTTTCTCCACACGCCTTCATCTCATTAGTGATCAGAATCACTCTGGAGATGTACTCAGAAACTTTCTCATTGTTCTTCATGTTCAGATTCTCGTACTGCTTACGTAGAGACTGAAGCTTCACCTTCTTCACTGATGCGTCACCACCGTAACATCTGACCAGTGTGTCCCACGCCGCCTTTGCCGTCATTGAATCTGCAATCTTCTCAAACACATTCGCATCCACACACTGATGGATGTAGAACAATGCTTTCTGATCTTTCTTCCTTGTATCCTTCTGCGCGTTCTTCTGCTCCTCCGTCGCATCTGCTGCTACCGGAACATAACCGTCGGTGACAAGATCTAGAACATCTTGAGCACCGAACAGTACACGCATCTGAATCATCCAACGATTCCAGTTTTTGCCATCAAATACTGGAAGCTTGGTGTTCATGCCGTCGCCGCCGTTCATCATCTTCAACCTTGTACAATACACTCAGAATCTCACCGCACACAGTGTTTCCCAACCCACAGAATCACAAATTTATGATTCCGATCAGAACTTCGTTCAAGATTCAACACAAATCAAGAACAAAATTCAAAATCACACAAGAAAATCCTCACGTTTTCACTCGTGTTTCCCGTTTATCCCAACCGGAGCTCTAGATACCAATTGTTGGTGTACAAGGTGAAATAATGATGAACAAAGAAGAATATATTAATTGAGAGTGACGGCTACAATGATAAGGATACAGTACAAAATTACTAAAAATACTCACTACCACTAGTCTATTTATAAGCTAAAACTAGGGCTACAAAAGCAACAATAAAATACTAAAATACCCTCTAACAAACTTGGTCACCAAGTTTGTGAATATTAATTAAAATATAAATTATTTCTATTTCTAATAAAAACATTTGAATTTTGTTCTGTTGTGTATTAAAAGTGGGGGGTGGGGGAAGGACACAAGTAGATAAAAAAAGGGCACATTTCTTTTGTTCACGTTTTGTTCAACGGATTCCGAGCCCTTTTATAGCTACAAATATACTCCACGGGACTAAATCCTTGCTCAATTAAGCGACCATGCCAATACAGAAATACTCCACAGCTTGCTTGATCCCATTCTAATGGACTAAATCCTAGAGTCAATTCAACTGGCCTTCCCAATATGTCACCACTTACGATAACCGTTTTAGTGAGGAAATTTGCTAGCTGTCGACTTTTAACCTAAGCAAAGATAAAACAAACTATTAAAATGAAAGATTGAAGGTCAATAAGAAAAAAAAATCACCCTGGTTCCACTGACTACTTAGAACTTTCAAGAATGAAATTACCAATTTCCTTTGAACACATATCTTCATTCGTGGAACTAAGAAGATGACTTCCAAATAAGCTCGTAATGAGTAATCCAGAAGAACCTGAAGCCACAAGAAATATGAAAAAGCAGGTTTAGTTTCAATTGATGCCAAACCGTTTGATTAAGTTGGCCTAGACGAGAACGACTCCTTTTGCTGCGGATGAAAATATCACCTTGATTAAAAGAACTCCCATCTTTCAATCCTTCGTGCCACTCTAGGCAACACCCTGACCCCCATTCATCCAAGTTCCATATGTATATTTGGGTTCCCGTACCACCACAAAACAAGGCTGCCTTTTCACCAATAAGATACTTATTAAACGGCGAGAACTCCTTAATAGCTTTCAAATTGTATTTTGCCAATTTATCCGGTTGTGCTTGTGTCAACTTCCATTTGTAGTCCTTGCCGGCACTAACTAACTATGGGAATCTCTATATTCTACAACAAACATTTAAATTTATATAAAGTAACAGTAAAACATTAAAACAATAGTGTCAACACAGAATAGTGAAGCCAATCATCATAATTTTTTAAAGTGACAACACTAATGTCTTCAGTATAATTAAAAGAAAATACAGATTGTGTAACGTACATCCTTGCCTTTATTCAATGATTGTGAAAGAAAAGCTATAGATCTGGAATTAGCAGTCTGGGTTAGAACAAGAACATCTTTGCCAAGCCTCATTGCTCCTGTCTATTGTAGGGGGAACAAAAATGAACAAAAAGTCAAAATTTCACTGCAGTGATAAGATATTGGTGTGATCAAAGCTATATTATAGTTTGTATTTCTTTTAATTCAACACAAAACCATTAATAGCGGATCACAAAAAAATAGCATATCTTCAAAAATCAGATATGAGAAATAGCGGATAAGATTGTAGGTAAATAGAGGAAGTAGCAAAGCGGTTGAAATATAAGTCATTGTCTATAAAATAAAGCATGTTGCACACAAATAAAAGCTTCAAAAAATATAAATTAAAAAAGTAACCGACATAAAACTCAATCTCAATATTTCAAACAGCTAATAAAGCATGATGCATAGTTGCATACACAGCTTTAGAAAGCCAAAAACAGAAATTAAAAGTGACTTCAAACTCAATCTAACTAGTTCAAAATAACTAACAACTGGTAGTTCTAATTAGTGATAAAAGATAAAAATATCTAAATTATCTCCTCTTCCACAACATAATGATTATCCCATTTTCAGGTTTTGTACTATTTAAGTTTTAAATAAAAAATTGGCAACCATTTTAGGTTTAGTAATTTTTCTGTTTTAAATGTTTGGCCAGTGCAAAAACAGACAACTCTGCAATTCAATATGTACCGCTATAACCGATATATTAAAACATGTCTCTAATTAGTATAGCGGGGTTGACATACCGTATCGGCTTTCGTGTCATCTACCCCCAAATTCCGATACATAATAGTGGTATAGCGGGGCTATACTGGTTTTTTAACAACACTGAACAAAACAATATCATGATCTAAAATTTAAGAGTATATTCTATGTCTTCATCCAAAATCAAAATACATTAAGGAAAAACAATCCTGTTGTACCTCCACGCTATCTCACAGAAGAAGATTGAAGCAATGATGCAGAGAATCCTGCGTACGCAACCTGAAAGCAGCAAGATTCGTTGTTATTCACATGGCTCCTCACGACGCCCTCAGATGTTGTTCTTCCTCTCATTGTCAGATGTGTGCATTCGCATCAAGTCTGGGATGAGATCCACAAGTACATCTTCGCACATACGAACGGGAAATCACCCCAATTGCGCTCTGAATTGAAGTCCATCACAAAAGGTGGTAAATTTGTTGCTGATTACCTTGTGTGAATAAAAGGTTTGTTGATATCTTTGAATCAATTGATGATCCGATTTCACATTGGGATCAATCGGAAGCTATCTCAGATGGCTTACATGATGAATTTAATGCTTTAGCCTATATTATTCTGTATCGTACCACTCCGTGCTCTATCATTGAAGCTTCATTCGAATATGAGCCTCGGTTCAATGGAAATCGTGCATTCAGAGGTGGCAGAGGTTTCAATCGTGGCAGAGGAGGCAGGTTTGGAGGTTGTTTCAAGGTTCAGTGTCAAATGTGTTACAAAACAGGGCATGATGTCAGTGAGCGTATCACAGCAGAATAATTTGATATATTACAATTATGAATATACAAATGATAATCCCTTTAAATAAAGTATTTTGACCTAATAGACCTTACTAAATCCAAACTTGAATTACTAATAAAAATAACAAACTAATTAATTATTTATAACACTCCCCCTCAAGCTGGTGAATATATATCTATCATTTCCATTTTGAAAACAATTTCATCAAAGTTATTGTTGTTCATCCCTTTTGTTAGAAGATCTGCAAGGTTGCTTTGGGAGGACACATATGGAGTGCAAATAAGGTCATTGTCTAATTTTTCTTTAATGAAGTGTCTATCAACTTCAATATGTTTGGTTCTGTCATGTTGCACTGGATTATGAACTATGCTGATAGCCGATTTATTATCACAATAAAGTCTCATCGGTTCATCGCACTTTATCCTCAAATCTTCTAAGATTGATTTCAGCCATATTAGTTCACATATCCCTTGTGCCATTGCCCTGAACTCTGCTTCAACACTAGATCTCGATACTGCATTTTGTTTTTTACTTTTCCGAGTCACAAGATTTCGACCTAAGAAAGTGCAATAACCTGTAGTTGATCTCCTATCCACAATTGACCCTGTATAGTCGACATTAGTATATGCTTCAAGACCTACACTCCCATTTCTTTCAAACAAAATTCCTCTACCAGGTGTTCCTTTCAAATATTGTACAATTCGGAGCGCAACTTGTAAGTAAATCTCCTTTGGTCGGTGCATGAATTGGCTTACTAAGCTAACGACAAAAGCATTATCAGGTCTAGTATGAGAGAGGTATATAAGTTTTTCGACTAATCTCTGATACATTTCCTTATCAACCGCAATATCTTCTTCTGCATTTCACAACTTTACATTTGGATCAACGAGTGTATTTGCAGGCTCGCATGCTGTCTTGCCAGTTTCCTGCAGAAGATTAGTAATGTATTTCTGTTGAGATATGAAAATTCCTTTCTTAGAGTGGGCAACTTCAATTCCCAGAAAGTATTTCAATTTTTCCAAGGATTTAATCTCAAATTCCTTGGCTAAGTGTATATCCAACAATTGTTGTCCTTCCTCACCATTACTTGTGACTATAATATCATCCACATATACCAATAACACAGTTACTCCCCCTGTTTCAGAATGTCTGATAAATAAGGTATGATCTCCTTAACTTTGTTTAAAGCCCAAACCTATCATAACTTTAGTGAATCTTCCAAACCATGCTCGTGGCGATTTCTTTTACCCATATAAAGATATTTTTAACTTGTACACGGTGTTTGTGGTAGTATGTTCACAAAACCCAGGGGGTACATCCATGTAGATTTCTTCTTCAAGTTCACCATGAAGGAATGCATTCTTCACATCGAATTGGTTTAAGTTCAAATTACAATTAGCTGCTTAAGATAATATCACCCTAACTGTATTCATTTTTGCAACTGAAGCAAATGTCTCTGAATAATCTACTCCATAGGTTTGAGTGAATCCTTTAGCTACCAATCTTGCCTTGTATCTCTCAATCGATACATTCGTCGTGTATTTAATAGTGTATACCCATTTGCACCCTACAGGTTTCTTTCCATTTGGTAAAGAAACCAATTCCCAAGTATTGTTCTTTTCCAATGCTTCCATCTCCAAATCCATGGCTTGTTTCCATATCCTGCCAGACAATGCCTCAGATAGAGAGAGGTAGGTAGTTTTATAGTGTTCAGACTTGTAAGGAAGGCTTTATGGGTAGGTGAAACATGTTCAAAACTTAGGTAGTTGGATAGAGGGTAAAGTGGTTGTTTGGTATAGCTTCTGGTATCTTTCCTAAGGGCAATTGCAAGATGTAAATTAATCTTGATAGTGTGATGGTAGTGGTGGTGGAGTTGAATTAGATTCTGGTTCCTGTTCATGAGAAAATTCAGAAGTTGAATCACTAGAGTTAGAATTTACCTCATGTAATGTCGGGTCAGACTCTTGGATATGAGTAGATTCAGGAATGGTCTTCCTTATAATGTCGGGTCAGAATCACGATCAGTTCCAAGAGTAAGGTCAGGAAGTATAAGGGACTCATCTTCCTTATTTACATTCTCCCCCTGAAGATGAGTTTGAACGAAGTAACTTTCTTGTTCATGGAAAGTGACGTCTCGAGAGACAAAGAACTTGTGAGACGGTGGATCATAACATTTGTAACCTTTTTGGGTGGAAGAATATCCTATAAAGACACACTTTAAGGCTCTAGGATCAAGTTTCCCTCTACCATCACTATGAATATGGACGAACGATGTACACCCAAATATCCTAGGAGTGAGGTTACTAGAGGTAGACACATTAGGATAGAACGAGGATAAGACTTCCATAGGAGTTTTGGAAGAAAGGACAGTAGAAGGCAAACGATTTATGAGATACAATGTAGTTAAAACTGCCTCACCCCAATATTTCTTTGGAACTTTATTTTGAAATAGCATAGCACGTGTTTGGTCTAGCAAATGTCCATTTTTTCATTCACCAATGCCATTTTGTTGGAGTGTTTTAACACATGAAGACTCATGAATGATACCTTCATTTTGACACAAGGAATTAAGATTATGATTAAAATAATCCTTGGCATTATCAGACCGAATCCTCTTAATACTCATACCAAATTAATTTTTAACCATAGAGAGAAATTGAGGAACCACATCACTAAATTCAGATTTTTGTTTAAGTAAGTAGACCAAAGTAACCCGAGTATAATCATCAATAAAGGTGATGAACCAACGGGCACCTGAAATATTTCGAATATTAGATGGACCCCACACATCTATATGAACTAAATGAAACAGAAAAGTACTCATTTTATTACTAATGGAGAAAGGTACACGCTTGTGTTTAGCAAGCTCACACACCTAACAATGAAGACTCTCAACATCTAATGTTTTAAATAAAACAGGAAATAACTGCTTAATGACTCTAAACGAAGGATGACCCAGGAGACAATGGTATAAGAGAACCTTCTCCCTATTGGTCTTTATTGATTTTGACAACTGTTGAGAAAATATTGGCTTGAATCTTTGTTATCCAAGTAGTAAAGACCATTCCATTCTCTAGCACTTCCAATCGTCCTCCCCGAATTCTTGTCCTGAAAAACACAAGAGTCATTATAGAAAATAACATTACATGATAGGTCTTTTGTGAGTTTATGTAGGGAAATTAGACTAGTAGTTAATTTTGGGATATGAAGGACGTTGTTAAAAGTCATGGATGAATTAAGTTTAATTGTTCCTTCACCTGCAACAGTTATAAGGGTGCCATCTGCAGTGGATATTTTTTTGTTACTGGGGCAAGGTGAATAGGTGGAAAAGTGTGTGGGTAAGGGTGTCATATGGTCAGTGGCTCCAGAGTCTAATATCCAGTATTGTTTAAAGGGTATATCTAAGGCATTAAGTCCAAACAAAAATGGAGATTTTCCAAATGGAAAAGATAATAGAAACATACCTGGACGTGTTAAAGAACAAGTACTTGTTGGTTTCTCCAAATTACTAAGGAGAGATCTCACTTTTTCTACTTCACTTAGGTTAAGGTGCACCTCTCCTTCTAGATTGTCTCCACTAGTACTTCCAGCCATGTGTGCATGTCCTCCCTTTTTAGTTAAGTCTTTTTTTTTGTTTCCACTCTCTATTAGAAGGTCGGCCAATCAATTTCCAACATTTTTCTCGAGTATGATGAGGCTTGTTGCAATAAATACACCACACCCCTTCGCCCTTCTACTCAACATAAGTTTCACCCAATTTCTTCTGATCAACTAACATGGTTGAACTCTTCTCAACTAGCATTGTTGAGCTTTCCATAGTTGGCGGTGTCAACATTAATTCTCTTCTACTTTCTTCACTCCTCGCTATAGACACTACATCATTATTGTTCAGTACTTTTTCTTTGCCAAGAATTTGTACTCTAACAAGGTCAAAGTCAGAGTTAAGCCCTACTAAAAAGTCGTATACTCTATCTTGCTCAATGTACTCGCTAAGTTTTGTTGCATCTACTGTACACTCGGTTTTGATAACTCTATAGTGCTCTAACTCCATCCACAAGGCTTTTAGATGATTAACGTATTTTGTAACTGTTTTGCTGCTTTGTTTAGTTCCCTGTGTTTTCACCTTCACGTCATATATTTGGGAAGCATCTTTGGCTTTAGAATAAATTTCTTCTAATGTGTTCCAAATCTCTTTTGTTGTATTTAGGAACATGCAAGTGTCACTAATTTATGGAGTCATTGAAGCCCATAACCATGCAATGATCGTTGAATCTTCCGTATCCCACTTATCAAATTTGGGATCTTTCTCTTTGGGAGGTGTGTCTGTAAGGTGTTTTTCTTTTCCTTTGCCTTTCAAGGTCGTTTTCATGAGTTGAGACCATTTTAAATAATTCTTTCCATTCAATTTTTAAACTTGAGTAATAATAGGTAATTCTGATTCAGATATGTATGCATTTGTTTCATCTTTACTGTCAGTCATTGAAAGAATTCAGAAAGAAATGCAAGTAAAAAAATCACAAGTACGAGGTTGTTCTAACAGTGAAGATGAACAGTACCGCAAACAATAACGAAAAATAGTACTGAAAAGTACCATGAACAATGCCAGAACAGTAGCGCTGGACAGTGCTAAAAGTACCGCAAATAACAGCGATGAATATTGCCGAAAACAACGATGAACAGTGTTGCACAATATATTAAACAGTACCCAGAGTGCGATGAACAGTGTCGCACAGTGCGATGAACCGTATTGTTGAACAGTCAAACAGTGAAGAAAAGTGTTACCAAAGAACTGCAATTAAGACGGATAGGGGTTTTTATGAAGAAGCGAAACCCTCTCAAACAAGAGCTCGTGATACCATATCAAAGCTGAAGAATTTGATATATTATAATTATGAATATACAAGTGCTAATCCCTTTAAATAGAGTATTCTGACCTAATGGGTCTTACTAAAGATCCAAACTTAAATTACTAATAAAAATAACAAACTAATTAATTATTTATAACAATGTGCTATCTCAGACATTCACCTATGATGCCTACTCTAAATTAGTGGAGCTATTCAATTTAGAATCAATGGAATAATCCTTCTCAAAGTCAATTGCAAAAACTTCCACCACCAAATTGGAATCAGTGGACAAACACATCAACTCAGCAAGGCTCTAGTTCCAATCAATGGATCACACCTGCCTCGCGTGGACGTCCACCAGGGTTTTCACCAAGGCCAACTCATCAACCTTAGGCGTTCCTGGTACAAATCAAGTTTTACTTGGAAATAGCCAAGGTTTACCAATTTTCACACCTGGCATAGGGAATGAAGCAGGTAGCATCTTTACAGCAAACAGTCAGAGTTGGTATCCTGGCTCAGGTACCACACGTCATGTGACAAACAATGCGACTATCTTTCAAAGAGCTTGTCCCTTCCTGGTACTGATCAAATCCTTCTTGGAAATGGCCAAGGTTTGCCAATTTTCTCTATTGGATCTGCTCAATTCTGTTCTCCACACAAGGCACACACTACACTCACACTTAAAATTTTATTATTGGTGCAGGTTATCACAAAAAATCTGATCTATATTAGTAAGTTTACCAAGGACAATAATGTGATATTTGAGTTCCACTCTGACAATGTCTTGTCAAATCACAGACCTCTTTTGAAGTTGTTCTTCATAACACAGCGAATAAAGATGGTTTGTACTCTTTTGGCTCCTTTCCATCAACTCCTACCTCAAGTGCAGCCATCAACACTCTCACATGACAGTTTTTACCTAATAAGGCTATACCTTAGGGCCTTCCTTATATGATATGTGGCATAATAAGCTAGGGTATCCTCAACATAAGGTTCTCAAAACAATTTTAAATATGTGCAGTGTCAATGTTCCACACAAATCCACTATGGATATGGATTTCTATAGTCCATGTTGTTTGGGAAAATTCCACAAATTACCTAGTAGTTTATCAAATTCTACATACTCTAATCTCTTTGATTTATATTTGATGTGCAAGGTCTTGGACCTGTGACTTCTACAAAGTCCAAATATTTGCTAACTTGTGTTGATGTATGTACTAAGTATACTTGGGTTTCCTTCTTAAACTAAAATCTGATGTGTTGCTCACATTCACACCCTTACTCACTATAATAGAGGTGCAATTTAATACTAAGGTCAAATCACAAGTCAGTTCAGACTGATGGAGGGAGAGAGTTCACAACTTGAACTACTTTATTCAACACCAAAGGCTTAACACATAGGCTTGCTTGCTAGGGATGGCAACAAGCAGATTTTGGGAAGGGTACTATAGTACACGTCCCCATATTCGTGGTTTAAAAAAATCCTAGTACCCGAGCCCTACACCAAAATGATTTAGTTGGGTTCAAACATTAGTGTGTTGTTGAAATTGGCCTTGCTTTACTTGATCAAGCAAGTCTACCCTTAAAGTTCTGGGATCATGTTGGCATGACTACCACCTATCTTATAAACAAAATGCCTACCCCTTTTCTAGACATGAAGTCTCCCTACTTCACATTGTATCAACAATTTATATATTAAAAAACTCTCAAGGCCTTTGGGTGTGCCTGCTACCCTCATCTCAGGCCTTATTTCTATCATAAATTCAACTCACTCCCAATAATGTGTGTTTATAGGGTCCTTGTAATACCCCGTATTTATCTAAATGTTCAATTGGATATCAAATGAGATCAGATGAGTATCTATGTGCTCTATCTTTGGTAAATTGGATTAATGAAATCCTCTAAATACTTTAAGTATTGTTAATTCGGATCAATAGAGAAACTAGAGAACTCTGAAGAGATCAATTATTTTATTAAAGAGACAGATTAATATTTATTAATCCGAGAAAGTAATTTATGATAACTCTAATAATTGGTCAATTGGTGTGAGATGACAAAATATCAATTGGAGATATTTTACTCTATTGGATTATATTATATAATAAGTTATATATATATATATATATATATATATATATATATATATATATATATATATATATATATATATATATATATATATATATGTTAAGAAAAGAAAAGAAAAAGAAAGAGATAGTAAGAAGAGAAAGAAGAGAAGGAAGAGAAAGAGAGAAAGTGGCGAAAGGGGAAGAAGAGAGAAAAGCTTGGATCATCACCATTTGTTCATTATCTTCTTCAAACTCCTCTTCGATTATCAGGTGGGTTCTAGATAGACACCTTAAGTTCTAGAAATTCTTGATATTGAACTTAGGTTAGATTTGAGAGAAAATGATTAAATGGATAAATAAATGAAATCTAACGGATGAAATTCGATATAAATTGTGTAGTGTAGTCGTATTATGCATGTGATCAATTGATGATACTTGTTTTAATGTTTGGAAATGATCTGGTGTGGAAAAGGTGAGTTTTGGAACCCTAAAAACGCAGAAAAAGAATTCTGGTTCTGGTGTGATTTGCCAGGCGAATCAGGTCTCACCACTAGTTCGTCGGGGCGAAGTACTGGCGAAGGGGAATTCGCCAGGCGAAATCCTAAGTCGCCAGGCGAAAATCATGAGACAGAACATGTTTTGGCTACTGGAACTTTTGGGTTTTCTAGAATTAGGTTTCGCCACTGTCTCGCCGGGCGAAGTACTGGCGAAGAGGGATTCGCCAGGCGAAATCTTTGCTCGCTGGGCGAATCTGGTTGTTTCTCAATAATTTTCTTTTCTTCAAAAATCCGTAACTTTTGACTCGTTTGTCCGATTTAAGCGTTCTTTATATCGATGTGAAGCTATGAAAGTGTTATATGCTATGGAAAGTGAAAATTAGGGCTATGATGTGGGATTAATTATTTAGTGGAAAATAAACGAAAATAATGTTATATGTTATGTTAAAATCCATATCTTTTTGGATCGTAAATCCGATCGAGGCATAATTATAGTCGATGTAAAGCTGTATAAATATCCTATGGGATAAAAGTGAAAAGTATTGATTTCGATACCCGATTAAATGAATTGGAGGGAACCCGAAAGGGATGTTTTATGTGATGTGCTATTAAATGGTAGTGTGAAACCCTGATTTTAACCAAGGATGCTTAGTAGAGGATAGTAGTGGCTTGTATGCCTTAAAGATGTGTCTGAACTACTATGTGGATTATGTTTGACATGTTATGCTATCATGTGTGTTTTATGGTTGATATTGTTATATGCAAATTATGCATACCATGTCTATCTAATTGTGAATTGTGAATGAAAGAAAATATGCATGCTTAAAATGAATTAGGAAGAGTGAGAAACCTTACCCCTAACAAATGATATGATCCTAGAGATGTAACTAGGTCTTGGTAAAGTTTTGAGTGACAATGCTTAGACATCGATACTAGAAGAGTGTCTTTGTTAAGTAGTTGTTAGTGGAGGATTGTAATTCCTCCAGTTTGTAGTCTATCCCTTAATAAATATTGTGACTCATGTTGAAGAGCCCCATGTGCGGGATGGTCGGGGAGAAGTATTTATTAAGTAAGTAACCGTGACCCGTGTTGAAGTGCTCCTTGTGTGGGCTGGCCGGGGAGAAGTTACTTAGTGGTTGGTACCGTGACCCGTGTTGTAGTGCTCCTTGTGTGGGCTGGCCGGGGAGAAGTACCATTTGTAGATAACTGTGACCTGTGTTGAAGTGCTCCGTGTGTGGGCTGGCCGGGGAAAAGTTATCTACATTAAGGATCCGTGACCCGTGTTGTAGTGCCTTGTATAGGCTGGTCGGGGAGAAGATTCCTTAACTAGTTTTCATTTTGTAGATAACCGTGACTCGTGTTGACGTGCTCCGTGTGTGGGCTGTCCGGGGAGAAGTTATCTACGTTAAGGATCTGTGACCCGTGTTGTAGTGCCTTGTATAGGTTGGTCGGGGAGAAGATTCCTTAACTAGTGTGTCGTTTTGTGAATTGTACGATTGTTTCTCTAGTCAGAAATGTTTGAACTCAAGGTCTAGTTCCCTTCCCCTTGACTTGAGTTAGGCTAAGATAGAACCCTGTAAAGCCGAGAGAATCCATAAGATAGGGAACTCACTGAGATTTGATGTATCTCACCCCACTATTGTTGCTATATTACATGTGTGGTTTGCAGGTTTGATTTACAAGTGGAGCTATACTTGGATGTTTCAAGAGAAGCGTGGCTTTAGTATTCCCGCTGTGTATTTGTTGTATACAATTGAGGATATTGTATATTAATCTTAGTTTTTATTGTTTTGGATAATTTCCATGCCTTGTACCATAGTTTGTATTATGTGTTTAAAATGGTCAAGCATGTGAATTATGCCAATAGGCACTTATGATGGTGTCAGTACCAAATAAAACACTTGTATGGTATTATTCTAGATAAATATTATACAGGGCGTTATGTAACACCCCTTTCTATACCCCCAAATAATCAATTAAATCATTTAGGCACGTATTGAAAATTTCATCAGAGTATAATTGTAACTACGGCATAAAAAGAGAATGTCACATTATGCATGAAATTAAACACATACAACACCTGCTCAAAAAGATATGCAACAGTGGGGTAACTTTCAACAATAAAGGATCTCAGTCCTTATACCCACATTTCAACATTTAGAATAAAAGCGGAAAATCTAAACATTGATAACATCAAACATATATACATTATATATATATATATATATATATATATATATATATATATATATATATATACATCAACAAGTATGATACAACAACATCATTCATGTTTATATACACAAATTCATCATCAATATACATACACGAATGTATCACAAAAAGGAATCAAACATAAGCATCCTAGCTACCCGGTGCTACATATCAGAGCCAACCGACCAAAAAGGAAATGAAGCCACGCTTCACAAAAGACCACCAGATACCTAATCTGCAATGCCTCATAGAGCATCATAAAACAGCAGAAGGGTGAGAAATATTATCATAATAACAATGCATATAATTATATATCTCAACATAAAAATACACATATACCACATATTCTCACCATTCCATCATACCACATAAACATACATATTATGTTTACTATGTCACAATCATCACATCTCACTCAAGATACATCGCAAGGCATATATATATATATATAAAACTAAGCATATTCCTCATAATGCTTATCATTCAACATAAACACACATATTCATGTTTATCCATCCATGCACACCTGCACAATTCTACTCATTCCACATCAACATATACATATATATGTTTATTCATCAATGCACAAATACAATGATGACAAATGCAACTCATAGAGACCGACTCACGACTCTATGCAGATGCATGCGGTACTGACTCATCATCTCAAGTTCAATTGAAGAACTTATTGGAACCATTGCTACAACCGCACATCGGCATACAATGTGATTGCTACAACCGCACCTCGGCATACAATGTTTACGGATTGCTACGACCACACATCGGCATACAATATGATTGCTACAACCGCACCTCGGCATACAATCCGATTGCTACAACTCCACATGAGCATACAATCATTTGCAATCATCGCTTCAACCGCATATCGGCATACGATATGATTGCTACAACCACACATCGGCATACAATATGATTGCTACAACCGCACCTCGGCATACAATCTGATTGCTACAACTCCACATGAGCATACAATCGTTTGCAATCATCGCTTCAATCGCATATCGGCATACGATATGATTGCTACAACCGCACCTCGGCATACAATCCGATTACTACAACTCCACATGAGCATACAATCGTTTGTAATCATCGCTTCAACCGCATATCGGCATACGACGTTACAACAGATTCATCTTAGAATCCCACAATTCATCTTAGAATCCCACAACACAAGAATGCATATCATGATGCTTCACATACAAAATAAACCAATACACTCATGCAATGCATACTTATTCACAACATAGTCATGCATTCATCACATATAATCCATCTACATTCACATCAATTGTATAACAACATACACATTTATCCAAACAAATCAATTTACGGTTTACCGGAAAAGTCGGCTAAAAATAATATTTCCCATCATCATCAAAAAGTACTCATCCACAGCTTCGATTCGATATAAAGAACACTTAAATCCGATAAACAACGAAGAAGATATGTATATTTCAAAATAACGCAAAAACATAAACCGGAGGCCCGACACTACGAAACGGTTCGAAAATACTGTTCCAATTGGACCAGGTTCAGACCTCAAAACCATTTTTCCTAGAAAGAACATCTCGTTAGCTTCCCAACGCTTCGAACGGGGGTCAAAACCGACTTACAGATCAAAAGATATGAATTTCCGAAGTTTCCCCGAAAATCAGAATTTTCTGGTACAGCTCAGTATGTATCAATACATAGGCTTATGTATCGATGCAAAAAGGCAACATGTATCGATACATAGCACGCATGTGTCGACGCATGTTGTAGTGAAAATTCTGTTTTCTTAAAATTCTACAGTATGTATCGATGCATAAGGGTTATGTATCAATACATAAACCATTTCGTATTGATACATGGTTGTTATGTATCGATGCATAACTCTGTTTTTCTCAATTACACCCTTGCTGTAACTTTTTCGAATTGCCCGAAAGCTCGACTAAATCGAACATTTTCACCGAAACAAACATATACGCGCAACCACCAAATACATAAGGACAATTTAGAACACATAAACGAAATTTCTACGACGTTCGATTTTTCGATTAAATTTCAACCTTTCAAAAACCAGAATTTTCAAACATCACCAAATCGAATAAAAAGCACGCTATACGATGACCTAACCTTACTCGATACAACTACGTAATTTATTTCGAATTCTAACCGTGAAAACATCGATTTCCTACAATTCGACCTAAACGGAAAAACAACGGAAACATAACGAAAACTAACCAAAACATAACCAAACTTCATGAAACTTTAAACAGCATCTCACATACATATAACCAACCAACACATGTATTTATACGACTTTTCGACCGTAAAAACATCGGTTTCTATCGGTTTCTTCCAATACGGCATAAACGGAAACATATGGAAAACCAACCAAAACATCCACACAAAACACATACATAATCATACCCAAAGTTAGGATAACAATGTTTCACACCCTTACCCGATTAAATCGACTCCGAAAGATTGATCTTGGTGATTTTCCACACTTTTCTCTTTGTTCTTCTCTTTTCTCCTCTCTTGCTCTCTTTCTCTCCTTTTCTCTCTATGTTTCTTTCTTTTCTTTTCTTACTTATACTTTTCTTTTCTTTCTACTTCTATTACTTTTCCATTTCTTTTTCACAAAATATCTAACTAACTAACTAACTAAAATATCATTAAGTGTGAAATGTCTAAAATACCCTTCAATCTAATTTTCCCCGCAAACTCTCAAAAACGGTAAAACATCATAACATGCAAACATAACATATTAATACACCAATTACACAAATAAAAATAATTATCACCCAATTAAAATAAAAGACTCAACCAAAATGGAATAAAAAGGAAATAATTGAAATCGGGTCATTACACGTTACAGTCCTCATCTTATCACAAGGGCTATAAATGCCTAGCACCCAGTGGCTTGGAAGAATTTACATCTCCAAGGATGTATTGTTCAATGAAATTAGAGTCCCTTATCAAACTATCACAACTATCTCCGCCACGTCCAACAAACCTGCTCCTATCACACACTCTCCTAATTTCCCCTTCTCCACAAATATATCTCCCAAAAATCCACCAATCCAACATCACCTCTCTTTACCACCATCAACCCTCCTAGTACGTCCACTACTTCACCACCCCAACCCACTTCCTCTACCAGTCCTTATACAACCATAAGCAATATCAATCTTGTCCCATCCACTACCTCAAAAACTCATTCTTCATCATCCACAAACACTATCTCATCCTTTTCAAATACACAAAATGTCTTTACAACTCACACCTCTCAAACCTCACAAGAATCTCATTCACCACCGCTCAACCTCTCATTTCTACATCCAAATAACACTCATGCTCACAACTACAAAACGCGCAAACAACAACGCCCAAGTCACCACGGTTCTTCCAAAAACCGTGGTGATATCTCTAAAATCAGGCGCTAACTTTATATTATATTTTTTAATTAAAAATTTATAGGGTATAATAATGGTTGTAAGTATAACCGATATGATAGAATCAATCTTTCATGGGTTCGAACCTCAACTGTGGCAAAAAAAAATTTAATTTAAGGTTAAGACGCTCCTTTCTTTATTTATTAATTTTTAAATAAGGGATATCACTATGGTTATTATGGGTAACCGTCGTGATATAGTTTGCTATTATTTTAAAATATAAAATATAATTACGGTTATAGTTTTAAACCGTAACGAAAAGTGATATTTTTTAATATATAAACGAAACTATATGTTGCCTAGTTCATAACTGTCATTTCTCTCTAAAGAAAACCCTAACACAACCCTCTCCTTTCATGAATCTTAACCAATACTGTTACAAGTGAATGGAGAAAAGAAGCTTAAAGGATATCTGACAAGAGCAACGTCCGACGCAAACTCCTACGGCGGCGAAAATGGTATGTTCTCCTGCTCTCTTCTATCTACTCTTCTTCTGGATGTTGTTGATGTTTATAATTTAGGATTATTGTTTTAGGGTTTGGTTTTAGGATGTTGTGGAAAACATTATGTTATTGATGTTTTAGGGTTAAGTTTGATTTTTGTTGTGTTTCCTTGTAGATACATGGTGATGATGGCGGTAGCAAGCGTATGGTTGTAGCAAGCGTATACTATGGTGAAGTTTCATATGGTTTTTGTTGCCATGAAGAAAAATATATGAAGCATAAAGTTATTGTATAAACTTCATCCACCTTATATTTCTTCCTCATGGCTTCACAAACTAGATGAACTTGATATATCTTGATTTGTTACAGTTCCACGATTAATTTCAATAAGAGGTGCGTTATTGACTTAATGTATGTTGATTTGTTACAGTCCCACTTGGGGTTTTGTTGCTTAAATAATGTATGTTTTTTTATTGTGTTGCATGGATTTGTTTTATGTTGTTGTTGTTGATAAATGTTCTCAAAACAAGAACAAAACATTGCTAAGTCACAAGATAGAGGCTTCTTGTGACTCAGCAATGTTTTGTTCTTTAAATTCTTATACAGGTTGACAAGTTTAGTTTATTATATACTATGTATATTGTCTGTTTCACTAACCTTTTAATGAAAATGCAATCATTTATATTGACATAGAAACTTATATTCTGAAAATTAAGATGTATTTGGAAACCAACTTATATCAATCAATGTTTTTCGAATCACATTCGTCTCATTCAGCACATTTTATGTTCCTTAACACATAATATATGGTTCAATGGTCTGTTTGCTTCAATTCATCGATATAATTTACAATCGCGTTGATAAGCGACGATGATGAGGTAAACTATAATAAAAGATATCGATGCATTTAAGGAATCAGACCATTGAACCGTATATGTGTTAAAGAAAATAAAATGTGCAGAATGAGACGGGTTCAATTTGAAAAAAATTGGTGTGTTTAAGTTGGTTTTCAAGAATAGTTTAATTTACAGATTATATATTTCTTTGGCAATTTGAATGGTTGTATTTCTTTAAATCTGTGTATGGTAAACCAAGCAATATACATTGGTATATGATAAACTATGGGTACTTTCCACAACGGTTGTCTACATCAACCGTGATCTAATGTAATTTATTTGTTGTTGCTGGGTTTCGAACACAGTACCTTATGTATCACAACGGTTGTTAAGCATAACCGTTGTGATATACCGCGTGCTTTCCAGAATACAACAACGGTCTTAGGGTCGTGATTATAAGTAGTGCATTTACCACAACACTCTATATAACAACGCCTTGATTTGCGTTATTATATGTATTTTTCAACCGTTGTTAAAGGGGTTTTCCGTAGTAGTTGCTATAGCCACTAGAAGAAAATGTGGCCAATCATAATGGAGGAAAACACGCAGAAAAAAAGAAGTACGAAAAGAACGAAAATAAAAAATTTCTCAAACTTGCATGGTCGATTAAATGCAGTGAATAATTGGTAACAAAATCGAGAATGAAGAAAGAGGAAAACCTAGGAGTGGAGTGAAACGTGTGAGTGAGAAAGCGGCCATGTTTGGGGGAAACCTTGAAGACTACGGAAGTGCGAGAGTTTGTTACGTGACTCGGTGAGTGTGACTTAGTGAGCCACCGAACTAGCGACGAGAGGGAACGAAATAGTGCAACTTAAAATGCGGTACGATACGGTTATTAGCATGTGTCGTTTTCGCTGCTGTGATTGAAGGTCCAAATTACCCTCACTTTTTTAAGGTTCTCTTTTAAATTTAATCATGAGTAAAATTCGGTTTAACTTAACTGAAATGTAGGTTAACTCAAAAGTTATGGTTATTTGTGACTTAAATTGAATTTATCTTATTTTTGTATGTAATTGATCGGATATTATTATTAATATAAATAGTCTATAATATCATACTTTTTTTTTACTAAAATCTAATAAAGATCAAATACATCATGTGGTTTTTTAGACTACTGTTGTGCATCAAACTAGAATAAATTACAATTTTGATAAATATATTTCTTTATTAAGATAGATATTGCATTTCTTTAACTTATTATAATTTATAAGTTTTTCATTCTATTAGTAAAACATTCAGAATATCATTGCTTAAATTTAAATTTGAAGCTATATTAAAAAAATTAAAAAAAAAAATCACTTGTTAACTAGATTTTATTGAAAAATTATGCGATTTTAATAATCTTAAAAATTTACATAATAAGATTTAATTTGTGAGGGCAAAGTTCCTAAGTACTTTGTTTTAATGATGTAATAACTAGAAAAATTTCATACTTGTGTATTTTGGACTGTATCACCTTATCTTAACTTGCATTCATTCTTTTAAAATGCGCATAATGATCCACATACATTAATCTAGGCATATAGGATCATTCCCTATGTGTAAAATGTGTTTTAAATTTATTTTGGATGCATTAGGTCGACCCATACAGGGCTTAGGTCGACTCAAACAGACGACTAATTTTTCAGCATGTTTGATTTGGATTGCAACATGTTGGACGATTTGGAGGATAAGAAACAAAATTATTTTTGAAGACGGGATCGGTAGGAACGAAGATATAGTGTTAAGTGTAAAGTTAACCTCTTGGTTTTGGTTGGGTACTAATATTAGATACAAACACTAATAGTAGTTTCTTGGCCGTTGATAATCACTAAATGGACGTCCAAGATTTGTTTAAGGATAGTGAATAAACTCAATATGCGCGCCACCTATAATGTTGGTAATGAGACTTGAAAAAATAAGTAAAAAACCAAAAATGTTGGTGCTGGGACTTGAACCTATGACAAGACGCTACCTATAATGACGATTGTTTTCAAATACCTGTGGTGAAAGGTCTGTCAGCATTTTGAAAAAATAAGTAAAAAATGCTACCTATAATGACAGTTGTTTAAATACCCTTGGTGAAGGGTCTGTCAGCATTTTGAAAAAATAGGAAAGAAGTAACATGATTAAAATAAATTCAGAAATATCTAAAATTAGGTAAAATAAGAATTTTGAGAATTTTGTTGGAATTTTTTGAGACTTCGAAAACCGTAAAAAAAATATTAAAAATAGAAAAAAGATGAATTTGGGGTTTTGAGGGTGAAATCCCGCAACTCTTCCAGAGTACGAGACTAATAACCGCACGACTTCTCAGCTTCAAATGCATGAAACAGATCTAAAAAAGGAGACGATTTTCCCTAAAACCGATTTTTGGAAGTGCAAGACCTAAAACTAAACTATAGGCTATAATGACGGTTGAAAACATAACCATGGTGAAAGGTTGTTGGCATTTTGAAAAAATATTTAAAAACCATAAATGCTGGTGCTGAGAATTGAACCCATGATCAGGCGCTACCTATAATGACGGTTCTTTAAATACCCGTGGTGAAAGGCCTCACATTTCACCACGGTTGGAATTTTAACCGTCATTAAAAAAACGCACGAATCTATTACAACGGTTTATAGGCAAGTTATTATAAGCCTAGCGTTGTTGTTTACGCGTTTTGTAGTAGTGATTAATCCCGTATCTAAATCCATATTTTCACTTTTTATTGCGTAGAATATTTTCATAGCTTTCCAACGCTTCTTACTACACCTCGATCGGAATCACGATTCAAAAGATATGAATTTTTCAAATATTTTTCATCCACCTACAGTGTTAATCAGTTAACATGATATGGTTAACCATGTGGCACTGTTCACACAGAATCAAAATGAGAGTTAGAGGCACAATTTGGTAACCGGTTAACCATATCATGTTAATCGGTTAACCAGCCACATTTTCACGCAAAACAGCAAAAACGCGCGTGTTAACCGGTTAACCACCTTTGGTTAATCGGCTAACACTATAACAAAAGTTCAAAAACTCATTTTTCATAATCCAAAATCCAATTAAACTCAATCCAAACATGTTGGAACACCAAAATCAGTATTCCCGATTAAACTCATGCATTACCCGATTATACTAAGCAATCTATTCCGCATTTG
The DNA here is from genome assembly GCA_022829125.1 of Lathyrus tuberosus. NCBI lineage: Eukaryota > Viridiplantae > Streptophyta > Magnoliopsida > Fabales > Fabaceae > Lathyrus > Lathyrus tuberosus. The sequence continues at coordinate 168,494 of JALAZF010001005.1, read as the reverse complement.
AACCGTTAAAACATCAATCCGACAAATTACTCATAATTTATCAAGTCTAACCTAAGTTCTAACAATTCTAACTTCTAGAACTTAAAGGTTCTAACTAGAACCCACCTCAAGACAAGATGATGATGAGGAAGATGAGATGATTTGATGAAGAGATTATGAAGATCCAAGCTTTCTCTTCTTCTAGGTTTTCCACTACGCCAAAAATAGGAATAGACAGCACTAAAAAGACAGCGCTTTTATCAAAAAGCGCTGCTAAAAAGAATAAAAAAAATTTCGCTAAAAAAAGCAATGTAATAGACAGCCTTTAGAAAGTGCTTTTTAAAAGCGCTGTTAAATGCCATAAATGGAAGCCACCTTAGAAAGCGCTTTTTGCACAAAGCGCTGCTAAAAAGAATAAAAAACATTTCGCTAAAAAAAGCGCTATAAAAGACAGACTTTAGAAAGCGCTTTTTAAAAGCGCTGTTAAATGGTAGCCACCTTAGAAAGCGCTTTTTGGAAAAGCGCTGCTATAGGTATTAACCTTAGAAAGCGCTTTCAGAAAAGCGCTTTTATATGTAGCACTTAAGAAAGCGCTTTATGAAAAGCGCTCTCTAAGGTCAATTATGAATTAAATTATAAAACAATTTCTATTCATTTTCAGAAACCTCTTTTCATTTTCTTCTCTCGACCGTTGCTTTCATGCGTTCTGAAACCCTTGCTTTCAATCGTTCTTTCAATCGTTCTTTCATCCGTCACCATCGCCATCGTTCATTCTCGCATTCCTTGCTGTCACCGTCGCTGTCGCCGTCGTTCATTCTCACATTCATTGCCGTTTCCGTCATGAAGGAGAAGACGAAAACGAAGAGGTACGTTGTTGTTGTTCTTCTTGCATCTTACATTGTTCTTGTCGTCGTTGTTGTTGTTGCCGTTCATTCGTGCCGTCACCATTGAAACCTGTTCTGTTGTTGTTGCCCTCGTTGTGTTGTGGTTGTTGTCGAAAACGAAGACGTAGACCATATCTTCTGCACCTGTCCTGTAACTTCTGCTGTTAGGAACACAATTGTTGTTTGGTTCACTTTATGCATTTTTGTTGGACCAACTTGTATTGATTCTTTTTTTGATGTTGCTCTAGCCGCTAACAGCAAGCCCAGATCTCTGGCGGGTCTTGTTGTGTGGTTAGCAACATTGCTATCATATATTGTGTAGTTTACTATCATATATTGGATATAAAAGAAAGACATAGTTTTAAGATTAATTAAAAGAAAATGTTGTGTAGTTTGTTAATGATCCATCCTTATAGTGCAACGAATGCTCTTTCCTTGTTGGAGATAATCAAAAGCCTTGTTAATATCTTTGAATTCCACCTCTTGTGTTATGAAACCAATCACAACATTGCTATTATATAGTGACTATATATATTGAGAAAGAGTACTTACTTTTGAGGCTACGATGTAGGTGTTTACCTCTAATTGTTGCTTGTTTGTGATTACATGTTGCCACTTATCAAGTTATGACTCATAATTGGTCAATTAATGATATTTCATTTTATAATACGTGTACAGGGGGATCTTGGTAATTCTAACCTATCTGGACACTGTGTGGGTCTAGAAGTTGTTTACATCTCTACAGGTAAATATTTTTTATTTTTGTTTTTGTTTAGTTTAATTAGTATAACTATGGATAAGAAATGGATGGCTTCAAGTCGATTGTCGAAAGAGTACGAGAATGGGGTATCGGAATTCGTTAAGTTTGCTGTTGCGCACGCCAAAGACCCTAGTCGAATGAGATGTCCTTGCTTGGGTTGTTGTTTTGGGAGTCGGGTTGACGCGGTTCAGTTGGCATCGCATTTAATAAGGAGTGGAATTGATAGAAGTTATACATGTTGGAATTTGCATGGTGAGAAAATTAACGGGAATGTTGAACCGGGGGATAATACGACCTATGCTTCAAACGACAATGGCACAGATACACACGATTCTGATCGAGTCGAAGAGATTGCAGAAGCACTTGAAGAAGATCTTAAGGATTGTCCCAAAATGTTTGAGAGGTTGGTAATCGATGCAGAGAAACCGCTATATAATGGTTGCACCAAATTCACAAGATTGTCTGCGGTATTAAAGTTGTACAACTTAAAGGCGGTATTCGTTTTGAGGTTTATGAGAGAAATCCATCAAATGGATCGATTAGAGATTCCTATTACGCTATGCATGGATTTATAACTTAGGATTTATTTTAATATTTATCGGATATGTCATATAATTTATTATTTTTAACTAAATCATGCATATTTTGTTTTGTTATGTAGTACTTTGATGAATACGCATGTTCTCATTACACGAAGTATAAATTGCAAGAAATTAAGGAGGAATTGTGTGAATACCTTATTGAAAAAAGAATCCTATATAAGGTATAGGATTATGGGATTATGTGAATGTATAGTTTTGTGAATGGTTTATTTTATGGGATTGTATAGTTTTGTGAATGGTTTATGCCCTTTATGTGTTTTTGGATTGTAATTGTATAGTTTTGTGAATAGTTAATGTAAATAACTTGAATTATAATGAAAATGGTTTATGTGGTTTATGTGATTTATGGGATTAGTGGAAATGGTTAATGAACCATACTAGAAATTGTTAATGAAAATGTGAAATATACAGGTTTATTGAAATGGCTTGAATTATACAGGTTACTGCATAAAAAAATGATTAAAATGGGATTTTTTTAAAAAATCATTAAAATTATATGTAGAGAAAAGACAGCGCTTTCTAGAAAAAGCGCTGTCTATAGTTCACAAAAGAATGCGCTTTTCCTAAAAAGCGCCCTCTAAAGGTATAGAAAAATTGATAACTAAAATTATAGGCATACATTAGACAGCGTTTTTTCCTGAAAAAGCGCTTTCTAAAGGTATATAAAAAAATTCATTAAAATTTTATACGTATACATTAGACAGCGCTTCTGCAAAAGCGCTGTCTAAAGGCCCACTTTAGAGAGCGCTTTTTAAGGAAAAAGCGATGTCTAATATATACTTTAGAGAGCGCTTTTCCATAAATCAAAAGCGTTGTCTTTACCTACGACAGCGCTACCTTAGGCAGCGCTTTTAAGCGCTGTCTAAGGCCTAAAAAAGCGCTGTCTAATGTCTTGTTTGGCATAGTGTTCCTTCTCTTTCTCTCCTTGCTCATCCTTCTCTCTTCTTCTTCTCTCTAACTCTTTCTATCTTTTGTTACTAATGAAGAGGAAAGCAAAGGAAAATGATATGTAGAGATATCATTAAGTTAGTAACACTAACTTAAATGTCCAAATTGTCTCTAATGTACCAATTATTAAAACCTCAGAGTCAGATAGTATTAATTAAATCCAATCTGAGTTCATCAGTTGCACTAATTATCTTAACAGATAAATTCTCAAAGTACACTGGAATTCAGTTGATCTCAACCAATATTATCTAGAGCACTTAATTAAATACGGGGTATTACAAACAAGAACAACAGCAAGAATAACAAGAACATCAAGAACAACAACAACAACAACAACAACAACAACAACAACAACAATAACAACAACAACATCAATAACAACAACCACAACAATAACAAGAACAAGAAGAAGAACAAGAACAACAACAACAACAACAACAACAACAATAATAACAATAATAACAACAAGAACAACAATAATTAAAAAGAACAATAAGAACAACAATAATAAAAAAGAACAACAAGAACAACAATAATTAAAAAAGGACACTGACAACTAACATTGTTAACTCGAGTTCTGAAATTTGTTCTGAAATTTGGTTTTGTGGAGAAATAGAGTATCGTAAATGAAAGATGATGTTTGGAGGTCGAAGATGTAGTTTGTTTAAGTTTTAGGTTTCACGCGGATCACTAATAGTAGTTTCTTGGCCGTTGATAATCACTAAATAGACGTCCAAGATTTGTTTAAGGATAGTGAATAAACTCAATATGCGCGCCACCTATAATGTTGGTAATGAGACTTGAAAAAATAAGTAAAAAACCAAAAATGCTGGTGTTGGGACTTGAACCTATGACAAGATGCTACCTATAATGACGATTGTTTTTAAATACCTGTGGTGAAAGGTCTGTCAGCATTTTAAAAAATAAGTAAAACATGTTACCTATAATGACAGTTGTTTAAATACCCTTGGTGAAAGGTCTGTAGCATTTTGAAAAAATAGGAAAGAAGTAACATGATCAAAATAAATTCAGAAAAATCTAAAAACATGAAATTTAATATAATTAGGTAAAATAAGAATTTTGAGAATATTTTTGGAATTTTTTGAGACTATGAAAACAGTAAAAAAAAATCATTAAAAATAGAAAAAATATTAATTTAGGGTTTTGAGGGTGAAGTCTCGCAACTCTTCCAGAGTACGGGACTAATGACTGCACGACTTTTCAGCTTCAAATGCACGAAACAGATCTAAAAAAAGAGACGATTTTCCCTTAAACCAATTTTTTGAAGTGCAAGACCTAAAACTAATCTATATGCTATAATGACGGTTGAAAACATAACCATGGTGAAAGGTTGTTGGCATTTTGAAAAAATATTTAAAAACAATAAATGCTGGTGCTGGGAATTGAACCCATGACCAGGCGCTACCTATAATGACGGTTCTGTAAATACCCGTGGTGAAAGGCCTCACATTTCACCACGGTTGGAATTTTAACCGTCATTAAAAAAGCGCGTGAATCTATTACAACGGTGTATAGGCAAGCCGTTATAAGCCTGTCGTTGTTGTTTGCATGTTTTGTAGTAGTGATTAATCCCGTATCTAAATCGATATTTTCACTTTTTATTGCGTAGAATATTTTCATAGCTTTCCAACGCTTCTTACTACACCTCGATCGGAATCACGATTCAAAAGATATGAATTTTTCAAATATTTTTCATCCACCTACAGTGTTAATCAGTTAACATGATATGGTTAACCGGTTAACCATGTGGCACTGTTCACACAGAATCAAAATGAGAGTTAGAGGCACAATTTGGTAACTGGTTAACCATATCATGTTAATCGGTTAACCAGCCACGTTTTCACGCAAAACAGCAAAAACGCGCGTGTTAACCGGTTAACCACCTTTGGTTAATCGGTTCACACTATAACAAAAGTTCAAAAACTCATTTTTCATAATCCAAAATCCAATTAAACTCAATCAAAACATGTTGGAACACCAAAATCAGTATTCCCGATTAAACTCATGCATTACCCGATTATACTAAGCAATCTATTTCGCATTTGAACCGTTAAAACATCAATACGACAAATTACTCATAATTTATCAATTCTAACCTAAGTTTTAACAATTCTAACTTCTAGAACTTAAAGTTTCTAACTAGAACCCACCTCAAGACAAGATGATGGTGAGGAAGATAAGATGATTTGATGAAGAGATTATGAAGATCCAAGCTTTCTCTTCTTTTAGGTTTTCCTTCTCTTTCTCTCCTTGCACTTCCTTCTCTCTTCTTCTTCTCTCTAACTCTTTCTATCTTTTGTTACTAATGAAGAGGAACGCAAAGGAAAATTATATGTAGAGATATCATTAAGTTAGTAACACTAACTTAAATGTCCAAATTGTCTCTAATGTACCAATTATTAAAACCTCGGAGTCAGATAGTATTAATTAAATCCAATCTGAGTTCATCAGTTGCTCTAATTATCTTAACAGATAAATTCTCAAAGCACATCAGGACTCAGTTGATCTCAACCAATATTATCTAGAGCACTTAATTAAATACGGGGTATTACAAACAAGAACAACAGCAAGAACAACAAGAACATCAAGAACAACAACAACAACAGCAATAACAACAACAACAACAACAACAACATCAATAACAACAACCACAACAATAACAAGAAGAAGAAGAAGAAGAAGAAGAACAACAACAACAACAATAATAATAACAAAAATAACAATAAGAACAACAATAATAAAAAAGAACAATAAGAACAACAATAATAAAAAAGAACAACAAGAACAACAATAATTAAAAAAGGACACCAATAACTAACATTACTAACTCGAGTTCTGAAATTTGGTTTAGTGGAGAAATAGAGTATCGTAAATGAAAGATGATGTTTGGAGGTAGAAGATGTAGTTTGTTTAAGTTTTAGGTTTCACGCGGATCACTAATAGTAGATTCTTGGCCGTTGATAATCACTAAATGGACGTCCAAGATTTGTTTAAGGATAGTGAATAAACTGAATATGCGCGCCACCTATAATGTTGGTAATGAGACTTGAAAAAATAAGTAAAAAACCAAAAATGTTGGTGCTGGGACTTGAACCTGTGACAAGACGCTACCTATAATGACGATTGTTTTTAAATACCTGTGGTGAAAGTTCTGCAGCATTTTGAAAAAATAAGTAAAAAATGCTACCTATAATGACAGTTGTTTAAATACCCTTGGTGAAAGATCTGTCAGCATTTTAAAAAAATAGGAAAGAAGTAACATGATTAAAATAAATTCAGAAAAAACTAAAAACACGAAATTTAATCTAATTAGGTAAAATAAGAATTTTGAGAATTTTTTTGGAATTTTTTTAGACTATGAAAACAGTAAAAAAAAATCATTAAAAATAGAAAAAAGATGAATTTGGGGTTTTGAGGGTGAAGTCCTGCAACTCTTCCAGAGTACGGGACTAATGACCGCACGACTTTTCAGCTTTAAATGCACGAAACAGATCTAAAAAAGGAGACGATTTTCCCTAAAACCAATTTTTTGAAGAGCAAGACCTAAAACTAAACTATAGGCTATAATGACGGTTGAAAACATAACCGTGGTGAAAGGTTGTCAGCATTTTGAAAAAATATGTAAAAAAACCATAAATGCGGGTGCTGAGACTTGAACCCATGACCAGACGCTACCTATAATGACGGGTTTTTAAATACCCGTGGCGAAAGGCTTCACATTTCACCACGGTTGGAATTTTAACCGTCCTTAAAAGCAATTTAATAAGATTTAAAAAAATACGCGCATCTATTACAACGGTGTATAGGCAAGCCATTGTAAACCTGGCGTTGTTGTTTGCGCGTTTTGTAGTAGTGATTGTTGATATAATTATTATTTTAAAAAAAGTGTATTGTCGAGACAAATATTCTTATAAATAAGAAAAAGTTCGTTCTTGATACAAATATTTTTATAAACAAAAAAAATTATTGACAGAATCATTTTGAATGTTGTAACATGTATTCTTTTAACACTTTTAAGGTAAGAAATTATAACTTTACAACATAACATAATTAACATATTGCCTTTTCAAGTTTATAATAAGTATGTTCTCATAATTTGATGAATATATTTTCTTTGTTTTGAAAATACTACTTGGATCAATACATAACAATTGTTGCATATTATTAATCTATATTTTTAATTATGTAAATGTTTATGATAGGTAAATCAAATTTCAAAGTTAACAAATGAGATATTGCGACGTGTAATCTAGACTGAACCAATGCGATAGCACGAAAATTTTACTAATGAACTATAAGATGAGCAACGCACTATCACAATAAGTCTATATATAGAGTCACCATCACAACAATACACCACCAACGATAGAAAATTAATTTCAAGTTAGTGTTAGAGAAGTGTGGATAACTTCTGTTACTTTGTAGTTAGTTGCTGTTAGTATTAAGTGGTTAGCTGTTAGTTCTAACGGTTTCTGTTTTCATCTCTTGTATAAAAAGCTAGACTTAGCTTTCCCTCGTTTTATTCAATACATTGAACACTATTGTAATAGATGCAGTATGCAAAGCCTCTTTATCACACTTTTTCTGTTATGGCACAAAGTGCAAGCATGAACTGAGTTTATAGCTTAATATGGTACCAGAACCTGGTTTCGATCCAGGGACCTGTGGGTTAATGGGCCCACCACGCTTCCGCCCATAGTTAACTCTACTTCACCTAGTGGTTCTATTCTGCCAGAAAAAGTTGCAAGTTGTCCACCTGAGCACATTTCTAGCCAGCCTGTGACATCTAGTCTGGGCCATGACACATCTAATCACAAGTCTCAATATGTTCAGCCTGTGGCCATTCCTACTGATGTAGTCTATGAGCCATTGAGTTCTCCTCTGGGTAATGACCCTACTGACCATGTATCTTCACCTGTGAGTCTGGTTGATAGGATGTCCCAATCTAATTGTGATGCCTCTAGTTATTCCAAGGACCTTAATCCTCCAAGTAGCTTTCATAGTCCTGAACCTGTTGTCTCAGAACAACATATATCAGAACAGCATATATCCCACAAGTCTGATAAGTTAACCTTATATTCTTGTATTCCCTTATCAACATCCTCTCAATCTCCTTCTATTCAATCAAATGTACCACCTGAGCATCTTATTAAGAATGCTCATCGTATGCTCACCAGAGCAAAAACTGGTCATTCCAAACCCAAAGCATACCTTGTCCATTCTGAACCCACAAGTGTCAAGCAGACCCTACTTCAACCTGAGTGGACTTAAGCTATGAAATAAGAGTACAATGCTCTTCAAGCCAACAAAACTTGGTCTCTCACTACATTACCTCCTGACAAAAGAGCTGTAGGGTGTAGGTGTGTGTTTAAACTTAAAGAGAGCCCTGATGGAACCATTCACAAATATAAAGCCAGGTTGGTGGCTAAAGGATTCCACCAAGAACAAGGCTTTGATTATACTGAGACATTTTCTCCTGTGGTTAAGCCAACAACTATTAGAATCATTCTGACTCTAGCTATCACTAACAATTGGGATATCCAACAAATTGATATCAACAATGCTTTCTTGAATGGTGTCTTACATGATAAAGTCTACATAACACAGCCTCCTGGTTTTGCTAGCTCTGATAAGACTTTCGTATATAGGCTTCATAAAGCCATTTATGGCCTTAAACAAGCCCCAAGGGCTTGGTATGAGAAACTCACACAGGCACTTCTTCATTTTGGTTTTACTGCATCCAAATGTGATAATTCGTTATTTGTTTACAACAAACTGGGTGTGTCTATATATGCTCTTGTCTATGTGGATGATATTTAACTCACTAGCTCTAATGCTCCTCTTATACATTATCTTATCAATAAACTTCACACTACTTTTGCTTTAAAGAAACTGGGCAGGCCTAGCTACTTTCTGGGCATTGAAGTAAAGACTTGCAGCAATGGTGCTCTCTTTCTTACTCAGTTCAAGTATATTCAGGACCTGCTTGTTAAGGCCAAGATGAGTCAGGATAATGGTGTTCCAACTCCCATGATGAGTACTTGTAAACTTAGCAGACATGGCACTAACTATTTCTCTGATCCTCAGTTGTACAGATCGATTGTAGGAGCTCTTCAATATGTGACATTAACTCTGCCTGGCATTTCTTTCAGTGTCAACAAGGCATGTCAGTTCATGGCAAGTCCTCTTGAGTCTCATTGGTCAGCGGTATGAAGAATTCTCAGGTATCTAAGTGGTACAACTCAGTTTGGCTTATTGCTTTCTCCTTCTATAGCTGCTCCAAAGTTTTCATTGCGTGTCTATAGTGACTCCGATTGGGCTAGTGATCCTGATGATCGAAGGTCTACGTCAGGTTCGTGTATTTTCTTTGGGCCTAATCTAGTTTCCTGGGGTTCTAAGAAACAATCGCTTGTTGCTCGCTCGAGTACTGAAGCAGAATATCGAGCTCTTGCACACACAACATCTGAGCTGCTCTGGATTGAATCTTTACTATCTGAACTTAAGGTATCGTTTCACACGCTGTTAGGTGTCAAGAAATGCTTATTTTAATAATTGATTTTGATGCCTTTAAGCTCTTTTAATCGCTTTAATCGGGAAACGACTTATTAATTAAGCGATTCTTGCATTTTTATAAGTATTAGGTATTTTGATGTGTTTGTGTATTTTTGTAGCATTTTAGGTGAAAAGTCCGCAGCTCGATTCACAAGGAAGCGCTCAGAACAGAAAGCTCGCGTGTCACATTTTAGGCCCCTTGCACCGCCCAGCGCTGCTAAGGCGCAGGAAGGCTCCATCGCCCGGCGCTGCTAAGGCGCGGGATGCAGCATTTTGGCTCAAATTCCAGTAGTGTTCCTTGCTGCGCCTCTTTAGGACCGCCCGACCTAGGACTGATCCCCCAACGCTGAAAGATATTTTGTGAGGTCCAGCTGGCACTGTAGCTGTCACGTGGCCTCACTTTTGGTCACCGTCCGACGCTACAATGGACCGCCCAGCGTTGCTTTCTGGGTTGAACTTGTACTTAAGTACATTTGGTAGATTTTTTGGCACATTCCATCACTTTCAATATACTCTCTTGTAACCTAGAAGCATAATTTAGGAGAAAAACTCCATTGTTACTATTTTTCATAGTTTTCAAAGCTTTTATGCTTCAATCCTTGAATCTTTGAAGATTGATGCTCCAAAAGCTTTGCTACTTACTTGTCAAGCAAGCTACCATGTCTATGGGTAGCTAAGCACTTTTTTGTCAAGATTAGCGGTAGATAATCCTCTCTTTTGTATGTATTGATCTTGGTTGTAAGTTTGTGAACTTTGTTGATAATGAATATAGAGGAAAAATTTTGTTTATATGGTTTATATTTTTGTTTTAATCCATGTTCGAGAGAAATGTTTTAAAACTTGACATAAGTTTCAATCCATTAATATTCATAAGGCTAGAGATAGTTTTGAATGTTGATGTTCATAAATATTGAACTTGAATGTTATCATATTGGTAGTTTGTGTGAGAGATCAACAAATGATCAATATGATAAATCTCACAACAAGTGTTCGAGAGAAACTTGTTAAGAGGATATGTGGTTATATTTATTGTTAACAAGTTTACACGCTTTATCAAGTTGATACATACAAAACGGATTATCGAACACTAATCTTGACATGTTTTTACCAAAATCCTAAAACAAATCTTTTTACCGTTGAATTCTAAATTTTATGCAAATGTTACGAAACGAAAAACCAACCATTTGTTACTATAAAGTTTGAAACGCTTTTGACTAGCGAACGGCGGCAATATACACAATCTCTGTGGATACGATAAAACACCCCCGAATATACTGTTCAACACACGCCAACCTTACTATGTGACAATGTAAGTGCTGTTATGCTAGCTCATAATCTGATTCTTCAAGCTCGCACCAAACACATTGAATTAGACATTCATTTCGTGCGAGAAAGAGTTGTAACCGGTACGATGCAAATTCAACATGTACCTGGAACACTGGAAATTGCTGATGTGCTTACAATACCCTTAGGTTCTGCAGCTTTTAACGAGTTACGTGGCAAACTGAAAGTGGTATCTTCAGCTCAACATCCTTCAGTTTGATGGGGGTGTTAGAGAAGTGTGGATAACTTATGTTACTGTGTAGTTAGTTGCTGTTAGATTAAGTAGATAGCTGTTAGTTCTAACGGTTTATGTTTTCATCTCTTGTATAAAAAGCTAGACTTAGCTTTCCCCCATTTTATTCAATACATTGAACTCTATTGTAATAGATGCAGTGTGCAAAGCCTCTGTATCACACTTTTTCTGTTATGGCACAAAGTGCAAGCATGAACTGAGTTCATAGCTTAATAGTTAGCAATGTCATCTATTATTTAATTCATTTTTATTTTTTTCGATTTTTAAGTGCCGGAGCTAATTAAATAGTTTATTATAGATATATTATTATGTCATGAGTGATTGATTTTGCGTGTGTATGTGTGTATGATAATGCAGTTGAGGGATCTCGTTGGTGTGTGGCAAAACCTCTGCTAGCGAAAGTTGATATTTAATATTGAATATACTTGCAACAACTTGGGTGATTGTAAAATGATTCAACCAAGAAGATCATTCTTTTTTCAAAATACACTGGTCTTCCATGCATCTATGGTGATGATTCAATACTTTTCAAAGAATCAAATAATCAATTTCAGCTGTTACTTTGATAATAATGATCTCATTGTTTATCGTTTCGATCCAAATAAATATTTCATTATTTATATCATTATCATGTATTTATTTATTTTTATTTGATGAGATTGTATGTAAGCATGCTTGTAATTTTGTTTTATTTTATGTACAAGTAAGAGAGATGATAATTTCCTATTTACTTAAGTGTTTATAAGTATATTTAACAAAAATAAAAAAAATATATATATATAGATTCTAATACTTTATACTACTTTTTATGTTCATTTAAATAAATATTCCTAATTAATTAATGCCATCAGAACTTTTTTTTTATTTGCTACATGTGTGTCTCTCTATCCAAGTTTTTTTTAAAATGGCATGACCAATGTTACTACGTTTTTAATGGGATGTCAATCTATAATACTATTAATAAAGATAGCCCCATTAACCATAAAAAAGTATAGTCCAAACTACTATTTGTTCTCTTTATTTGATCAAAGGAATGTGAAGAATACTTTGTTATTTCGTAGTGGTCGAATCGATTAGGTCATGGGTTCAAGCTTGTTGAACAATGAAAAGAATAAATCCATAATTTTTTGTTTGTACCAAATCAAAATTAACTCATATCATTAATAAAGAAACTCTCAAATCAAAGAGTGTAATAACTTTAAGTAAAATTGTGATTAGTACGAAAAAATGACCGCCTAGCAAGAGTTGGAGCAATTGCTCGTTTATAACTCAACAAACTAAATCTCAAAATTAAAATGTAAAGACAATATATTTAGTATTTGAAGTTAAAGTACTTAACTTGCGATGATTCTTGGTCCAATTTGTGGGCGATTAAGTCTGTGTTGAGAGGTTTAGAAGTGTTGTCTGGTTTTAAGGTTAACTACAGCAAAAGCAAAATCATGGGATTAGAAATAGAGAAAAAGAAGGTGTTAGCTGCTGCCTCTTTTTTATCATGTAAAACTGGAGAATTTTCTTTCAGATTCTTGGACTGGCAGTAGGAGGCAGATTAAAAACTGGTGCATTTTGGAAACCAGTCATATCATCAATTAAAACTCGTTTATTATCATGGAGGGGTGGGATGATATCAATAAGAGAGCGTGTCACAATGATTAATTCTGTTATCACTAACATGCCAATTCACTATTTAGCATTTTATTTGGCACCTGTTAAAGTGATAAAGGAAATCAAAGCAATACAGAGGAAATTTCTATGGGCTGGAGATTGGAATAAAAAAAACATTGCTTAGGTGAAATGGTCACAAGTTTGTAACTCACGAAAATAAGGAGGCCTTGGCATAAAAGACATAGCAGTTTTCAACAGGGCTATAGTGTGGTGGTTCGGTGATGGCAACGTCGTTCAGGTGGTTGTTACAACTCCACAAAGACGTTCCGAAGGCTTATATTCAGAAGGCTTATATTTCACCGTCAATGTTTGCACTCTCCGTTGGGCAGAACTTCAATCTGGTCCTCTTAAGCTTGCTCTCATGCATTCCCCCATGTAATTCTCTTTTCACCATAATGCACTCCACCTGTTTGATAATTTTCCATAATGAACTAACGCTCTATTAAGTCCAATTTTGAATGTTTATTTGTTTGTTTGTGATTGACAGTGACCAAAGCATACAGAATGAATACACTTCACTGCTATCATTTACAGTGACGGATATCAATAGTACTGTGACTAAACTTATGGCATTAGGAGCTGAACTTGATAGACCAATCAAATATGAAATCCATGGAAAGGTAATTTCCAAACACAAACACATGAGACACGGTAGTAATAACTACTAGTTTAGATTGAATATTTTCTTCATAGCATTGATAATAAAATAAGGTTTGATGTGATCAATCAGGTTGCAGCTCTGAGGTTGCAGCGTTTATTGATATTTTTCTGAAGTGAGCACAGAGAAACGATGATGATAGTACTGATTGAAGAGTGATAATGATTGAATGCCCAAAATGAAATAGGTGAGTCTAATTTATAGATTGCAAATTCAGTTAGAAGTTAGTTTCCTAGATAGATAATCGTAAAAGTTCATCAAATTCTCTTTCATTGAGTTGATTTGTTTCATGTTTAGATAGGAATGGATGCGCAGAAGCAGAAAAACAAGTACAGTATAATTGTTCCTACATATAACTGTTGGTTGTTGATCTGCAACCACTAAGGCACAACTATGCAGCCATTAATAAGGGACAGCAATGCAGATTTTATAGCTATATTATATGGATACTTTTATACTTATTTACAGTCATATAGAATATTTCCATTCTTGTGTATAGGAAATAATTTGAGTTAATTAGGACTTAATTAGTTTCTTTAGTTACTTGTACTCCCTAGGCTATATATATCATATTCTATTATGTACAAACCTAATAAGAAATACAGAATGTCTACATGGTATCAGAGCTACCGTTCTGATTCGGAGAAAAAAAAATAGGGTTTTTCCATGGAGGAAAAAACAAACAGCTCAAGCATCTCAGATGCTGATCCAAAGGCAGCGACTGGAAACACCGCCAGTCATAATGAGACAATTCTCATTACTTGTTACAAGCTCAATGGACAGAATTATACACAGTGGTCCAGATCTGTCCGACTCTTCCTCCAAGGAAAGGGAAAGGAAGACTACATCACCGACGACGCCAAGCAACCAGCAAAGACTGATTCAAACCATGCAAAGTGGAAACTTGAAAACAGTCTTGTGATGTCATGGTTACGCAACTCCATGACAAATGAGTGTGGTGAAAATTTCATGTATTATGGCAATGCTGCAGAAATCTAGAAACCCACGGATCTGAAACCACGATTCAAGGATACACGCGCATATGCTACTGCTGTTGATGAAAGCAAATCCAAAAGTACTGCAGAGGCAAGCCCTTTCAACAAAGAACAAATAGAGATGTTGCAGAAAATGATGCAACAAGCAATACAAAACACTAGTACTTCTTCCACTGCTACTCTTGCCCAAAAAGGTAATTTTTCTACTGCCCTTCATGTTAATCACCAGAAAATAAACCAATGGATTGTTGATTCCGGCGCATCGGATCACATGACTGGGGACATCAATGTATTTACCAAATACACTCCCTGTCAAGTTGGATCTTTTGTTCGAAAAGCAGATGGTACTACCTCTAAAGTGGCTGGTAAAGGTTCAGTGATTATCACTAAAGATATTACTCATGATTCAGTTTTACATGTTCCAAAATTAAATTGCAGCTTGTTGTCTATCTGTAAATTAACCAAAAATTTGGGATGTATTGCTAAGTTTTTACCAAATTTGTGCGAATTTCAGGATATGAATTTGGGGAAGATGATTGGCAATGCTGAGGAGAGTGCAGGCCTTTACTACCTAAGAGTTGAAGAACAAAATAAAAGATCATACAAGGCTGCCCTTACGTGTTCATCAAAGAATGAGAATGATGTAATGTTATGGCATTATCGCCTAGGACACCCAAATTTTATATATTTGAAAAAGATGTTTCCATCATTATTTAATAAAGATTCTGGTTTTTTCAAATGTGAAGTGTGTGAATTAGCCAAACACACCAAGTCTCATTATTCCATATAACCTTATAAACCATCTAAACCTTTCACCCTTATTCATAGTGACGTGTAGGGACGTTCACGAGTGAGCAATATTACTGGGTCAAGGTGGTTTGTCACCTTTATTGATGACCATACAAGAGTGTCTTGGGTGTTTCTCATGAAAGAAAAGTCAGAGGTAGGGGGTATATTTGAGAACTTCCATAAAATGGTTCAAACCCAATTTCAAAGCAACATTCAAATTCTAAGAACTGATAATGGAGGGGAGTACTTCCACCACACCCTTGGTACATACCTTGCCAAAAATGGGATTGTACACCAAACTTCATGTCCATATTCTCCCCAACAAAATGGAACAGCAGAGAGGAAAAATAGACACCTATTAGAAGTCACTCGAGCCCTTATGTTGTCCATGAATGTACCTAGCCATTTTGGGGGAGATGCAGTTCTTTCTTCATCATACCTAATAAATAGAATGCCCTCCAAAACACTCAACCTAAACACACCTCACCAAACCCTCTTGTCTTTTTATCCTTCGACTAAACTCATCACAAATCTCCCACCAAAGATTTTTGGATGTACTGCATTTGTACATGATCAAAAATCAAATCCCAACAAGCTGGACCCAAAAGCCATCAAATGTATATTTTTGGGATACTCTCTTACCAAGAAAGGATATAAATGCTATAGTCCTCAGAAAAGACGAATCTATCACACTATAGATGTCACATTTTATGAAGGGAATGCCTTTTATTCCAAGGTTGCCATTCAGGGGGAGAAAGTGACCATTGATGAACACCAACCTTGGGAAATTATTATACCAAAAAATGTACCAGAATTTGTCCCAGAAATCGTTCCAAATACTGTACCAGAATCTGTCACGCCGCAATCTGTCCCTGAAACCGTTCCAGAAAATGTACCCAAATCTGTCCCAAAAATCGTTCCAGATACTGTACCAGAATCTGTCCCGCAAGAATCTGTCCCAAAATCTAACCCACCGAAACCTGGCTCAACCACTAAAAATTCAGAATCTGCCCAAATAATAGCTGAACCTGAATTGGACCAGCAAGCAACCACTCTTGATGTTACCAAGACAACAAATGGAAGAAAAGAAGTACAAGTATACACAAGGAAGAAAAACAAGCTTCAAACTCTTAAGGAAGTAGAAACATGCACTCTTCCGAAGCAGAACCAAGGCTCTGCCCAAAATTCAGATTCTGAACCTACTCACAAAGGTAATTACCATGCATTGACTCGTCTTCTAATTTATTGGATAATGATACTTATGACCAGAACTTAAACTTACCTATTTCCATAAGAAAGAGAGTGAGGTCTTGTACCAAACATCCAATTGGGAACCATGTATCTAGTGCAAAAATTGTCGCAGGAGTACAAGAATTTTATCAACTCAGTGGACAACACCTACATTCCTCAAAATTTCCATGAAGTTATCCTAGTTCCAGAGTGGAAGGCTGCAGTTGTGGAAGAAATCAAGGCACTAGAAAAGAATGGTACATGGCAGCTCTGTCACCTTCCAGATGGAAAGAAGGCAGTTGGATGCAAATGGATATTCTCGGTGAAAAATAATGTGGACGGGAGTGTGAACAGGTATAAAGCTCGATTGGTGGCAAATGGATTCACTCAGTCTTATGGGGTGGATTATGAAGAGACCTTTGCACCTGTAGCAAAATTAAACTCGGTCCGTGTTCTCCTTTCCTTGGCAGTAAATTTGGATTGGCCACTTCATCAGCTAGATATAAAAAATGCTTTCCTAAATGGTGAACTTGAAGAAGATGTTTACATGAGAATACCACCTGGACTTGAGACGTCAGAAAACTCGGGCAAGGTATGTAAGCTCAAAAGATCACTATACGGGCTCAAGCAATCCCCACGGGCTTGGTTTGATAGGCTTACATGAGTGGTTAGGATGCATGGTTTCTCTCAATGTCAAACAGACCACACAATGTTCTTAAAGCATTCAGAGGAAGGCAAGGTAACCATCTTTATTGTGTACGTAGACGACATTATTATTACAGGTGATAACTATACTGGAATTGAAGGGTTAAAATTGTTACTAGCTAAGGAATTGAAGTTAAAGACCTTGGTCAGTTAAGGTATTTTCTTGGAATGGAAGTGGCGCGATCAAAATTTGGAATTTATTTGTCTCTAAGGAAATATACTCTTGATTTACTTTAAGAAACAGGAATGTTAGGATGCCGGCCTGCAGACACTCCTATGAAATCTAATGTGAAAATAGGAGAGGAAAAAGAGAGTCCACCAGTTGATAAAGAGATGTATCAAAGACTGGTTGGGAGACTTATCTACCTAACCCATACACGACCAGATATTGGTTTTTCTGTCAGCATGGCTAGCCACTACATGAACGCTCTCAAAGAGACTCACATGAGAGCAGTTAATCGTATTCTACAATATCTCAAAAAGGCACCAGGGAAGGGGCTGCATTTCAAAAAGGACACAAGTAGGAAAATAGAAATATTCACAGATGCGGATTGGGTTGGCTCAGTAACTGATAGAAGATCAACCAGTGGGTATTGCTCATTTGTATGGGGCAACTTAGTGACATGGAGAAGTAAGAAACAATATGTGGTTGCAAGAAGCAGTGCTGAAGCAGAATTTAGGTCAATGGCTCATGGGATTTGTGAAGGGATGTGGCTCCAAAGGATGCTTGTGGAACTACAAGTTCATACTTACCATGAAGTAAGTTTATTATGTGACAACAAAGCTGCCATAAGTATTGCTAAAAATCCTGTGCAACACGACAGGACAAAGCATGTAGAAATTGATAGACATTTTATCAAGGAGAAGATTGACAACGGATTAGTTTCCCTAAAGGCACACACCCTCAAGTCATCAAACAGCTGATATCTTGACCAAGGCACTTCCTAGAACCAACTATGAAAACTTAAGATTCAAGTTGGGCATGATAGACATCTATGACCCAACT
This sequence comes from Lathyrus tuberosus, assembly GCA_022829125.1. NCBI lineage: Eukaryota > Viridiplantae > Streptophyta > Magnoliopsida > Fabales > Fabaceae > Lathyrus > Lathyrus tuberosus. The sequence goes on along the minus strand of JALAZF010001005.1, from coordinate 150,127 downwards.
TGAGGGGGAGTGTTGGTTGTTGATCTGCAACCATTAAGGCACAACTATGCAGCCATTAATAAGGGACAGCAATGCAGAATTTATAGCTATATTATATGAATACTTTTATACTTATTTACACAGTCATATAGAATATTTCCATTCTTGTATATAGGAATTAATTTGAGTTAATTAGGACTTAATTAGTTTCTTTAGTTACTTGTACTCCCTGGGCTATATATATCCTATTCTATTATGTACAAACCTAATAAGAAATACAGAATTTCTACAATAACAAGCGACTCAACATAAACCTCATTATTTACCTTATATTCAAGCACCTTCAGTAATTTCTATATACTCTCTCTTCAAATTTTGTTCCTTTTATATTATGATCAATCATATGTATGAATATTTTTTTCTAATGCTCAATTTTAGGGATGTTGATTTTGAAGTTAATGTTGTCGACGATGGGAGTCCTGATGGTACTCAAGATACTGTACCTTATGGGTGTACCTTTGTGATATTTTTATCATGGATATCTTTCTTCACCTGTTTCGTCTCTACACGTGCAGCAGCGCCGTTAGTCTGTATCATCTGTGACAACCTTAATCTCACGAAAGCTAACATTGGTAATGCCGATGTCGCTTCCGTTTGAGGTAGTATTTTATCAAGGCTAACAATGGGTGCAGTTTGTGACCTGTTACATCCACATTATGGATGTGCTTTTCTTATTATGTTAACAACACCAACAGTGTTTTGTATGTTATTTGTTGAAGATGTTGCTGGTTATATAGAAATTAGGTTTATGATTGGTTTTTCATTGTGAATGGTATTGCTGCTGGTTGGGGTAATATGGGTGGTGGTGCCACTTAACTTATTATGCCTTTTGTTTATGAATTTACCAATGACTTTATTTCATTTCCTTATATCTTTATATCACTACACCAATTTCCTGTTCAAATGGGAAAAAAGGAATAAGATGGAATGATTCATCCGTGGTTGAAATTGAATCCTCAAGGGGGGCATAGAACGAGAATCATCCAAATAATACAATTGTGCATACTTCTCTGTTACATAGAAATTATTCTCATTTTTACTAATTTGTAACTTGATTTCTTTTCATTGCAGATTTTTGTTGGCAATTTGGATCCTAATGTCACAGATGATCATTTGAAACAATTCTTTGGCCAATATGGAGAACTTGTTCATGTGAAGATTTCGTTTGGCAAGAGATGTAGACTTGTCCAATTTGCAGACAGGTAAATTAATCACTTAGATATTCGATATTTATCTTATGATGGAATTACTTCACCTGTCTTCAGTGTGCTTATTGTGCCAACTATATTTCACATACCAGGAGCTCAGCAGCAGAGGAGGCACCGCGGGTTTTAAATGGTACACTTCTAGGTGGACAAAATGTTAGACTTTCATGGGGCCCAAGCCCAACAAACAAACAGGTAATAATTTTTAGAAAATTTTACCCCGCACCCCTACATTTATCCCCGTACCCCCTACAAATTTTTAAAAATTCCAATTTTGTCCTTTCATTTTTTATTTAATTTTTTTTACTTTTTACCGTGTAGTCATACGAGTCCAAAAGTAATTTTTGTCACTATTAGACGAAAACCGGAGAACCCTGGGTAAGGATTTCCGGAATGACATTTTTACAAATCGGAAAACATCAAACAAAGAAATCCGGTTACCATTTTACATGAACCGGATAACATAAGGCTTAGTTCTCCGGTTTGTGTTTTTTGTGGCATCATTGTTAACCGGACAACTTATAGGCAAGATATCCGGTTTACAAATTTTCAACACCGGAATTCTTGTCTTCAAGTTTTCCGGTTTGTGTTTTTTATCAACCGGATAACGTGTTCCATAGTTATCCGGTTCGTGTTTTTTTATTTTTATTTTTATTTTTTTTTATTTTTAATTTAATTTTGTTTAGGTGACATGGACATTCCTTTGATGATATGTGACAAAGACCAGACAGGTGTAGATACAACAGAAATATTCTCGACCACAGAAAAATTTCCTACAAGAGAAGAGGCGACTAGGTGGATTAAAGAGGTTGGATTGAGGAATAGAGTCACTGTTATAATAACCCGTTCAGACACCAATACTGGCAAGAGAGGACGAAGTGACAAGGTTATATTTGGCTGTGATAGAGGTGGAAAATACAAAGAAGGGGAAAGTGAAACACAAAGTGCTACCAAAAAATGTAATTGTCCTTTCAAAGTAAGATCAACACCTTCAAAAGATGGTTCTGGTTGGAAAATTGATGTAAAATGTGGAGTTCACAACCATGGTTTACTTGATAGATTTGAAGGTCATGCGTTTGTAAATCGACTCAATGATGATGACCAACAACATATAGCTGATTTGTCAAAACGTCATGTTCCTCCAAGATACATATTGTTGTCATTGAAAAAACGAGATCCGAAGAGTGTTACTCGAATCACCCAAATATATAAACATAAGAGTAAGATTCAAAAAAACATCAGGGGCCCTAGAACAGAAATGCAACAGTTGTTTAAATTGATAGAGGAATCTGATTATGTTTATTGGAGTAAGAAAAAAGATGAGTCAGAAGTTGTGAGAGATATCTTCTGGGCTCATCCAGACTCTGTGAAGTTGTTGAATCTGTTTCCTATTGTGTTGATTATGGATAGTACTTACAAAACCAATAAGTATAGGCAACCTTTATTTGAAATAGTTGGTGTGACATCAACTGAGTTAACATTTTCTGTTGCATTTGCCTATATGGAATCTGAGCAAACAAAGACTTTGTGTTGGGTACTAGATAAATTGAAACAGTTATTTACTAAACAAGGATTATGGCCACAAGTAATTTTAACTGATAGAGATCTTGCTTTGATGAAAGCAATTGAAACAGAATTTCCTACGACAGTTAATTTGCTGTGTCGATTTCACATAAACAAGAATGTGAAAGCGAAGTGCAAGGAGTATGTTGTGAATGACATGCGAAAATCGATAGAGGAGCTTTGGTATGAACTTGTAAAAGCTAGTGATGAGGTGGAATACCATCAAAAGTTGAAATTGCTTGAGCATGCCTGTTTAGAATATGGACCTTTTCTGGATTATGTGAAAGACACATGGTTGACACCTCATAAGCATAGATTTGTTGAAGCTTGAATCAATAAAGTGTTGCATTTAGGCAACATCACTACTAACAAGTAATGTGTTTGTTTTATAGCCATAGTTTGTTTATGGTAATGTTACTGATACTTATACTGAACTTCTTTTATTTTTGTTAGAGTCGAATCTAAGCATTGGAAGCTGAAGCATATGTTGGAGAACAGTTTAGGTGATATGGTCAAGTGCTGGGAGGCTATGAATGGCAACATCAAGATTCAAGTGGGTAATATTAGAGCTTTATTTCAGAAGAGTTTTTATGAGGTTGAGCATGCCCACACCAGTCCATATTATTCGAATTTGCGTGGATCAGTATCTAGAGCTGCTTTGCGACACATTGCTAAAGAGTGGCATAGGGTTGACATGGTAGGTACAAACACCCAGATGTGCAGGTGTTTTCGTAGAACAGTATACGGGTTACCCTGTGCCTGTGAGTTAGGGAGATATACATTGAGTGGTGAACCAATACCAATTGATGCTATTCATATCCATTGGAGGAAACTGAGTATGGAAGGTGAACAAGAGGTAGATACAGAGGATGGACCAGAAGTCGATATGACAAATGCGATTGAAGCACTGTGGAAGAGGTTTCATTCATTAGATCTTGCAGGAAAGAGAGCACTAAAAAGCAGGGTGTGCGAAATTGCTTACCCCACTACAACAAAGATGGTACCACCACCTGAAAAAATAAAGACCAAAGGATGAGTAAAGAGAAAAAGGAAGAAACCCGTTGGGTATGATGTATATCGTGATCCTTCGTATCATGAGTATGTTGATCAAGAACACAACAATTCCCAAAATTCTTCAAAGAAGCCTTGTTCGCAGTTATCCCAGACCTCAAAGAACAAACCATCTCACAGGTACATTGAACAGTTTCCAGAACATATAAGACCATTTATTGATGAAATTGTTGATGTAAAGGATGATGGAAATTGTGGGTTTAGAGCTATTGCATCTATGCATGGATATGGTGAAGAAGGGTGGTCAATGGTTCGTCGTGATTTGGATAATGAAATGAGAGGTCCCAGAAAAAGTCTATATGAGAAGTTATTTGAAACTAATTATTCAAAAGTGAGAGAATCCTTGTTGATATCATCTTTAGGTTCTCAGCCATTTGATAAATGGATGACACTACCAAAAATGGGTTATGTGATAGCAAATCGGTATAACATCATTCTTGTCTCACTAAGTGCTCTTAGTTTGAGTTTCTTCCCTATGACGACTGCACATAAGCCTAATGTGTCGATTTACTGCATTGGTTTTGTAAACTCAAATCATTGGGTTCAGGTAAATATTATAGTCTTTATATTACTTAATTCTATACGATTTACGTCTTACTTATTAACTTTCTTAACAGGTAAATATGAATGAGGGATTTCCCTTGCCACCAGTCACAACAGATTTGAGAACTCATCGGACATCGGATGCAACATCATGGATAATTGGATTTGCTGGACGTTTACAACACTGGCAGCAATTTACGCCTGTGCTCCCAACACATGTTAATTTATGATTGACGTTTAACTTCATGTTATTTTTTTCCATTATTTAGAGTGATGTTTAACTACATATTAGTTTTTACATTTTTATGATTTTCTCTCATAACTTCATATTATTTTTTATATTTTTTATACGTCATCAATCATAATATAATTCTGAATACTATCACATAAATATAAATCATAAGTCTGAATAATACATAAGTCTAAATAATAATACATAAGTTTGAATAATACATCAAGCATAATCACTACCGTAAGTAACCTATCTACCCTGAGGTAACGGTCCACCCTGAGCTAGATGTAGTGCTCGAAAGATCTCAACATAATCATCATCATCCTCCACGGCATCGTGACGAGCGAGATTGCGACGTAGCTCATGTGAAATATGTCGTAACCTCGGATTTGTCTGTCCATCATCAAACTCTGGAACTGGAACCTCACTGGCCTCCCCCTGAGGTGGTATCAAAAGAGGATGGGAAACTGTGTAGTACCAAGCCATGTATTCAGCCACCGTATCATACGGAGTATCTGTAAACTCGACTTGATGTAGCAACTGCGAGACGCTTCCATGGTAAGAAACCCACTCAAAATCTATATCAAGTGTGTCAATATGAGGTGGATGAGATGGGATGAACTGCATGTATCCACACTGGCGTAAACATCTGTCACGTAAATAAAGAACAGATGTACCATACCACTTCAGGCCACCCCTGTATAAACAAATATCAGTAAATGGTATGGTCTGTCTGTGATCCTCGAACGAGCGCCAAATGACATCAGTAGGTTTCAATCCATCCAGCACTGCCCCGATCTCATCAACCTTCTGCGTCCCTTGCTTGTATTGCCACTTCATCGCTCTGGGAAGTGGACTACCTACACCAGCTATCCTCGAAAATCCTCTCTTCCCAACAGTTGAGAAATACTCGTGAATCCAACACTGTGACACATCATGAATATCATCAATTAAAGGTATTGAAAATAATATAATACAAATCTAAATGAAATTAAAATTAAGCAGTTGTACCTGTAGAAGAGAGTCATATACACCAAGTTGTCTACAACTGTAGAAAGAAGCATCTCCAAGATATCTATACAGTGTGACAAGAGCAGCAGCATCCCAAGAGTATCTACCACATGTTTCCAAGTTCTTAAAGAGTGGTAAATACTTTTCCTCTACAAGAGTAAAGGTCTTATATGTACAAATAGTGCAGCCAAGTAGCAACAACATATATGCCCTAGCCGCACAATCAAATCTGTTATCAGCCCGCAGACGAACAAATAACTTCTTCAACCAATCAAGCTTATAGTAAGGACTCCTGTTTGTTCAAATCTCCTCAGCTACTTCCTCTAGTGTAGTACCCATTAGACTAATAGCCAGGGTAATAGCATCCGAGTCAGTAATCCCTTGTGCAGGGCTACATAACTCCCCTCTAATAGGTATATGAAGGAGGCACGAAACATCGTCTAATGTAATCGTCATCTCGCTAAACGGCATATGGAATGACGATGTCTCGGGATGCCACCTCTCCGCAAATGCAGATAACAGGTTCTGATCTATCCTCGATAAACTGGTATTCTGCAGAGAGGATAAACAAGAATTAGTAACCCATCGCTCAATCGCACGTGGGTGATGTGATGGAGCTCATCCAATTAGTTTGCTGCCATGTGCAACAACCTTCAGCTCCTTCTTCGGCTGTCTCTCCTGAAAAATAAATCGTAGAATATGTCATAATACATAAATAATTAAAATTACATTTTATTCAACATAGAAAGTTCATAGATTTACTTACTTGGCCATCCCACAAATAACGAGCCACATGGTTCTGATACATCACCAAAAGTGATGTATCAGTCGGTCCTCCAGGAAATGGTGGATGCGGTGGAATGTGAGCCGCTGCTGGTACAGGTGGAGGATCAGCTATCCAATCTTCATTTCGAATATCAAGTGCTCGAACTACCGATCCATCCGCGTTCCATCGATATATAAATCCGTCGCGTCCTCTAAAACGACGAGCCACTGTTTAAAAAAAATTAAAAAACGAAACAAAACCGGAAAACTCATCATCAAGTTTTCCGGTGAAGAAATTAACAAACCGGATAACTGAGCATCAAGTTATCCGGTGAAGGAATTTCACAAACCGGATAACCGAGCATCAAGTTATCCGGTGAAGGAATAACACAAACCGGATAACCGAGCATCAAGTTATCCGGTGTGTATCCTCAAAAATTAAAGAACCGAAAGTAACTTACTTGAGTTATCCGGTTGTTAGTTTTTTGTTCTCCGAATGTAGCCCTTGTGGGTGTTCTCCGGAAGTCAATTTTTTGTGATCCGGAAGTGTATTTTTTGTGCTCCGGAAGTAGTCTCAGTGTGTTCTTCGGAAGCCAAATTCAATGTGTTCTCCGGAAGTAGTCTCAGACAAAATGAGAAAAAAAAATGAAAATTTTGGAAGAAATACTATTTATATGGGTATATTTTCGTCCAAAAAATTGATGAGTAGGGATATGGGGATAAATATAGGGGTATGGGGTAAAATTTTATAATTTTTAAGATTTATTGTAAATCTGAGCCGCAATTTTTGCAACTTTTTAGTTGATTTTGATCTAATGGACTTGTATTTCTTTGTTGATTTTCAGACTCAATAGGATCCAAACTAGTGGAATGGTAGTAGTGGATACTTTGGATATCCCCAGGGTTATGAAAATTATGCATATGCCCCTGCTGTTGGACAGGACCCCAATACGTATGGCAGTTATCCTGCAGGGTATGCTAACTACCAACCTCCTCAACAGCAACAACAATTAGGATATAGCTAAAAAGTTCAGCTCTAAATTTTCCGCTATGTACTTTCTATGATATTTAACTATTTTTGCTTCTCTTTTCGTGTCTTATGGCTTGAAATCCAATTGTGGTAGACATAGTTTGTTGTTGTAATAGTCCACCGTGTAAACATACTTATAATTTTGTACACTTGTGTGTATCCTAGATTAGTACTTTTGTAAATCAATTGTTCATTTTGAAGAATATGTGCATTCTAGCTATTTGGTGCAATGAAATTAACAGGTTGGTTCAAAAAATATGAAAAATTAGATAGTAAATAGCGACTTAAATGTGGTCTGTGTGACGTTGGAAAAATATGAAAAATTAGGTACCAAAAAAATTTACAGAGATTCCACCTCTATTCCGCTAAAAAAAATAGTCTAATTTTTTAAGAAAGATAGCATACATATTACATTGGACGTGCCTTGCAACCGATGTAAAAACCTATATTTTACATCAGGCCAGAAAGGAAACCGATGTAACAACCTACATTTTACATCGGGCCAGAAAGGAAACCAATGTTAAATGTGCATTTATTTAAAAATAAAATAAAATTAAACCCATATTTCACATCAGACGTAACAGTCAACCGATGTAGTAGGCGTATTTTTCACATCGGGTTATTGCCCGATGTAAAATGTCTTTGATTTACTACATCGCTTGGCTTTACATCGAACCCAGATCCGATGTAAAATGTGTTTTTCGCTCGATGTAAAAACTCTTTCCTGCACTAGTGAGCTCTAAGTTACATATGGCTGGTGTCGTGCTGGTGTATCTGGAAATGTAGAAACAAATTCTTATTCAATGTAACCATTGCATCTTTTAAGGATATATTTCAAGATATCATCACAAGCTCTTGGAGATGGAAGGTCTTAAACATTAAGAAGAAACCCAATGGAAGTTTGTATGAGTGGCATAAGATGCCCATGGATTTTTAAAGTTAATCAGCGTTTTTCTTTGGCTCTATGTTTTGGCATAGCAGCAGGTCTATGGTCTGCATAATGCAGCCTTAGTATCTTTTGTATTTCGGTCTCATTTGTACCCAATTAATGAAGTTTTGATTATTAAAAAAAAGTACTTAACTTCTAGAACCTAGAGTGTTAGAACTTCAAGAAAGTAAAGCATTCAAATAAATCGGAAAAAATGGGGAAAATTGAATATTATTAAACTCATTTAAATATCATTTTGAAAGAACTGTTTAGATTGGATTTGATTTCTAATTGATTTTGTAAAACACATAGGTCAATGAAAATAATTTCAATTTTAATGAAGTTGAGCTAAAGTTTAAAATAGAATTCATGGGAGAGAGAAAGATACCAATCCCCAAGTCCTTAGAAAACCCTACTCTGAAAAACCAGATTTTATTCGATTTTTTTTGAAAGAATAATAACTTGGATTACTGTAAACGAAAATAATACAAAGAGAACCAAAAAGTACAACCCTTTACATCATCAGCAAGGCTGTGTACTTTCTAAACTTGCTATTGTGCCATCCTCTATGAATGACACTTTCTATGATATTATTTACAGCATCCTTTTTATCTATACTATGATCACTCTTAAAACAAACACTATTTCAAAAATTCCAGCAATGGTAAATAGTCTCAGCCACTGCAATCTTCATTATTTCAACCTTGTTACCTTTTCCTTTACAATAGTTGCTAATCCAATTCATTTCTTCCTCCCACTGCTCAGGTCTATGGTTCACCAGCAACCAATGAAGGATTTTAACCCAAATCTCTTTCATCACATTGCAATCAAACAATAAGTGATTTATACTCTCATCTTCCTGACAGAAACAACAGGTTCTCTCATTGATTATGCCTCATTTGCTTAGCCTATCCTTGGTGAATGGCAATAAATAGGATTAATTAGTAAAATTTCTATTAAAAAATAAAAGGGAAATTTTGAGAGAAAAATGGCAGTAAAAAAAATAGAGAAGTACATAATCCTTGGGAAAAAAATAGAGATAACCCCCTACTTCTCATAAGTCTCTTCTTCTCTAAATATCTAAAAGAACGTATTATTTTACCAAGAGTGTAGTATTAGAGATGGTGAAAGGGAAGATTTCCATCATTGTTAGGAGCTTCACAAAGAAATTCTACACTAACAAGTAAGGGGAAAATTGTTTCATAACTTTGGTGTTTTAGCATTTTGGGTAGTGGGGTTTCCCTTGAACTCTGAATTTTCTGAGTTTTCATGTGAATTTCCTTATAAGAAAATGATTCATAGGCTCTAGGTTATGAATCTCTCTTCTATCACAAATGATATAGTTTTAAATTGTAAAATTTTGATGTGGTCTTTCCATGAATCATGTGTTTTAATGTCTATATCATGTGTTAAATAAAAGATTATGTATTGTGATGAATTGATGATGTTAAATTGATGTTTAAGTGATGTGGTGATGTGTTATGTTCTATAATTTTATTCTGTTTCTATTTTTTAGAGTTTTGATTTGAATAAACATGTGAGGGGAGGGTTTGAATTTAAGAAAAAGAACAAAAACGCAAAATTTTGGGTTTTAGCTACAACCCGTAACACTTGCTTCGGCCAACCGATGTTTCTTTTACCTTTCTACGACTTGTAGAACTAGATAGAACTAGTCGTAGTTGTAACACCCTAAACCCGACAGTCTTGATTTATGACAATATAAAACATATAATTTTACTTAACATCGATGTTACACACTCATAGCATGCATCTTTCTCCAAATATAACATATAATAAATAGTAGAGGGACGTCGAGAACTTCAAAGAAAACATTTATTTTGTCTCAACATAAGTACTTAATGAAATAAATCAAACACCTCAAAAAAATATAAAAACATGTAACAAAGCAACCAGTCCCAGTGTTACATATCAGAGCTTTAACGAAAACTAAATGACTCGGAAAAATAATAAATGAATGAAGAGGCTTCAACGCCGTCCTCCAACTCAAATAGCATCTACTCCCCTACCTGATCATTTGTACTCCAAGAGAATACATATCACCATAGACAAAGCAAATAGGGGTGAGAATGCACTCAAAATATGTTAGCGGTGCAAAAGATAGCAAGGGTAGCATCTTTCATTACAATAATCAAAGTATAAATTATTCACAACAATAACAATTTTCTTATATCTCAATCGATCAAAATCAAGCAATCACTAATTCATGAATAGTATTCGCCACAATGCACTAATGATAATAATAACTCGATCACAAAGTAGGTATGCATGCAATGCATCAACTCCTAGAATCTTTATGAATATGGTAACATGTCGGACATCAGAGGTGTGTTAGTGATCTAGTCTACTCACCGATGGTCCCTCTTCTGAGCCATGAATGTCATTGATCCCCCTTCTAAATCAGGACTCGTCACCGATTCTTCATTCTAAATCAAGACTCACCACTAGTCCCCCCTTCTTAACCAGCGACACAACTTGGACTAAAGTCCGTACACCTTGATGCATGAAATGCAACAACACATTTAGATGTAATAATATCATCGGTTCCCCTTCGAACCACATACATCACCAATAAGCCACCATCTCAATATAACAAGTATGATATACAATTATAACTCACCAATACCAAATCATACAAGCATTCAACAACACATGCTTAGACATTCACAAAGTATTCACACAACTTTTGAAGCATATCAATTTTATTCACTAACTCGTCAAACACAACAAAATAGTAACCAAAATTTGTTGGAATCATAAATAGCTCAAAAAATCAAGTTGCCGACCCTAAACTGGTCAACGCGGTCATGACGGTCAACCCACTCGTCATGACGGTCGTCATGACGTGTCTGCCATCCCCCTCCTCACCCACTCATCACCTATGAGACGTTCAGCAAGGTCGCCTGCTCTGGAGACCATGACTGTTGTCCTGTCATCAGACTGACGGTTGGCATGTCATCAAGTTGACGGTTGTCAACTCTATCAGTGTGGTGACGGTCGGCTTGTCATGGTGATGACGTCTGTCACCATTGTGCAGAATGCAGAACTGAGTTTTCTTCTAAGGGAGCACTTCCAAAATTCCAACTTTGATCCATAAACACCCAATTCGCACAAAAATTTATCATCCATGATTATACAATGATTATTACAATAACTACTCACAAATTAATCATGATTTTGTTAACTTATCATAAAATCAACACCATATTCATCATATTAAAACTTCTCAATATGAACATCAATAATTCAGGTTTCACATGCAATTATACGTGAATTCTAATAGTAAATCATGGCACGAAATTCTATTTGTCACAGCAATTGAGATAGGTTTTTCACAATCTCTTTCAAAAAAACATAAAACATCAACAATGGAGAAAACATAAGAGAAAACAAAGAAGAAAGTAAGGATACCTCTCTACCCTTCATGCAATTGACAACTATAGATGAGTAATCCCCTCCATACCTTAATTTTCCAGTAAGAACTTGAATCTACAACAGTGGAAATCATGTCTTCTTGCTAGGTTTTGCTTTATCTAGTAAACATCACCCTTTTTCTACTTTTCACGTTCCGCTAGGGTTGTTCAAAAAACCATGAAATGAACCGAATCGTCGAACTGAACCGAACTGAAATTAAAATAACTGAATCATTATGTTTGGTTAGTGAACCAAACCATATTGCACAAAGAGTTCTAGAACTGAACCAAAACTGAAATCGGACCAAACTGAAACAGTAAGCGAACCAAACCAAAACTGAAAATGAAATATACTAAAGACATGTTTTAATTTTTTTATAAAAATAGTTTAACGGGTTGGTTCATTAATAAACTGTTCGGTTTGGAGAAATTTAACTTCTAACGATTCGGTACGGTTTGGAACTTCAAAACGGTATACCATATCAATGATTATTATTCGATTCAGTTATGAGTAAATTGAAATGGTTCGGTTTAATTTGAGTATATTTTTATTATGGTTTGATTCGGTTCGATTCAGTTTTCTCCGTGAACCATACCACGAAACCCCTACGTTCTGCCTCTTTTCTCCCCACTTTTTCTATTTAAACTAAATTAAACCTAATTTTCTATTTATTTTATTTATCCCACAATTCCCCCTCAACTATTGGTAAATCACTTCCTACCCCACCAAGTCTTTTAAAATGCTATTTTCTCCCAATTTTCATATTTCTCATATTTTCTTTAATAATTTAATTATAAAAATTCTAATTAACTCCAATAATTTCCAACATCACCAAATAAATCAACCAAGGAATTCTAACATTCAAATAAATTAAAAATAAAGCATTTAGCTCGATTAAAATAATTAATTTAAAAACTTGGGTGTTACAATAGTTGTTTTCTGTTTTTTGTACGGAGGCGTGTTTGGCTTGCTACGACCCGTAGAATTAGCTACGGTGGACCGTAGTTATTTTCTATTTTTAGTATGTTGCAGAATTGAAAATAACATAACTCGAGTTCTATAACTCGGATTGAAACGCGGTATTTGTGTTAGAAATATAATGCATAGAAATATCTCATAGTAAATGTTTCATGATGTTTATAGGTATGAATGTTGTTGTAAATAATAATTATATAGTGTTGTTTAATGTTTAAGGACACTAGTTCAATATTTTGATAAGATTCTTGTTATGAATTAAGTTGTGAATGACAAATGATTGTGTGAATACTCTTAGGACTTGAGCTAAGTGTTTGATAAAATATTTTTGAAGCTCTAATATGGCGATTATGTTGAAGGTTCGATAAGAACCAAGGTGAAGTCTCAATATGGTAGTCAATATATGGTAAAACCTTGTGGAAATCCCTAATGTGATAATCAAGGTTAATGTGATTTAATATGGTTTGAGGTTTGGATGGAATTCGCGTCTGTTTGGTCATCATACATCATATATGAATAAGAGTAGGTGTCGTCTAGTGAGAGTGTATAATACGACGTAGCTCGCATGTATTTCTAGGCATTGTATGTCTACGGACGTCTATGAGAGTGTTATAGTATGTGCATAGCCCACACGTACTCCTAGTAGTAGAGTTTAGCAAAAGGTGTTATACTGCGTACGTAGCTCGCATGTACTTTTATACATTTCATGTCTACAGACGTCTAGGAGAGTGTTGTAGAGCGGGCTGTAACTCATCCATCCTTCTAAACTATTAAAACTCAAATAGGCTTAATGTTGTTATGAAAGCATGGATGCAGTTGTGGTTGTTGAGTTTTAATATTTCTAACAACAACAACAACAACAACAACAACAACAATGTAACAATAACAATATTTCTAAGTTGCATTCGTGTTTTTCCTAACTAACATCAAACATTTTTAACAAGCACCCATTTAAAAAAATATTTTTAGAAATTACAGGAGAAGATACATTTAGGAACCTACCTTGAGGCATTTCTATGCTCTTGAATCCATCCCAAAGTATGATTGTGTATTATATTCAATGCTTTCATTATCAGTGTAGGTTTTCATTATCAGTGGTGTTTGCATTTCTACACTATGTACTCTGAAGATGAATGACATTTTGGTGTGGTGGAACAAGTACAGAAAAAGAGAATTGATCTGCAAAGTTACAATTATAACATTCAAATCAATGAGAGAATGAGAAGTAACGTGAATGGGAATGAATTTCAATTTTAAAATGGTGTTTTTTTCCTAGTTATCTACCATATAAGAAGATCGAGTGTTCTAGAAACACCTAAAATACCTTTGCTTGCACTAAACTGTGCCAACTGGCACCCTTGCTTGCTTCAATGATGGCCAAGTGGCACTACTCTACGAACTTGGCTCATTTCCAAATCGCCACTTCAGCAGAAAAGTGGGTTCCAATTCCACCCACTACACTTTTCCCATTTGCCACTTCCAAAGCCACTTCAGTATAATATTTTTTATTCAATTGATTTCTTTTCCAATGCATCCCCTTTCACATCACTACATTTCTCTTTCTTTTTTCTCTTTCTGCTTTAGCCCTCTCTTTCTTTCAACTTCTTCTTTCTCTAAACTCTCTCTATTTCTCTCTTTTTCTTTCTGCTTCATCCCTAATTTTCTTTCATCAGATCTGAAATCAAAACCACCAGATCTAAAATCGAAACCATCAGATTTGAAATCAAAACAACTAGATATGAAATCTAAAGCTTTGGATTTCGTCGTTCTTTGTTGTTTTTCTTTAATAATCGTTACTAATAACTTTTTTTTTTGTTTTTTTATGTATAGAAACACTGATGAACCCTTACATTTTTTTTACATATTCTAATGTATTTCTGTTTGCATGTATGTTTGATCCTTCATACTGTAAAAGTGTTTATTTTCAATCTTCATCTTCAAGTGTTAGGCTTTATCGATTTTTTAGTTTTTTTTCCTTCATCCCCTTTTCACAGTTTTCTTTTTTAGGTATTTTTCAGGTCATTGCCCTTCATCAATGAGGCATAACGGTTCTATTTTATCAATGAGTTTTCCCTTAACTCCTTTTTCAATTTTTATTGTTATATTTATTCTATTGCATGTTGTTTATGAATTTTCCCAATAACAAGTTTTTATTTTTCCTTTTTCAGGTTCTCTTTCAGAGGTTATCTTTCTTAGTCAAGAATTTCTTCCTTTTTTTTCTATTTTTAATGATTTTATTTTATTTATTTGTTTGTTTCTATTTTTATTGATTTTATTTATTTATTTATTTATTTGTAGAGTTGGATTCAAACGTGAAGGTGTTAGATGTAGAGCTTTTGATCATGGAACTTTCTTGAATTCTTCTCTTAACTTTCTTTGTAATGATTAATGGATCTATTTTTAACACAATTTTATTTCTCTTTGTTTCAGAATTTTAGTACTGATATGATTTTCCCCAATATATTTGATATATGAAAGTTATAGCATATATAAGGATGCTTGATTCAACAAATCAGCGTAACTTTTACCTACCTCTCTATTTGCTATTTTTATTTTTCATTTGATATTAAGACATATTTTTTTTATTAAATTTTTCTGTGGCTCCCAATATCAAGAACATAAATTAAATATCTAATTTTATTTATTTATTTTTAATTGTATGTGTGTTGTTTATCAAAGAACACATATATTTTATAATCATGGACTTTTAATGAATATCATTTATATAAATGTTTTAAAACATATAAAGTATAAATGCAACATCAAATTGAACTTTTTTTTTTGTATTTCACTACTTTTTTTCTATAAAGAAATTTCATTAAATATTTACATTTGGTTATATTTAAAAAAAAAAAAAAAAAGGGAAATTTTTAATCCTAAATATACTATATCATATAATTTGGAATTTAACTCATATACATATATATGTAAAATGTTTAATTTATATTGAATTTTATTAAATGTAATATTTATTTTGATTTGTCATTGATTAACTAATTAAAAAAAATACTCTAATTATGTAGATCAAAGGATGAAGAGGAAAGGTCTTTTGAGGAAGAAGAAAATTCAGCGGAATCAATATCGTTATGTAGCTTGCCTTTGTTTTACAAAATTTTTATCAATGTCAATTTTTTTAATAAGCAATTCAATAATAAGCGAGCAAAAGAATTACTCAAATAAAAATACAAGACAAACCCATCCAAATCCATGATCTATAAATATTAGTCGTCAAGCAATCATCGAAACTAAACACCGCTCCATTGAATTGAATGTCATTTCGCATTAGCCAATCAATGTCAAATTTATTTGATGCTTTGAAAATATAGTTTCACTATTTCCATCATTAATGTTGTATCAATATTCCTCTGTAACATAAAACAGGAAGTACAAGTGAGATTAATATTATTTAACATCTGCAATGTTTATTATTTTACCACTTTGTGATTCAATTGTTGCAAATATATTTTAAACTCTTTAATTACATTAAATTTTGATACACAATATGATCTGTTTTATGTTCGTCTATTTTGGAATTTGTTAATAATTATTTTCAAAGCTCAATCAAATTTGGTTTAAATCAAAAGATATGATACTTAACTTTTTTTTTTCTGACATGGATGGCATGCAAATGAAATGTGAAGCTATGAACAACTTAGATTTTTCTTGCTTTCACGACAAACAAAAGGTAGGTAACTTTTATTACTATATCTCACTTAACCCCACATTTCACAATCTTTTTCAAATGAAATTGACTACTGACTATAATCTTTTTCATAATTGGTTTTCCCCAAATATCAACTATATGTCAAATGAATGGGTGTAGTGTAAAAGATTATAGTTGATATTTGGGCAATAGAATCAAGAAAATCATATACAAAAGTCACACTCTTCATTAATGCACATCAATTCATAGATTGCAGACTATTTTATAGATAAATCTATGAGGGAAAGGAATTACTATGACATATGTAGAATGGAATAGAAAAAAGTACATAGGTCACACTCTTCAATGCACATCAATTCATAGGTTGCAGACTATTTTTCTACAAAGGTTACATGACTGAAAATAAATACTACCTTTGTCCTAAATTATAAGTCACTTTGCCAAAAAAATTTATCCCAAATTATAAGTCACCTTACATTCTCAATGCAATATAAATGACATCTTTCCTAATATACCCTCAAATATTTATTATTATTTATTCTTTCAACTCTTTTAATTTCTCTCTCCTATATAATTATGAGGGGCATTACTGTAAAGTTATACATAATTTGTCTTTCCCATAAAGTAATAATTAAGTTTCTTAATTTATGTGAAAAGTCCAAAACGTCTTATAATTTGGGACGAAGGGAGTAATATTTATTGTCTTTTATTTCCCCTTTAAAATGAGAACCATTTCATTAATAATTCTATTCATACTTTTTAAGTGATATTATTTACTGTGCATGTTCATCTTACGTTTTTTCATCTACAAATTCTATTATCTCTGTTCATTGTAACAATTTTTGTATACAAATTTTTTAAGGTTTCTTATAAAATTATTTTCCGTTTTTTTAAAACTATTTCAATTACATGCATTTTTTTTAAAATAGTCGTTTTTTCCCTTATTCAATTAAATTTAATTATCCAATCTTTTAATACAAAGTGCCATATTTTCAAATCCAAATTATATTATCATTCTCTTTTATACTCCTTGAAAACACGCATGAATAGAAAATTCATTGGTGTATCTCTTTCTTGCATGCTCCAATACCCAAAATCAAAGTCATTATTACTTTGTAAGGCAATGATGGTGAATGTCATAAATATAACCTATTAGTATCTCTACTTTATACTATGCACTCAATTAACCTATACATATTTCTTACCCTATAAAACCACTACTTCACAACTACTATTACACCTAACCTTAACCCTATTAACCACTTCTAAATACTTCATACCTTATACAATAATTTAATACTACTATTCCCTATTCAAGTCCATCTTTATGTCAATAATAACTTCATAAATTCATGAAGTCTGACAATATTTATTATTAACATAATATTTGCTTTATACTATTTTTTAACCATCCCTTTCCATAACAAAACTATATTCAATTCACCACCACTACTAATATTGTTTGCTTTATGAGTTTTCTTTTTATTCAACTCATTTTAAATACCAGGTATACTTCCACAACGACACAACGTTGATAATTTTACAAACTACTATTATTTCATGCGTAAGAACTTTTTTATATAAGAACGTTGCACTTCCATATTATTTCTTGCTTTCACGACATGGATGGCATGCAAATGAAATGTGAAGCTATGAACAACTTCTTAGATTTTTCTTGCTTTCACGACAAACAAAAGGTAGGTAACTTTTATTACTATATCTCACTTAACCCCACATTTCACAATCTTTTTCAAATGAAATTGACTACTGACTATAATCTTTTTCATAATTGGTTTTCCCCAAATATCAACTAGATGTCAAATGAATGGGTGTAGTGTAAAAGATTATAGTTGATATTTGGGCAATAGAATCAAGAAAATCATATACAAAAGTCACACTCTTCATTAATGCACATCAATTCATAGATTGCAGACTATTTTATAGATAAATCTATGAGGGAAAGGAATTGCTATGAGATACTCCCTCCGTCCCAAAATATAAGAGAAAAAGGTGCATTTTTCTTGTCCCAAAATATAAGAGAAATAATTAACTTTCATCATTTTCAAGCTAAAATTACATGCAAGTTGCATTTAATTTATTTTCTCTCTAATCTTTTATATAAACAACAACCAATTAGAATTGTTTTTACATCTTTCAAAACAAATTTTTTCAACAAAATCTTAGTCAAACTATTATGTTTTTTACTTTTCTTAATAAGTGTGTTTTTGAGTTTTTCTCTTATATTTTGGGACGGGGGGAGTATGTAGAATGGAATAGAAAAAAGTACATAGGTCACACTCTTCAATGCACATCAATTCATAGGTTGCAGACTATTTTTCTACAAAGGTTACATGACTGAAAATAAATAATATTTATTGTCTTTTATTTTCCCTTTAAAATGATTTTATAGAAATTTAAAATAAGAATTTTTCAAAAACACGTTGTCAAATAATTTTTTTATTAATAATTGAGTTAAATCAATTATATTTAATACTAATAAAAAAGTAGAAGTGTCTGGTTTTGAATCCGCTACCTTTCATTGATTAATTTTAAATGGTGAAATTATGGTAGTAGACGCAAACGAAAAAATAATAATAAGAAAATATTGTCACGTAAATTAAACTCATTTTAAAGTTATAAAAATATTTGATTTTAAAGAGTTGAAAACTTATATATTAAAAATTAAAAAATAAAAATCAAACTTATATAAAATTAATTTTGATTGGATATTAATTACGATAGATAATAAATTAAATCACACAAATTTTCTAAAACATTAATGACATGTATTAATTTTTCTAAAATCACCTCACTCGTCTCATTAAACTCAATGCTACAACTGCAAATGACATAATAATAATAATAATAATAATAATAATAATAATAATAATAATAATAATAATAATAATATCTTATGATTTGACTGAAAGTATGGGTCTTGGAAATAAGAAGGTGAAAAAGAATATCTACAACTTCAATATTATAATCAAAGTTAATTTTATGTCCTACTCAATAATATTAAACTTCAAATCATAACAATATCAATAAATTTTATTATATTTTATTATAAACAAAATCATGACTTATCTCTCTATCTTCTAGATTTAAAAAATTGAGTACCCTTTATAGACTGAAATGATGATATTTCTCATATTTATTGGATATCATTATAAATTAAATAGTGTAGTCTTTATAGACGAAAATAATGATATTTCTCAATTTTTTAGATATTATTATAAATTAAATAATATTAGAATCAAGTGCAGACATATGAAAGGAGAAATAATGTTTTCCTCTTCTTTCAGTTTACCAATAAAACATAGTGTCTACTTATATTTCATCTTCTACACTATTGTAACAATAAATTATTAACAAACATTAAAACAATAAATTAATGATAAGAATATATTAGTAAATTATTATTATACAAATTTCATTCTGCAACTATTATAATCAAGTGCAAACATATGAAAGGAGAAATAATGTTTCCTCTTCTTTTAGTTTACCAATAAAGCATAGTGTCTAATCAAGTGCATACACTTATTTTTTACCTATCACCTCTACTTTTTTTAGCCTACCTCTCTCTACGTGCATTTAAATTTTAAAATATTTTATCTTAATTTTTCTTTTCTTCATTTAATGATTTGGGCAAATATATTTACTGTCTTTTACTTTTTAGGATTAATATACAAAATTTTATTTGTAAGCTTTTTTTTAATATCAATTATTATATGTTAAGATATTATTAATTAGGGTTAAATAAGTATTAGGTCCCTAAAAATAACCCAACTTTGAGGTTTAGTCCCTAAAAAAATTTTCTTCAAACTTTGGTCCTCCCAAAGTTTTCCGTCCCTAACTCTAGCCCCTCCCGTTAGTTTCCACTAACGGAAGATGATGTGGCATGCCAGGTGTATTATAATTTTTCCACGTCAGAAATTCTAATCTAAAACAAAGGGACGGTGGATAAAAACCAAGATAACATGAAGCTTCTTCATTCTTACCTATCCCTCTCTTCTCTCTAATCATCTCTCTCTCTCTCTGCAAATTAAATTCCAAGAGCCCTAATTACTCACCGGAGAAGACGGTGGCGCGCGGTGGCCGCCGCCGTCCCTCTCCGGCCAACCACCTCCAACCTCAAAACTTCCTACACAAACCCCTCTCCAAATTTCTTCCTCATCACGAATCCGACCTCCATTCTTCCTAAAACTCACTCAAACGACGAGATCGAAGCACAAAAGAATCCCAAAATAAAAGGTATCAACACGTGAGAAATAAACCATAATGGATACGGTTCGTACTCTATTTCTTCCTTTTCTTTCTTCTACGCGGATCCTTCCTTCTCCTTCTTTTTGGTTTCTTATGTGTTGTTGTTATTGATGCTAGATTACGATACGAATCTGTGGAACTCTTAAGCTTTTCTGTTGTTGTGAATTCGCAAGAATTGAATAGAGAGAGACCGCAGTGGAAGAAGAATGATGAAGCCACCCCAAATCTGTTCTCTTTTTCTGATTTTTGTTACTGGCTTTTGTTATGAGTTTACAGGTTCTGAATTGCTTCTTGAATCAATCTGCAGATGCTTGAATTCTTTGATTGAGGATGAAAGTTTGAGAACTCAAAGGAGGACTGATCCGGTTTGGTGCACATTTTCTTTTCCTATTTATTTGTTACCTTTTTCTGTGGATCTTTTTTATGTATTCCATATTGCAACTTGTTGGTTTCAAATTTATTGATAAAGTAAAATATTATCTTATGAATATTTTTTTTGTTAAATCTGCACTTTAGGTTGGAAATTTCAGAGTTGAACCTCCCGGATTGTTCCCTGTAAAAATTTGCTTTTAATATAGGTTTGTATTTTAACCTATCTTCACAAGGTTTCAAGTTGTGGGATGAGTGATACAATCGGACCAATTCATATAAAGGAGAGACCTTGAATGTGAATTGTATTGCATTAGGTAAACATGTTAAGTTCTTCAACATTGTTTCTACTTAATTATGCATGTTTTGTTTCCAATTATTGATGAATCATTTGGGATCTGTAACCCTTTTTTTTTCTTTGAATCATGTGAGTTTTTGTTGTTATGTGTAATGTTAGGCTAAATGTTATGGTTACTGGAATTGTATTCTAACTGTTTGTTTTTATGCTGCAGTGAGTGATGGGTGATAAGGAACTTTATGTTTTGGATAGAATTGGGTATGGCAAGAATGATAATACTGATGGTGATGGTATGTATCCAATGTATTTTGGTGTTTCTTGTGCATTCTTTGCACTTCAAGTCCTTAGAAAACCAGATTTTGAAGTTGAAAAGAATTTGTCTGAAATTGTTGAAACTATGCTTCAAGGAAGTGCACAACTTTTGGGGTTGATTGTATGGAAAGTTCAGAAGGAAGTGTCGAATGAGGTAAACCAGAAGCTGAAAAGTGCTGAGACGGAAATTGAGAATCTGAAAAAGATTAGACATGAAGATGCAGAGTTGAAAGAGGTTAAGTTATCAAAGGCTAGAAGGAAGCAAACGGAGCAAGAAACTGAAAAATGGAGGGTAGTTTCAGAAGGAAAACATGACAGACATTCTCTTAAAAGCATGTTGCTGAATTTCAGTTCTAGGAAGGATGTTTTGCCTAGTTCCAGAGGCATGCTGCAATATAGTTCTTCAACCGGTTCCTCACATGTTTCAAATGAACAGGAACAATTTTCACCCATTTCTGATCACTACTTGTCTCAAAGAAATGAAGACTCGTGTAAGATTTTTAAGTCCTACAAACTTTTGTCTCAATTTTATTTGTTGTAGACCTTGTTTGCAATAACAGTTTAATTAAACACTTATAGGATAAACACTAATTGTATAATTGCTGATGTATAAGTTATTTCTACAACAAAAGATTAGTCTAAAGAGTTTAAGGGTTAGCTTGCTAGAGTTATCTATTTGTTGAGCTGGCCCTTTTTGTCGCGTATTTTGTCTCTAGCCATTCCTGCTAATGCCAAGCGTCTAGAAGATTGGATGAGAGCTGAGACAGAAAGATATGCAACCCTGATTGAACAGAGGCATCACATAGAGCTAGATGCTTTTGCAGAACAAATGAGGATCAAAGATGAGAAGATAGAGGCATTTAGGTGGCAGTTATTGAGAACAGAACTAGAAATAAAGCAGCTTCAGTCTCACATTGAGGGGTTAGTGAAGGACGTGACACAGTTGAGACATGACAATATGGCACCTAGAGGCATCTAGGAAGCAAGTTATACACCTTTGAATATCTCTGTAGCAAGTAGTTTTGTTATCGATGACAAAGGCCAACTATTAGAATACTAGGGCAATATATTTTTTTTGAAGAGAACCGTGTAATTTGTAGAAAGATATTTATTGCACATTTGGACAACTGTGTTTAGTAGCTATGCATTCTTCATTTTTTTTTATGATGAATTTTGAATGTTGTATACTTAGTTTAGTACATGAATGAACTTGACTCATCATTCTTATTATATTGATTGCTTTTTTTTTTATGATCATGACCCAAAAATATAATTTCACATTGTTTAAAATAGCTAGAGATTAGCTATGAATTAGCTACAAAAATGCTGTGTTTAAATTAGCTAGGAATTAGCTAGAAAGTTGCTGCAAATTAGCCACAATTTTTGGATTCAAATATGATATAAATATTTAAAAAATTAAAATTGAAACAATTGCCACGTGGCATACATGTCAGCAATTTTTTCCATGTTGGCATTGCCACATGTAAGCCACGTCATCAAAAAATTTCCACATGGCCTGCCACATCATCCTCCGTTAGTGAAAACTAACGGGAGGGACTAGAGTTACAAACGGAAAACTTTAGGAGGACCAAACCTTGAAGAAAATATTTATAGGGACTAAACTTGAATGTTGGGTTATTTTCAGGGACCTAATACTTATTTAACCCTATTAATTAACGATAATAATAGTATAAATGGAGAGAAGAAAGAGAGAAATATGAAAGGAGCAATTTTGTTTTTATGAAATTTGTTTAAAGATGCAGTGAAGGTTGCAAGATTTCAACAATTTATAAGAACTATTTTTTCATCTTCAATCTTTATTTTTTTGGAATGTTCATATGTTAGAGCAAGTAAATAAATAGTAATAGAACAAACGGTATAATTTGTGGGGAGAAGAAGCAAAAAAAATTGTAATGTGATAGATTAAAGAGAGAAGAATTTGGTGATAATTTTATGATTTGTTAAAAGAAAAATAAAATTAAGTATGTGAACAAATGCGCGTAACATACCAGTACCCGTGCGAACGCGCGGGTATTCATACCAGAATTCATGCGAACGCACGAGTTATTTCGTTGTTTGTATAATTAAAGAAAATAAAAGTAAATATATTTAAAAATGATGTATGAATCCAAATGCGGGCAAAATATATTTATTTATGTTACTAATATTTGTATATATACTATGTTATTTTTTTATATTTATAAAACTAAATTATTGCATATTTTTTTTTTATAAATAACATCAAAACAACATTAATATTCACACATCAAAAATTATACGGTTGATCCAAATATTTGTATATCTAAAAAATATTTAGTTATGCTCCAAATTTAAATAAAACACATTCTTTTTTTAAAATATTTTTTTTGGTAAAATAATTTTATCTTCTTTTGTATTTTAATTTTTTAAAAAAAATAAATATGCTTCACCAACCGGTGTCCACATGTATTTATTCTATCTTTTTTTTAAATATAAATTATAGTTTTTATATTTTAAATAATTTTATTAATTCTAATTTCTTTTTCAAATTTTAAATGTAAACAAATATGCGTTCAAATCCATTGTATAAATATCATTAAATATATTTTATTATGTATTAAATTTTTATAAAAAATATTCATAAATTTAACATTTTATTCTAGAAATGAGTTAAATATCAATATTTGAAATTTCAATTTTATTTTCAAAATTTGTTAATTATTTTTAATTTTATTACTTAATTATGATCTTTATGGGTATCGTACAAAAGATGTATTTTTAATAAATCTTACATAAATTAGGAGATTGTAAGAGAAAATATATATCTACGGCAAAACTGAATTGGTAAAACAGAGAAAATGAAGTCATTGATAATATAAAAAAGCATATGAGACAAATATTTTTACACGGGAAAATTTTAAATATTTTAGATTGAACTTTATTTTTATATATGAAAAAAAATTATATGGATGATCCAAATAATTTTATAATTGGGAACAAGTGAAATATTTTATATAAAAAATTTTATAACAAATACCAACTGATGCCTGCGGTATTGATTCTATCTTTTTTTTTTAAATATAAATTATATTTTTTATATTTACTAATTTTTATTAATCCTATTTAAAAAAATGTGCGTAACACACAAGTACTCGGACGAACATACGAGTACTTATATGAGTTTCCCACGAAATAGATATTTGTAATAATACTTAAATAAAATATATTTATTTATGTTAATAATATTTATTTATACAGTTAAAATAATATTTACAAATACTATGGTATTATTTGATACTTATAAAATTAAATTATTGCATAAATATTTTTATACAAAATACCAACCGATGCTCGCGGGTATTAATTCTATTTTTTTATAAAATATAAATTATATTTTTTATATTTATTGATTTTTATTAATTCTATTTTTTTCAAATATTAAATAAAAACAAATATGCGTCACCGACGGGTACCCGTGCGAATGCACGGGTATCCCGCTAGTTACTCTAGAACAGGAAAGAAAAAACTCAATCGAATGGAATGCCACGTGGCATATGATGCAGTTAACTTGTCCTACCTTCATAAACACTACACAATATCCTAATAACTTATTGATCTTCTGTTACACGGCAGAAAGTTTACGTGGTCTAGGACAGGAGAACTGTCGATGAGTAGGCTTGACAGGTTCTTCATTTCTGAAGCTTGGGAAAGGAGTTGGCCATCAAGCTCTCAATGGTGTTTAGATAAAGGATTATCGGATCACTGTCCGATTTTATTAAGCGAATCATATCTCAACTGGGGTAAGAAACCGTTGAGGATGTTAAATTGTTGGAAAGAGGTCGATGGATATCACAGTTTCGTCAAGGAAAATTGGAAGAAAATTCAAGTGGAGGGTTGGGGAATGTATGTGCTAAAAGAAAAGCTAAGGATGATCAAGAAAAAACTCAAAAATTGGCATAAAGAGCATACTCAAAATCTAGGAGAAAAAATATTGGAAGCTAAAAAGGAGCTTAATAAATTGGAAATTAAAAGTGAATCTTCGAGTATATCAGAAGAGGAATTGAGAACAAAAAGAGAGTTAGTTGTAAAACTTCATAAGTTATCCAGGCTGAATTGTAATAAACAATGGCAGAAATCAAGAGTCGGGTGGTTAAAGGATGGCGACACAAACTCGAAATACTTCTATGGATGTATAAAAAAAAGAAGGAGAGACAATGAGATTCTATCTTTGGAAGAAAATGGTAGGATATCAGAGGGAGTTGAAGAAATAAAAGAATCAATATTCAATCACTTCCAGCAACAATTCTTTGCCAGAAGTTTTGGAGTTTTTCCAGAGAATATGAGTTTCAAAAAAATTGAAGATGGTAGTAAAGAAGCTATGATCCGTGAATTCTCAGAAGAGGAAATTCAGACTGCGGTTTGGGAGTGCGACAGTGATAGGAGCCCATAACCTAATGGAATATCTATGAGTTTTATCAAAGAATTCTGGGAAGATATCAAATTTGACTTGTTAAGGGTGTTAGATGAATTTCATAAAAATGGAAGGATTGTCAAAGGAGCGAATAACTCATTCATGGTCTTGATTCCGAAAAGGAAAAATTCAACCAAAATATCAGATTTCCGTCCAATTTCATTGGTAGGCTGTATATATAAAGTGTTATCAAAAGTGCTGGCTAATAGGTTGAAAAAAGTGATTGGATCGGTTATCTCAGATTCTCAATCGACATTCATCACTGGAAGACAAATCCTAGACGGAATAGTAGTAGCTAAGAAATAGTGGATGAGGCTAAAAGGAAGAAAAAATAAGTTATTATGTTTAAAGTGGATTTTGAGAAGGCATTTCATTCGGTAGATTGGAAGTTTTTAATGTATGTAATGTCAAAGATGGGATTTCACGACAAATGGATAAGATGGATATCAGAATGCCTCGAAATATCTCGGATATCAGTTCTCATAAACGGAGTCCTTCTAAGGAATTCCAGATGTTTCGTGGTTTAAGGCATGGAGACCCCCTGTCTCCGTTTCTCTTTCTGATCGTGGCAGAAGGCTTTAGCCAGTTGATGCGAGGAGCTTTAGAGGCAGGATTGTTTTCAGGATTCAGATTTGATCATGGAGAAGACAGATTCAGTCACCTTCAATACGCAGATGATACATTGATAATAGGTGAAAAAAGTTGGTCTACCATTAGAATAATTAAGGCAAATCTGTTATTGTTCGAAGCAATGTCGGGTTTAAAGGTGAGTTATCACAAAATTGTTCTTGTTGGGGTTAATATATCTCAGAGGTGGTTGGAAGAAGCAGTAAATATTCTACAATGCAAAATCGGAAACATCCTCTTCGTTTACCTTGGATTACCGATATGTGCAAATCCAAACAGAAGCGAAACATGGCAGTCGGTTGTAGAAAAAGTGAGATCAAGATTATCAGGTTGGAAAAAGAAGCATATATTGATGGGAGGTCGTGTGGTGATTATTAAATCAGTACTGCAAGTGCTCCATGTATACTTCCTATCCTTTTTTAAAGTACCAGCAAGTATTATTTCAAAGCTTGACTCTCTTTTCAAACAATTTCTATGGAGTGGGAGCGAGGGAGAGAGAAAAATAAACTGGGTATAATGGGATAAAATTTGCAGACCTGTTTTAGAGGGGGGTTTAGGTATTACAAACCTGAGGGATTTCAACCTGGCTCTTTTAGGGAAATAGGAGTGGAAAATAATTTTCGAGAAGAGAGGTTTTTGGTATAAGGCTTTAGCCAATAGGTATGGAGTAAGAGAAGATGGAAACCTGACCGTTAGTAGAGATAGTTTGAATTGGTGGAGAAGTATCAGTAAACTGAATCTTCGTGATTGGTTTAACGAATCTACCTATTCGGTTAAGGACATTTACAGGGGGATATCGTCTCAAGCTGATAATTTGGCAACCCAGGATTATGTTAAAGCTTGGCATAAAGCCGTTCCGGTGAAAGTTTCGTGTTTTGTGTGGAGAATATTTCAAAATAGAATTGCAACTAAAGATAATTTAATTAGGAGAGGGGTGATACACAATGGATCTAGTCTTTGTGTAGGAGATTGCGGTAAAAATGAATCGGCTCCTCATATTTTCTTTGAGTGCCCGATTTTTTCGGGAGTATGGTATGCTATCTGTCGTTGGTTAAACGTTTCAACGGCAATGCATCACGATAGCTTGTCACATTTGGCCCAATTTGAGGGTCTAGTAGATGGAAACAGGAGTATAAGTACTAAGGTTCAATTAATATGGTTCGCGAGTATTTGGAACATTTGGAAAGCGAGAAACGAAAAGTTATTCCAAAACACGAAAGTTGATATTGAAAATGTGGTTGAGAAGGTAAAATTGCAGGTTTGGAATTGGCTGAAAGTCAAAGCGAAAGATTCAACTTTAAACATCACTTTCTGGTGCTTGAATCCAAGGGTCTCTCTAGGAGTTACAGATCAAATTTGATAGAAGAAGTTAGGTTGCTGGCGTAATGTTATGCTCTGGTGTTCAGCAGGTGTTCAGCAGTAGGAGTTCAGCAGTTGGAGTTCAGCTGGTGTTCAGCAGTTGGAGTTCTAGTCTAAAGTAATCATTTGCGGCAGGAATCATTTCTGTTAGCAGGTTGCGTTGTTTTATTGCCTTTCTGGGTGAAATCCTGGGTTATCGCTTTCATACTCAGGACTGGATTTCTAGAAAGTGTGGGCTGTTCCTTATTGCTAGCTGCGCAGATCTTATATTTTCCGTCTAAATTTTGAAAGGAAATTTTAAGAGGATTGCTGTCAGAATTGGAGTGTGATTCTGTTATTAAGATCTTTCAAAGCTTTGGATTGCCCACGCCAGCAGTTGTTTGGTGGGTGTAATTGTCTCAATGTCTTCATGGAGGATTCTGAGTTTGATTGGTGGTTGGTTAGTTCGAGCTAATCAAATTCCGGCTGGGGGAGTGCTTTCAGGTCCTTGGTTCAGATAACTGATGGCTATCAGTTGTCGTTAGCTTTAGATTCAGGTCTTTGTGTTAAGCCACAATCTAGGAGGAGTCCTTCTGTGGTGTGTTTTTGCGGTGGGTGCGGATCATCGGTTACAGCATTCTATTGATCCTCCTTCATTTCTTCTTTTTTCAGCTTAGTGTTTGGTGTGTTGCTATCGGTAGTTCAATTTTGATTTGTGGTTAAGGAGTTCTTTTCAGGTTCCTTTTTCTGTATTGGCTTTGGTGTGGTTGGTTTGGCGATCTCTTTAGTATTTGGTTCTGTTGTAAAATGATTCTAGTTGGGTGAACTCTTGTATTTTCTGTTCAGCACAATTTGTGCAATCTTATTTCATTTTGGCTTTTTCAAAAAACAAAAAATCTAATTACATCTCTTCTACAGCAACAACTAACTAGACTAATGGAACCAAAACTCATCAAGAGGACACATGATTTAAGCTTATTCATTTGACCTTTCCACTTAAGCAATAGTAGTGATAGTATAATCAACAATAATACTCACACTCAGCATGAAGATCATTGTTTGGTATCTGATTCTGATCAAACATATCAACTTTTCCCAATAAGGAATGAAGCAGATAATGGATGCAATGATGTTAGCATTATTCACCAACAGAAAGAGACCGAGATATCAGCTTCACCAATGAATGCACCAAACTAATTTATTGAGTTTCTATCTTTGAAGAACTAATAAGAATATATTATCACTAATAAAAAATTATATATTTTTTTTTATGACGAAGTTTTCAATTAGATCAACCATGTTTAATTTTTTTTTAAATATACAACTTATACCATTAGTTTAACACAAAAGAAAGAAGATATATATAATTATGAGAGATCTGTATTTTATATTTTTTTTTCAATTGATTTAGGGTCATTATTTCTCACTTGACGTCTTTCCGTTTTTCATTTTTTATTTATTTTAAGTTACTTATTACTCCCTTCGTCTCACAATAATTGATTCAGTTGACTTGTCACACAAATTAAGAAAAAGAATAAATGAAATAAACAGAAGGCTTAATACACATTTTAGCCCTGCCATTTGAGGCGAATTCGAAAAAGGACCCTGTAAAAAAATACTTACAGTCCGTCTCTGCCATTTGAAGATTCTTTTATTTTGGCCCCTCAGTGCACACAGTCAGCAGAATCTGTGACATGGCACTGCTTTGTTGGCTTTTTTTTAATTTTTTATTCTTTTTAATGTGATGTGCCACTTAGTTGGATTTTTATGTTTATTTTCTTTTTATTTTAATTATACGCGTGGTTTTTTTTATTATTTAATTGTTTACATGTTAAAATGTTAAAATATGAAAACTTAAAAATTTGTCTTCACCAAGTATTGAACCCATGTTCTCATGGATGAGAATGGGCGTCCGTCACCACTGTTATTTTAATTAAAAATATTTTTATTTTCAGTTTATTATTAATTATTTCATTTTAATATGTTAATTATTTCAGTTTATTTCCTCACAATACATTAATATTAATTTATTATAATTTTGTTAAAATGATAATATTAGTATTAAATATTAAATATTAAATTTAGTATTAAATATTTAAATATTAAATAATAAATAAACTGAAAATGAATATAAAATATTTATATTTAAATGTTAAATAATAAATAAACTGAAAATAAAACTATTTTTAATTAAAATAACAGTTTTTAATACTAATAATTAATAATAAACTGAAAATAAAAATATTTTTAATTAAAATAACAGTTTTTAATATTAATAATTAATAATAAACTGAAAATAAAAATATTTTTAATTAAAATAATAGTTTTTCATATTAATAATAAATAATAAACTGAAAATATTTTTTTAAAATTAATAATAATTTAAAATATCTTAGCTTTAAATAAACTAAAAATATAATCTAATTTAAATATCTTAACGTTAAATTAAAATTAAAATTAAAATAAAATATAAATATCTTAACGTTAAATAATTAAAATTAAACTAAAAATATAAATTTTTTAACGTTAAACAAAAATTAAATATTTATATTAAACTGAAATAAAATAAATAAATAAATATAATATTAATTTATTTTAAACTAAATTTAGTTTAGTTTAGTTTATATTAAATTTAGTTTAGTTTAGTTTATATTATATATATTTGACACAAACTACTTACAACTAAAGCATAACAGTCTAGTGGTAAGGCAACATTAACTGAGGGGCCAAAATGAAAAAATCTTCAAATGGCAGAGACGAAATCTAAATTTTTATTACAGGGTCCCTTTTCGAATTCGCCCCAAATGGTAGGGTCTAAAATGTGTATTAACCCTAAACAGAATGATATTTTTACTAAAATACATTTATCATGTATTGAGAATGATGAAAGTAATATTAATTAGAGGATAAAATTAGAAAAATTGATTTGAAAATTAAAATGGGTCATTCATTTTGGGATATTCTTTTATTCCAAATAGGTCACTCATTATGAGACGGAGGGAATAATATTTTGAAATGCTTTTTCTTTTCTATTAATCTTTTTTTATTTTTAATTTGTATTATCCCTTGATTACATGTCTCAACCGATGGGTAATGTCTTATGCATCAATATTTTTAAATTAATATTTTCAAATGTCTTTTTTATTTTTTATTTTTAATTATTGAATAATCTAATCCCTCAATTTTGTCTAAAAATCGACGTGATAGTTCTTTTACACAAATTCTTGTAATATGGCGTTTTTTTTTTTCATTTTTAATTAATCTATTTTTCGGTTTTGCTTAATAACCAACGTGTTTGTTCTTTTGCATGAATAATTGAATGAACTAAACTCTAACTTCTCATTTATTCATCGCATTTCATCGTCATTCTCTTACAATCAACTCTAAGCGATTTTCATAAAAACTCATATTTCAGCATCTCTTTTCAACATCAACTCAATATCAACTCTTCCAACATTACTTGTTGAAGCTTCGCCATCATGTTTGTGGTATGTAACTCCCCACCGAGATGTTGTTTATCACTGAAATGATGTTAGTTTTAAAAATGTTCATATAAATGACGTTAGTTTTAAAAATGTTCATAGAAATATTATTAAAAATGTTGTTAGAAATGGTATTACGTACTAACTAAAATGGTTATAGTTTTAGAAATGGTTATAGTTTTTGAAATGTTCATAGAAATGGTAATACCATTGTTTATTGTACTATCTATATATGTTGTTTTTCTTGAAATGATTCATTATAACTTGTTGTTTTAATCTTTAATCATGATCATGCAATGTGTTTGTAACTTGTTTCAAACTTAGTCACAGTAACTTGTGTTATAAATATGTTATAAATAGTAACATTGTGTCTTCTTATTATCTTAATACTTGTGTTTAATTTGTGTTAGAAATAAATCATGTGTTGTATTATTACTTATGTGTTACAACTTAGAAATATTTAATATTATATCTTCTTATAACTTAAATTTGTGAATCATTTTGGATGACGTGTTGTGTATGTTTCTAGTTAGTATGTTTCTATGGTTTCACTCTACCGCGTATTTCTAGTTAGTATGTTTTTATGGTCTGAATCATTTTAGTTGAAGTGTTGTGTGATGTGACTTTGAAGCTCATGTTGGTGTCTCTGTTATATGTTGCTGTTTTTCTTAATTTACACAGGCATGAGTGATTTGAAAAGCTACTCTCATACAACCTCTGTTAATAAAAAAAATAAAAGAAAAAATTAGAGGTGCCACGATGTTGACCAATGTGAATAAAGCTCATGAAAGTGGTGTTCGCTTCCCGGTTAATTTTGATGTAAGAATCGGTAAAGTTTGTGGTGAAAATGTTGGTGATTTTAGGGTTACTTAGCATTACAAGGTAGAATAAGAAAATTGAGTATTTTGATAGTTAATTGGCACAACATTGACGATGATTTGAAAGATAGCATATGGACCGATATTACGATATTTATTATGAATTTTATGATTTATTTTGCAATTATAGTTGACCATTTATTTTTTTTGTTTAATACTAATATCAACTCTATTATGTAAACATAAGAAATGTTTATTGTTCTAGATGATAAAATGTGGATTTAGAAATGGTTTGAATATTTTGGTGAGCGTTGGAGGGACTTTAAGACACATCTCACACATGACTATATTAAATATGCAAGTAATGAGTCAGAGCCTCCATACGTGAAGCATCTATTTATTGATAAGAAAGTTTGGTAGGACTTTAAAAAGTCTTGCACCACTCCTGATTTCTTGGTTAAGAGCAAAAAAGGAAAAGAGAATAGAGCTAGAAATATCTATCCACATAGATTGTCTCATGGAGTATATGATAAACTTGAACAGAAAATGATTAATGAAAAAAGAAAATAAAGGGAACTATAACTAGGAGATCTTTCTAGAATCCTTGATCGCGGTCCATCTTCACCATCACTCTGTGAGAAATGGAAGAGGGCACGTCAAAGACTAGATAACGAGTTCACATGAGAGGCTACACACGAAATGGCTGAAAAGATTGTAAGCAGATACTTTTTTTAGCATTACTTATTTTTAGGTAATTCAATTTGGTAAAGATGAATTTTTATATGTGTAGGATGTACTAGTTGAACAATCCAAAGTTTGTATCTTCGTTTCATGAGATCGTCATGACATTTTGGTATAAGCGATTGGAACCGGGGAGCATGTTGGACATGTATGTGGTCTTGGGAGAGACTTCGACTTGAAGTTACATTTTGGACCATCGTAATCAATAAACAAAATAAGCCATAAGAGAGAAATTGAAGAGATAGTTTATGAAAAGTCGAGGGATGTATTAGAATAGGAGCGGGAGAAGTGGACTCAAAAGGAACGTGGGAGGGTGAATTTGGAGGAGCGTGAGAGGATGTTGCATGAGGAGCGGAAGAGGATGTTGCGTGAGGTGAAAGAGAGGGTCCAGGAGGAGCGAGAAAGGTTGGCTGAGGATGAGCGAGAGAAGTTGTCTGAGGGAGTGTGGGAGAAGTTGTTCGCAAAAGTGCGAGAGAAGTGTAACCGCGATGTGATTGAGGTATAAGTATAAGTTTAAAAAATTGTGTTGTATGTTATTGTTATTGTTTGTGTATTTTAATTTTTGTATTGTATTTAAGTTGTTTTTATGATGCAACAATGGAAATCAATGGGTGTAGTTAACCAGCCAATTTATATCAGTTGGACATACTTGAGAAAGTAGTTGTCGTGACCCGAAATTTGACCTCCCTCTTTTGCCTTTTGCATAAGCATGCGCATTCGCATCGTTAGCATACGCATTCACACTTTTCTCTGTGTGTTTCTTGCCGCAGGATATTCAGGTTTTCCAAGCCCGATTAATCATATCCTCACAAGATCATTGCGTCATCAAAACAAGCACAAAATGAAGGTTTCCATACCTATTCATCAAGACAAGAGGTGGAAAACCACAACCGGGATTCCAGTATCATTTCCTGAGCAATTTGGGCAAAAATTGATTGAAGTAACCGGTTAACGTGTGGTGAGTAACCGGTTACTTAGTGCAATTTTGCAATTTCTGCTGCATTTTTGAGACAGCAGCCATGCACTCCTTTGGTCATTGATTCTACAATGTTCTAGCAGTGTGTGGAATATTCTAGACATCTCTAGACATTTCAAGACATTCCAAGTGCATTTATTCCAATGTTTCACTCTAATTCAAGTGCACCATGTTCCTTGTTTTCCAAGCATATCAACCTTTGGATGATGAAGTGCACCTTGGGATTGTTACTGAGTTGGTTCTAACCAACCGAGTTAACCGCCTTGACTCGGTGAGTCAAGTCCAACTAACTCCTAGCCTAATTCCAAACCCAAAGCTAATTCCAAACAAAATTCCAAACCATCTCACACTCCAAACCTAAAATCTATATAAACTCACAATCACTCATTTTCAAGGACCTTCAACCATTTTTCTCCATTTCACTCTCAATTCTCTCACATTTCTCTCCAAATTTTCTGCAACTTCTTCATCTTCATCTCAATTCTCTTCCAAACCTCACCAAAAGCTCTTAATTCTTGAAGGATAATCACTTTTCACATTGAAAGTGATTATTTCTTGAGCTTAACCTCCATCATTTGGCATTTCTTGGTTGGATTTCTGGAAGCACATCTAATTCTACTTCAATTCAAGAGTTCTACAACATTCAATTTGGTGCAAAGTTGATTTCGGTGCATTTTCGCGTTTTTTGATCGGTTTCGATACGGTTCGTCTACAAGTTGAAGATTCCTCTGGTTTTCTTTGATTTTCTGCATCAAGAATCCTTTGCAACAATCACCAAGGCACATCTCAGCCTTGTAGGTTGGTGGATCTATCTTTTCTCTCTGTTTCGATTGATTTCGCGCGTTTACATTGTGATTTTGATCGTGTTCGGTTTGATTTACCATGCAATTGTTTGATCTTTGATCTTCGTGATTATTGATTTCAAGTTGTGTTTAATTTCCCTTACATGAGTTAATTTTCATGCACAATTTTGTATATAAGCATGTGGTAGTTTGCATAAGTGAATATGTGCTGAGAATCACTTTTGAAAATCTGTTTTTGCTGTTTTTTTTTTCACCATTGTTCAGTGGTAACCGGTTAACGTCTGGTGGTTAACCGGTTACTCAGTGCAATTTTCCCCAAGAAACGCTAATTTTCAAGCAAGTACCTGGTTAACGCATGGTGAGTAACCGGTTACCACTGAACAGAATGGCCAATTTGGAGTTTTTTCAAGTTCATTTGACATGCTTTCTTCCTTTTAACTTCCATTGATTATCATGCTTGATTTTATGGATGTTTTAAATGTCATTTCACTTCTGGTTGAAGCATATTCATGAACTTTCGATGCACATTTTCGATTATTCATTTGTTTCATGTTCTTAGCATTGTATGAACATAGTAATTCTTGCACTATCTTTGTTCACATGATACATGATTTTGTGTGGCATTTTGATGATCATTTGGCACTATTTTGCACCTTCCATGTTAGATTCGCATTAAGGTTATTCTTCATGGATAAACTTAATCTTGTATAATCAATAATTCACCTCTTTTTGCTTTAATGAATTTTCATTCTCTTTGGAAAGTTGTTAGCATGATACTCCCTTGATTAATTAATCGAAACCTTGTTTCGATTAATCGATCTTCCCTTTTCCTCTCTTTAGGCCTCCTTTAGAGCTTTTTCTCTTGATCCCCTCGTAGAGTTAGAGTTCGCGCTACGCCTGACATCGGAGCACTGTACAAATTGACGTTGTTACGTTATCCGTTTCTCTACGCAGGAGCACTGTACAACTTGGAGTTGTTGTGTCGTCCGGTTCAACTTCCGCATTACACCCTGTGTGTTAGAGAAAGAATGATAAGGGAGAATTCCTACTCTCATTCTGACTACTTCAGGTAGGGGACGAATGACCTTGTGCTTGGCTTAGTCACCTCTATCTCCAGGCAGTAGTGTGCTCTCTTTTCCCCAGTCGAGTCAATCCTTGATCACTCTTCACTCTTTGCTCTTTGCAATCTCTTTCGATCCTTGATCACTCCTATCTCTATCTCGGTCTTGATCAATTACCGCTTGGTTACGATCCTTTGTTCATTGGGTTAGTAAGCTATCTTCGTTTCAATACCCTATTCTTTCCTTGCAGTCGATCACTGTTCTTTTGATTCCCCTGAAGAGTCTCTCTTCTCTTTCTTCGGTTAAACACAGTACCCCTGTTACAACCAAAACCCTTGCGGAGCTCGCAACCCTCTTTTGGTTCTTCTCCCTTTGTTGGTTAATCACTGTCTGTCAGTTAAAACACCAATGTTTGCACTCCTTCTTAGTTAATCATAGTATGTCTGTTAAAATACTGGGTTTTCTTGGGTTAATCACTTTCTCTCTGGTTAATCACCCGTCTCTTCAGTTAACCACAGCCTGTCTGTTAAGATACTGGAGTCCTTTTTGAGTTAATCACCTTTTCTTGGTTAATCACTCATTGTTCTCGGTTAACCACAGTTCTCCTGTTAAAACCGAATCCCCAGCAGTTGGCAACCTTTATTGGTTCGAATACTTGCACCATTGGCCTAGTAACCTCTTTCGGTTTAATACCCTTCTTCGTTGGTTAAGTGTTGTTTGTTCAGTTGTTACCAACATCCTTTATGGGTTACGACCTTCGATCGGTCCTACACCCTTTCCCCTGGTTAATCACAGTTTTCTCTGTTAAAACCAATGCTTCGCTATCCCCACAGATTTGCAATCCTTGTGTCCTCGGTTAACCACTATTTATCAGTTAATATACCGATGCCCCTTAGAGTCAAACACCTTCTCTTGGTTCAGCACTCTCTCTCTTGGTTTATCACAGTCTGTCTGTTGACACCAGCTTCTTTTCCCCGCCAGGGTCCTTCTCTCTTCCTTCGGTTAACCACTGTCAGCCAGTTAATATACCGAGTCTCCTTTTTCTCTTGGTTATGACACCATCCCTTTATTTGGATCCCCAGCGGAGTCCTTTCTATTCCCTTTGCTCTTACTTTCTGGGTTTCGACACCTATTCTCTTTGTTATCCCCGACAGAGTTTCTTTCATTCTCGGTTCTAACACCACTCTTTTTCTAGTCTCTTGTACAATCGCTCTTACTGCGTGGTCTTCCCCCAGTAGAGTTTTTCTTGCACTCTTGTTCTTGGTTTCGACACCACTTCTTTCGTCTCCTTGTTTCTTTCTTGTTTTGTTTTCCGTTCGGTTCCCCGAACTACGGAAGCTCTGATTCTGCATTCTTCTGAATGTCAGATACGTAGGCACGAGACGCGATGTCTTGGCGAGCACACTTCCACCTTTCTTTCCTTTTCCTTTTCTTCCTTCTTTTCTGTCCCCTGGTTCCATGAACTGCGACGCTCTGATTTCCTCATTGCACTATGAGGGTACGTAGGCACAAGGGCCACAATCCTCCGCGAGCACTTTCCTTCTTTTCTTTCTTTTTCCCCTTTCTCTTCTCTCTCTTCTTTCTTTTATCTAGAAGCCTTTAGATAGATAACCCATCCAAGCCTAGAAGCAAGTGAAATGGTTCCGGTCGAGTACGACGGATGCGTTAGGTGCTAGTACCTTCCTTTCGCATAACCGACCCCCCGTTCCTGTTTCTCTTCCCCGTGGGTTTTATCGATATTTTCCCTGTCCTTCGGGACTAAATAAAGTTCGTTGGCGACTCTGTTGTATCTTTGAGTGTGCGATTCACTCAGGTGTAAACCAGCCATCTTCAGCTGGCGACTCTGCTGGGGACAGATTGACCTCTTGCTGGTCCATCCCTTGAAAGGTCTCACCTAGTTTTGTTTGCTTTTCTTGCTTGCTTGGGTGTTTATCTTTCGTGCTTTACTCGCTTTATCTTTATGCTTTAGCTTTATGTTTATTTACTGCATTTCTTTACTACTTTAAATATTCATATGCTGCATATTCTGGATATCTGCTGTTTTCTGCTGTTGTTGGGATGGGTAGATATTATTGGAGAGAAAGGTCCTAACACCGGGCCTAGTATACACATAGGATAGAACGTGGATAGTCGTGAGGCCTGCGTTTTACGCGTTGAGATATCACGAGACCCACATCCTAGATCGTGATTCGTTTCAGAATACTTTCATCCTGTGAGAATTCACTACGGCGGGGGATTTTCATCTTGAGTCATATGGTTTGGGCGACCTTTCTAGGGACCACCTTGTTGTGTCTAGATCACACCTGTGAGGGCGATGGATTTTACAGGAAAACAAGCCACTTCATACCCTTATTCTCACACACGCCAGATTTCTTCACCGACACATCAGATTATGTTGCACTGACACAGAATTATATGCAGATATCCGAATTGTTCAGATTTGATTATCTAGGATGTGTTGGCTTCTTGTTGTTGTGTTGCATATCATTTCATCATGTAAATTAATTTTTGCATGTGCATTTCCAGGTATTCGAAGGCTTATCTTTTGTTGACATTATCTTAGAGATGAGTACTGGTTGTCGTGGCATCGTCAGTTACAAGTTTGTGGAGTCTAAGCTGGGTGTTTTGAGAGGTTTGGCATCTCTGTTGGTTGGAGATCACAGAGGGGTTTTCATAGGTACTTATGGTAATCTCTTGACCATCCTCAACACTGAAATCAACATCACTGCTATTCACACTCTGGTTCAGTTCTATAACCCGCCATATAGGTGCTTCACATTTCAGGATTATCAGCTAGCACCTACACTGAGGAGTATGCTTATATTCTGGGGGTTGAGATCAAGAAGCAGGTTCCTTATAATTACACTAGCGGTTGTTCGAAGTTTCATCTTATTGCTGATGCACTTTGCATTAGTAAGAAAGATGTGAAGGATAATCTTAAGACCAAAGAGAAGGGTATTCGAGGGTTTGCTTCGAAGTTCTTGGTTGACAAGGCCACTACTTTTGCTAAGGATGGAAACTGGAAGGCTTTTAACGCCATTCTTGTTTTGCTGATATATGGGACTGTCTTGTTTCCGAACATGGAGGATTTCGTAGATCAGACCGCCATCAGTATTTTCTTGTCCAAGAACCCTGTTCCGACACTTCTTGCTGATACCTACCATTCTATTCATTCCAGGAATGAAAAGAAGAAGGGA
The DNA here is from genome assembly GCA_022829125.1 of Lathyrus tuberosus. NCBI lineage: Eukaryota > Viridiplantae > Streptophyta > Magnoliopsida > Fabales > Fabaceae > Lathyrus > Lathyrus tuberosus. The sequence continues at coordinate 110,931 of JALAZF010001005.1, read as the reverse complement.
ACCATTGTCTGTTGTGCTCCTTTGTTGTACCAATGGTTCATGTCTCACCTTCCACAGAAGGGTCCCTTTGTTGAGAATAAGGATAATCTCAAGTGGTCTCAACGCATCATGTCTCTTACTGATGATGATATTTCTTGGTACTCTCGAGTCTTCAACGACATTCCGATCATTCTTCATTGTGGAAAATTATCCAATGTGCCTCTCTTGGGTACAAAGGGTGGAATTAACTACAATCCGAGAATGGCCTTCCGGCAGTTGGGATACCCTATGGTTGCCAAGCCTGATCCTGAGGTTGTGGAGGAGTTCATCTTTCATGAAGGGGCTGATGATAGGGGTTTGCTGAAGAGGTTTAGTGCCGCTTGGACTCAGATTCATCTTGAAGGTAGAGTCGATTTGGGTAAGAAGAATTGCGTAGCCAAGGAAGCTTACACACTTTAGATCAAAGAGTTCGTCAAAGAGATCTTGTTGCCATTCTCTCCTGAGCTTTCCATGAATGCCAAGCCTACAGAACTTGCCATTGTTCCTCCATCTGAGGTCGACCAACTCAAGCAGATTATTGAGAAGTTGAAGAAGGAGAATGTTGATCTTCGTCTCAACCTTGATAGAGTCACTTCCAAGAAGGATAGCCTACAGATTGAGCTCCATCAGAAGCGTGAGCGCATGCTCAAAGAGGTGGAGGTTGAACAGAACAAGCATAGGAAGATGGGTGATGCTTTGAAGAGTAGCTATGAGGGACTGGCTTCAAAGAAGAGACAACTCGCCGATGCCCATTATCAAGCCTACAAAGAGGAGCTGAGCTACAACAAGCAACTTGAAGAGCTTCGAGGGAAGTTATCCGAGTTCAAGGCAAAGTGGCAAAGTGAGAAAGATCGTGCTAATCAGTTAGCAAAGGACTTTTCTCAATGTCAAACCCAGCTAGACAAAGTCTTCGGTGAGATTCAGAAGCTGCAGGATCAAGCACATCAGAGTCAAGAGCAGATTAGTCAGCTCAACACAGACAGTACTCATTGGGAGCATCAAAGTCGTCATCTAAAGAACCTCCTGGATCAGAAAGAGGCCTTTCTTCAGGACATGCTTCAGGGACCTAATCATTCGTTGCTGCGTAACCTCATGAAGGATGCGAAGTACTGGAGTGAGAGGCACGGCCATCTAGCCAGATTTACTGAGCATGCGTTGGAGGACCTACCTGGGTTGTTGAGGGATGCATATATTGATGCATTGCCACACCAGCTTCCTTGGGTTGTTTTCCATTTCTTGTCTGTATGTAGGGTGGTATTTGATAGGATCCGTACGGATTTTGTTGTAGCCCAAAAGGCAGATACATGACTTGTATTCGACTTATGCTTCTTTCCTTTATTGCTGGATGAATGAAGATTCTTGCTCACTCTATCTTTTATGCCTTTACTTGTATGCTTTATGATTATTGTCAACAAAGATAAGTTTGAGAATTCCTGGAATTTAAAACGTTATTTTTGCATGTATATCATACATTCATCTGCACACATATGCATGCCCCTTCATCCAAAACTGTTGCTCATCCTTGTCTGCATTCCTTGTAGCAAGACGACAACTCGACATCGGTATTTTACTCGCTCAAGCAAATCTCGAATCATGGCTGACTTCGAAGTTGAGAATGCTGCTTATAAGGAAACTCTGGCTCAATTCCAAGGTCGGATGGATCAGTTTCAAACGAACATGGATGTCATTATGGAACTCCTTTGTGCCCAAAGGGACGCTGCTACTGCTGCCACTGTTGTTGCAACCCCTACTGATGCAACTGTTGTCACTCTTATTGTGACTGTTCCTCCTGTTGTTACGGCAACTCCGGTTGTTGTTGTTCCTTCTCCTGCTAGAGTTGAAGTACCAGTTGAGCCTGTGAATCAGCCTGCTGTTCAACCCATTTTGAACCAGATGCCCGCTGGTTTTCCTTGGGGCATGCCTCCGAATTATACTCCTCAGATCGCAAATAATGGTAGTGCCTTCATGCCATATCAGCCTTTTGTTGCGCCCATGCCTAATGGGAATGCTGTCGCATATCCATGGGTCATGCCTACTCCAGTCCCGCCTCCAGTGGTGAATGATGATCCTGAGAATCTTCAGGCTCAAACACATCAAACCGCCAGACTGGTTGATACTGAAACTCTTGATGAAGAAGAGCATGTGTATAGAGGACCTCCTATTCATGTTCCGGTTTCGTCTCAAGTTACTCAAACTGCTGTTCCGAATGTTCATCCTGGGATGTTCTATCCTGGGGAATCTTCCTCAGCTGCTGGGGTACCTCCTCCGAATTATCTGTATGGTGTTCCGATAGGTCAGAATGCTGATCAGATGGTTAATTAGGGTTTAGTGTATCCTTCTCAGTTTGCTACTCCGCAAGTGAATGCTCCTGCCGCTTCTCAGCTGCCAAATCCTCAGATTCTTGTCAGGCCCACTAATCAAAATAGATCCATTGACTACAAGTTATTGGAAGACCGTATCAGGGCTATTGAAGGGTTTTCTGCTTTTGGCATGAAGGCCAAAGACTTGTGTTTGGTTCCAAATATTGTGCTACCACAGAAATTCAAAATACCTGATTTGCCAAAATATAAAGGTTTAAGCTGCCCGCATAGTCACATCACTATGTACTGCAGGAAGATGGCATCCCATATTGATAATGATGAATTGCTGGTTCATTGTTTTCAAGATAGTTTGTCTGGTGCTTCATTGGATTGGTACATAGGCCTGGAGCGCAGTAAAATCTGTACTTGGAGGGATTTGTCTGAAGCGTTCATGAAGCAATACAAATATAACCTTGATCTGGCGCCCACTAGATTGCAATTGCAGAATCAGTCTCAGCGCTCAGCTGAAACATTCAAGGAGTATGCACAAAGATGGCGTGAGATGGCATCTCGTGTGCGACCGGCTCTCTCTGACAATGAGTTGGTTGACATCTTTATGGGTACCTTACAAGGATTTTACTACGAGAAAATGGTGGGTAGTTCTTCATCGAACTTTGCTGATGTTGTAACGATTGGTGAATGGATTGAGAATGGTTTGAAGACTGGAAAGATTCCGGGAGCTGCTTCCCAGCAGCCGGCCACTCGGAAATCTCAGAAGAGTCAGTCCAAGAAAAAGGAAGGTGAGGCCAACGCTGTGACAGCCCAAGTTTCTCCTCCATATCAAGCTCCCATGGCTCTCATGTCATACTATCTATATCTATACATTACTGCTGCACGGTATCAACAACCTCAGTATCAGTATCATCCGCAACAACCAATTCAGAATGCTCAGAATCAGCAACAGAATCAATAGAACAAAAGTCAGCAGAATCAAAACCGTCAAAACAACAACAATCAAGGAAACCGTAAGCGTCCGAATTTCGACAGAATTCCGATGTCATACACCGAGTTGTTTTCTTACTTGGTTCACCAAGGGGAAATTGTCCCCAAACAGATTGTACCTGCAATTCCTCCATTTGGCCCGAAGCATAACCCAAATGCGTCCTGTGCTTACCATGCTGGATACATAGGACATGTAACAGAGGACTATTTTGTTTTCAAAACCAAGGTTCAGGAACTCATTGATAAGAAGGTTCTGACTTTTGCTGAGGAAGGACCTAACATTCAGAGTAATTCGTTGCCGAATCACGGTGGACCTGTGGTTAACATGGTTGAGGATAATTACAGGGCTGAATTGATTACGGATGTCGATGAGGTAAAGACTCTGATGGCTGTGGTTTTCAAGAAGTTGAATGAACACGGGTTGTTGAAAGGGTTGCATGGTAAGTGTCAGATTTGTGACGATAATCCCAACCAGTGTCGAAGGCTGAAGGGTTGTGTTCAGATTCTGATGAACCATGGAAAAGTGCAATTTGCCAGATCTAAACCTGTTGAGGAAGTTACCACTATTGAGCCGTTCACCATCGTCTATAGGAAGGTTTCTGTGGAATCCCCTAAGCAGAAGAAGGTGCAACCCATCGTTGTTTGTCCGCCGAAGCCGTTTCTGTATCAGAATTCTAAGGAGGTACCTTGGAAGTATGGGTCAACTGTGTTTTCTGGAGGTCAAGAGATAAGGTTCTCCGAATCCGAGATCGTGAATGTTACAGCCGGTGGAGGTATGACTCGTAGTGGACGAGTATTTACTCCGAAGGTCACTACAAAGCCTGTTCAAGTTCCAACTATTGTCCCTCCCAAGGAAACACCTGCATTTACAATCCCTGTTGTTCAACAAGGGGCATCTTCTACCGTAGTTCCAGTACCGACTATCCCGTCTGAGGATGTTTTAAAGAGCAAGGAGACCCTTGATGAACAAGAGTTCCTTAAGTTGATCAAGAAAAGTGACTTTAAAATTGTGGATCAACTGGGTCAGACTCCCTCGAGGATCTCAATTTTGTCCTTACTCATGAGTTCGCCTGCGCACAGATCAACTTTGTTGAAAGTGTTGAATAATGCCCATGTCATGCAAGATATATCCGTCGTCGAGTTTGATGATGTAGTGGCCAACATAACTGCAAGTCGGTATTTGGGTTTTAATGAATCAGAATTACCTCCTGAAGGAACTGCCCACAATAAAGCGTTGCACATATCTGTAACCTGCACAAACATCCTGTTATCTCGCGTTTTAGTGGATACCGGTTCTTCTCTCAATGTGATGCCTAAGGGCACATTGAGTCAGTTACTGGTAGAAGGAGACGAGATGAGACCAAGTCCCTTAGTTGTCAGAGCCTTTGATGGTTATCGAAGACAGGTCATTGGAGAAGTGGACTTACCCATCAATATTAGGCCGCACTTGTTCACCATTACCTTCTAAGTGATGGATATCAGTCCTGCGTACAGTTGTCTACTGGGTCGTCCGTGGATCCACGCAGCAGGGGCAGTTACCTCCACTTTGCATCAGAAGTTAAAGTTCATGTTTGAGGATCAGCTCGTCATTGTCTGTGGTGAAGAAGATTTGATTGTAAGCGAGTTATCGTCTTTTCGATATGTCGAGACCGAGGAAGGCATAGCTGAGGTGCCGTTGCAGTGTCTCGAGTTCGAAGATGCCAGCTCTGCTTCAACTAGTCAAAGTAGATCACCACAATTAACTTTGGCATCTGCTAAGAGTGCTAAGGAGACTATCCAGAAAGGTGCTTTGCCAGGCTGGGGGCACGTGATTGATGTGGTTGAGAAGCATAATCATTTTGGACTGGGTTATCGTCCTGGTCATCAATTTGGGTCCTCTGGTCAGAAGCAGTGCAACTTAATCAAGTTCCATAGTGCGGATTTCCAGCAGGGTGACATCGTGGTAGCTACTGACGATGTTGTTCCCAGTAATCAGATTTCAAGCTTTGTGCGTAAATGTCCGCCAGGTTTCAAGCTCAACAATTGGACATCTACCGTGATTCCTGTGGTTTTCCCATATAACATGTAATGCTTTTTGCTTTCTCATTCCCTCGTCCTCGCCCGAGACGAGCGGATAGCTTGTAAAGGGCCTCGCACTTTTGCAATATTATGTGATCGATAAATAAACATTTTTTGCATTCAAAATCATGCTCTATTTTCTTTCTTTATTTTACTTTTTCACAAACAAATGGCAAAAGTTTCTTTTCTATTTCACTTTTTTAAATAGCTCATTCTAAACATATTCATAAACATTCAGAACTAATAAAGCATTGATAACAACATGGCAACCATCCATTGTAATTCTGGAATTCCAATTAACCAAGCCGAAGAAGATGGTGAGGAAGATTGTGAGTTACCGGCTGAACTAGCAAGGCTCCTTGAGCACGAGCGTAGAGAGATTCAGCCACACAAAGAGCCACTGGAAGTTGTCAATCTTGGTACTGATGAGGTCAGAAGAGAAGTCAAGGTTGGCGCATCTCTCGCTAAGCAGGTACACTCCGAGTTAGTCAAGTTGTTGAAAGAGTATGTTGATATCTTCGCCTGGTCCTATCAAGATATGCCTGGGTTGGATACCAACATCGTTGAACATCATTTGCCACTCAAGCCTGGATGTCCTCCTGTCAAGCAGAAACTCAGAAGGACTAGACCCGACATGGCACTCAAAATTCGAGAAGAGGTAAAGAAACAGCTTGATGCTGGGTTCCTAGCCACTTCCGAATATCCTGAATGGATTGCCAACATTGTCCCAGTTCCAAAGAAGGACGGAAAAGTCAGAATGTGTGTGGATTATCGCGATCTTAACAAGGCAAGCCCGAAGGATGATTTTCCTTTGCCTCATATTGATGTCTTGGTAGACAACACAACACAGTTCTCTGTCTTTTCCTTCATGGACGGTTTCTCAGGATATAATCAGATCAAGATGTCCCCAACTGACATGGAGAAGACTACTTTTATCACGCCATGGGGTACATATTGCTACAAAGTCATGCCATTCGGTATAAAGAATGCAGGGGCAACATACCAGCGTGCCATGACAACCCTCTTTCATGATATGATTCATAAAGAGATTGAGGTTTACGTGGACGATATGATTGCCAAGTCCAGAACTGAAGATGATCACATGGTTCATCTGAAGAAACTGTTTGACAGACTCCGGAAGTTTAGATTGCAGTTGAATCCTGCGAAGTGCACCTTCAGAGTTCGATCTGGTAAACTATTGGGCTTTATTGTAAGTCAGAAGGGCATTGAAGTTGATCCTGATAAGGTTCGGGCAATTCAGGACATGCCGCCTCCCAAAACAGAAAAAGAAGTCTGTGGCTTTCTGGGCAGACTCAATTACATTTCCAGGTTCATCTCCCATTTGACGGCTACCTGTGAACCAATGTTCAAATTGCTAAGAAAAAATCAATCGGTTGAATGGAATAATGATTGTCAGGAAGCATTTGACAAAATAAAATAATACTTGCAAGAACTACCGATCTTAGTACCGCCGGTTCCTGGTAGGCCTTGAATCATGTATCTCACCGTTCTCGATGAATCAATGGGATGTGTATTGGGTCAACATGACAACACTGGCAGAAAAGAACATGCAGTATACTATCTGAGCAAGAAGTTCACTGATTGTGAGACCAGATACTCACTCTTAGAGAAAACTTGATGTGCTCTGGTCTGAGCTGCTCGGCGCCTACGATAATACATAATTTGCCATACTAATTTATTGATATCCAAAATGGATCCTATAAAGTATATATTTGAAAAGCCTGTTATCTCTGGAAGGATTGCTCGGTGGCAGATGTTGTTAACTGAGTATGATATCCAACATGTGACCCAGAAAGCAATCAAAGGGAGCGTCTTGTCTGACTACCTTGCTCATCAACCTATAGAGGGTTATCAACAGATGAAGTTTGACTTTCTCGATGAGGATGTTCTGTTTATTAGAGATTATGAGACTCCAGATCCTGATATAGGACCCGAACCAGGGGCGCGATGGACGCTCGTGTTCGACGGTGCCTCCAATTCTAAAGGTCGTGGAATCGGTGTTATCCTCATCTCTCCAACAGGTTTTCACCTTCCTTTCACTGCCAGATTATACTTTGCATGTACCAATAATATGGCTGAATATGAAGCATGTATCTACGGCATTGAAGCGGCAGTTGACATGAGAATCAAGATTCTTGAGGTCTATGGAGATTCTGCCTTGGTCATCGGCCAAGTCAGAGGGAACTTTGTGGCTTGGATTCCAAGCTGGTTCCGTACCAACAACACATTGCAAAGTTGATTCTTTACTTTGATGAGATCACTTTTCATCATATTCCCAGAGAGGAAAATCAACTAGCTGATGCTCTTGCCACTCTAGCATCCATGTTCAAGTTTAAGTGGAAGAATAAAGCTCCTCATATCCGCATTGATCACTTGAACGAACCAGCACACTGTTTAGCAATCGAGGATGAGTCTGATGACAAGCCTTGGTTCTATGACATTAAAAGATATCTGCAAAAGCAGGAGTATCCCGAGGGTATCACTATCACTGACAAGAAAGCTCTTAGGCGGCTTTGCGCCAAATTCTTCTTAAGTGGTGGTATACTGTACAAAAGGAATTATGATTCCGTGTTGCTCAGATGCGTGGATAGACACGAAGCAAACACAGTCATAAGGTCCATACATGAGGGCTGCGAGGGTGTACATGCTAAAGGTCCTGCTATGGCCAAGAAGATCCTTCGAGCTGGGTATTACTGGACAACAATTGAGGTAGATTGTTACAACTTTTTCAAAAGATGTCACAAGTGCCAAATCTACGGAGACAAGATCCATGTGCCTCCAACTCCGTTGAATGTTTTGACTTCACCTTGGCCATTTTCCATGTGGGGTATAGATATAATTGGAATGATCGAGTCGAAGGCTTCCAACGGTCATCGATTTATTCTAGTTGCTATCGACTACTTTACCAAGTGGGTTGAAGTTGCTTCTTATGCAAACGTTACGCGACAAGTGGTTGCCAGATTTATCAAGAAAGAGATAATCTGTCGTTATGCCATTCCTAGCAACATTATCACAGACAATGCAAGCAACCTGAATAACAATATGATGAAGGATTATGTCAAGAATTTAAGATCGAGCACCACAACTCTTCACCATATCGTCCCAAAATGAATGGCGTCGTTGAAGCAGCAAACAAAAACATCAAGAGGATTGTCCAGAAAATGGTCAAGACTTATAAGGATTAGCATGAAATGCTTCCCTTTGCACTACATGGCTACCGAACTTCAGTTCGCACTTCTACTAGGGCAACTCCGTATTCCCTCGTGTATGGTATGGAGGTAGTTTTACCCATCAAAGTCGAAATTCCTTCGCTCAGAGTCATCATGTAAGCAGGTCTTGACGAAGCTGAATGGGTTCAATCCAGATACGACCAGCTGAATCTCATCGAAGAGAAGCGCCTTACAGCCGTTTGTCATGGTCAATTGTATCAGAGATGCCTCAAGCGAGCTTTTGACAAGAAAGTTCTCCCTCGAACATTCTGTGAAGGCGAACTCGTGCTCAAGAGATATTCACCTGTTCACTCGGATCCACGAGGCAAGTGGACTCCCAATTACGAAGGACCCTTTGTTGTCAAGAAGGTCTTCTCAGGCGAAACCCTGATCTTCACCACAATGGATGGGGAGGAGTTGCCATCACCCGTGAACTTCGATACAGTCAAAAAATATTATTCCTGGAAAAAAATGGATAAGAGTCCGCTAGATTGACATCCGCAAGGACAATCTAATAAAAAATGGACGTCCCGATGGACTGAAAAAAAGAAATGTCCATGCAAAAGTTAGGGACAATGAAATAACAATAATAACCCGCTAAGTTGAAAACCCGAAAGGGCGACTTAGGTAAAAATGGGCATCCCGGTGGACGAAAAAAAATGTGAAAACATGTCCAGGAAAAAATTAGGGATAAAGGCATTGACTGTGAACACTTGAGCCTCTCTGCCTCATGGCTAGATCTCAGACGGTGACAAAACATTCCAATCATCATCTACTGGTGCAAGGCGTTGGAACCTAGACTTATAGTGGATGGTAGTCAATGTTGTAATCAATGCAAAACATGATTTCCCTTTGCCATTTACATTTGTTTTCCAATTTTATTGTAAATTTCCTCATCAAGGATTTTGCATCCTTGTACACACTTTATGTACAAAAATTTTACATTCAATAAAATGCATTATTTGTTATCTCAATTTGTTTCATTCCAGTATTTTGTTTGCAAAATAAACAATTATTTGCAATCACATAATACTAAAAAGCGTTGAGAACAATAAAAAGGTAAATCAATCGAGAAAGCATTATGCATTGTGTGTGTTACTAGTGACTCCTGCAGGATAATCAGTAATATCCATTGGTAAGCCTAATGCCTGGCCGGCAGTGGGATGGTTCTATGAAGAAGTTGTTGTTTCCTCAGCAGTTCCTCAGCAGAGTCATCATTCTCCCCAGCAGGTTGCCAAGGTGTTCCCAGCAAAGACGTTTTTCTCTCTTTTCCCCAACAAGGGTTGTGCATCGTCTCTAATGATTAGGAACTATCTGTCACCAGCAGTAGTGATTTCTCCTCAGCTGAGTCAACATGATTCGTAAACTTATTTTCCCCACGCAGAGCCAGTCTTGGTAGGAAGGATTGATTTAATTCTTTCATCCCCAACAGAGGCAGCCATGGTGATTTAGAAACCTGAGATATTCTCGGTTTCTTTCCCCGGCAAAAGCATCATCCTTGGCGAACTCCCTTCTCTAGTAGAGTTTGTCTTTATCTATGGGTCCTCCCCCAATCAAGGGTGTCGAAGTCGTTTTGCTACGATTTTTGCCTAATCGCTTCACACAATGCCTTACCTTGCGCCTTTGCATTGCATGGTATCAAGCATCATGTAGAAACGCGTACATAGCATATGCATCGATCATACTCCCTCTCTTTTGCATGACTTATCTCCCAGCAGATTTTCAGCCAAAATTTTCACTTATCTTTTCTACCTTTGCACCGCTCCTTTTGTCGCCGTCGACCAAATTTTTGAGCTACTCTTTTATTTAATCCCCTTTTACCTCGAATCATCGAAAAGCTAGCGCAATTCGTACATTCAGGTACAAGAGGATTAAATAGGGGCAGCTGTCGTGACCCAAAATTTGACCTCTCTCTTTTGCCTTTTGCATAAACATGCACATTCGCATCGTTACCATACGCATTCACACTTTTCTCTGTGTGTTTCTTGCCGCAGGATATTCAGGTTTTCCAAGTCTGATTAATCATATCCTCACAAGATCATCGCGTCATCAAAACAAGCACAAAATGAAGGTTTCCATACCTATTCATCAAGACAAGAGGTGGAAAACCACAACCGGGACTCCAGTATCATTTCCTGAGCAATTTGGGCAAAAATTGACTGAAGTAACCAGTTAACGCGTGGTGAGTAACCGGTTACTCAGTGCAATTTTGCAATTTCTGCTGCATTTTTGAGACAACAGCCATGTACTCTCTTTGGTCATTGATTCTACAGTGTTCTAGCAGTTTGTGGAATATTCTAGACATCTCTAGACATTTCAAGACATTCCAAGTGCATTTATTCCAATGTTTCACTCTAATTCAAGTGCACCATGTTCCTTGTTTTCCAAGCATATCAACCTTTGGATGATGAAGTGCACCTTGAGATTGTTACCGAGTTGGTTCTAACTAACCGAGTTAACCGCCTTGACTCGGTGAGTCAAGTCCAACTAACTCCTAGCCTAATTCCAAACCCAAAGCTAATTCCAAACCAAATTCCAAACCATCTCACACTCCAAACCTAAAATCTATATAAACTCACCTTCACTCATTTTCAAGGACCTTCAACCATTTTGCTCCATTTCACTCTCAATTCTCTCACATTTCTCTCCAAATTTTCTGCAACTTCTTCATCTTCATCTCAATTCTCTTCCAAACCTCACCAAAAGCTCTTATTTCTTGAAGGATAATCACTTTTCACATTGAAAGTGATTATTTCTTGAGCTTAACCTCCACCATTTGGCATTTCTTGGTTGGATTTCTGGAAGCACATCTAATTCTACTTCAATTCAAGAGTTCTACAACATTCAATTTGGTGCAAAGTTGATTTCTGTACATTTTCGCGTTCTTTGATCGGTTTCGATACGGTTCGTCTACAAGTTGAAGATTCCTCTGGTTTTCTTTGATTTTCTGCATCAAGAATCCTTTGCAACAATCACCAAGGCACATCTCAGCCTTGTAGGTTGGTGGATCTATCTTTTCTCTCTGTTTCGATTGATTTCGCGCGTTTACGTTGTGATTTTGATCGTGTTCGGTTTGATTTACCATGCAATTTTTTGATCTTTGATCTTCGTGATTATTGATTTCAAGTTGTGTTTAATTGCCCTTACATGAGGTAATTTTCGTGCACAAATTTGTATCTAAGCATGTGGTAGTTTGCATAAGTGAATATGTGCTGAGAATCACTTTTGAAAAGCTGTTTTTGCTGTTTTTTTTCACCGCTGTTCAGTGGTAACCGGTTAACGTCTGGTGGTTAACCGGTTACTCAGTGCAATTTTCCCCAAGAACGCTAATTTTCAAGCAAGTAACCGGTTAACGCATGGTGAGTAACTGGTTACCACTGAACAGAATGGCCAATTTGGAGTTTTTTCAAGTTCTTTTGACATGCTTTCTTCCTTTTAACTTCCATTGATTATCATGCTTAATTTTATGGATGTTTTAAATGTCATTTCACTTCTGGTTGAAGCATATTCATGAACTTTCGATGCACATTTTCGATTATTCATTTGTTTCATGTTCTTAGCATTGTATGAACATAGTAATTCTTGCACTATCTTTGTTCACATGATACATGATTTTGTGTGGCATTTTGATGATCATTTGGCACTGCTTTGCACCTTCCATGTCAGATTCGCATTAAGGTTATTCTTCATGGATAAACTTAATCTTGTATAATCAATAATTCACCACTTTTTGCATTAATGACTTTTCATTCTCTTTGGAAAGTTGTTAGCATGATACTCCATTGATTAATTGATCGAAACCTTGTTTCGATTAATTGATCTTCCCTTTTCCTCTCTTTAGGCCTCCTTTAGAGCTTTTTCTCTTGATCCCCTCGTAGAGTTGGAGTTTGCGCTACGCCTGACATCAGAGCATTGTACATATTGACGTCGTTACGCTGTCTGTTTCTCTACGCAGGAGCACTGTACAACTTGGAGCTATTGTGCCATCCGGTTCAACTTCCGCATTACACCCTGTGTGTTAGAGAAGGAATGAGAAGGGAGAATTCCTACTCTCATTCTGACTACTTCAGGTAGGGGACGAATGACCCTGTGCTTGGCTTAGTGACCTCTATCTCCAGGCGGTAGTGTGCTCTCTTTTCCCCAGTCGAGTCGATCCTTGATCACTCTTCACTCTTTGCTCTTTGCAATCTCTTTCGATCCTTGATCACTCCTATCTCTATCTCGGTCTTGATCAATTACCGCTTGGTTACGATCCTTTGTTCATTGGGTTAGCAAGCTATCTTCGTTTCAATACCCTATTCTTTCCTTGCAGTCGATCACTGTTCTTTTGATTCCCCTGGAGAGTCTCTCTTCTCTTTCTTCGGTTAAACACAGTACCCCTATTACAACCAAAACCCTTGCGGAGCTCGCAACCCTCTTTTGGTTCTTCTCCCTTTGTTGGTTAATCACTGTCTGTCAGTTAAAACACCAATGTTTGCACTCCTTCTTAGTTAATCACAGTCCTTCTATTAAAATACTGAGTTTTCTTGGGTTAATCACCTTCTCTTCGGTTAATCACCCGTCTCTTCAGTTAACCATAGCCTGTCTGTTAAGATACTGGAGTCCTTTTTGAGTTAATCACCTTCTCTTGGTTAATCACTCATTATTCTCGGTTAATCATAGTTCTCCTGTTAAGACCCAATCCCCAGCAGTTGGCAACCTTTATTGGTTCGAATACTTGCACCCTTGGGCTAGTAACCTCTTTCGGTTCAATACCCTTCTTCGTTGGGTAAGTGTTGTTTGTTCAGTCGTTACCAACATCCCTTTTGGGTTACGACCTTCGATCGGTCCTACACTCTTTCCCCTGGTTAATCACAGTTTTCTCTGTTAAAACCAATGCTTCTCTATCCCCACAGAGTTGCAATCCTTGTGTCCTCGGTTAACCACTGTTTATCAGTTAATATACCGATGCCCCTTAGAGTCAAACACCTTCTCTTGGTTCAGCACTCTCTCTCTTAGTTTATCACAGTCTGTCTGTTGACACCAGCTTCTTTTCCCCGCCAGGGTCCTCCTATCTTCCTTCGGTTAACCACTGTCAGCCAGTTAATATACCGAGTCTCCTTTTTCTCTTGGTTATGACACCATCCCTTTATTTGGATCCCCAGCGGAGTCCTTTCTATTCCATTTGCTCTTACTTTCTGGGTTTCGACACCTATTCTCTTTGTTATCCCTGACGAAGTTTCTTTCATTCTCGGTTCTAACACCACTCTTTTTCTAGTCTCTTATATAATCGCTTTTACTGCGTGGTCTTCCCCCAGTGGAGTTTTTCTTGCACTCTTGTTCTTGGTTTCGACACTACTTTTTTCGTCTCCCTGTTTCTTTCTTGTTTTGTTTTCCGTTCGGTTCCCCGAACTACGGAAGCTCTGATTCTGCATTCTTCTGAATGTCAGATACGTAGGCACGAGACGCGATGTCTTGGCGAGCACACTTCCACCTTTCTTTCCTTCTCATTTTCTTCCTTCTTTTCTGTCCCCTGGTTCCATGAACTACGACGCTCTGATTTCCTCATTGCACTATGAGGGTACGTAGGCACGAGGGCCACAATCCTCCGCGAGCACTTTCCTTCTTTTCTTTCTTTTTCCCCTTTCTCTTCTCAATCTTCTTTCTTTTAGCTAGAAGCCTTTAGATAGATAACCCACCCAAGCCTAGAAGCAAGCGAAATGGTTCCCGTCGAGTACGACGGATGCGTTAGGTGCTAGTACCTTCCTTTCGCATAACCGACCCCCCATTCCCGTTTCTCTTCCCCGTGGGTTTTATCGATATTTTCCCTGTCCTTCGGGACTAAATAAAGTTCGGTGGCGACTCTGTTGTATCTTTGAGTGTGCGATTCACTCAGGTGTAAACCAACCATCTTCAGTAGTTAAAAGTTGTTATGGGTGGTGCAAGCATGAAAGATAGTTGTTCTGTCCCGCATCACAATATTGAGACCACACCACCTCAACTAGATAACACTCGGAGACTATAGTGGAATATATAGGAGATTCCAGACATCAACCAGTTTAATACATTAAAACGTGTACCATAACAAGCTTATATACTTCCTAAGAGTTGTATTATGAAATTTTTGAAGACAAATGATTGGTTGGACATAACCATACTACAATTGTGGTGCACGTAAGTATAATTTTTACGGTAATTTCAATTTATATTCATTGTTCTCATACTCTAACATAAAGATTTGAATTTTAAATTAACTTTTAATTAGGTTCATGCATGAGATGTGTGATGAAAGAAAATTAAGAAAGTATTGTTTCTTAGATCCAATGAACATTAACTGTAACAATATGGTAGCAAACAGTATCAAGACGTACGTACAAAAAATAGTGATTGATGAGAGCAAAGGTTGTTACCTAGGACTGTTTTACCATGCATAAGTATATATTAATTTGTTTTTTAACTTAGTATTTATGCAATTCGCATTGGCAACTAGTTATTATATGTTCGAATCAAAATGTCGTAGTTATGTTATGCTCGTTACACTATAAATTTAATGAAGATATGCATAGCGTTTTGAGTGGTTAAGTGATATAATTTGTAATACTCAAATTTTACCTTTAATTTTGAATTATTTTTATTCATGTTTAATTTTTACCGACATGTAGAGCTATGGAGGGATACAATTTTGTGAAACATAATATACAAGGTAGAAAGCCAAGATTCATTTTCCCAAAAGTAAGTATTACTTGTGCTTTTTGACATTATTTTATTTTCAGCAATGTATTATTTATGCTTTGTGTATATTAATTAGTAACTCTATGAAAATTATTTTTAGTTGCGAAAATTACCCGACAACTTTTCTTGTGGATACTATGCTATGAGACATATGTTAAATGTTGTCTCTGGAGGCATAGTCGGTTCATGGCTTAAGGTATTAACTTTATCCATATTCATGAAATTTATTTATATTTGTTAAGTTAATGTTGTTGTTGTTAGATTATCATAATTTAAATTTTTTCCCAAATTATAAGCATTTATCAATGAAGCATCATTCTCACAAGAGGACATAGATGACATCTGATGTTGGGTCAGTGTATTCCTATCTTATTGTGAATCTCAACGACACTAGTTTTTCTTGGTTGTTGTTAGCATTGTATAGAGGTTTGTCATTATAGGTGCAAATATGTATAGGTATAAATGTGTATATGTTCTCTTGGTAGAGGTTTTGTGTATCTCAAATGGCAATATAGGTATTGTAAGCATTATATAATTTTATTTTCAAATATGTATAAGTTCTCTTGGTGTACTATTTTGGATATGTGTACATTTGGTTTTGTAAATAATATAAATTTAGTATTCAGTTTTATGTTCTGTAAATTTGGCAATTCTGTCACAAAATTTTTATTTTCTGTATAAAAAAATGATACAGGTCAGCCAAAATAAGATTTAAGACAAATTATTAATGACAAAAAAATAGGTTATACAACTCGGTTATTATACCAAATTGATGTAAATATTGACCTTTTTCTCTCGACTATTTAAAAAAATCTAGAGGTATGTGGCGCACGCTACATAGTTTTGAAAATAAAAAATGTTGTTGTTGGGGATCAAACCAATGACCATTTCAACTATCCACTTGGTTATTTCGAAATCGAGGAGTAATGTGACAAGTTTTCATGTCGCTCACGACTACAAAAACACATTTAACCTCATATGTGAAATGCATTTAACCTCGGTTACAGAAGCGAGGTAACGAAGGGAATCATGAAAACTGGCCACTTTACCCCTCAGTTTTTAAATAACCGATGGGTAAATTTATTTGCACATGGGTTCGATTCCCAGCATCTGCCTTTTTATTATTTTCAGAATTGGATGGTGCGCCCAATATTAAATCTTGGTTTTGTGCAAAACCGAGGAAAAGCGCAATATTTTTATCTTGATTATAAGTAAAAACCGAGGGGATAACATTATAGTTTTTTTATACTTTCATTTGTACATGCATTACAGAATCATATCACAGAATATAGAACCATATTTTGTAGATTTTTGAAACAGAAATTTGTACATCTTGCCAATATCTCAAACAGAAACATTTTACCACAAATATTAATTGTTTACACCAAATGAAAAGTCAAAATGTCATACACCTTATAATTTTACAACAAAACTAAAACAAATTATTAACCAACAAAAGAAATAATCAAAATAGAAATTCTTATAGGTTGTCCAAAAGCTCTATGCTAAGATTTGTCACTGGTTATAATTTGAACAACATTGGAAATCAATTAGGATAATCATCAACGACATTAAATCTTTAGTAAAATGAATAAAAATGACTAAACCGAATAATTATAAATTACTAAGTTATATAAAACATTTACTTGCTATTTTTCTCATAACCCCTATTTATGATCAAGACGAATAACATGCACATCATTTGAATCATTTTTTTCATATGAATGTCGTACATGTGTTGCGAAACAAAGTGGCTCATAGTTAAAACCTTGATTTTTATCAGTACTATTAGGAAGATATTTTCCGTAAAGAACAATTGATCGTCTAGTGTTAGAAGGATTTGTGACATAAAAAAACTTGTTTTGCTTTAGATGCCATGATGAATGGTTTGCTCTTATAAGTTTCCCTTTGAAGATCGACCCGTGTGAATCCTAATTCATCGGTTTCTACATAAGTGTTACTATCAATCCACTTGCACTCAAATAAAGGCACTTTAAAAACAACATAACTAATCTCCAAAATGTCCTCAATGACCCCAAAGCACGCTCTAGATACTAGTACAATATTGTTATCTTTGTAACTAGAGAAGTAAATGAATTCAACTTCAACTATAACCCCATTATTTTGCATGGTACTACGATCATCATTGTCGTATGCACTTCAAGTAATTACATTAAATTTAGGCATGTGTGACAACCATTTAGTTGTCTCTGATGCAATACTCTCTTTAGAAACACTTTCATTAAACCAAGTTATAAAAAAAAATCTATGCTCTGTCAACAATCATCTTTCACTCATTCGGGGGATTTTTCCTCTATAAGACTTTTGTGAGAAGTTAAGTAAGGTTGAACTTAATCCATGTTATTCAATATATAAAAATGTGCTTTAAGAACTACATCTTGACCAAAAGTTTTAACATTTAAACCTTGAGTGTCTCTACCATCATATCTTCCATCATGATGAGACTCGGGAATTCCTATAGAGTTCGCATATGAAAAATAGTTTGTACAAAACTCAATAGCTTCTTATATGATATACCATTCAACAATTGAAGTCTCCGGACAATGATGATTCTTTGTATACCCTTTAAAGATCATCATGTATCGCTCTACCAGATACATCCACCGTAAATAAACTGGACCAAAAATTCTAATCTTTCTTACTAGATGAACAACTAAGTGAACAATAATGTCAAAGCATGATGGAGGGAAAAACATATCTAATTGAAACAAGATAATTGTAGCCTCATGTTCCAACTCGTCTAAATTTCCAGGATCAATGACTTTACTACATATAGCATTGAAGAATAAGCACAATCTGGTTATAGTTACCCTTACATTTTTTGGTAGAATGACATGGATAGCCACTGGTAGAAGTTGTTGCATCAAGACCCGTGAGATTTTAAGCCAACTAATTTGAGATCTTTCATTGGCACAAATTTCTTCACATTTGATGAGTACCTTTGGGGAACTTTGATACCTTGCAAACATTCGCAAAAACTTTTTTTTTCTTTTTTAGATAGAGTGTGACAAGCTGGGGGCAAATATGTACTATTTCCTATTTATTTTGGGGCTTACTCTTGTCGTATACCCATCACCACCATATCTTCATGGGATTTCTTAGTACCTTTTGTCTTGCCTTTGATGTTGAGAAGTGTTCCAATCAAACTATCACATACATTTTTCTCCACATGCATCACACTAAGACAATGTCTTACATCAAGACTAGACCAATATGGAAAGTCAAAGGACACCGACCACTTTTTCCAAATATTTTTCTCCACGGATCCTTTTTGTTTATTTCCAAAGACAACATTAATGTGTTGTAGTATTTTATAAACTTCCTTCCCAGTTAAGGGCTTTGGAGCGATATCAAACTCCTTATCCCTATTAAAAGCCTTCTGTAATCTACGGTATGAATGATTATATCAAAAAAAAATTCGATGCCCAATAAAAGCAGTCTTTTTCCATTTTGTAATTGGTGGTGGCATGTACCAAATTCACATGTAAGACACGCTTTATGTCCCTTGACGATGTACTCAGACAAATTACTGTATGCAGAAAAGTCATTGATTGTGAAAAACAACAAGGCACGCAGCTTAAAGTTATCATATGTATACGCATCACCAACATCAACGTCTTCCTCCCACAAAAGTCTTAAATCTTTAATCAATGGCGTTAAATAAACATATGTGTTGTTTCCTGGTCGTTTGTACCTGAAATCATCATTGGTAATATCATATACTTGCGTTTCATGCACAACCATGGAGATAGGTTATGAATTATGAGAAGAACATACCATGATGTATGGTTAGTACTCAAATTACCAAAAGGTTTCATTCCGTCGGTGGCAAGTCCACGCCTTAAGTTCCTTGGTTCAAGGGCAAAATCTGGAAACAAAGAATAAATTTTCACCCATTGCAATGAATCAACTACATTGCGAATTTTTCCATCACACACTCTTTTATCTGCATGTCATCTAGTATTCTTTGTGTCATTTACATTAGAAAAAAATCTCTTGAACCTTTGAATTTTGGAAGGAACACCCTTTCTAGATACACCTTCGCCGTTTTCAACACCATTTTCCTTTTGCTTGTAGCGTGACTCCCCACATCTCGGACACTCTTTCGAGTTTTCATACTCTTTCCTATATAATATGCAATCATTACGACATACATGTATTTCGACATTGTCCAAACTCATTGGACATAATATCTTCTTGGCCTCATAACTACGGTTCGACAACATGTTACCTTTTGGAAGCATTTCTTTCAACAATTCAAGTAATTCAATGAAACTTTTATCCGTCCACCCACCTCTTGCCTTAAGATTAAATAGTCTTAACACATCTGACAATCTTGTAAAACTTTTGCAACCTAGATACAACGACTCTTCCATGTCTCTTTGTAAAGTATCTACCACCTTAGCTTTCTTGAAAGCATCTACTCCAATATCACGAATCATGTCTTCTATAGTATCATTCATAAATTCATCATTGTCTTTAACTGTATATGACATAGGTCTTTTTTTGTCACTTCACGATGTCATATCCATTTCGTGTAATTTTGAATAATTTCATCATAATCTAAATGATTGAATATAACAACACTTGGATGTTATGCGTATTTCGGAAAATTTTACAAGGACACCAAAAAATCTCATTATAGTTCTGAGGAATTTTTCTGGGAATTCAAGAAATTGAATCACTTCATTCTTATATTCTTTACTTAATCTATTGGTTTTCATCCAACTACGATCTATAATCACATACGACTTCTAAAAATAAAATAAAAATTGTACACGGCCAACAAAAATGAATCGTATAAGTCTTGAAAACCATAATACCAATAACAATAACGAGGCAACAACATCAATGACAACCACAATACCACCACTAACAACAACAACAGCAATAACAGACACAACAAAACAACAACAACAACAACAACAAACAAACAACGACAACAACGGTAATGGAGAATTTGTACATGTCGAAAATGTGATGAGAGACTCTAAGAAAGGTGTTGGTTTGATGTTCGAGCTTCCTTCCTCTATGGAGAATAATGGTGTTTCAATTTCGTTCGCTGGAGAAGAATAATGTTTCAGTATCGTTCGTTAGTTAGGGCGTAAAACATGAATGAGACTTAACATGAAATCTAAAGGAATAAAAATAGTTAAGAGAGTTTTTATCTCGGTTTTATTAAAAAATCGAGGGAACATATCCGACGTGAAAACTATAAAAAAAAATGTGTCTTTTTTAGTTCTGAATAAAACATAAAATTGCAAGCGCTGGAAATCGAACCTCAAACTCAGCCAACTTTTTATGTCGATTTTTAGAAAAACCGAGGTACAAGATTAAGCTTTTTTTTTAAAAAAATGTGTTTTTCAGATCATTTGACCTCAGTTTTTCAATAGCTGAGATGAAAGTTTCGTCATAAAATATATTATTTATATTGGTGAATTTTCATTATTTCGCTTGAGAAACCAAGGTAAAATTCTGTTTGAGCCCGATGTAAAATGTATATTTTAATTGTGTATAAAACATATAATGTAAAATAAATTAGAGTTTGGTATGCATTTCAAATGACAAGTTTGTATGTTAGGTGTGTTGGATTTTGTAGGAAAATAGCACTAGTTTTTACAGCATTGCTATTTTGACACTGGTTTGTTGTACACCTGTATCCTACACCGTATAATCCAACAAAGAAAAATGTTTTGCACGGAAATCAAAGTTGAAAAAATTATTAAAAAATTAAACTAGTATATTGTATGCATACTATTATGGTGTAGTGTTAAAAGTTAGTGTAAAAATATCTTTTTCCTTGTATATTTATACATATGAGCAAGTATGATCATCTGTCTTGTACAAGTCCAATCGAATCTATAACACAATGTCTTAAAATTTTAAGGGTTTTATAAATGTAAGAAAATTTTTAAAATATAAATTTTGAAAAATGTTTATATTTCTCTACCATTGTTAATTGACACATTAATAAATTTGATATAATAGTTGTGAGACCTTGAAAAATTAAATTATACACATATTTTATAATTTCACATTGTTGGTTGTTCAATAATCAAAACACTTCATTATTAACATTGTCTAAACTATTCAAGGATTGTAATAGTAGAAAAATACGAAAACTAAACTTCGGTGAGTCAGATTTCTATAGAATATTTATATATCATTTTTTCTCTATATATTCAATGTTATTTACAATTTAAATGAAATATGTTTTTTTTTTCTTTAATTTGTTGTGTTTTTATCTATTAGGGGCCTAATTTTAAAATAGAACAAGACCTTTAAATTGTTTGGGACGACCCTATTCGTCAGCTCATTAACCTTTTATAGCATCTGAAAAGTCAACGGGAAAGAATGATGTTTAAGTAAAAATAACATGATTTACGAGTGACTAAACACACCAGAGTTAGATTTATTACCAAAAAGTCTCATCATATCTTCAATATAACATTAGTCCAGAATGTCTCGGGTGCTAATCAATTGTACAGAGAACAAAAACAAACATGTTTTCATAGCCCTTTCATCAGCAATAAGGGATGTTGCGGTGGGAATCGGATATCAAGCTATTAGTTAACTTGAATCCAAAATCAGGAAGTTCACCGCCGAGCTTTGATTTATCCAAAGGAAAGGTTAAAGATCGAAGAAAACTCTAAGTGCGCTATGTAACAACACAACTAGAGATCTAAGGTTCGGGGGTTGGTTATACCTAGGGAAGGTGTTAGCATCCTAAGTATCTATAGTACTCTACAAGAACCTCTTGTTAGTATTTGTGTTATGCTAAAGTTTGCTTGCTAAGGGAAAAGTGCTATGGTGAAGACCTAAGGGTATATACACTAAGTATGCTCGCCAAGAAGCCGCATCTCGTGCCTACGTATCCTAACTAGGATGGAATCAGAGCATTCGTAGTTCACCTAACTAAGGTTAATGTACTCTTGACTATGGTCAAGATTCCAAAGGGAAATGAGTACTCATAACTATGGTACTCACATAGAGTTAACAACTCTCTAAGTCTAAGTTGAAAAACTAACTAAAATTGACTTTAAACAAAGTCAAAAGGGAAAGTGAGTACACATTACAATGATGCCCACATAGAGTTCACAAACTCTAAACCTAACTCTAAGTTATAAACAAAATGACTCTAACAAGGCCAAGAAAGAAAAGTAAGTATCTATAACAATAATACTTACATAGGGTTAACAAACCCTAACCTAAAAACTAGGTTAAAAGATAGTGGCTCTAACAAGGCCAAGGGAGATGATCCTAACAAGGTCAAGGAAATGAAAAAGGAAAGGTCTAAACTATCTTAGAAAATGACTTACAAGTCAACATGGTAACTTTCCTTTGGAATGGGGAATAAACTGCTTGTAACAACAAGTGTTGGAATGATAAGCTTTAAGATAAGGATGATAACAATCAATGTGTCAAATCCAAAAGAGTTAAAATGTAATAACAAATCAATAGGGGCAGAAACTACATCACACCATGCTCAACATGCAAAAATGATCAAGAAATAATGTCAAACACACACCAACACAACATGCATACATGCTACAAACTTTATCACACAAAGACAAGTAAAAAGAATGGTTTAACATAGAAGTCACAACTCAAAAACCAAATGGGAAGTAGCATACACATCTCATAAAGCTCATACTCAACATTAAGATGTCATTAGAAACTCCAACAAGAACCACATTTAGGCATGAACCAAGTCATATGCAAGAAACAAGCCAAAACATCATGAAATGACCCAAACAAGACAAAACATGCATAAATAACCAAATGGGAAAGCAAGAACACTTTTGAATCAAGAAGTCAGAAGTTAAACATGCTTTTCAAACCACACATAAACAAATTTTCAATCAAGACAAACACCCCAAAGAAATATACATAAAACTAGGTCAAAGTGAGCATAAAATCATGGACAAAAGGTCATCAACTTGGCATAACATTCAAAAATAGGAAAATGAACAAAAAAATTCAAACCAAGGCTCAAACTCATTTTTATACACTCAAGTTTGTGTGCGTGAAAAAGATTGCTACAAGAAAAACACAAGAGCAAACACAAAATCAATCAACAAAATAGGGTGTCATAAGAGTCGAGCACAAATCGATGATCACAAATAACCCAATGAAAACCATACCAAATAACAAAACCAAAGGTCAACAAGCATACTCAAACATTCTCACGACATGTGTCAAAACACTATAAAAAATTAGCTCAAGAATCAAAGTCTAAGGTATCAAAGTTTAAAAACTAATCTAGGGGGCAAAAATGGGACACCCTTCACAAATAAATCAATTTAAAATAGGAAAATAAATTCAAAAAATAAAT
The DNA here is from genome assembly GCA_022829125.1 of Lathyrus tuberosus. Lineage (NCBI taxonomy): Eukaryota > Viridiplantae > Streptophyta > Magnoliopsida > Fabales > Fabaceae > Lathyrus > Lathyrus tuberosus. Next base: position 87,256 of record JALAZF010001005.1, on the reverse strand, counting down.
AAAAGATATAAAAATTATCTCAAGAAATATTTAATTCAGAAACAAATTTTCAAACATTTTTATGGAGCATTTAAAATTTAAAATAAAAATGAAATGGAAAGATAACAAAAAATAAAATAAAAAGAAGAAATAAAATGGAGGGGGTGCGAGCAGCAATAAAACCAACAAGGAAACTCTAAGTGGGCTTTTCTGGGGGTGGTAAAAGCATTTCCCGACCCAGCCCAGAACGCACTTGGCACACTGATCCACTGGGTGGAGTCTAGGGAGACTCCACTGTGTGCCTCACGCCCTAACCATCTGATCTTAGATCTAAATCAAGGTCAAACAAGATCTCAAAATCTAGACGGAGGGACCACAAGAACTAACCTACAATACACTACACAGAAACAAGGGGATATTATGAACCGGTGACACATGTCACCGTTGGGATGGTCCATGAACACAAAAACAAAACAATCAGAATAAAACAAAGAAAGTGGATGGGTTTGAAGCCATTCTCAACATCACTCCTCTCTCTACATCTTATACCCTCTCTATCTTTCTGCATATGCTTCATCGTCTCCGATCAAACCCTTACCGGAGAAGCGGCGGCACGTGGTGGCCGCCACCATCTTCTCCGGTGACATCTCGCCGGAACACAAAATCAAGCACACAAACCCCCTTCATTTTTTCATGCACAAACCGAATCCGAGCTCCATTTTCTCAAAAAAACAAAGAAAACCCATAAATCAAACCATTCCCAAAAGAAACCCTAACTTAAACGAAGGAAGCAAAACAAACAGGACGAAGAATAAACAAGTTAAACTCAGCAAAATAAAGCAAGAACAAACCAGATGACATTCAGAGCACCAATCAACAACAGAACCAACGAGGATGGATTTTAAGAGATACCTCTTGAAGAGATTTTTTCAACGAGCTTAACAACAGAGTGTTCAGGTGGTTCCTCTTATGCTTCTTATTTTCTCTTTTTGAATTTCTTCTCTTGCGTCTTCTCTGTGAGTGCTATAGTTCTGAGTGAGATATTGATAGAGGTCAAGCTCTAACCTTAAATCAGAGCTTCAATTTGAAGCTCCAATGGTCAATGAAACGAGCTATGAGTGATGGTTAGGAAATTCAAAATACTACAAAATAATGACTAGGGTTTTCTGGCGGCTGCTGCGTTAGACGAAATTAGGGTTTTTTCTCTTGTTGTGACGATGAATAGTGATAGCTTATATAGGACTCATTAGGGTTTTATTGTGAAAACTTGCTGATGAAGAATATGGTAATATAGTACAAGATACAATTCTGAAATTGAGGTGGAATGTGTAATGTACGACCCTCAGAAATTGTTCCCTTAGGATTTGTCTGTTAGTGGAATGAACAAGGTCCCACATGCTCTGTTGTGAAATTTTGTTTACTTTACTGCTTGCAAAACAAAAAGAGCTTAAAGTAGTAGCACTCTAACTGATATTGCCTTCTGAATGCCTTTGAAATGCTGTTGTTTATGCCTTATGAAATATATATGAACTTTGTGATTTGTCTTGGGAAAATATGGATGATGTTCTGAACTGTGAAATGTTGTCTTGATTGAATTGGAATTGAACAATAACTTGTGTGATCTGTAAATGTGAATATATGTGGTATGAACATGTGAAAATTACAACTTGAGTAAGTGTGAATGAGATGGATTGGATTTGAATGAGTTTTAGAATTTGATGGATTGTCCTTTGAATTTCATGTAGATGTGGTATGAATTGAACTTGATCTTTGCTCTTGATGACATGAACTTGTTTGTATGGAAAATGAACTTGAAATTTGATTTGAACTTGATTGTGAAATTTGAAATGTTAACTTGGTTGGATTGACTTGAGAACTTTGAATTTTTTTAGCTTTTGTGAGTTGTAAGCTTGAATGGTAAGCTTGGTTTGAATTTGGCTTGAAACAAATGTGTGAGGCTCGATTGAATTTGAATTTTGGGTTATGGCTTATTTGAACTTTGGTTTTGTGTAGGTCGCTTGGGAGCTTGGAACGGGTTTGGTCATGCTCATGGGCATTGGGTGTGGTGTCGAAAGAGGGCTTGGAGATGAAAAAGTAAAATGTGAAGATGATTGAGGATTGGAATTGGATCATGGGGTGAAAATGGTATAACACAAGGTTCAGCACTTAGGATCATGAAACCTTGAAACATAGATCTTTAGGTACAGGTTTTGTAACTTGTAGAATTAGGATGTATCAAAAACAAAGAATTTGTAAGATTTGCAAATTTGTTGTTCTCTTCAAATGCACTCACTTTTGGACTCTTTTTTTTTTTTTTGGATTTTTTATGTTTGCACTTGTTTATGATATTGAATCCTGATGAAAATGTAAAGATCAATTTGGCTCTTTCATTCCCAACTTTTGTGCAAATTTGGATTCTAAACTTGAATTTATTTTCTAACCTTTGTAACAATATTTGGCATCCAAGAAATAAAATATCTTGTTTAAATGGTGCAAAATTCATTGACTTGTCTTGAAAATGAATGCTTGAAACTTGAAGTACACTTGATTGTGGCCTGAAACAACATAGAAGCAAATCTAGCCAAGGCTTAAAGGCAAGTTCTCACGACCTTCGTCTTGAGACAAAAATGAACCTGGTTTGCAAATAATTTTGACCGTAGCTTAAAGCACAAGTTAACCATAGCTTAGGTTTTAAGACAAATCTAAACACAGCTTGAGAAATGGCCAAAAATCGTCTTGAAACAACTTGAACCGTAACTTGGCTAATTTGATCACAAAATGAAACCAACAAATTAAGTTAAAATTTGCCACCCATTAATCTTGAAACTAACCATAGCTTGAAACTTGTAACAAATTACAGCATGGTTTGCGAATAAATTAACCATGTCTTGAAACATGAATGATCATAACTTAAACCCACTTCTAAACATGGTTGGAAACGAACTTGAAACAAAATCTTGAAAAAGAAAATTAAGTAGAACTACGTCCATGAATTAACTTAAAGCATGACTTGAAATCTCACTTCCAACATGATTTAAGTTAAACATACGCCTTGCTCACAAATTTATGCAATAAACTTCTTAAGAACATCCATTAATCTTGGAATCAAAAATCAAGCATGACTCAAGGATGAGTAGTTTTTTCCTTAGAGCATGAATGGTCGTTCCTTGAATCAACTTGCAACAAATCTACCCACAACTCTGCTTTATCAACCGTGTGATCTTAGTGTCAATCTTGGAATTTAGTTTAAAAATAAATTGACGCAAGACTCGGAATCATGTTGAAATAGCCTTCAAAAACCACTTGGAAACAAAGAATCATGCCTTGAAACGGATCTGTTCTGGACTGGACCAATGGCTAGAATCGGACCAATCCACCTCTGCTCCAGAGCGGCCCAAATTGCCTAAGCCAACCCACAGAGGGGCAAAAGTGACATTTCTGCCCCTCCAAGCGGGCAAGGAACGCAACGTCCCTCCCCGGCTCTAATGCCCGTTACGCACGGCTTCCTCGCTGCCCGAACGACAATGGGCAGGTGCCCGCAACTGCATCTATGCCTGACATAACGGCTAGTTCAGGGCACCCTGCCCGACATAACGGCTAGTTTGGGCGGTTACCTATTCTTTGGGAAACACGGCTAGTTCGCCCCGAAAATAGGACCGTTGGCCACGCACTGGGGGCTCTATATAAACCCTCTCACTTGAGAGGGTCAGGTATCACATTTTCACCCTAAGAATACACTTTGTACTTGCCCCTTTTTCTCTGACCCTTTCTTACTTGAGCGTCGGAGTACCTTGCAGGTACACCCCTTCCTCTCCTCATTCTCAAGCCGAGCACGTTGCACGCCTTACGACCAGTCATCATCCGGGCACCTCACCTTCTGACGACCAGCTCGCGTGGACCAGTTCGAATACATCGGATCAGTGGCGCCGTCTGTGGGAACTCCTTGTTCTCCCCTTCTTTCTTTCCTCCTCGGAAACCAAAAGATCAAAACATACTTTCTTTGATCCGCCCACACATGGCCGCTCAGAACTCCGCGAAAGGTGCTGACGCTACGGTTCTTGTCCCCGTCAACAAGATGGATGTTAATGGCAGTTCGTTGTTACTTTCTGATCCCCGTTTCCTTCGAGACGGGGCCACTGCGTCTCCAACTTCTCCTCCTACCGAGCAAGGAGGAAAACAGTCACCGTTGGGGGAACGACCAATCCCTGGCCCCCCCAGCGCTGATCTGGCCGTTGCAGCCCTCCTATATGCTGTCAACCGCACGAACCTCCTTATCTTGCAGCAAGGAGAAAGGATAGGAGCCCTCGAAGAAGCAGCTCTTCCAAGATCTTCTCCTCCCAAGAGGAAACACCAGAAATCAAGAAGCCCGCCACCTAGGCGCCGGGAAGACCGTATGACGAGGCGTGAGCCTGAACCACTACTCGTTCGCAAACGCTACCAGATCTCCCCGCGGGATCAGTCACCACCAAGACACAAGAGAACGAGGCAAGACAGGCATTCTCCACCGGTCAGACCTCGCGACCGGCCAGGATCGCCCTCACCTCGCAGAGACCGCCGTCGCGAGCGCAGACAACGGTCACCGTCGACTTCAAGTTCGGACAGCGACGACGAGCCTCGTGGCCCGTTGTCCCGCAGGATCCTGGCCACCCGTCTCCCCAAAGGACTAGAGAAGCCTCCGTCTCTAGGGACTTATGATGGAACCACGGACCCAGACGAGCACATAGAAAACATAGATGCTCTTCTGGACTACAGAGGTGTACGAGGAGCCATCAAATGCCGCCTGTTCCCAACCACGCTCCGGAAGGGAGCAATGACCTGGTACAAACAGCTGCTAGAGGAATTCATCACATCCTGGAGACAGCTCGGGAGGATTTTCTCCCGACACTTTACCGCATCACGACGCCATCCAAAGACTGAGGCGTCCCTTGGAGCTGTCGTACAAGGAAGATATTAACCTCTTCGGGACTACATTGAGCGGTTCAACAAGGAAGCCGTCCAAGTGCCTACGACCGACGAGATGAAGAAGTTCCTGCTTGAGCAGGGATTACGTCCTGGCTCAGACTTCGCGAAAGCCATCGGCCTAGATCCACCGAGGAACCTCAACGCTCTCCTCCACCAAGCCCAATCGCATATACAGTACGAGGAGAAGGTCGCTGCCCACTCTGTCCGGTCCTCCCGTCACCAAGAAGGTCCCCGGACATCCAGAGCTGAAGAGCCCTCGATATCCCGTCGAGGAGATAAAAGACGCGTCGATCGGCCTCGTGAGGCACGCGAACAGAAGGGACCTTCTGGACGGTTCCATGACTATACCCCCCTCAATACCTCGAGGGAGAAAATCTTGTCCGAATGTGCCAACTCAGAGTTCAAACAGGCAGGAGTACCTTTCCTCAAACAGCTGCCGACCAGGCCGGGTGCGGATAAATCCAAGTATTGCCGCTTCCACAAAAGCCACGGCCATACGACGGAGGAATGCATCCACCTCAGAGATGCCATAAAGATCCTCATTCGCGACGGCCACCTGAAGCAGTTCGCGAAGAAGAAAGAGGCTCCCCGACAAGAAACCCAGGAGAGCAAGAAGGCTGCAGAAGAGACTCCGCCCTCCGAGGACACCAACGTACAGGTCGCTCTGTCCATAACCCGGCCAGAGGACTTCCGTATCCCCGATGGTCTTCCCGCCTCCACATTCCTCGGGGCTCATAGCCTGTGGGAGACCTTCCCATCGGCCATGGTCATCTTCGGTGGTGGATTCAACAAAATCACGGTCGGTTCAGTCAAAAGGAAATTCGAACAACTGATCAGCAAAAGCTCCAACGAAGTCACCACGCTGGATACCACTCACAAAGGATCATCTCCCATTTCCTTCTACAAGGAGAAACTCCTCGGCGGGTCACCAAACTCAAGCATCCCCCTTCTCATCCGGGCAAGGATGGCGAACTTCGACGTTCGCAGGATACTCGTAGACCAGGGCAGTTCGGTTGACATAATGTACAACCACCTGTTCGAGACACTGCAGCTGGACGACTCTCACCTTACTCCATACGTTGGATTCGACCTGCAGGGATTCAACGGAGCAGTAACAAGTCCCTGAGGTTACATAGAGCTCATCGTAACCTTCGGTTCAGGAAAGACAACCCGAGCAATCAAAGCACAGTTTCTGGTAATCGACTGCCCGTCACTATATCAATGCATTTTTGGAAGGCCAACCCTGGCGGAGTTGATTGCAGTGCCTTCTACCGTACATCTCAAGATGAAGTACTACACTTCTGAAGGGATGGTCGCCACCCTCCACGGCGACATCGAAGCTGCCCGTCGATGCTTTGAAGTAGCATCAAAAGGACTGACCACCATCTCAGCGAAGCCGAGGGCATCTGGTCGTCCCCCTCTGCCCAGCAGCTCCGAGCAGCCAAAGCCACTCCCCCAGGTCAAATCCATCGATTTGGACAGCCGTTTCAGCGAGGAGGATCACGCCAAAGACCTGACGACTTCGGGCAGCCAGTCCCACAACAGCGGTCATCTCTTATGCCCCATCCCAGATGGCAACTTCGAGATCGTTCCATTCGGAGAAGACCCCCAGCGGGGAGTGAAGATCGGAGCAGACCTCCCCAACCTGGCCAAGAGACAGCTAAAAGCGTGCCTCCGGGAGAACTCAGACTTGTTCGCATGGAGCGCTGCTGAAATGCCAGGATTGGACCCCTCCTTCGCCTGCCACCAGCTTACAATTGATCCGGCCGTCAAAGTCGTTGCCCAGCGCAGAAGAAAACAGTCCCCGGAGAAGATGGAAGCCGCGGAGAAAGCTGTTAAAGACCTTCTAGAAGCTAGGTTTATTTCTGAGGCCAAATACACTACATGGCTCTCAAATGTTGTACTTGTAAGAAAAAATAATGGCAAATGGAGAATGTGCGTTGATTATACCGATGTTAATAAGGCCTGTCCGAAGGACGCCTACCCCCTCCCCAATATAGATAAACTCGTAGATAACTCCGCAGGTTTTAAACTTTTATCGTTCCTCGACGCCTACTCGGGCTATAACCAAATCCCAATGGCCGCGAGCGATAAAACTTACACGACCTTCATGACCGAATCGGGCAACTATTACTACAACGTAATGCCCTTCGGACTGAAGAACGCCAGCGCTACGTACCAACGAATGATGAACAAAGTCTTCCAAGGACAAATAGGCGACATGCTCGAGGTATACATGGACGACATGATCGTCAAGTCCCACGAGGAGCTGGACCACATCGCCCACCTTCGCCAAATTTTCGAGCAAGCGAGAAAATATCAAATGCATTTTAACCCAGAGAAGTGCACGTTCGGAGTACGGGCAGGTAAATTCCTTGGTTTCTACTTGACGGAACGAGGAATAGAGGCTAATCCCGACAAATGCCAGGCATTCTCTGAGTTCCCAACGCCCACGTCTAAGAAGAACATCCAGTCCCTCAACGGGGTACTCACCTCGTTGTCCCGCTTCGTCGTAAAATCCGCCCAACACGCCCTTCCTTTCTTCAAGCTCTTGAGAAAAGAAGCCGCGTTTGAATGGACCGAAGAATGCGAGGCATCCCTCCTTCACTTAAAGCAAGCCCTGTTGAAACCGCCCGTGTTATCGCGACCAGATACCGGGGAAGTTTTGTTCCTATACATCGCCGTCACTGCCGAGGCCGTGAGCGCCGTTCTCATTCGCGAAACTCCTGCCGGGCAAAAACCAGTATACTTCACGAGCAAAGCGTTGCAAGATGCGGAGTTGCGATATCAACAGATAGAAAAGGTAGCATTGGCCCTCATCAACGCTGCCAGATGACTGAGGCACTATTTCTTGGCCCATACGATCGTGGTAAGGACGGATCAACCCATCAAGTAATTGCTGGGCCGGCCAGACATGGCCGGTTGAATGCTTAAGTGGTTGTTGGAGCTGTCCGAATTTGACGTCCGGTACGAAAGCAGAAAAGCTCTCAAAGCACAGGCCCTGGCCGATTTCGTGGCGGAAGTAACCTTCTCAGACTCCTCGCCCCACATAGCAAACAGATGGACCATCTACGTGGACGGAGCATCCAGCTCGAGCGGCAGCGGGGCAGGAGTAATTCTTGAAAATGACGAAGGGAACATAGTAGAGGCGTCTCTCACTTTGTCCTTCCCCACGTCGAACAACCAGGCTGAGTATGAGGCCTTCCTCGCTGGGTTGCGCCTAGCCGAAGACCTAGGGGCAGAAGAAATTGTCATCTGCACGGACTCTCAGCTCGTAGCCCACCAGATCTCTGGGGAGTATCAGGCCAAAAACGACAGTCTATCTGAATACCTCTCCCTAGTCAAGGAAAAGATGTCGAGGTTCAGGACAGTAGCAGTAAGACATGTTTCCCGCGAACACAACGTGCGAGCAGACGTCCTGTCCAAACTAGCGAGCACCAAGAGGAAAGGCAGAAACAGGTCAGTCATCCAAGAGATACTTCCCCGGCCCAGCATCGATAAGGGGTCCTCGACCCTACACGTGCACGCGATCGGAGACAGCGACTGCTGGATGACGCCCGTGTACAACTACCTCACCAGGGACAAACTTTCGGATGACCCCAAGGAAGCCAGCACCATCAGACGAAGAGCTTGCTCGTACGTCATCCTCGAGAATAAACTTTACCGAAGGGGCTTCTCCATCCCACTACTAAAGTGCATAGAGGAGGAGATTGTCCCCCACGTGTTACGAGAAATCCACGAAGACATTAACGCCCAGCACCTGGGAGGAAGGTCCCTTGCCCGCAAGGCACTCCGGGCAGGATATTATTGGCCAACTATGCAGCAAGACGCCAAGGAGCATGTGAAGAAATGCGACAAATGCCAACGGCACGGGGATATACACCTAGCTCCACCTAACGAGCTGAAAAGCTTAACATCCCCGTGGCCATTCGCCTGGTGGGGCCTAGACATCCTTGGACCCTTCGTGACGGGGTCCAACCAAAACAAATACCTGATAGTGGGCGTAGATTATTTCACAAAATGGATAGAAGCAGAAGCCTTAGCGAAGATAACAACACTTAACATTCTACGCTTCTACAAGCGGAATATCCTTGCCCGCTTTGGGATTCCCCAAGCAATTGTCACGGACAATGGGACACAATTAACGGACAAGAAGTTCCAAGACTTCGTCACCCATCTCGGAACAAAGCAACACTTTGCTTCGGTAGAGCACCCCCAAACCAACGGGCAGGCGGAAGCGGCCAACCGCGTCATCCTTCGTGGCCTCAAACGAAGACTGGATGAAACGAAGAAAGCCTGGGTCGAGGAGCTCCACAGCGTCTTATGGGCATATCGCACTACTCCCCAGTCCACCACCGGGGAAACGCCTTTCTGCTTAGCATATGGCATGGAGGTTGTTTTACCCATCGAAATCCACGTGCCGTCCAGGAGGACCGAATCACCTCTAGACGAGGAAATGAATAACGAAGCAATGAGAGAAGAGCTCGACCTCGTCGAAGAAATCCGAACAGGAGCAGCCCTCCGCGAAGCGTCCCTTAAGGAAAAAATGGCAATCAGGCACAACGCCAAAGTCTTACGACGAGAGTTCGATGTGGGCAGCCTTGTCCTGCGAAGAAACCACAATGACTCTTGCGAAGGCAAACTAGCGGCCAACTGGTAAGGGCCATACAGAGTCCGTGCCAAAATGGGAAATGGTGCATACTTCCTCGAAAACCTCAACGGGGAGGCACTCCCTCGACCATGGAACACTGAGAAACTTAAGCAATACTACATCTAAAGTAACCTTAGGCTTCCTCGTACCCAGAGACCACCTAGCGGTCATCATGCTCGCCCAGGTACAAGCGACGCATGCACACAAAGTAGAATCCCGCTCAAACAAACAAGCCGGAACTCTGCTCGTCGGCGGTCCTCAACCAAGCACCGCCTTCGCCCAAGTACCATGATTGGCAGAACCCCAGCTCGCGATGGGACGTTCACGCCGCGACCTCAGGCCTCAATCGCGACCTGAGATCCGCAACCTCGCCAGGGACTTCCTCGGCTGTTCGCCCAGTTCCCTGCACTAGCGAATTCACACGCAGCGAGCTACCTTTCAAAAGATAGCTCTACTAACAGACACACCCTCCGACGGGCAGTCATACATGCACAACTAAGATAAAGTACAGCAATAATGTAAAGTACAACAAAAATTGTATAAATGTACCGGGCATTAAATAAAAAGGCCACAAGGGCCAAAAGACTGTGCGTATTACATAAAAAAAAAGGGGCCATGCCCCCCCCAAACCAAATAAATTACAAGTTAATCAACGGCACGCAGGCCGGACAAAACACAACAACATCAAAACAACATGAATCCTCATCCTTCCACATGCTCGGTCGCCTCTGACTCGGGCTCCTGCTCCTCCGCTGGCTGATCTTCGGTCTAAGCTTCGGGGGTGTCGAGAACCAGGCCTGCGGGCAAGACGATGCGACCATCCTCCACTCGTGCAAGGTAGTGGATACCATCAGTCGAAATGTCGAGCCCGGGGTTCACCATCCGCAACTGGGCCACGACACTTTCAAAAGACTCCGATGCCACAACAATGCCATCCTCCTCGGCTTGCAGTATGCTGGCGACCAGCTCAGCCCTAGTTTTCAACACCTTTATCTCGTCCGGTTCATCAGCACCCGGGGCACTGGCCGCCATCAGCTCCTTGTTCAAGTCCTTCGCAGCCTTCTTCTCCGCCTTCAGCCTGGTAACCTCCTCCTTCAGCTTAGCCATCTCCTCCTCGGCCTTCCTCCTAGCCTCACGAGCACCCTTGACCTCTTCCTTTAGGGATGCCTCGGAGGCCCGGGCAGTAGTGAGTTCAGCCTCAAGCACAGAGTCCCCTTCGGCATAAACGGCCGCCATTTCCAGCATCCTCACCATGGCAGAAGCATCCTGGGCCACCATCGCCCTCTTGCTCGCTCGGTCCATGCTTTCGAGGTTGAGTGACTCTGCCCGCGGAATGACCAAAGTGTTGCCCTCAAAGAACCTCCGGTCGAGGACACACAGAGGAAGCTCAAACTTCCCTTTCTCGGGCGCCCGAGTCAGGTCCACGGCATTCGATGACCTTTGCCGCTTCGCCCGCCCAGCCAGAGCCAATGGAGAGTCCCGGGGAGCTGGAGTAGGAGAAGCAGAGGTTCCCACCGCAGCTTGAGCAAGGGGAAGAGCACGAGCACCACCAACAGGACGGGCCTTGGGAGGAGCCGCTCCAGCCTTGTCCCGCGCCATGGCGTTCCTCACCACACGATCACGAGCCTGAGGCATTTCACCTGCACAAACGAAACGAACACGTTAGCAACGGGGAAGAAAAAGAAATAACAAATAAAGTCTAAGTAACTAAGACTACCGAGCAACTTCTGGGCATCCGCGGGAGTCTTGCACTCCAGCAGAGCCTTCACATTAATAAACCGGCACTCAACTCTCTGGCTCCCGTCATCCTCGTAGATAGGGGCACCCTTGATCGTCCAGTAGCTCGCGAGATCGAAGGAGTTGACCCACCTCACCAGCGTCTCGTAGGACACAGCATCCTGCCCGCGCAACGCGCTCGGCTCAAAGACGTAGGCGCTGGGCTTCTTCGAGAAGTGCTCGGGTGTCCAGCGGATCGAAAACTTATATACTCTCTCCCCGATATATTTCCCTTCCTCGGTAAGCAACTCATCTCCGTTCTCATCATACTCTACCTCCTAGACATACACGCTGTCCTGCGCAGCTTCGGACAAGGGCTCGACGATATAATACCGTCCCTTGAACGTTCGGATGGACTCCGAGAACGGCTTAAACAGCTTTCTGGGCTGCTTCAACGAGACCCATCCATACCTCTTCCCCGCCAGCTGCCGCTGTAGGTTGAAAATAGCAAAGAATAAAGGAAGGTGGTCCCCAGAGCAAGGTGCTCGCACACCAACTCAAAAGCCCATATGAAGGCCAACGAATTGGGGTGGAGCTAAGAAGGAGCCAACTTCAGGTGCTCAAACACCGACCGCTGGAAGTCGGTAAAGGGCAACCTCAGCCCCAATTCCTTGAAGGCATATTCGTACATGGCGAAGCAGTCCCTGAAGTTCGAGCAGATCCGCTCGTCCAAATTAGGCATAAGCACTCTCCATTCACCCGCTGGCCCCACCTTGGTAAAAGCGTCCGCCGTAGACCTGGCAAACGTGGAAATATGGTTTGAAGGTTCGGCCACCTCCCACTCTTCCGGGCAGAACACATCAGCGTCCTCTTCCATTGCGTCCTCCTCCACGACCTCCAAATCCTCTCCCTCCTCAGCATCACTCGCTTCCCCCTCGACTTCGCTCGAGGAGTTCGAAGCCGACGAGCTCGAGGATGCGGAGCTCGAGGCCGTTGCACTACTGCTCTCCTCAGATACGGTCTCCTCCTCGGATGTAACGGGGATAACTTCCCTCTCTGGCTCCATCGCCCCTATGATCACCTGAAAAAGCAGAGAAAGACAGTGAATTCGATAGGAAATCAAATCCACCCTTCCACCGCTAAGTCAAGTGAAAGGGCGCGCGGAAGGCTAAGGACAACGTCCCCGGCCTAAGCCCTAACATCAAACAAAGAAAGGAAAAACCTCCTCACAAGGAGGTGACCGAGACATGCCATCTTCCTCCGAGGAACCTCCCCGCGCTCGTGCCCAAATTCCGTTAAAAACTCCACCGAAATCTGGAAACGCTCCACCGGAAAGTTCGCTAGTCCACCAGAAGATGGTAAGATGCGGTGGTCACGACTCGCAACCACGGCGCGGACCACCACGTTCACTGAACGCGCCATCCACTCCGACGAGATGCTTGGTACAGCGGATAGGCAGAACCACCGCCCACCACCAACACTCGCCGGAAATCTACCTACTTTACCACCTAAAACTAATCCTAGCCGCATGCAATCTACCATTGACAATGAGAGGGAGTAGAACAAGCTGGAAACCAGAAGACTTACTTGTTTTGAGTAGAAGATAAAGGCTGCTCGAAACTTGGCACGGTGGTTGGTTGCTCTATAGACGGCGACGGGCAGGAACACTGACGACAACGAAGAAAAATCAGAAAGGAAAAAGTGCAAAATGGGACAACCTCCCCCCTTTTATACTGAGGGACACGTGCACACACGCGCCCGTAGGTAATAATACTGCCCACTAGCCATAATTACCTATTAACTGCTACGCAGGGCTCGATGCACACGTGGCAGCCCAACGTTTCCCATTCTGACGCTTTATCTTCCCGAATACCGGGCAACATGGTCACGACCACAAACATCACGAGCACTGAGGGTCACGGGCACATCGAGACAATCTTCCTCATCTCCTTACGACGACTCTGCGCGACTCCCCAGTTCGACGAGCAGTCCTTAAGTCATCACTCCCATGCTCGAGAGCAACGACTTGGGGGGGCTCCTGTTCTGGACTGGACCAATGGCTAGAATCGGCCCGATCCACTTCTGCTCCAGAGCGGCCCAAATTGCCTAAGCCAACCCACAGAGGGGCAAAAGTGACATTTCTGCCCCTCCAAGCGGGCAAGGAACGCAACGTCCCTCCCCGGCTCTAATGCCCGTTACGCACGGCTTCCTCGCTGCCCGAACGGCAATGGGCAGGTGCCCGCAACTGCATCTATGCCCGACATAACGGCTAGTTCAGGGCACCCTGCCCGACATAACGACTAGTTTGGGCGGTTACCTATTCTTTGGGAAAAACGGCTAGTTCGCCCCGAAAATAGGACCGTTGGCCACGCGCTGCGGGCTCTATATAAACCCTCTCACTTGAGAGGGTCAGGTATCACATTTTTACCCTAAGAATACACTTTGTACTTGCCCCTTTTTCTCTGACCCTTTCTTACTTGAGCGTCGGAGTACCTTGCAGGTACACCCCCTCCTCTCCTCATTCTCAAGCCGAGCACGTTGCACGCCTTACGACCAGTCATCATCCGGGCACCTCACCTTCTGACGACCAGCTCGCGTGGACCAGTTCGAATACATCGGATCAGGATCCAATCATATAACTTGGGCAGTTGATCATGCTATACCCGCTTGACCATAAGGATGAGGGCACAACCTCTTTCATCTTTTCTTGAAACTAAAGCAACCTTACAAATAGCTTTTTGAAATTAAAATCAGTGGCCTCATAACCTTTGAACCTTTTGCAGCAAACCTAATTTCACAAGTGAAACCAAACAAAACAAAGTCTCAAAAATTGGTTAGATATGCATGGATGATTGACCTAAAATGATGCGCAAAAGATGATGACATCTAAAGGGGTAAAATTTGGAGTATGACAAGGGAGTTGTGAGAGACAGAGTAAAAACTAACTTTCTTCTCAAAGTGATCCAGCGATCAGTACCTCTGAGCTCTCTCTGTACGCGCAGGTACCCTGAAACAACATCTAGAATGTTACAGAACTTTGAATGAGTTGTTCTGGAGATTGGAGTGATTATAAAGTTATGGGACTTAAATTTCTTCTAGCTCTCATTATAGAAAATGAATATTTTATTATTATAGCTCAGAACAAGGAAGACCAACTCTTGTCTGCACCACTTTTTCGTCCAAGTGTGGCTGACGGAGAAGAAGTAAAGCGCATCAATGATGGGAAATTCATTTAATACACTTGTTTCCTGCTTCCTCTGTAACTTTCTTGTTATCTTTCCACTTTTTCTTATGGTCATTTTCACTAACATGATGTCAGCCGCAATTTTGAAGGACTTTTCAACTAGTAAAACACCTGACAAGCCTTAGGTGCAAGTGTTCTGGACAAACCAAATACCCAATACATGTGAGATCCAAATATTCAAACAAACAAAGCAACGCCTAAATAAATTATCCAACGTATATAACCAACACACGTGAGATTTAAGGTGCATTTTTTAATCTCATAATTTCACTTTGCTCATCTTGGATTCTTAAACCGACTTGGACGTTAGAATGCTAACTTTGCAGGTCCACTAACGTGGTGTTGTATCAAAGATCAACATCAATGTATTATGAGTCCATCATCATTAATCAATCACAATTATGATTCCATAACAAAATTATATATATATATATATATATAGTTGTCATACCGTAAATTTGTCTCCCTATTCTTTTATCCATCTTTAAAAGTATTGCATCATTTACCACTGGATACATTGCATTTTTTAAACATGGTGCAACATGGTGCATTAAGGTTGACAGAAGTCAACCAATGGTAAATTTTTGTAGCACTTGGACCAATTTGTTTTAATTTCCAAATTCATTTTAGTACATTCATCTTAATACATGTGCCATCTTGATTTAGTGTTTTAAGTTATTGCATAATCGGATTTCATCTTCATTCAATAAAGTGAAAGTCCAAATAAAAGTCAACAAATGTTGATTGGAATGGAGGACAAGGTTAATTCCCTTTATGTATTTTCACCCATTGTGCATATAGTATGTGTATTATTTTGCCAAGTATTATTCACAAATGTGACATTCATTGTGCATTATCGTTTTTATAAAAAAAAATTCAAGTTGATATCCATTTGAACAAGTTCAAGTCTTAAGATTCAATTTTTAGATTGAAGTTATATATGGATTTCAACACATGACTTAACCAAATTTTGTTCATTTGGAGATCTTTTTTATTCATTTAACTTCCTTATTAAATCAACAAAGAGAATTGAGTTTTGAGGTTAAACCAATATAACCAAATCTATTTTTTTTCCTTTTTTATCTCATATCATCATCAACATCGTCCTTAAAATTTTGACAAAAACTAAATTCAATTTTTCACATGAACATTACTACATCATCATCATCTAGCACCACCAAAACTAAAATTCAATAGCATCATTATCGTTCAAATTCAACCATGTCCATGATTTAACATAAGCAAAGTTCCATTTTCATTCAAATGTTATAATATCATCATCATCATCATCATCATTCAATTCAACATGAGCCATGTTGAGTTTTCTCATCATACCATCATCCAACAAAAAAAACAAAAACAAATGAAGAAAATGAATAAACATTGCATCACATACATAATACATACAACCATTACAACATGAGATGAATTGAAATAAAGATCACGTTTATTACATGAAATGTGAAATATGTGAGTTACATGAAATTACACCATGCTTACCTAACCATGTGTCATCCCCTACACACATACATACTTCATAAGTCACACAATTTTCGCCTCTGCACACAAGTTCAACAGCTACTCCAATTCCCCAAAAAAATCCACTCACATACTCACACAAGTGAGAAGGAAGGCTAGGAAAAAAGCGAAGAGAATAATCGATTGTAGAGGTAGAAGAAGATTTACAAGAACTCTAAGGTAAGAATGGGGTTCTAATTATCTAAGGGTTAAAATGATGATGGTGGGTAGATTAGGTATATGCTTACGTTGTATTTTTCTTCTCTCAATACCATGATCATTGTTGCAAACTTGTAATTGTTGGATTGAATGGAATTGCTTGATGAACCACGTGTAGTATGTTGATGTTGTGACTAATGTTGAAATGGCTGATTGTTGTAATTGTTGTTGTTGGAATCATGTAATTTATAGAATCATATAATATGGTTATTGTGTGGTTAACGTTGTTGCGAGTCAGAGTTGGAACGCAAAGTTATGAGTATTTTTATGAAAAGAGTCGAAGTTTTGAGCTTTAGAAAAGTGATTTTTCGAGGTAAAAATATGCGTTAATCGAATGGTATGAAACATGGGGTTTTGGGTTGAATTAAAAGTGATTCTGGTTTTGAAAAGTAGCGGAAAAGTGCTTCTACTGCATGTGTAATCGATTACTTGGTTTATGGTAACCGATTACACTGAGAAATAGAGGCGAGGGATATCTGGTTACAAGGGGTGTAACCGGTTACCTCATTTGTAGTAACGGGTTACACTGGGACCAATTTTGAAAAATCTTTGAAAATTCATAACTTTAGTTTCGAAAGTCCGATTCAGATGCCGTTCGAAGCGTCGAGAAGCTGACGTGACGAACTCTATTCAAAAATTGGTTTTTATACCAGAGATTGTATATTTTGTTGTGTGTTAGTGCAAAAAGCATTGTGATGCTTATGTTGTGATGTGGCATATTCATAAATGCGTTGTGGTTGATTGATATATCATTGTGTTGCTATTGTTGAACTGTTGTAACACATAAGTAGTTCAACAATCACCATCCACAACTTTAATTTCGATCTTGTACCTACACAAAAATAAAGTAGGGAATAATGCAATATTTATTATAAATATTAGTTTACATGATAAATGTTAGGGTTAAATAAGTTTTTGTTCCTTCGAAATATTACGAATTTCGTTTTTAGTCCTTTAAAAAATTCTCTTCAAGTAATGGTTCCTAAAAATTTTTCCATTCATACAATTGGTCCCTGACGTTAAATGCCATTAACAGATTGACGTGGCAAGTCGCGTGAAACTTTTTTAACGTGGCAATGTCAGCATGCCAAAAATGATAACGTGGATGCCACATGACAATTTATTCCATTTTTTTACTTTTTTATTCATTAGAATTATAGCGAAGGAAAGATTGTCGCTAATATGAACATCATGCATAAACCCAGAATTTGTAGCTAATACTTAGCTAATTTAAACACGTCATTCTTATGACCTAAAATCCGTTCTTTTTTTCATGATTTTTTGCATGAAAATTTATAACCTTATAAGGATCTCTTAAACAAAAATTGATATTTTTACTAGAGATGAATTAAATATGATTGTTTTAAATACCGATTTTCAATGAAACACAAACATTGACATATGATTGAATTTTGAGATGATATTTTGCAGAGACCTATTTAATAATACATAAAATGGATGTGCAAAGTTTCATGCCATTCCGAATAAGTCTCAATTTATTTTTATATTTTGACCGAAACACATATATACGTGTTTCAATCGAAAAATTAAAATAAATCGTGACTTATTCGGAATGTCATGAAACTTTGAAGATCCTTTTAATGTGTTATTATATAGGTCTAAAAATATTTTTGCTTAAAATTCAATCATATGTCAACATTTGCGTTGTTCACGTTTCATAGAAAATCGGCGCTTAAGAAAATTCATATTTAATTTATATCATGTCAAAACAAATTCAATTTTTGTGAGAGAGATAATTTAATATGCAAAACATTCATACCAAAAATCATAAAAAAGAAAACCAATTCTAGGTCATAATAATGATTTTCGCCTCTAGAATATGTCTATATATATATATATATATATATATATATATATATATATATATATATATATATATATATATATATATATATATATATATATATATATATATATATATATATATATATGCTTTGATCGAAAAGACTTATTTAGAATGTCATGAAACATTCCAGATCTATTTCATGTATTATGAGATAGGTCTCTAGAAAGTATTAGATCTAAATTCAATCATATGTTAGCGTTTGCATTGTTTCCGTTTCATAGAAAATCAACGCTTAAAAAATTCATATTTAATTTATCTCATGTAAAAAAAATTCAATATTTCTATAAGACATCATTATAATGTGATAAACAATCATGAAAAAAATTATTAAAAAAAGAAGTCTAGGTCATAATAATGATTTTCGCCTCTAAAAAAAATACATTTATGTGTTTCTATTGAAAAATCAAAATAAATCGATACTTATTCGGAATTCCATGAAACTTTGCAGATCTATTTTATATGATATGATATAGGTTTATGTAAAAGATTAGCTCAAAATTCAATCATATGTCAATGTTTGCGTTGTTTCCGTTTCATGGGAAATCAGTGTTAAAAAATTTATATTTGATCTTATCGGATCAGAAAAGAGATCCGCAGACAGCAACACGTCGTGAGCTCCTAGTTCGCCGGTGGTGGAGAAGAGGAGGGGGTGTACCTGCAAGGCACTCTGATGTTAAAGTAAGTTTCAGCAAGAGAGAAAGCAATTACAGAAAGTGTAGGAAATTAGAATACCTGACCCTTTTGTGAAAGAGGGTATTTATAATGTGCCCCCAACGCTACGCCAACTGTTATCTGCATTGGGTTGGATTATTAGGCCCAATACGAATAACTTCCAGGATCTACATGGCGTAGGGAAGACCAGCACATGGTATTTATCCTGGGTCAACTGCCCCGTGAACTTCGGAAGGTGGAGGAACTATTTTTTCAGACGCGGGTAGTTGGTTAAGGACGTGTCCCCACGTGGGAGGCACATGGAGACCGTGGGGAAGATGTGTGAGCGCTCCTCGTGCTAGTTGACGGGTTGGGCCCTCCCTGACGAGGAGTTGGGTTGGGTTGTGCCCAACGAAGGGACAACCTCTGACCCAGTCCAGAATAGGCGCCCCTAAGTCGTTGCTCTGAAGCAGAGGAGTAATGACTTAAGAGTCAATTCTTATGTCGAGGAGGGGCGCAGGGACTTGCCCGGGGGAGCATCGCTCGTGCTCGAGGCGCTGAGCTCGCGTGGCTATGCGCGTGACTAGAAGTATGAGCCATTAGTCGTACTCGATAGCGGGGTCGACGACAAGGTCGATCAGCCGTTCATCCAGAGGACAGGTGCTCACGGGGAGGCCCGTCCCGTCACACGTTGTCATGGCTCTTTTCCAACTTCTCCCGGGAAGTGTTCTCGGCAGTGCAAGGGTCGGGCATCGTGCTCGGCGTACTGGACAATGTGACGGAAGCGAAAGGAGCGGACACGTCATTTCCTCGAGTCGTGTGATGGGGCTTGAAGGGACACGCGTGTTGTCTTCATGGGCCACATGTTAGGAGTAATAAATGCCTATGACGACTATGAGTAGGGGTGCTTGAGTGCCTGTGTGATGCTTCGCTTCCCGTGCTAGATGATATAAATAGGGGGAAGACTGATTCATTGCACACTCATCTCATTCAAGCTCATGACTCCCTCAAAGTTTCTCGAGGTTTCCTCTGCTCTCCTAACGTCCATTCGTTGTCGTTGTCATTGTCAGCTCTTTGCTCCGCCGTCCTAATCTCTAGATTATTCTCCGTATAAGTAAGTCCCATGTCTTTCTCTAGAGTTTATGTGTTTTCAGGCATTTTATGAATTTTCCAGAGAATTTATTGAGTCTCCAATGAAGTTTCCGGCAACTTTTTTGGGGAGCCCATGAAGTTCCCGGCGAACTCATGAAGATCCCGGCGGAATCATGAAGTTTTCGATGAAGATTCCGGGGACTTCATGAAGATTTTGGGGAAATGCATGAAGTTTCCGATGAAGGTCTCGGGGACCTCATAAGGCTTTAGCGTCCTCGCTAGGTTCGACGTCGGGGAAACCTTTTTCCTCGCAGACGCGTGAGTACCAAGAGGAAGTCTCTCGTCGAGGAGACTTCCTACGCTTGATTCTGGTGGGGAACTTAAGTGTTGAGGAATCTTTCCTCCGCGGAGAGGGGGTTTCGTGTTCTGTGTCGAGGAGAATTTCCTCACGACCATGCGCCTGTCGGCAAGGGCTTCGGTTGAGGATGTGTGTCTAGTATTTCCTCTCGCTTTCACTTGATTTATGGTGGAAGGGTGGATTTGATCTTATCGTCGAATTCACTATTTCCTTCTACTTTTTAGGTAAAATGTATCCCAAGCCCGAGGATGCAGTCATGGTCGAAGTAGACTTCGTCGACGTAGAAGACATTGATGGGGATGTTGAAGACAACTTGGCCGAAGTGAACGCTGACTCCGCCTCCATGTGGGCCAGGCTGGAACCCTTGGCCGCTGCTTCGCATTTCATCGCTGATGACTCGGATGCTTTTGCCACTATTAAGAAATGGGATGAAGGAACACCTGCGAACTAGCAGGTTTATAAGCCCAGGGAAATGGATTGGATTTGCTCATCGTACTTGGGGAAACGCTTCCCGATGTGCGAGTTTGCTTTTCGGGAAGCGGGGCTTTGCCTGCCCTTCAGCGGTTTTCAAACAGGGGTCTTCCAATGGTTGGACATGGCGCCCTCGTAGCTTCATCCTAACGCAATCGCGTTTATGCGGGCGTTCAAGATCGTATGCCAATATCTCCAAGTTGGTGCTACGCTCCCGCTGTTTTTCTGCCTCTTCCAGTTGCAGCGACAGACTCATTGAGGACGACACAACTGGGTATCCTTAAAACAACTGAGGAAGTTATTCAAAGCATATCTGGACTCTGTCTAGTTCTTTAAGGATATATATTTCACCGTGAAGCCTATGATTCACGCTGCAATCAATTCCCTGTTTGAGCGCGTGGAAAAGCTCGTCGACAGGCGGAGAGTGGAGATCCTGGAAGCAAAGTTCCCCCTCAAGTGGCAGGACGTACACTTTAAAAGAGGGACGGAGAGCTATATCACGAATCCCCACGAGCTGGGCGAGGATGATAGGCTCTCCTACGACAAGATAGTGGGCTTCGTCGACAGCTTCACTCCCTCCAAGTGCGTGACCAAGGACGGGAGCGTTGTCTTGGACGAAAATAGGGAAATTGCCCTCGAGGCCCGTTTAATCAACACCAAGGCACTCCTTGAGTGTGGTTCCGACGAGGAGGCCTTGAGGCTCTTAGGTAGTGAGTGTTTTTGTTTGTTTTCCTGCTTGTTTTTATTTGTTATATTGACTCGCTCCTTTCTTTGTAGCAGTTCAGATGTCGAACCTCCAAGAACGCATGCTGAAGCTTGCGTCGAACAAAGGTTGAAAGAAGGCTCCTAAGGGTCGTGTTGCTCAAGTCCAGTAGATGGCGAGGGTTGACCAGTATCCAGGGGGTTCCACCTCCTTTCCCCAGGGGAGTCACTCTCCTGTTTCCCAAGAATATCCGGGAAAGAGGTCGCGTTTAGAGGAGTCCGGGTCTGTCAAACTCACTGAGGGCGTTCTCAGAGAGAGGTTTGTGATGCCTCTTTGCCATCATAACCGGGAACACTTCATCGTAGAAAACTCTCTGATCATGCCCAAAGCAGAGGCCAAAGCAATTCTGGGGGTCGACTAGGCGACTAGGAAGAAGGCGCTGTCTGAGGACGCGGCTGCTGTGATGAGGGTCTGTCATACCCCAAATTTTGACCACCAAGATTTCCCATCATTCTGCAAATCATTGCCACAATATGGATGTACCATCATGCCTCATTAATTTCCTCAAGGATTGTTGAGCTTTCACTACAACCAAGAATTAGGGTTTTGAGCCCTCTCAGAGTACTTAGACAAAAGATCAATCAAGAAATGACATGATCTTCAACTTGTATAAACCTCTCAAACACCCACAAAGGATAAAGAGGACTCCCACATCAATAATCAAGCACAAAGTTGCAACATTCCAAGTGGATCTAGCCTCGAGATCGCCAGTGTCACCAAATTAGGGTTTTGGTCGACCAAGGCCTCCAGATGAAACTTTTCATCTGGGCATGAGCCAATGCTTCAAAGCACAACCCAAGATACTCCAAGAAACCTCATAAACCCAATCATCAAGTCAATTTAGCCTCAGGGGATGCATTCATAAAAAATCAGGAATTAGGGTTTCTTGACCTAATTCACCCCTAAGTTGACTTTTGAGGCAAATCATGGGCCAAGACCTCAAGACATGATTTGAGGGCCTCAAATACACCACATTGATCCATTTAGAACAATGGATTGATCCAAGAAGCTTGATCCACAAGTTTCAATTTCATCTGGATCACAATTAGGGTTTTAAAGGAAAAGTCAACTGTATCTTTGACTTTTGACAAAGACATGCTCCCAAACCTTGGGACATGATTCAAGACACCCTAAAACACCTATGGAATCCATCCATTAGGTTTGAATTAGGTCAAGAACTTGATTGCACAAAGAATCACATAGTTTGGATTTCATCTGACAAAAAGTCAACTGTGCCCAAAATCAAGTTTGACTTTTTGGAATTTTTCAAAAATATGGTTCCCCTAAGTCAAAAATAATGTTAATGTATGGTATTGATCATCATTCATTAAGAAAAATCATGGAAAGTGAGGTTTTTGCAAAAGCGGCAACCATGAGAAACCAAAATTTTTCTAAGTTATGGAACAATTGTACCAACTTTGCAAGGCCATAACTCCAAAACCACAATGCTTTTTTCTCCCATTCAAAGCTCAAATGAAATTCCATCTGACATACTTCAAATATGTCAACTACAAGAGATTCCAAATCCTCATGGATTTTGAGTTAGGGATTGATCAAAATCACAAAAACATGAAAATGACCACTTTTCCAACACTTAGTGAAATTTTCAATAAGTCAGAATCTGCCTTACTTTTTCCAAAATGTAGGGACATTTTTCACCTTGATCCAAGTTAAACTAGGTCCATTGGTGAACATCAAATTTGAAGTATGTCATGAGGGCTTTCCAACAAGTACCAGATCATCTCCAAATTCAATTTGAGTAGGGAGATACAACCCTTGGAACATGGCATCATGGACTGATTTTGTTCAAGGAAGATTATAGGACATTTGCTCGATTTAGCCAAATCACACAATTCCAAGCCTTGTCATCCATTTGGACACCTCAAGGGATAAAATCAAAGAGGAATGATCTGATCCACAAGCCTCCCAAGTCCAAGGAACTACATGTAGCCATAAGTGGCCTAAAAAGGCTAAAAAGTTCAGAGACTCCAATTTTGTTTTCAAGCATTCAATGGATGCATCAAGGTGTCATGGACTGAGACATTGCTAACTGAATGAGTCAAGATTCAGCTCTGAACCAAAGGACCATAGGCCTGTGCCCTAACCTCAAGTCAATGGCTATAGGAGACTAAAGATGCCTTTATGCCAGAATTGGCCAAGGGACTGTCCAAGTTGCCATTCACTATTGCTTACAAAAAAAACTTGCTCTATTATAAATAGAGCTTATTTGTGATCAGTTTGAGGACACCAAAGCACTACAACACTTGCTTTCCTCAAAATCTCTCTCATTAGGCCAAAATGCCTTCTTTTGCAAGTCACCTCTGAGTTTTTGAGTTAGAGAGCAATTCCACCATAACTCATGATCCAAACACAGCTAATGTATCATATATAAGCTGTTCAAACACTCACCCTTGATCTGAAACACAAAAATCAGAAAGTCAACATCCAAAACCTCAAATTTTGACTTTTCTCCATTTTTCAAGCCATGTCTTGATTCAGTCACTTCCAAAACCAAACAAGGCCTCAAACACACTTCAAATATCATCCTCAAACTGTCCCAATTGTTTTCCCTCATATGGAACATCATTCGTGAGGGTTACCATTTTGGTCATTTTTGCCACTTTTGCAAGAAAGAGCCAGTACTTGTTCCTGAGGATTCCAGCTGGTTTTGATCATCCTAAAAGCTTCTAAGGGATCAATCAAGAGCGTTTAAAGCATTGAATTACTTCCGACATAAGGAACTTGACAGATAGCACAAGAAGCTTCAAGAGGTAAGTGCATCACAACTTGAACTCTCTAAATCATACATTGCTTTGAGGTCCATTGATCATGGACATCTCATACATATCATATATGTTGTGTTTGAACCAATTTACCATGCTATTATTGCCTGTATGATGAGATAACATAAAACATGCAAATCTAGGCCTATTTTGAAATCACTATCGGATTTTAAAATAGAAACATTTTCAGAAAATTCCAAAAGCACCATTGGATTCCTCGTGAAATTCTAGGCAGGATGCACCTAAATTTTGTCAAAATCCATGGAGAATTGAGGAAGTTAGAGCCTTCATGCAAATCCACCAAGACTTGGTTTTTTGCCTTGGCCAGGCCTAAAAACCAAGTCACCCATATATATTCATGGGGTGATTTTGATACACGGATGTATCACCACCCCAGTGGTAGCGCGCATGTGTGTTTGGATGGAAGGTTGTGGGTTCAACACCCACCCAGACCATTTTGCCATTTTCTCTATTTTTGCTATTTTTTTTCACATTTTCATGGTTTTTGTTAATTAATTCCAAAATTAATTTCTCTCTCAATTTTAATTATTTTTTATTGGTTCTTTTTTTAATAATTCCCAAAAATGTTAAAATATTTTATTCTACAAAGATTTCACAAAAATATTATTTATTTCATATATTTGGTATTTTTGTAAAGAATTATGTTTTTATTTGTTTTTAAACATTTAAAAATATTTCTTTCTCTTGATTTTGCAAATTCAAATAATTTTCAAATCATTCTATGAATGAAACTTGATTTTTCAAACATTAATAAAAGACCTAAACTTGTTTTTTTTCACACATGTTTGGTAATTTTGATCATTTTAATTGAATTTTATTCAATTAAAATACTTTTCTTAAATCAAATTAGGGTTTTTATTATTTTCACTCTCACAAATCTTTTTCAAAACACTTTGGGCCTCTAATAGAGTGTAATACCCAACCCCCATTTGTAAATAAATAATTTTGGGCCTCAGTTATTGTATAAGTCCCAGTACAGCTTTCAAAACGACGGTGCGATCACTGTCTTTCCATAGGCCTCTTCTTGAGTTGTAAGCCTCATCCCTTGTACAAAAATAAACTTTTGGGCCTCTAATAGAGTGTAAGACCCAACCCTCTTTTGTACATAAACCTCTTTGGGCCTCAGTCATTGTATAAGTCCCGATACGATTTCAAAAATCTCGGCGCGATCGCCGTTTTCAAACAAACCATCTGGTTCTACCCTTGTGTTGTAAGTCTCATTTCTTTTATTTTTCAAACACTTTGGGCCTCTTGATAGAGTGTAAGTCACATCCCTTTGTAAATAAAACCTAATTTGGGTCTCAATCATTGTAGAAGTCCGATATGATTTTCAGATCAATGGTACGATTACTGTTTTTCATCTGGGCCTCTCCTTAAGTGTAAGCCCCAATCTTTTCAAAACAACTTTCCCTTTTGATTTAGGTTCAAATTCATAGTTGTTATCAAAACTTTCTTTAATTTCTTGAACAACTAACCATACAGCTGTTACAATGCAAGTTTGCTCACTTGTAAGTTTTAACAACTTTCTTTTACATACTTGCACATATATATCTATATATATATATATTTGTTTGTGCTGAAAACTTGCTCACCTGTAAGTCCTCCTACCCTCTTTTACATACAGTATATATTTCATCTGTATATATATATATGCATGTATATATTTCCCCGGTAATTAGGTCTAGGATTAGATAAAGTCAGAGGTCACTCTTTCAACACAGTCAAAACTAGTTCCCCATAGGAATTTCCAGATACAGTCTTGCCTCCTTTTGGGCTTATACAATATGGAACAAAGAGAAAGGAATTATTCCCGGTGAAACTTTTCTAAGACTGTCACTATTAGAAAATTGTCAAAGAAATTCATTCCCCCCAAAGAGGATTAATTCCCGGTGAAACCTCTCTTGAATTTCTTCGAACCCTAGAACTGTTCACTAAAGAAAAGATTATTCCCGGTGAAAATTTTCTTGAACTATTCTTAAGTTTGGACCCACAGGCTTCCTAAAAGCATCCCAGCATACACTTGGGCTTTGTACAAGGACCCTCAGGCTTCTTAGAATTTATCATGCCTTCTCTTGGGCTTAGTACAAGGACCAAAGACCTCCTACAGGTATAGGACAGAACTTAGTCATCCTTTGTTAGAGCAGTCTTTCCAAAGAGTCAAAACCTCAGATTAATTAAGGGTTGGTTCTCATCCCTTAAAGCACCAGCCTCGTCTTAGGCATCATACAAAGATAAACTCTTCCATACCAGTAGACTTGGACAGTCTAATCTCCTCTTAGATCTCAAAGACATTCTCAAGCTCTCCCTACAAGCACAAAAGAGGCCCTGGTCATTTAGTCAATCTCTAGAAAAGTTAAAACCCCGTAGGTTCTAAAACTCAATCTTTATCCTAAATTTCCCCAGCTAGGGTCAAATCACTATCAATAAACCTCTATTAAAACCTCAAGGCATCTGATATTTCAACTCTTCTGTAAACCCTCAATAAGATTTGATTCCCTAACTTGGACCTGTCTCTGGATCTCAATAATCCTCAGTAGAAACTAGCCTCCTCTTAGGCTTTGTATAAAAAATTTTCCCCACTCTCTTGTTGAGTCAATCACCTTTCAGTACTCTCTTGTTAAGTCAATCACCTTTCAGCAATCTCTTGTTGAGTTAATCACCTAAAAACAATCTCTTGTTGAGTCAATCTTCTTCCTTAAAGCACTTTCTTCACTACGCCAAAATTGCTTTTTCGCAGCACTACATAGACAGCGCTTTTGATCAAAAGCGCTGCTATATGTTTAAAAAAAACACGCTGAAAAAAAGCGCTGCCTAAAGGCCTACTTAGATAGCACTTCCTAAAAGCGCTGTTAAAAGCCATACAAATGTGACACCTTAGAAAGCACTTTCAGGAAAGCGCTGCTAAAGGCACACCTTAGAAAGCGCTTTTAAAAAGCGCTGCTAAAGGCCTTACGTAGGTCACACATTAGAAAGCGCTTTCTGAAAGCGCTGCTATAGGCAATTAAAAAGAATGCGCTTTTAGGGAAAAAGCGGTGCTAAAGCTAATACATAAGAAATCGCTTTCCAAAAGCGTTATCTTATGTTATTATTTCATAAATATTAAAAAACTTTTCATTGTTTCAGAACGCCCTAATCATTTCTTTTCTTTCTCTCTCTCTCTCTCGCGACTTCTCCCTCTGCTGTGTCTCCCCCTCTCTCGCAACTTCTACCTCCGCACTGTTCGTCTTCTCCGACCGGCACTGTTCATCGTCTTCTCCGTGAGTGTCACTTGTTTGTTCTCCAACCGACACTGTTCATCGTCTTCTCTTGAGGGTTTGTTCTTGAGCATCTTGTTTTATTTTTGTTTTGTTTTTAGTTTGAATGTGTTAGTTTGAATGAGTGTTGTTATATTATAGGAAATTATATTGTGTGGTGATGCTGTTACGAGTTTCATTTTCT
The DNA here is from genome assembly GCA_022829125.1 of Lathyrus tuberosus. Lineage (NCBI taxonomy): Eukaryota > Viridiplantae > Streptophyta > Magnoliopsida > Fabales > Fabaceae > Lathyrus > Lathyrus tuberosus. The sequence continues at coordinate 59,523 of JALAZF010001005.1, read as the reverse complement.
TTCGCCATGAATTCATGCTTGTATTTGTGAACTTTCCTTCTTCAATGCATTTCAAGTGGCGATTCTATGATTTGGTTATGATTTGTGAAATGATGACCCTTGATTCTATCCTGCACAGGTTTTGGAGATGCTTTGTCAATAAGTGACCTTTTGCCACCGACCACATAATAGCACAGGTTCATGTAAGTGTAATTTTTGAAAAATCTAGAATTGTCATATGAATTTTGCTGTTTGATTGTGTATGTAATGCTGTGATTTCTTTATGCTGCCTCTGCGATGCGCATTGTTATGATGATTTATCTTCCCTCTCCTTCAATTCAAATTGTTGCGTGTATGATGTTCTGAATTTTCTTGTGTGAATCTGATGACTTTGTATGAATTGTGTGTACTGTTCTTGTCTTGCCTCCTCCTTCTAGCGACAATTGCTGCTATTGTTGTGTTCTGAGTTCTTGAATTTTGGTGGATGTTAGTTGTTCTGGTATGTGTGTATGACAAACTTCTGGTGTATGGTGATGAGTTTTCTGGTCTTGATTTTGTGTTTAGTCATGTAATGATCTTGATAAAGTGGGGTATGACTTTGATGAATTGGTTTGGAATTTCTGGTATAGTTTTGACGAAATTGTTTGGTATGATTAAGGTTTCGAGGACCGGTTTGTGTAAGTATTTGATGAATCGTGTAAGGACTTGGATGTTTGGTTATGAGGATGTTGAACGTTTCTGGTGTATGATTTGTGATGAAGTGTAATCTTTTTATGAAATTGAATGTATTTTCAAAATTCTGAGTAATAAAACATCTTCCAAAAGAATGGGAGTAATAGAATGAAGGATGTCCAAATGCTCTTTCTTTTAATTATTCTATTTTGTTTTTTATTTTCATTTTCGTTTTAGTGATTGCATTGTATATGTTAATCTTATTTCTATTCTACTATTGTAATTTGCATCTTATGAAAATTTTGTTTTATGAAAAGCAAATGTATTTCATTTAGCATTTAGAATCTGAATTAGTGTTGATATGGATGTTGTTTGAATTTGATTTTGAAATTGCTGTTGTAGATTAGTTTTGACTGACCCCCATTTCCTCTAGAAAAGGCGTGCAAAAATAGCTAGGACAATCTGGCCGACACGACTCTTCCTCTAACCTCAATGGCTTTTTGCAATTTTTCTTTTGAAACTTTGTAACCAGAAGCAATTTGTTCTAAGTCATTTTCCTCCTGGTTTTCTATTCGAGGGATATGTCGAATCGTTACCATATCGAATCTTTTTAAGAGTCTATTGGCTATTACAAAGTACATAATCAAATTTTCTTTGACACACTTGTACTCCTTTGTTATTTGCTTTATTACTAACTCAGAGTCGCCCATTATTTTGACCCGAGTTGCCCCCAATTCCAACAAAATTTCAAGTCCGTCTATCAAAGCCTCATATTCTGCCTCGTTGTTTGAACATAGACCTTCGACTTTGTACTTAAATTTTGTTGGAATTTTGCTAGGAGAAATAATAAGAACTCATATACCATTTCCATTTTTATGACTAGAGCCGTCGAAGTATAACTTCCATGGTTCTAGTTCAATGTAGTCTAAATACTTTTCATTTATAGCGTGGTCGACTATGAAATCAGCCACTACTTGCCCTTTGACAGCCTTTAAAGGTAAATATGTCAAAGAGTACTTAGTTAATGCTAAGGCCCACTTTCCAATTCGACTGTGCAAAATTGGTTTAGATAACATGCATTTTATAACATCGAAATGAGAAGAAACAAAAACATCCACTGGTTTTATATAGTGCTTCAATTTTATACATGAAATGTATAAACATAAACACAACTTTTCGATTACATTATATCTAGTTTCCGCATCATTTAAGACCCTACTGAGGTAATAAATGGCTCTTTCGACACCATTCTCATCCTCTTGAGCCAACATGCTCCCTAATGTCTTGTTCGACACGGATATGTAAAGCTTCATACTCCTACTTCTATAAGGTGACATTAAAATTAGAGGATGCGTCAGGTACTCCTTGATCTTGTCGAAGGCAGCCTGCTACTCTTGCCCTTATTCGAAGTCTTCCTTCTTCAGTCGATGTAGAGGGGAAAAGGCTTGCGTCTTCCCACTGAGGTTAGAGATGAACCTTCTGAGAAAGTTGATCTTACCAACCAGAGACTGCAATTCCTTCTTTGTAGATGGCACTTTCGCCTCCATTATTGCCTTGGCCTTGTTCTGATTGATTTCGATCCCTTTCTTGTGGACCACAAAGCCTAAGAAATCTCTCGCCTGCACACAAAACGCACATTTCAGAGGATTCATCTTCAGAACAAACTTCCTCATCCTTTCAAAGGACTATCGAAGATGGTCTATATAACTTTTCCCTGAAACAGACTTAACAACAATATCGTCAATGTAAATCTACATAAAAGCCTCAATAAAATCATGAAAAATCGAATTCATTGCTCGCTGGTATGTTGCCCCAGCATTTTTTAAGCCAAAAGGCATTACCACCCATTCGTAGGTGCCAAAGGCTCCAGGGCATCGAAATGCCGTTTTAGGGACATCTTCCTCAACAATAAAAATTTGGTTATAACCAGAGTACCCATCAAGCATACTAAGGTACTCATGGCCTGCGGCAGAATTGACAAGCATTTTCGCCACTGGCATAGGATATTCTTCCTTTAGGGTAGCAAAATTCAAATCTCGAAAATCAATACATACCCTCAGTTTGCCATTTTTCTTTATTACAGGAACTATATTGGCAATCCATTCGACATACCTGGTCGGGCGGATGAACTTGCATCTGAGGAGTCTTTCGAATTCTTCTTTAATCTTTGAGAGGATTTCTGGTGCGAATCTCCTTGGAGTTTGCTTAACAGGTTTCCTCCCAGGTTTTATTAGTAGCCTTAATTCAACCAGATTCCTATCCAGCCCAGGCATTTCGTCGTAGTCCCATGCGAAACAATCCTTAAATTCCTTCAGCAACTGGACTATTTCGACCTTGAGTTGGGGGCTCACTTTTGCAATGATGTAGGTTGGTCTTTTTTCAGCCCCCGGCCCCAAGTCGATTTCTTCGAGTGGATCCTGTGCCATCATCTTGATGCTCGCTGCTAATGGATCCTTCTCAAAGCCCAATGGCTCATCGTCATAAATCGCGTCGAGCCTATGCTCTTGCAAATCTCCTAGATCTTTGTCAGGTGGATCCGTATCAAAATCCTTTCCAAGACCTTGTTGATTTGCTTCGATCTTGTTAGCTTCGACAGCCATGTACTTTACCTCGGCCTCTAAGGCCGCTTTGAGTTTATTCTCGGCTATGTAAGCCCCGATCTTTTCAAGAACTAGTGACTCACTCATTGTCACTAAATTCGCTGCCCCAGCCAATTGGCTGGATGTGTGAGGTTCAAAAAATATAGTCTTTTTTGCCAACTACCTCTCTATCCCACTGAAACCCGTAGGTGGGATGAAGGTATAATGAGCAGAAGGCGTTGTCAGTTGGCGTCATGTCGAAGGTTGCTGGACTACAAGGAGCAATATGAGCCAGATTCCTGTCAAAGCTTCGCCTATCAACCTGGTTTACTTCAGCCAGAAAGTAACTCTAGTAAGCCTCTATATTTTCGACAATCTCATATGCACGCCAAATTGTTATTCTTTGATGCATTGACGAAGGGACATCACCTATGTCGTGTATCCATTCCCTACCTAAGAGCAGGTTATAATTTGCCTTTAAGGCAATTAAGATAAACATTGTCGGCCTTGTGATGGTTCCGACAGTTAGATCTACTTGTATTACACCCATAGTGGTTCCCACTTTACCCTCATAATTCGACAACACCATGTTATGAGGTTTGGTGTCGGAATCGTTTTTTCCAATTTTCTTAAGCATATAATGCGGCATCAAATTGACAGCCGCTCCTCCATCAACCAAAATCTTATTTACCCCCATGTTGCCCAATTTTCCTTTGATGAACAAGGGTTTCAAGTGAATCCTCATTGAATCATCTGGCCTTTCGAAAAATGCGTTTTGTTCTTCCACGCATCCATTGTTCATAATATAATAACAAACAGGCCTGTGTCTAGCCGTTTTAACTTCCATCGCTTATTCCTCATCTTCGACTTCCATTGTCTGGTCATACTCCCTGGGGAGCACTGAGACAACGTTACACATCACGTCGAAAGATGCCTCTGACTCTGAGCTAAAATCGTCTGTCATTTCATCATCCCTAGTTACTTCCTCCTTTGACGGCAGTTGTACTGGAGCAACGGGTGGCTTTTCAACCTTTAACTCTTCCTTCTGATTCGAAGTTTGAACATTGCTGCTAGTTTCTGGCTTGGCTTTTCCTGCAGCCTCCTTCTCAGCTTTCTTTCGATGTTGGTACCTCCTCCACTGTGACTTCGTCATAGGGTTCTTGCCCTTATAATTTTTAGAGGGGTGTGTCACCTTCTTAGACTTTTGGAATTATTTCCTGTATGATATGGAAGATCCCCGTTGTACTTTGAAATCCTTCCATTTCCCTTGTCCTTGGGCTTGTCGGATTGGATTAACCCACCTGTCGTCTGGAGCTTTATTTGTAGGTTTGAATGTGTTAAGGTACCTTCCCCCTAACCTCTCTCTGCTTTGGTCTCCTCTTCTAGGGTCAAATCTTTCTCCTACGGGTTACGAAGGCTTCCAATTTCCCCTTCTTTTTGCTTTCTCCACTCCCTCTAAGTTTTTTCCTGCCTTTTTGTCAAAGACGGCACTACAACGAGGACAGAGCATTACTTCAGACCTCTTTCTTTGGCATCTGTGGATGAAATCTGCCAAATTTTCCTCCTCTTTGGGGTATGCTAGTTTGTGGTATTCCTCACGTCGACGCTCTTCGTCAATTTGCATCGAAACATTCTGAGACACTTCCACCATATTCACATTGGCAGTTGTCTCTGTGGCAGTGCTCATTTTGTTCAACTTCAAACTGAGGCCTTCATTGATACGGTTGAAACCCTCAGTGGCTTCCTTTGTTGGTCCCTTTAGAGATGAACCCTTGGTAATCTGTTGGCTGACGAATCTGACAGTCTTCTCCTTTGGATCCTCCATGGTTCGTCGGAGGAGGCCAACAGCAGCCTGTTTATAGGAACCTTCAGTAGTCCCTTTGTTAGCCTGGTCGAAACCATCAGTGGTCTCGTTATTGCTTTGGATGAAACCGTCAGTAGTTTCGTTATTAATTCTGGCGAAACCTTCAGTAGTTTCATTGTTGGTTTGGACGAAAACATCAGTAGTTTCGTCGTTGACGCCATCAGTGGCCTCAGCAATGTAGTTCTCTATGATCTTTCCGTTAAGGTCTTCAGTAACCTTAAACATCACAGCCTAGTTCACAAAGTCATTGGTAACTTCGATCATGTCACATTTGTTGGCGGGATCTTCAGCAACCTCCACCATATTCACGTTGTTGTCGAAGCCATCAGCAGCCTCAATCATATCCATGTTGTCGTCGAAGCCTTCAGCAACCTCGACCATATTCACTATGGATGACTCAGCATAGTGGGCCTCTGCCACTTGCAGAGAGTTTGAATCCACCTTTACTTGGGACTTCGACTTGTCGCCGAATTTGAGCCTTACATCTCTGATTGCATTCTGCACTAGATCCCTGAAAAGGAAACATTGAGACGTTTTATGACCCAAAAAATTATGATATTTGCCAAAACCTCTCTTTTTCTATTGTTCTAAAGGAGGCACTTTAGTACCAGGTGGCACTATCATTTGGCCATCCTTGACTAATAAATCAAATATTTCGTCACACTTTATGACGTCGAACGTATAAGTTCTTTTGGGGAACTTGTCGTTCTTTTCCGATTCGACTGGGTTTTTCCCATTCGAAGGAGCTAAGACTTTGCAAGCATACGGAGGCCCCTGTTTTAATTCTGACAAATCAACCTCTTGTTCGTCGAAATTTGATGATCCATCTTCGTCATCATCCTCACAAACTCTTACATATGCTACCCTTTCTTTTTTATTTTTATTAGCCCTAGCTTTTTCAGATTTTAGTCGTTCGACCTGTCTAACCCTATCAGCCAATTGGGCCATGTCTCTTAAGTACTGGGTATCTAATTTCTTTCTAATCGAATAGTCGAGGCCACCAGCAGCCATTTCGACTAACTCGTGTTCAGGCACTTGTGTTAAACACCTTGCCTTGAGCAACCTAAACCTATTCAGGTAATCATCAATTGGCTTTGAGAATTTTCTCTTGACGCTAGCCAATTCTTTCAAACTTATCTTTGTTTGTCCCATGTAGAATTGTTCATGGAATAATCTCTCCAATTGGGTCCAAGTATGTATCGAATTGGCAGGTAATGTGGTAAACCAAGTAAAAGCATTTTTCGTTAAGGAACTAGGGAATTATTTTATTTTAAAATTCTCATTGTGTGCTATTTCGCCTGCTTCAATTAAGTACCGCGCCACATGTCCGACCGTCGATTCACTAGTATCCCCTGAAAATTTTGTAAACTTGGGAACTTTCCATCTATGGGGTAACTCTTGCAGCAAATTTGAATACGCTGGTGTCGAACCCGCTGTTGATGGTATAGCCTCTGATACTGATATTGAGGCCGTATTGCCCCCCGTCGAAGGAATAGGGGGTGGTACTTCATTATTTGTAGAATTCTGATTGTTTGGCGGATTTGGATTCACCATTCTGCCTACTCGTCTTCTTCTAGGTCTTTCTTCGTTATTTATGGCTATTTTACCACTCCTTAGTCTCATACAAAGAAATGAAGAAAGTTTCGCACGAGTAACAAAATGTAAAATAAAGGTTTTCAATTGTCAATAGCACAATATCCCACTGGGCGTGCCAATTTGTTTGCCTGGAAAATTAGCAAACTACCGCTGATCTCCTAATTTATGAAAAATTAGTTTACTTGTAGGACCGATCAAACAAATCCTAGGACAATGTGCTTTAATGATTTTGACAATTTGTATGAAAATCAAACCTTTTGTTTGTTACATTCATCATTGTTTTCATAAATCAATGTGATTTGGACAAAATGATAAAGCTTTTGTTTTTAAAGATAAAATGGCGAAAATGTAATACAAATGCAAGAAAGAAATTGCAAGAAATGTAAAAGAGATTGTAAGTAAATAATTTAAGACTTCATTGAAATGTAAATAAAGAAACTAGTGTTTTTCAAACGTACATTTTCTCAGTAACTACTCTTTTCTCTCTCACGGTTACTTTGAGTATTCTTGAGTAAATTGTACAAATTTTGAACACACGGAAATCTAACACTATGACTCCCTATTTATATACAATCGACAAATGGCAATCTGCATGCATTCGCCCCTTTAGGTGCATTTCACGCGTCTGATTTCAAAACGAATCTCCCTCCTAAATTTGAATTTTAAAACATCAGTCGAACAAAGCCTTCACACCAAATTGTCGAATCATTTCCAATTCTTAGAAAAATCTCCAATTATTTTACTCCAATTGAACACTGGTTTTTCGACTGATCTTCTGTTTTCAGGACTAAACTTCTGTCGAAATAGCCTGGAAGATTCTTAAACTTATTTCCTGAACAAAATCCAGGCGTCGGATTTAGCAGCTTACAGTGGCACACTTGCTGATTCAAAAATCCAAGCTGTCGTCTGTCTCTTATCCTGGCAAAACATCCTCTTTCATCTAATTGCTGTAAGCGGCAAGCCTCTGGATTACTTACATCCACGCCACTGTCCCTCTCTTAGCATGAAAGATTCCTAATGAAAAATGGCATTGCTCAACACTGAGTTAAAGTTTTCTCCTTTAGGACAATTCCCTCTTTAAGGAAATTATGGCATTGCTAGATTCTCATATCCTAGTTAAAGTAATCCTCCTTTATAAACAGTCACCCAACAGTTGTGATAAACAGACGAGATGTCTCCCTTTTGAGATGACAAATTCTCTCCCAGTCAAACCTTTAGCTTCAATCTTGGGCTTTGAACAAGACATACATACTCAACCATTTAGCTTCAATCTTAGGCTTTGAACAAGACACCAAAACATCTTTTTCCTCCCATAGAATAGGAGGAACTACGATTGCTCTGATTTCCCTGTTTCATTAAACGGGAATACGTAGGCATAAGATTATGAAATCTTAGCGAGCATGCCAAACAAAAATTCTAGGTCCAGTACCTTCATACTATTCAAAAACTATAGCTCCAATACCTTACCAAAAACATCAGAAAACTCGAACATCAAAAAAAACTCACTCTCTCTCTCATATTTCCCAAGAAACTTTCTCAACCCATCAACAGATAAACACATCAAGTACAAAGCAGAACCTAAAACTAACAACCTGTGGATAACCACATATAAGATGGGTGATTGACAACTCCCCATTGTATAACCTGACTCTGAACTCCCTGAATCTCTCTAAGTGTTTGTTCAGTTAAACATTCGCGTGCAAGGTTAGTTTTAGATAGCTTCCCTTTCCCTTCCAGCTTCACGGGATAAATAAGAAATCAAAAAGTAGCACCCCACTCCTCCTCATTGAGGTGAGGAAAAAACCATTTGCAATAAGGTGGTCGCGTCACTGACAAAAATCGCACGCTACAGTTGTGAAGAGAGGCTAGCTCCTCAGAAATAAGATACCTAGACTTAACATGTTCAACAGTAAAGCCAATGTTCTCACAACCAATTGCTAGAGCAATGGTAAAGGGAGTGATGTTTATGGGGACACCAAAAACACAAGAAGAAATTGAGCGACTATCATCATTGATGTAGGCATGTTTCCAAAAATCTTTTACAAGATTTAAGTAGACTGGTTTATCCAGAATGATAAAGTATTTTGCCCATTCTTGATAGTGCATGATTGAGGTGATACTGCTAGCAATTTTTCTATTTCCAAGATGAAGAAGATTGATTTGTTCTTCTGATATGACCTCAAGAAGGTTCTCATCTCCTTGGAAAGTGATTAGAGACATGATGAAAAGATTTAGACAGTGAAGGTAATTTTGAAACAGTGTGATCAGACACTACAGATCATGAAAGGAGGAATGAAATATATATATATATATATATATATATATATATATATATATATATTTATATGTGAAATGAGAGACGTGACTGACTAAGAAAATGACATAGGTCAAGATGCGTATCACACATAAGATATGCCAAGGACACAGTGGCAGAGTAAGAGACAAGAATATCATGGAATAGGAAAGGAGTGTAGCAGTCTCTTAAAACTGAATATCAAAAAGTCACAAATAAGGATACTTTATTTAAGTTTTGACAGGAGTCAATAACTAAGAATAAATGTATACTTATAAGTTATAATTGAAAATTGACATATAGTAAAGACAAAAGAGAGTATAGCTTATTTTCAAGAAAGACTTAACTCACATATGTCTTATCATTTATGAATGCACAGTCATAGGGAAATGCGTAAATATTTTAGCCTATTCTCAAGAGATTTACGAAACTCAATGTGTCAGACAGTTGTTACCATTACCATTCACATATTATCAAAATTTTAACTAAATCATTTTGATTTGAAAGAATTTAGATAAGTTAAATTTAGTCATCTTCTTCCTTTTTATGGTAATCATTATGGAATGCAGTAAGACAAGATAAAGATAATAAAGAAAGTACTTCATTGACAAACCAACAAAGCTCCAGAGTGCATTACAGAAACAGACTTACAAAACAGAGAAACAAACAATAACAAGGACAAGGAACAGGAAAACAATGATAAACAAAGCAACGACCAAACACCAAGCAACCCAAAAGACTAAGAGACACATTCACCAACCAGCTATCAGAAATCCTCCACCTCATCAACCCTTTCACACCTTTCTTCAGAAATAGAATCTTCTGGTCCAAGGATTCTGGATAAAGTGATGATTTCAGCCCTGTAGAATAACTCAGACAGAATTCTTCCATTAGGTATGAAGGACTTATGTTGATTTTTGGAGATTTTAACACATTTCTTCAGATGATTGAAGATGGTTTGTGGAAGATTCACCCAGACGTTGTACATCATGAAATAGATAAACAGTCTATCATCATGAGTCAAGGAATTTTTTGCCAAACCTCTGGGGCAAAAGTTAATGAGCAGTAGTTTAAACCACAACTTTCCATCAGGGAGTCCTTCAGGATCATAGGGTTCATACTTATCTCGAGACACATCATGAATCCTAATGAGATCTCCAACAAAAGAATAGTTCAGATGGAATTCATCAATAATCACTCTTGATTGAACACATTGAATAGCTTGGGCGATGGAGGTGGGTGTTACTATGACTCGAACACCAAAAACGGAAGACCAAACAGAGTTGTTGTCTTCACCAATCTTTGCGTATTTCCAGAACTCTTTTATCATCACAGGATAAATGGGTCCATGCAGACTTGCAAAGTATCCTGACCATCCTTGGATTTGCATGCAGGTGGAAATGCAAATGCCTGCATCTTTCAGTCTAGGGAGATATGTCCTTTTCTCATTAATGACTTCCAAGGTTTCTTTATTGCCGACAAAGGTTTTGATAGACATGGTGAAAGCAATAGGAGTATAAGTGAACAACCTATAGAAACAGATGAAGAATTGAGAGGAGAAGTGTGGTATATAAAGACAATAGATGAGTGATAGCCATAAATAGCAATAAAGACTTGGATGAATTGAGACGAGAAATTCATCATTTCCAATACAAGGAATACAAACAAGAATAGGAATGATGAAGAAGTGTGTCAGTTTCCAAAGGATTATGGACTAGTATACGTTATTGATATTATGACATCAGTCAATCAATACAAATAAATGTATACTCGAAGATGAGAGGGCATAGTCTGACAGAGAATAAAGGAGGGAAGACAAGTGTTAATTCCAAGAAGTCATTGTCTTACATACACCTTTATGAATGCCTAAAGAGGAAGGAAGATGTAAAGATTTAAACAATTTTCAAGTAAATTTTCAAATCCACTGTGTTAAACATGATATAGGTAATAATTACTTGAAGCCTAGTCTCACGAAATCACAATGCTTGAGGTATCTTTTAGACACGCTTTGATATCCTCAGAGTCTGGAAAACCAAAAGATTTCCTTCTAATCAGAGACACTTCTGACAAAGCATCTTCTGATGACTAAGGTTTAAAACAAATACTTCCTAGTTTGAATGAGAATCTGATATCTTCAGACTCTGACTAAACACATCTAATTCTGATGAAATCTTACTCTGGACAGTAGTCCATTTTCAGATGCATCAGAATAAATAGAAATCTATCTTCAACCAAGGGTTTTGTTAAAAGTATTAGCCCATTGAAGGTCTGTATTTATAAATTTTAAAAATAAGATCCCCTTCTGAACATAGCCTCTAATAAAGTGATGTTTTATTTCTATGTGCTTAGCCCTAGAATGTAAGATTGGATTCTTACTTAAACAGATAACAGCAATATTATCACAAAGGATAGGAATGTTACTCTTATGTATCTGATAATCTTCTAGCTGGTTCTTCATCCATAACATCTGAGTACTACACAGAGACGCAGATATGTACTCTACTTCTGCTGTTGAGAGAGCAATTTTTTATTGCCTCTTGCTTGACCATGAGATCAGGTTCTTCCTGAGAAACTGACAGTTTCCAGAGGTGCTTTTTCTTTCCAATCTGTCTCCTGCGTAATCTGCATCACAATAACCAGAAAGAGAGTACTCTGATGTTTTCTCATACATCAAGCCAAGGTTAATAGTTCCTTTCAGATACCTTAGAATTCTTTTAACAGTAGTTTAATGAGATTCTCTAGGATCTGATTGAAATCAAGCACACAAATGAACACTGAAAAGAATATCAGGTCTAGAAGCAGTTAAGTACATAAGAGAGCTTATCATACCACGATAGAGCTTCTGACAAACCTTTCCACTTACGTCTTCCTTTTCTAGAATACATGTTGAATGCATTGGAGTCTTAGCTGGTGTACAGTCCATCATGTTGAATTTCTTCAGAAGTTATTTTGCATACTTGCTCTGATGAATGTATGTTCCTTATGATCTTTTATCAATTTGAATTCCCAGAAAGAATCTGAATTCTTCCATCAGATTCATTTAGAATTCAGCCTTTCTCATATAGCTTGTTTTTGAACACCCATTTAATTCCAACGACGTGAGCACATTTGGGTTTCTGAACAAGATTCCAGACGTCATTTCTGGTGAATTGATTCAATTCTTCTTGCATGGCCAAAATCCACTCATTTTCTTTTAGAGCTGCATCAACTGTTGTTGGCTCTATCAGAGACACTAGACCCAAAAGAGTTTCTTCGGAATGTCTGAAGGATAAACGGTTTCTAACTGGATCAACTTTATCTTCCAGAATCAATTCTTTAGAATGAGAGTTCTTTAATCTATTCTTCTTCTGATGAGATGAGTTGTTCTTAAATTTCTGATAGGGTTGTATTTGGATATGGAGAATTTGCATCTTCGTCTTCTTCTCTTAAATCTTCTACTTCTTAGATTCTGATGACGTGATCTTCAGATCTGCAAGCTTTTCAACTAGCTTTGACTTTTCAGAGTCAAGCTTATCATTGAATCTGACATGAATTGATTCATCTACAATTCGTGTTTCTGTGATATAGATTTTGTAGCCTTTAGAGCATTCAGAATATCCCAACAATAAACACTTTTGAGCAACGATTCCAGAGTCAATGATCTCTTCTTACTGGTTTCCTCGAAAACTGGCGAAGCCTCCAGGTTTAAGTTCCAGACTTTGAAACATATGCCTTCTTCTCGTCATGAGTCACGAGCAACTACTGTTCAATTACCATGACTGGTGTTTCAACTGGGCTGCTAATGATATTTCTGAGTAAGAGTCTGAGTCTGAGTCTAATTCTAATGATATTTAGTCTTCTGGTTCTCTAGAAACTTTATCTTCGGTTGTTGCTACTAGTGCAACATTTGCTTGTTCTTCATTAGATTCTTCTTCTTCAGAATTAGAGTCGTCCTAAACTGCCATTAGACCTTTCTTCGCTTTGGAGAAGTTCTTCTTAGGCTTCTTGTCCTTCTTGACCTTTGGACACTCGTTCTTGTAATGACCTAGCTCATTACACTCGTAGCAGAAAACCTTCTTTCAAGAGTTATGCTTCTTCTGGAGATTAGCGATAGCTCATCTTCTGATTCTTCCTAAGCTTGATAAGTCTTTGCCTTTCCAGGTTTAGACTTAAGAATGATATATTCACTCTTCTTCTTCTTCAGCTCTATCTTATGACTTCTCAAAGAACTAACATGCTCTTCAAGGCTTATGCTATTGAGATCTTTTGATAGCTTTAGAGCTGTTCCCATAGGTATCTATTTCTTAGGAGGACTTCTGATGATCTTTTTCACATGTTCAGCAGTTGAGTAACCTTTGTCCAGAACTTGAGTCCTACGACTGGTTTTTGAAACCTTGAAAACACGGTCTCAACTATTTCATCATCCTCCATTCTGAATGCCTCAAAGTTTTGGATTAAGGCAAGCGCCTTTGTCTCCTTACCTTGAGCATTTCCTTCATGAGTCATCTTAAGAGAATCAAAAATGGATTTGGCATCACCTTCTTATACTTAGTATAAGAGATAGAATTTAGCACATGTAGCATCAATTGGGTGATTGTAGCCATCAACTACCAAATCCCAAAGATCTACATCATAACCAAGAAAGAAACTTTCTATTTTGTCTTTCCAGTGGTCAAACTTTTCACCATCAAAGACTGGTGGTTTGGCACTGTAATGATCTTTCTCTTCAGTAGTGGTTTTAGCAAGAGCTGTCATCATATCTCACACAAATACTGGATCGGTATTGAACACTGTTAAGTGCTGATAAAACGTTTATCACAATCAGAACCGGAGCTCTGATACCAATTGAAGGTGCGAGAAAAACACAAGTGTCGCTCCCGGGATTTTCATCCAAGTACAAACGCGAAAGTGGCACCGAAACAGAGTCGCCAGCAATGTGTATTTATCCCATGAAAGGGAAAGGAAACACCTCATAAACCTGAAGGGAAGGAAAAGTGCATGGTCTTGCGACCAAGAGAACTGGGTTCGGGAGTCGGTTATGTGAGAGGAAGGTATTAGCACCCCCTCACGTCCATCGTACCCGATGGGATCCACGTTTGCTTATCTCGATCAAAGGGTGTCGTCATCTAGAGCTCCACTGCTACTGGAAAGGGAAAGGAACAGAAACGGAAAAAAGAAAAGAGAAACAAAGAAATAAATGTAGGGAAAATAAAAGAAGTGCTCGAATGGGCCCTACCCCACTGCCTACGTATCTCATCGGGAACATGAGAATCAGAGCGACGTAGTTCCCCTCAACGAGGGTCGCTTTGTTTGTGTTTTTTGGGAACGACTAACGTTCTAGCTCATGTGTTGCAAGCTCGCTGGTCCGAGTGCGTTACCAACTTGCAAGAGAACGAGTAGGAGCACGTCCGTACGCTAAGAATGAGTGAGATGAGAAAAGAATTCCCGAAGGAAAGACGTTATTGTTTGTTTGAAGTTTTTTAGAAAGAAATGTTTTGATTGTTTTGTGTTTTGTAACGCGCATTGTATTTACGTCCCTCATGTAAGATCGAATGCCTCGCATAACGACCCGAGATGGGACGCACGCTAAACTTTCCAAGAAAATGAGAGAAGATCCCTCACTATCTTATTCTAACCTGAAAGGCCTAAATACAATGGTTGTTTTGCCTTTATTAAGTATTTTTTAACTTTTGTTTGAAGATGAGAAGAGAGAAAACGCAAAGGAAACTCTAAAGGGAGACTAAGGGTCCTAATGTTATCATGCATGGATGTCCTATGGTTAGTGAGGTTTAGGAGAAAAGACTACCTAAAACCTAATGCTAATCCTACTCCAAGCTTAATCAAAAATTAAGTTGGACTAGGTAGCTCAAAAGGGAAAGAATCCAAGACTTGAACAAGTCTTGAGATCCATGGGATGAGAAAGAGTGAAAGAGAAGAAAAGAGAAGAAGAAGAATGAGGAAAGTGATGGGGCAGCAAGCACATCATAATCATCATAGCATAGAACATGCTTCAAAGATCATACAAGCACATATCAAGTATACAAGTGAAGGTACACAAGAAAGGATGCAAGTAAACTTGCACAAGATTCACAATTTCACACACTAAGGTCTCATGCAAAGATGACATGAACAATATAAGATGAAAGTGCAACCAAGTCAGAATTTAATTCACATCATGATCATCCAATCCAAACATGCAATAATGTTTCACATTACGATGCATTATGAGCCAAAGAAACCACAAAACCAAAGATGATGATATGCATCATACAAATCAAACCATGATGATCAAGTGAGATGAAAACCAAGTAATGAACTCAAGAGGGCAGTAGCATATGCATCAACAACATACCAAGATCAAACTCAAGTCATACAAGCTTAATCATCAAGCAACACATTCCAAACATGCATCAAAATTAAACAAAACATCCACTTATCAATCATGCAAGCAAACCAAAGGACATGTGAAGCAAAGAGTGAGAACATGTCACATAAAGCAACTTAAACCAAAAGGGTCAGAACCTCTAACATGTCATCCAAGTCAAAAAAAAGGCCTCATGCATTGGTTGTTTCAAACAAAGGGGCATTGCACAAGATTAGGTCAAACATACCACAAAATTCAAGTCAAAACAACATCAACTTAGAAAATCAAGATCAAATTGGAAAATGAATCAATGAAGATGATTCAAAAGCCACACACAAGCTCAAACAGAATAGTATCACACCATATAATCATTTCAAGCATCAATCAATCACAAGTAAACAAAAGCACTCAAACTAGGTCAAGTGTCTAAGCATACCTCAACCAAATTCAAACCACAAGTAAAAATCAACCAAAAATAGCAAAGTGGTTCAATAAATTCCCAAAAATAATCAAAGGCAATTTTAAATATCCAATTAACAAGTACAAAAATATTGGAACAAAAATAGCTCAAGAACATGTTCAAAGGAGCTTCACAAGACAAGGTATGCAAGTGATCGTGTATGAATCGAGGAGCATCAAAAATCACATGAAAAACAATCAAAGGTGATCACCAAGGTAGAAAGATAACATTCAAACATTTCTCATCCACATGTCAAAACAAGGAAAAAAAATCGGCTCAAGAAGGCATGGCAGAGTCATCAAACATAAGTATTAATCACAAGGGCTAACATGAAAGACACTTCGGAAAAGAAAATCGTAATTTATCGTGAAAATAAATGGAAAATCAAAATAAAATTCATATAAAATTAAATAAGACATTAAAATACGTGCATGAATTTTTTTGGAATTTTTTTGATAAAATAAAGTATTTTTAATAATTAAAAAAGGTAACGAAAATAAAAGAAGAAAATAAAAATTGAGTGTTAAAATGGAGGGGTGCATTAGTAAGGGAAAAGAAAGGCCATGGATTGGGCCGGTACAGTGGGGGTGCAGGGAGCAGAAGGGGCGCTGGGCCCACATAGAAAGCATTGTGATCAGAATTTTAACTAAACAAACAAAAAAAGTGAATTAAAAAAGTGTAACAAAACTATGTCATACAATATCAATAGGTCACTTTTATTTAAAATACTAAATGACAAAAAACTTAATAAATAAATAAAAGAAACTAACCACCAGCCATAACATCATCTTCATGCATAGAAATGTTACATGAATAGTACTGTAACATGCAGACCGCCGGCCACCGCGCCGGTCCGGCCGGCCACCGCCGGCGGCGGCTGGTCTGGCCCGAAATGGAAGAACCAGGACACCCCCCCTCAGTTTTTCGCGTAGAATCCAAAAATCAACTTAGTTTTCAAGTTTAAATCCTCTAATACCCTCAAAAATAGCCATAAAGAAAAGGGTCATGGTGCACAACTTTCACAAATCAAAACAACAACCATACAAACATCTTATGCATCAACTCAAGACTCCAAATATGCAAATAACATTCTCAAAACACGTAATACATGAGAGAAAAGAGTTGAAGAAAGATTACTTTCTACCTTTGCTCCAAAGCTTCAAAAATACCCTCCTTTTAGCCTTCTAGGACTTCTAAGATGATGATGGAAGCAAGAATGGGGAGAAAGAGCCTCTTGTGAGTAAAATCCGAATCTTGAAGGTTTTTTTAGAGAGAGTGAACTTTAGTTTTTTCTTCACACCATGATCAGCCACTGAGTCCTCTCTTCTCTAGGGTTTACAAGCTCCTTAAATATCATGGGTTGGAAAGTTTATTTGGGCCTGAAAAATGGAGTGGGAAGTTTTGTTTGAAAACTCACCCAAAAGCAACCAAGAGAGTGAGGTACGGGTAGTGATTTTTTTGAGGGGTGTGTGGAATGATTTTTTGAGTGAAAATGAAGCATGAGGAGGGTGGCTGCACATGGCATGTGAGAGGAAAGAGTGAGGTCCGAAATTGTACAAAATCTCTTCCATTTTAGTGCAAAATGTGCATAGGTGGTACACATCCCACGTGGCTTGGTTTAGCCCATTTTGGCAAAGGAAATGACACAAAAAGAACCTGTGATTCGCATGGAAATGGATAAGTCATTGTGCTACAAGCAGAATTTCATAATATGTCACCAACCAAAGCCTTTAAAATCAACCTAAGCACCTCACTTCGCATGGACATATCTTGAGGAATACGGCACCGTTAGAGTCAAACTTGAAATCAATGGAAAGTAGGAAAATGATATAACAAAAATCATGTTGGAAACTGGTTGAAATAAGGCCTTGAACCATGTGAAATTTGGCCATGAATAGTTGTCCACAAACCTGCCAAAAGTAACTTAGAAAAATTCTAAGTTTTTCCCAATTTTCCAACTTGAAACCTCCATCTTTAAAACATCATAACTCTCCCAAAAATGATCCAAATGAGATAAACTTTACATGTTTGGAAAGCTTTGAGTGAGCTCTATAACTTTCATGTTTGAGGAAAATTGAAATGGGGCTTGGATCATAGAGAAATCTGACCTTGAAAGTAGCTACTAAAACATGCAAAAGTTGCCAAAAATAGAAAATTCTAGAACATAGTTTCTTCCAAAAATGGCAACTTTTTCAAATCTTTGATTTTTGATGATTCTTTGAACATTCCTTGACCAAATCCTGTCCATTGATATATTTGACTTGAAAATGATCATGTTGACCTCAAAAGTCAGGAGTTGACTTTTTCAACAAGTAGTTGACTTTATTCCCAATTCTCTTGATTTTGAAATTTCTGATCAGTTGAAAACCTTCTGAAACAAATTGATGGGCAATCTTCCCTCCCTAGACACTTAAGGACATAAGGAATACCATAGAACCAAATCTTGCCTAAAATATCAGAAATAAACTGATTTTATGGCAGACCCCAGTTTTGATGCCTTCAGTCTAGGAGGAATCAACACATCCTCCAAATCCAAATTCCTCTGAGTATGATGTGTATCCTGTCAGACAATGATGAGATGTGGCATTTGGAGATGATAAAGAATTAAAAAGCTTGCTCATTTGGGGGTCAGATCCCAACTTTTGATTGCCTTGTATAGGAGATCATGCACTGTCCAATCTTCTTGATGAATTCTCCTCTTCCCATGACTTGTGAGATCAAATAGAGATGATACATGATGTAAGAGGTCCTTGAAGCTTATGAGAAACACTTGGTCTTCTTCTTTGGATGATCAACACCTTAGAGAATCACCTGATTACATGCCCTTATACAGGATGCAATGCAAAATGCTTGATGTTTATGATAAAAGATATGAAGAAAAGAGAGGGCAAATTTTGGGGTATTACAGCTGCCCCTATTCAATCACTGTAGACCTGAACGGCTGATAGCGATTGTTGTTAGACTTTCAAGGTATGGAGAGATTGAATACCGACAATAACCCAAAAATTTGCATTCTGCAGGGAAGAAGAAAAGGGATATAAACCCAGCCAAACGAACTATGCTTGAAGAAAACTCTGATGAGAAGAAAACCCAGGAAAGATGTCTTTTATACAACGCCAGACGACTACTGGCCTGCCACACTACAGGTGGAATTTAGCAACGTCTTTTGTACAACGCCAGATGGCTACTGGCTTGCCACACTACGGGTGGACTTTAACAATGTCTTTTGTACAACGCCAGACGACTACTGGCTTGCCACACTACGGGTGGACTGCCTTTTTGAATGGAGTCAGAAGACTACTGACCTGCCACACTACGGGTGGACTTTTGCCAAGCTACGGTTGGACTTTGCAGCTGAGATGCCACACTACAGGTGGACTTTTGCCAATCTACGGTCGGACTTGCTGAGATGCCACACTACGGGGGACTTTTACCAATCTACGGTTGGACTTGCTGATGATTTGCCACCCTTGGATGGTCTTTTGCCAATCTACGGTTGGACTTAGCTGCGGTCTTTTAATGGGAGTCAGACGACTACTGACTTGCCACACTACGGGTGGACTTTTGCCAAGCTACGGTTGGACCTTAAGAATAATTTGCCACCCTTGGATGGACCTTTCGCCAATCTACGGTTGGACCTTACAATGGTTTGCCACCCTTGGATGGACCTTTTGCCAATCTACGGTTGGACTTTACTGCTTTGCTTTGCCACCCTTGGATGGACCTTTTGCCAATCTACGGTTGGACTTCGCCTTGCTTTGCCACCCTTGGATGGACCTTTTGCCAATCTACGGTTGGACTTTAAGAATTTACCACCCTTGGATGGACCTTTTGCCAATCTACGGTTGGACTTTAAGAATTCCAAAATTGGATTACTCTCTGCATCCGTGTCAGACATCTCTGCTGACTCTGCTGAGGAACAATGATCAATGTTTTGACTCTAGAGACTCCTGAAAGGATGGTATCTCTGCTGGAGAATGAATGGACAATTCGTCCGCTTCGAATTGTCAAGTTTGCCAAAAATAAATTGGACTTTGGAAATGTAGGGAGTGATAAATCTGCCAGGAATTACTTCATCTGTCTGGGATGAATTCTGGTCACAGCAACTCCGCTGGGGATGAGAATTTCTTTGCATGACGTCTTGCTAGGGAAGAAAAGTCATTAAAACTCTGCTTGAGGATCTATCAAACCTGAGATCCTTTGCGGGGAGAATCAACCTGTTATTCGGCTGGGGAAAACATGTACTAACACTCTGCCGAGGAATAGATTTTGTTGATCAATAGGCCTCTATGGGGACAAAACAACTCAGTTGGGGAGTATTGTTGACAAGATTCAATGCTGAACTCTGTGGGGAATACAACTAGAGATACAATCTTACTGGGAATCAGGGCTACTCTGTCGGGGATATACAAATCCTAGTTGGAAGACGATCCGTTGCAACATGCTGAGAAAGAGTCCCTAGAGATCTGCTGGGGAAACCCAAAGCAATTCCACGGTAGTCTGCTGAGGAATAAGACTGTTGAGCCTAGGATAAGTGCTACAATGCCCCATGTTAGGCGAGCTTTCCGTTTGACGATTCCGTTGGGGATAATGAGTTTATCATCAACTCTGCTGGAGCAAACCGCTTCAAAGCGTCTCGTGCTGGGGAATGCCTTTTGAGAGGATTTTACAGAAGACCAAACGTCCTCAAACTCTACTAGGTATAAAAGACCTGGAATATCTCTTGCTGGGGAAATCCAAAATGCCCCATGCTTGGGAGGATCAACAACCTGCTTCCTGCTCCGTGATACATGACTTACCTGAAGAAACGTCCTAAGAGGATTTTACAGGAGGCCAAATGTCTTCAAACTCTTGACGACTTCACTGGGGATTAACCATCAACTTCGGTGTCCGCGAAGCAACTCTACTGGGGACTCGCAACTGCTATCGACACAGAAAAGCTTGTAACTGTTGGAAATACTGAATGAGAGAATCGACTTAATAAGATACAACACTATCCAGTTGAACTCCATTTACTGATATCGAGACGCTGTGAACGACCGTCGACCGAATGATAAACTCAAACAGTAAACATTGTGACAAAAGGGTGACCAGTAAACCCTTCCCTAAACATGATTGCCCCAGTCTCCTGCGTGGGAATAAGTGATTATCCGTTTTGTGCTTGAAATCATCTGAATCTGTTACCTGCAACAAAAGAAAACACACACATGCCCCGGAATATTGCGTGGTTTGATTCCAACATCCAGGATTATTCAACATTCAAAGTAATTCTAAATATTTTCTTCTGCACGTGTTACTGTGAAGGCCACCATGTTTTCAAATGCAATGTTTTATCAAAAATTCGGACGTTTTTGCAAACAAGGCAGTAAAACAAAATAAGAAGCTTTTAACTGAAATTCAATTTATTGATCAAAAGGCCCAGAATAGGCAATTACACCAGGAAGCAATCCCTGGAAAGAGGTGATCGCTGAAAATTGAGAAAAGAAACTATCCTAATGGCAATGTGAAAACGGCGTTCCACTGAGTTTCAATTCTGCTATGGCCAGTATGTCTTCAAAACTCCCCGACCTTGCCTTCTGAGGAATGATCAGACCGATTCCTACCTTTTGGAATGTCAGTTGTTGAAACGATGATGAAGTACAGATAACTCAGATCGTAGTCGTTCGCTTAAATCCCTCTTTTGCGTGGACCGCCCTTTCGGGTTTTCAATCCATCGGGATACCCTTTTTTGCCTGAGTTGTCCTTGCGGATTTTCAACTCACCGGGTGTACAAATTTTTTCATTTATTATCCCTAATTTTTGCCCGAACCGTTTTATTCTGTTTTTGTGGTTCGCCGGGATGCCCTTTTTTGCCTGGACTTTTTCTTTTTTTGTCCAGCGGGTCTAGTCATGCGAAGTATTTTTTGACTACGTCTGAGTTGACAGAGGATGAAAAGTCTTCGTCGTCCATGGTTGTAAGTAACAAGGCTCCGCCCGAGAAGACCTTCTTAACCACGAATGAACCTTCATAGTTAGGAGTCCATTTGCCCCTGTGATCTGTACTTGGAGGAAGGATCCTTTTGAGTACCACATCTCCCACTTTGTAAACCCGAGGACGTACCTTCTGGTCAAATGCGTGCTTCATCCTCCGTTGGTACAACTGTCCATGACATACAGCTGCCAGTCGCTTCTCCTCAATAAGGCTCAACTGATCAAATCTGGCGCGCACCCATTCAACCTCGTCTAACTTGACATCCATCATGACTCTGAGGGATGGAATCTCAACTTCAACCGGTAGTATTGCCTCCATACCATATACAAGTGAGAATGGGGTTGCCCCAGTGGATGTGCGCACTGACGTTCGGTACCCATGCAAAGCAAATGGTAACATCTCATGCCAATCTTTGTATGTGACCACCATTTTCTGCACAATCTTCTTAATATTCTTGTTGGCCGCTTCCACAGCGCCGTTCATCTTCGGGCGATATGGAGAAGAATTGTGATGCTCGATTTTGAAGTCCCGGCATAGCTCAACCATCATTTTGTTGTTCAGATTAGAACCGTTATCAGTAATGATTCTCTCGGGCACTCCATAGCGACAAATGATATCCCGTTTCAGGAAACGAGCTACCACCTGTTTAGTGACATTGGCATAAGATGCTGCTTCAACCCATTTGGTGAAATAATCAATGGCGACCAAGATGAAACGATGGCCATTTGAAGCAGTAGGCTCAATCTTTTCGATCATGTCAATGCCCCACATAGCAAAGGGCCAAGGAGAGGACATGACACTCAACGGATTTGGAGGAACGTGCACTTTGTCTGCATAGATCTGGCATTTGTGACACTTACGGGCATACTTGCAGCAATCTGACTCCATGGTTAACCAATAAAATTTTGATCTCAATAATTTCTTAGCCATTGCATGTCCTCCGGCATGGGTCCCAAAAGAGCCTTCATGTACTTCCTGCATTAACAAGTCTGCCTCATGTCTATCCACGCATCTGAGTAGAACCATGTCAAAATTCCGTTTGTACAGCACATCATCCTGATTCAAGAAGAAACTACCAGACAGCCTTCTCAACGTCTTCTTATCTTTAGTAGATGCCCCTGGCGGGTACTCTTGACTTTTCAAGAAACACTTGATATCATGAAACCATGGCTTGTCATCAGACGTTGCATCAACAACAAACACAAATGCAGGCCTGTCAAGACGAGACACTTCAATATTAGGCACATGATTCCACCCTTGCACTTTAATCATAGAAGACAATATGGCCAAGGCATCAACAAACCTATTCTCATCTCTAGGAATATGGTACAGCTTCACTGTTGTAAAGAATGTCAGCAATCTCCTTGTATAATCTCTATACGGAACCAGATTTGCTTGGTGCGTGTACCAACTCCCTTTCACCTGATTAATTACCAAAGCTGAGTCACCAAAGATATCAAGGGTCTTAATTCATAAATTAATCGCCTCCTCAATCCCCAATATACAAGCTTCATACTCTGCTTCATTGTTGGTGCACCCAAAAGTTACTCGGGCAGTGAAAGGCATACGAACACCCTCCAGCGTGATAAGAACTGCTCCAACTCCACATCCATTCATATTGACGGCCCCATCAAACATCAGACTCCACTTGGATTCAGGGTCTGGCCCCTCCTCCGGGAGTGGTTCCTCACAGTCTTTAGCTTTGAGAAACATGATGTCCTCATTAGGGAAATCAAATTTCATGGGTTGGTAATCATCAATCGGTTGTTGCGCAAGATAATCTGACAAGACACTCCCTTTGATGGCCTTTTGGGAAGTATACTGAATATCATACTCTGTCAAAACCATTTGCCACCGTGCAATTCTGCCTGTTAGCGCTGGTTTCTCAAAAATGTATTTGATAGGATCCATTTTGGAAATCAACAAGGTTGTGTGCCTAATCATATATTGCCTCAATCGCTTTACAGCCCATGCAAGTGCACAGCATGTCCTTTCAAGCATCGAGTAACGGGACTCACAATCATTGAACTTTTTGCTCAGGTAGTAGATAGCATGCTCCTTCCTACCTGTCTCGTCGTGTTGACCGAGAACACAACCCATAGAACCTTCAAGCACTGTCAAATACATTATCAAAGGTCTTCCTTCAACTGGAGGTAGGAGAATTGGAGGTTCCTGCAAGTACTCTTTTATCTTGTCGAATGCCAATTGGCAATCGTCATTCCACCTGACCGTCTGATCTTTTCTTAGCAGTTTAAAAATAGGTTCACACGTGGCCGTTAGTTGAGATATGAACCTTGCAATGTAGTTCAATCTACCCAGAAAACCACGAACCTCTTTTTCCGTTCTCGGTTCAGGCATTTCTTGTATTGCTTTCACTTTGGCAGGATCAACCTCAATCCCTTTTTCACTCACAATGAAACCCAGCAGCTTTCTAGAACGCACCCCAAAAGTGCACTTATTTGGATTCAACCTTAAGCGGAACTTCCTCAACCTTTCAAACAGCTTTTTCAAGTTAACCAGATGTTCTTCTTCTGTTCTCGACTTGGCAATCATGTCATCCACATAACATTCAATCTCTTTGTGAATCAAGTCGTGAAACAAAGTTACCATTGCCCGTTGATACGTTGCCCCTGCGTTTTTCAACCCAAAAGGCATCACCTTATAACAGTATGTGCCCCACGGAGTAATGAACGTGGTCTTCTCCATATCTTCAGGTGTCATCTTAATCTGGTTGTACCCAGAGAAACCATCCATAAATGAGAATACTGAAAACTGAGCTGTATTGTCGACCAGTACATCAATGTGAGGTAGTGGAAAATCATCTTTTGGGCTAGCTTTATTAAGATCTCGATAATCCACACACATTCTAACCTTTCCGTCTTTCTTCGGTACTGGCACAATGTTGGCAACCTAGGGAGGGTAGTGAGTCACTGCAAGAAACCCCGCATCCCATTGTTTCTGCACTTCTTCTTTGATCTTTATGGCCATGTCGGGGTGAGTCCGACGAAGTTTCTGCTTGACTGGCGGACATTCTTCTCTCAATGGCAGCCTGTGTACAACAATATCCGTATCCAACCCTGGCATGTCTTGATACGACCAGGCGAAGATATCAACATATTCACACAACATCTCAGTCAACGCTCTCTTCACATCTGCTTGCAGGCTGGCACCAATCTTGATCTCTTTCTTAGCGTCCTCGGTACCAATATTGATGATCTCTACAGTCTCCTGATGAGGCTGAATGACCCTTTCCTCTTGTTTTAACAATCTGGCCAATTCCCCAGGGAGTTCACAATTCTTCTAATCCCCTTCTTTGGCTTGATGAATCGGTTTGTCAAAGTCATACATAGCCATAGCAAAATCATTATCAATGGAATCCGGAGGATCAAGTCTGCACGAACGGGTTCATGCTTTATTTTAGAAATATTTTAAAACAAAAAAAGAAATGAAACATTGCCATTTTATTTTTTTTTGTGCAAAAATAAAAAACTGAAAGAAAGAGAACAAAAATTTGAGTGCAAAACGTCCTTTATTAATGATTAAAATTGCAAATGCAAACAGGGTGGCCCTACAAATAAATCTATACGCCTTGGGCAGAGCGCAAGATTTTGACATGCATCATGGTTAGAAAAACAAAGAAAAAATTACTCTGTCTGAAGAGTAACCCGGACGACCTCTTCAACAGACCAGTTCTGTAATTGTTGTCCCGAGGCACGTGGGCGTACCCAGTTGTCCAAGTCAACGTCACTATCAACACCATCTTCTGTAGCTGCACAAGACTGATCTGTGTAAATAATTCCCCCACTACTGAAAGTGATGGGTCCACTGCTCTCCGCATCAGAAGTCATAGAGGGATGATAACCAATACCAAATTTGTCCTCCTTTATTGGCGTCTCTATCAGTTTGTCCCAGCCTTGGGCATTGTCAGCTCTGACGACCTCGACAGCTTGTTTGTAGGATGAAATGGAAGTACCAGCCCCAACTGGTGTAGAGGAAGACTCAGGCACATTGTCAATATTTACCGCTTCAAATGACTGGCAAAGCATCTCGTGAATTTCCCCATCCATTTCCACATACTTAAACGTGGACAAATGACTCACAAAGATATCTTCTTCACCACACACTGTAACGACCTGTCCTTCAAACTCGTACTTCAGCTTTTGGTGTAAGGTGGAGGTAACAGCCCCAGCTGCATGAATCCAAGGGCGGCCCAATAAGCAGCTATACGTAGGCTGTATGTCCATCACATGGAATGTGGATTTGAACACCTGCGGTCCAATTTGCACGGGCAATTCTACTTCACCAAACACAGATCTTTTGGTCCCATCGAATGCTCTGACAACCAAATCACTAGGCCTTAAAATCAAACCATCAACTTCCAGCTTCATTAGTGCCTTCTTAGGCAAAACATTGAGTGAGGAACCAGTGTCCACCAGTACATGAGACAACACTGCACCCTTACATTCCATTGTGATGTGCAAAGCTTTATTGTGGTTTCTTCCTTCAGCAGTCAAATCCCTACTTGTGAAACCCAGACCATGGCTGACATTAACGTTGGAAATTACACCCTCAAGCTGATTAACAGTGATTTCTTATGGCACATATGCGCTCTTCAACACTTTCAACAAAGCCTCCCGATGCGCATCAGAACACAACAATAATGATAAAATTGAAATCTTCGAAGGGTCTGATTCAGTTGATCGACAATCTTATAATCACTTTTCTTGATTATCCTCATGAACTCTTCCATCTCATTATCAAAAGTAATCTTTGTCTCTGATTCAGGTACAGGCACACTCTCGACCACCTGTTTTCCTTTAGCTTTTGCAGCAGCTTCACCTTCTTGATCACTGCACAAAGTTTGGGGAGTAAACAATCTTCCGCTTCTTGTAAAACCACCTACACCACCCACATTATCAATATTCGAACCGGCTGATGATCCAACTTCTTGCTTTTTACCTTCATAATATATGTCTGCCCCATAGTGCCAAGGGATTGCCTTCGTAGTTATAAACGGAACTGGTCTTGGCACCGTGATGGTAACAGGACTGGGTCTCTCTTGCACAACACTTGCTACGGGAACTGTACTGACCGGCACCTGAATCTCAGCGGGAGTATAATAGATAGTCACAATTGATACCTCATCAGTTTCTTTCACAACCCTGTCAAACTGTAGACATCCTTCATTGATCAGATTCTGCAAACCCACTTTTAACTTATCACAGCCATTCTCTTAATTCACACACTCAGAACAATCTTGATTACAGCCCGGGAACACGTGTCCCTTCAACAAACGATCTTTTACAATCAACAAATAAGTCTTCACCTGACTGATGTCTGCTACCAAATTCAATCTCTTTCCATCTTCGATAGCGTGCACATTTGCCGCGCCATGATTAGGTATGGGGTGCTGAATAATATTAGAAGATTGAGAGAAATTGATTGCTTTGGCATCAATCAAGTCTTGCACTTTATGATGAAAAGCCCAACATTTTTCAATGGAGTGCCCCTGAGCACCTGAGTGGAACTCGCAGCGAGCATTCACATCAAAATTAGGAGGCAAGTTGCCAGCGGCAGGAGGTCTCATAGTACAGAGCTCAACCAACTTCAACTTGAGTAGCTGTGGTAGCAACGCAGAATAAGTCAAAGGGAGAGGGTCAATCTTACGATCCCTCTGCCTGGACCTCTGTTGGAAAGGAGGTTGCTGTTGTTGCTGCTGAACTTGCTGTTGGGGTTGTTGTTGTTGAACAGACGGTGCTGGGATTGTCACCGCACCTACCTGATGATAACCCTGAGAATGTCCTCTTCCTCGTCCTCTAAACACAACATTCATATCACCTTCTCTTCTTCTCTGACCACTAGCAAATGGTTTCTTCGTCCCAGAAGAGCTAGCCCCACTTACATCTTGAATCTTTCCAAGTTTCAGCAGACTTTTTATTCTTTCTCCAGCAATAACAATATCAGCAAATCCGGTTGATGGATAAGCTGCCAATCTTTCAAGAAATGCCCCTTGCAGGGTGCCCATAAACATGTCTGCCATTTCTCTATCCAGCAAAGGAGGTTAAACCTGTGTAGCCATTTCCCTCCACCTCTGTGCATATTCCTTGAAACTTTCTTTAGCATTCTGTGACAACCCCTGCAATTGAGTGCGATTGGGCGCCATATCAATATTGTACTGGTACTGTTTTAGGAATGCTTCAGCCAGATCCTTCCAACTTCTCACAGCAGCTCTGTTCAACTTCATATACCAGGTCAAAGAAGCTCCAGCCAGACTGTCTTGAAAGTAATGCATCCATAACTTCTCATCATCTGTATGAGCTGAGATCCTCCCAAAATAAGCTTGGATATGTGTCTGGGGACACGTATTACCCTGATATTTATCAAAGGTAGGCGGCTTGAATTTTGGAGGGATCCTGACCCCTGCTACCAGTCCCAAGCTAGTAACATCAATACCCATAGAATTCTTGCATTCCATAGCCCGTATCTTTTTAGCCAACTCATCATACCTTTTATCATTAGGGGTACTCATCTCAGCATCCAGCAAAGTAAATCGGTCTTCCTGAGCATCTTCCTGAATAACACCAACATTTCTGCCATTTCCATTACCCATATTACCATCAGGAGGGGGATTGACAACAACAGGAGGAGGAGTGCCATGAGTCTGTGAATTGTCATTCTGATTACCCCCAGGTGTGGCCTCTGGACGCTCGACCAAAAGCTTTAGTCTTTCTTGAGTTTGGGCCATACCAGTCATGAGAGTCATGAACTGGTCTATTCGTGCCCTCATTTCGTCCAAATCACTCTGCATTTGATCCATTATCCTTGCTTGATTTCTTCGAGTTGAGTATCAGTGAAAGTGATTCTCAGCTATAGTGCCTGAAACCAAATAAAGGTTAGAGATCCCCTGCAACAAGTACCTGAAAAAAAACAAACAACAAAATGCAAAATGATATGCAATGCAATGCAATGTTTATTCATTTCGAGGCATTCCTTCCATCGATTCCAGTTTGATCAAAAGAGAAGAGCGCATATCCCTGCAGTTGCTAACAGCGACAGAATGCCAGAGGTGTACGCTAATAATTCAGAATAATACTAATAGCATAGATGAAACAGCCCACAGCCAGGTGTGGAATAGTCAAATACAAATTGTTCCTGAGCGAATACAACTGAATATCATGAATACAAACAAAAGAAAACCCATCAACAAGCCTGATGGTGAATTCTCAAAACAATAACATAAACAACTCAAACACTGAGCCCATATAGGTCCTCCCTGACTTCCTTGAGAAGCGCTTCGGTAACAGGATCGTTTGGGCGCTCTATGAGACTTCTGATCAGTTGGCTCCTTAATTGGATAGCTTCTTCTAGCTTTCTAATGCGATCTCTGACAGCTAGCTCTTTGACTCTTGTAAGTTCCTGGATTGGCTGGAATTTTGGTAAAACAACAAGGTGTTCAATGCTGATGTCATGGTGTTGATGTTGCAGCATTGAGTCTTAGTACTGGGCTGTACTAAGTTGTGAAGGTTAACTATGTTTGATGTCATGGGCTTGATGTCATAACATTGCACTTAACACTGGGCTGTGTTAAGGTTACTAGTTGCTGAAGTAGATATCTGATGTCACATAGGTGATGTTGTAACATCAGACCTGCAGAACTGAAGCTAATGACAGCATGGGCTTGTTGTTATTAGGGTCGCGTATTAGCTGGAATTGTGGAGAGTGTTGACTCGTTGGATGAGAATATCTTGGGCTAGATATTTTCTGTTACATGGGAGATTTGATTGCAGGTTTGTTGGAGAATTAAAAGGTGGAAGATTTAAAAAGATTTTGGGGATAAAATCTGTTTTAAAAGATTCAGTTTTTAATTGACAAATCTGATCAAATATTGTGACAAATCCAATCCAAATTCAAGGAGCTATATAAAGTGCACAAGACCAAGGAAGAAGGTACAGAAAACAGATTGAAGATCAAGAGCTGGAGGCTTAGAGTCTAGGGTTTGTTTAGAGTACTTGTAATCACACTATTCTAGGTTTGAATAGGTGTTGAATTTTCTGTCCTCTCTAGAAGCTGTGAAGCAATAGAGAGTTGTTGATTGATCAAAGCTAGGAAGCAAGATCAAGGGATCTCAAAGAGGGTGTTCTTTGAGTGTTTTAGGGGATTGAGTAGTGTTCTCATATCTAAGTGGTTTCTTAGGTAGAAAGTCACTAGTAGAGTATAAGTTTAGGAGATTGTCAACTGGTGTGTTGAGTCTGTAAATTATATCTACAAGTAGTGAATTTCATCCCTGGCTTGGTAGCCCCCAGACGTAGGTAGTTAGACCGAACTGGGTGAATAATTCCTTGTGTTTTCCTGTTGCTTATTCTGTCCATTATTGCAGAGTGTGTTGTTGTGACATCGCACCTTAACATCACACGTCTGGTACCAGAATTTCAATTGGTATCAAAGTAGGCATCCTGTCTGTCTCTGGGTGAGATCTAGGGAAGTTACTTTCTGGTGAAAGATGGACAAAGAGGTTGGAGGATTTGTCAACAGACCCCCTATCTTGGATGGCTCAAACTATGAGTATTGGAAGCCTAGAATGACTACTTTTTTAAAGTCATTAGACAGCAGAGCTTGGAAGGCTGTCATTAAAGAGTGGAAAGCTCCAGAGGTATGTGAGAAAGATGAGGCTGGCAAGGATAAAGAAGGCACCTCAAAGCCAAAACCTGAAGAAGAGTGGACCAAGGAGGAAGATGAGCTTGCCCTTGGAAATTCCAAAGCTCTAAATGCCATATTCAATGGAGTGGATAAAAATATCTTCAGGTTGATCAATACCTGTGAAGTTGCTAAGGAAGCTTGGGGTATTTTGCAGGCAACACATGAAGGAACATCGAGAGTCAAGATGTCAAGACTTCAGATTTTAACATCAAAATTTGAAAGTCTGAAGATGAAGGATGAGGAGACCATTCATGACTTCCACATGAATGTTCTAGAGCTGGCAAATGCTTCCACTGCTCTAGGTGAGAAAATGTCTGATGAAAAGCTGGTGAGGAAGATTCTTAGATCCCTCCCCAAAAAATACAAGATGAAGGTTACTGCTATTGAAGAGTCACAAGACATCAGCAAGATGAGAGTAGATGAGCTCATTGGATCTCTTCAAACCTTTGAGCTTGGGTTGAATGAGGAAGAACCAGAAAAGAAGCCAAAGAATATAGCTCTGGTGTCAAATGATCAAGAGGAAGAAGGGAAGAGTTCTGAATCCCAGGATGACTTCTCTCAGGCCATAGCAATGCTGGGAAGACAATTCAACAAAGTGTTAAAAAGGTGGAACAATAACTACAAGCCTAGGGTCAAGAACAGTTCTTCTGACATCAGTAAGCCTAAAGAGAAAGATGAAAAGAAGCCTGCCCAGGATAAAGGTGTTCAATGCGTGGAATGTGAAGGGTATGGACATATTAAGAAAGAATGTCCCACATTCTTGAAGAAACTGAAGAAGGGGATGTCAGTCTCCTGGTCTGAATCTGATAGTGAAAATGAAGATGAGTCAGCAAGGCATGCTAGAGCCTTAACAGGAACAGTTATGTCAGATGATGACAGTGATGAAGAAATAACCTATGAGGAACTAGCATCTACTTATCGAGAGCTGTGTTTGAAAAGTGCTGAAATTTGTCAAGAAAACAAGTGTCACAAACAACAGATTGCTCAGCTTGAAAGTGAAAAAGCTGATCGAGAGAACGAAGTTGTACTTGTTAAGTCTCAATTGGAGCAGATGACAAAATTTGTTAGGATGATGAACAGTGGTACTACTAATCTGGATAAAATTCTTCAGTCTGAGAAAGCAGCTGGAGATAAATCAGGAATAGGATATGTGGCTAGCACTTCAGGAACAACAAGAGAGATGTCTCAACCTGTGTCTCAACATCAACCCAAGAGACAGAATCCTACCTCAAAGAAGAATAGTCCTCAGTCTCAAGGAATTAGTCAGCATACGCCTCCCCAATTTCACAAGAACTTGGAGACTGCTGGGTGCAATCAGAACAGGGTTCATCATCATAAGAACAGGAATGGAAACAAATTCAACAAAGTTGTTCCTCATTGCTATGGAAGAAGGAAGCCACATCACCATAGTAGACAGCCTAAGAGACAGCATCATCAGTACATGAAAAGACAACTCAACTATGGTATAAGAAGACAAAAGTATGAGTGGCAGTCACAGCCCTATCAAAGCAGAAGAAGATGCTTCTACTGTGGTAGGATCGGGAATATCCAGTCCTCATGCTTCAAGCTACATGGTTATCCTAATCCTGCTCCTCAACCCAAAGAGGTAAGAACAAAAGTGGTGAAGAAATGGATACCTAAAGTTATCAGCTTGATAGCTCACACCTCCTTAAGGGTTTCTACCAAAGATGACTGGTATTTTGACAGTGGGTGTTCAAGACACATGACTGGAGTAAAGAATCTGCTCGTTGATGTGAAACCTCAGACTTCTGGCTACGTGACATTCGGTGATGGAGTCAAAGGGGAGATAAAGGGGATTGGCAAACTAAATTGTGCCAATGCACCCAGACTGGAGAATGTCCTACTTGTTAAAGGACTAGCAGCAAATTTGATTAGTATCAGTCAACTATGTGATCAAGGATTCAAAGTAGACTTCACTAAGTCTGAATGTGTGGTCAAAGATGACAAAGGAGAAGTAATCATGAAGGGAGACAGGTCAAAGGACAATTGCTATCTGTGGGCACCTCAAAACTCTGAGTCATCCACGTGTGTGCTTGCTAAAGAAGATGAAGTCAAAATCTGGCATCAGAAGTTGGGACATCTTCACCTAAAGGGAATGAAAAGAATTATCTCCTCAGAGGCAGTCAGAGGGATTCCCAAACTGAGCATTGAGGAAGGAAAAGTGTGTGGAGACTGTCAAAAAGGAAAGCAGACAAAGATGTCTCATCCGAAGCTTCAACATGACACCACCTCCAAGGTGTTGGAGCTTCTTCATATGGATCTGATGGGACCCATGCAGGTTGAAAGTCTAGGTGGAAAGAGATATGCTTATGTTGTCGTGGATGACTACTCAAGATACACTTGGGTAAATTTCACCAAAGACAAATCTGAAGTGTTTGATGTCTTCAAAGAGCTCTGCCAAAGACTCCAAAGGGAAAAGGAGAGTAAGGTCATCAGAATTAGAAGTGATCATGGAAGAGAGTTTGAGAATAGAAAGTTTGAAGAATTTTGCTCAACTGAAGGAATAAGTCATGATTTTTCATCACCTATCACACCTCAGCAAAATGGAGTTGTTGAAAGGAAGAACAGAACTATACAAGAATCGGCAAGAGCAATGATTCATGCCAAGAAACTTCCTTATCACTTCTGGGCAGAAGCCATGAACACTGCCTGCTATATTCATAACAGAGTTACCCTAAGAAGAGGGACTTCATCTACTCTGTATGAGCTGTGGAAGAGGAGGAAACCAAATGTCAAATACTTTCATGTATTTGGAAGTAAATGTTATATTCTGACTGATAGGGAGCAAAGAAGAAAACTAGATTCCAAGAGTGATGAAGGAATCTTTTTGGGATACTCTACCAATAGCAGAGCTTATAGAGTCTTCAACTCCAGAACCAAAGTTATGATGGAGTCTATCAATGTTGTGATAGATGATGAAGATAAGCAGGAAGTTGAGGATGTTATAGAAGATGTTGAAACACCTGCTGGTGAAGCATCTCTTGATGTTGAAGAAAGAAATACCTCTCCTGGTACCACTAATGCTGAGCCTGAACAACCTCAGAAAGATCCTTCAATCAGAATCCAGAAGGACCATCCCAAGGAACTAATTATAGGCGATCCAAATTCTGGAGTAAGAACTAGATCTAGAGAAGTCATTGCTAGCTCATGCTTTGTTTCCAAAATTGAGCCAAAGAATGTCAAGGAAGCTTTGACAGATGAATTTTGGATAAGTGCCATGCAAGAAGAACTGGAGCAGTTCAGAAAAAATGATGTTTGGGATCTAGTGCCAAGACCAGAAGGGGTGAATGTTATTGGAACAAAATGGATCTTCAAAAACAAGTCAGACGAGCTTGGAGTAGTTACAAGAAACAAAGCCAGACTTATTGCACAGGGCTATACTCAAGTAGAGGGAGTTAATTTTGATGAGACTTTTGCTCCAGTGGCTAGATTAGAATCCATCAGGCTTCTCTTAGGTGTGGCATGTAACCTAAGATTCAAGTTGTTCCAAATGGATGTAAAGAGTGCCTTTCTGAATGGCTATCTGAATGAAGAAGTCTATGTTGATCAACCGAAAGGATTCACTGATCCAAACTTCCCCAATCATGTGTTCAAACTGAGGAAAGCTCTATATGGCTTAAAACAAGCTCCAAGGGCATGGTATGAAAGGCTAACAGAATTCTTAACAGCTAGTGGATATAGAAATGGAGGGTAGACAAAACCCTGTTTGTCAAAGAAGAAGGCGGAAAGTTGATGGTAGCCCAAATCTATGTGGATGACATAGTATTTGGGGGAATGTCAAAAGCTATGGTCAAACAGTTTGTTCAACAAATGCAATCTGAATTTGAAATGAGTTTGATGGGAGAACTCAGCTACTTTCTTGGACTACAAGTCAGACAAATGGAGGACTCTATCTTTATTTCTCAGAGCAAGTATGCTAAGAGTACAGTAAAGAAATTTGGCCTGGATAAAGCAAATCACAAAAGAACTCCTGCTCCTACACATTTGAAGTTATCCAAAGATGAGAATGGAGTGAGTGTGGACCAAAGCTTGTACAGAAGTATGATTGGGAGTTTGTTATACCTCACAGCAAGCAGACCTGACATTTCATTTGCTGTTGGAGTGTGTACAAGATATCAGTCTGATCCTAAGGTAAGTCACTTAAACCAAGTAAAGAGGATTATGAAATATGTGAATGGGACAAGTGACTATGGGATGCTGTACAGTCATAATACTGGAACTGAGTTAAAAGGATACTGTGATGCTGATTGGGCTGGAAGTGCAGATGATAGGAAAAGCACTTCAGGAGGCTGTTTCTTTCTAGGGAATAATCTGATTTCCTGGTTCAGCAAGAAACAGAACTGTGTGTCTCTCTCAACTGCAGAAGCTGAGTATATAGCAGCAGGAAGTAGTTGCTCTCAGCTGGTGTGGATGAAGCAGATGTTAAGTGAATACAATGTCAAGCAAGATGTTATGACTTTATACTGTGATAATTTGAGTGCCATTAACATCTCTAAAAATCCTATACAGCACAGTAGGACTAAGCACATAGATATAAGACATCACTTCATAAGAGATCTGGTTGAAGATAAAATCGTTACCTTGGAACATGTAGCCACAGAGAATCAACTGGCTGACATATTCACTAAATCCTTAGATGCAAACCAATTTGAAAGATTAAGAAGCAAATTGGGAATCTGCATTTATGAAGACTAAAATTGCAAAAGGGGTTGTGGGCAGTTGGAGGTTCTGGGCTTGTGTGTAGCCAACTGCCAGGAGATAATTGTCTAATTATGGCTATAAAGGGGGAGAGTTAATAAATGCCATAAAGAGAAGAGTAGTAAAAATAAAAGGTGTTTAGTTGAAAAGTAATGATGCAGCTGTGGAGGGGGAGTATAGACAGCATAGTTGTGGAGCTGCTAGTGAAGTATTCATAGCATTGAAGAGTGCAGAGTGCAGCAAAGCAGACATCAAGGGGGAGATGTGCTGCACATTGTGAGCTACTGAACAGCTGTGATGCTGGTTCAAGTTTTTGAGGGGAAGCACCAATTGGCTGTTGTCAATAATGAAGATGGTGCTGCAACAGATCAAGTAATGAAGACTATATGAAGATTGTCAAACTGCTGCAAGTTAAAGTTTCAAAATATTGAAGATATTCCGCTGCTGAAGTCTCTAAAGATGCAGAGATTGTTTTAGCCAAAATTAGCCAAAGGGGGAGATTGTAAGTTCCTGGATTGGCTGGAATTTTGGTAAAACAACAAGGTGTTCAATGCTGATGTCATGGTGTTGATGTTGCAGCATTGAGTCTTAGTACTGGGCTGTACTAAGTTGTGAAGGTTAACTATGTTTGATGTCATGGGCTTGATGTCATAACATTGCACTTAACACTGGGTTGTGTTAAGGTTACTAGTTGCTGAAGTGGATATCTGATGTCACATAGGTGATATTGTAACATCAGACCTGCAGAACTGAAGCTAATGACAGCATGGGCTTGTTGTTATTAGGGTCGCGTATTAGCTGGAATTGTGGAGAGTGTTGACTCGTTGGATGAGAATATCTTGGGCTAGATATTTTCTGTTACATGGGAGATTTGATTGCAGGTTTGTTGGAGAATTAAAAGGTGGAAGATTTAAAAAGATTTTGGGGATAAAATCTGTTTTAAAAGATTCAGTTTTTAATTAACAAATCTGATCAAATATTGTGACAAATCCAATCCAAATTCAAGGAGCTATATAAAGCGCACAAGACCAAGGAAGAAGGTACAGAAAACAGATTGAAGATCAAGAGCTGGAGGCTTAGAGTCTAGGGTTTGTTTAGAGTACTTGTAATCACACTATTCTAGGTTTGAATAGGTGTTGAATTTTCTGTCCTCTCTAGAAGCTGTGAAGCAATAGAGAGTTGTTGATTGATCAAAGCTAGGAAGCAAGATCAAGGGATCTCAAAGAGGGTGTTCTTTTAGTGTTTTAGGGGATTGAGTAGTGTTCTCATATCTAAGTGGTTTCTTAGGTAGAAAGTCACTAGTAGAGTATAAGTTTAGGAGATTGTCAACTGGTGTGTTGAGTCTGTAAATTATATCTACAAGTAGTGAATTTCATCCCTGGCTTGGTAGCCCCCAGACGTAGGTAGTTAGACCGAACTGGGTGAACAATTCCTTGTGTTTTCCTGTTGCTTATTCTGTCCATTATTGCAGAGTGTGTTATTGTGACATCGCACCTTAACATCACACGTCTGGTACCAGAATTTCAACTCTCTTCACTCCGGCGCGGGCTTTCAAATCTTCAATCTCTTGATTAGCTGAGCTCAGCTGCTGGAGAAATTCGCTTTCTTTGCTCTTCAAATTTTTCCTCAACTCGTCGTTTTCAGCCCTGATTCTCGCCTCGATCTCCCTCCGGCATTCAGAAAACTCATCCCATCTCTGTTGTCCTTTGGCAAGGGCGTTCTCTGACTTGGTCAACTGCTCGTTAATGCGCTTGCACGCCTCCTTTAGTGCCATCTCATTCTGTTTGACCTTATGAATATAGATAGTGTCTTCGGCAATTCTTTTCTCATTGGCCTCATGATGCTCAGTCAGCTTCTGCAGTTCATACTCAACCTTACGCTTGTCACAAAGAGTCTTTCTAAGTCCTTCACTTAGCTTCTCATTCCTTCTGACGGTCTTTCTTGAGAAAACGACAAAAGAGTAATCTGAACCCTTCTCTTCAACCAGGCATCATATTGAGAGGAAGACACATTGTTTCACTTTCCGAAGACGACTTTTCCCTTCATTTGCAGATTACCCCAAGCTCCAGCCGCTTGCCTTACCAACAAAAGGTTATCCTTCACAGGGAAAAAGAAAGACTCTTCTAAATCACTATCCCTCGGAGGCTCTACTAAGGCAAATCCTAATTGTCTCCTGAGAATAACAGGGTTATAATTAATGCAACCTCTTACTCCCAAGAGTGGCACGTTAGGATGTCTTCCACAGCTGCTGACGAAATCCCCCCTATTGTTCTCTGATTGAGCCAACGGATATCCTTTGCGGTCAACTGAATCATCCTCTTAGCCCAGTTCTTTGCAGGCTGAGGATTCAAAAAGGCCTCTAACTTTGGTAAATGTCTCATAAGCCACTGATGGAATAGAGGTGCATAACATCTAACCAAACCTCCTCGCTTTTTCTCATTTTTAAAGTGCACAGAATAGTACAAATCACCCAGGAGGGTAGGTACGGGATTCTTCATTACGAAAATGTGGATTTCACTCATGGCCAAGAACTTAGGTTCATCAGCAAACAACATAATTCCATAGATGTTCAAAGCTAGGATGGCACAAATGGTTTCCCACTGAGATTTAGCAGCAAATTCTTTAGCTTTGGCAACCAGGAAGTCCAAATGAAAACCAGATAATTCTCCTTTGGTGGTGAGATTGTCTGCTACCATAGGTACGCTCAAATGAAGGGCCTTAGCTATTTCTTCAGGCTTTGGGGGGCGCATGTCAGAGTTGAAGGGAATCTGGTACTTGAGAGGCACACTTAGTAGCAAAGCATACTCTTCTAGCATTGGGTCCAACTGAAAATTCGAGAAGGTGAAACACCTTAGCTGTGGGTCATAAAATTGTAAGCACGTAAGAATGACACTCCTTTCTGAAGCATTCAAGTCAACAACCACAGTCATAATCTCCCCATAATCCTTCCGGAACATACCCACATGGTCTGGAGTTAGAAGAGCAATCATCTTTCGCAGTTGTCCCACCTTGGTATCAAAGAAAGTATAGTGCACGTTGTTCTTCCTGGGAGTATCCATAACTGCAACAAGAACTGTCAACCGGAATCGAAAGGAAGTGTACCCTGCAAATGAATAAACATGAGGGTTAAATGCAAGAATGCTAATGATGATATGTATGCAAGGGCATGTGACCACTGCTGCACAAATACTGCTAAACCCACTGTACTATAATCTGAATTTCGTGAGATATACAACCCCAGGATAAGAAACCCAATAACAAACACATAACCAAATGTGAGCTGATCAGGATCAAAACTTCAGTAACCAATCCAGAACAAATAAGAAAACCAGGTATTCTGACGGTCAAGGGTTCCTGCACACCTGTAAACAATCCCCCGAATCTCACAGGTAGGTACTAGGATGTTCAGTATCCCGGGCTCTCAGGTCGAGAAATGATTATACGTTCACCATTTCTGGTTTGGCATCATCATCAATCGAGAAGGCCTCAACTGATTCTCCAAAAGGGAAGATCCTCAGCTTCAGAGGTTTGAGAAGCAATAGCACATTCAGCCCGAAGGATACAATGCTACCGCCAATCAAAGAGGTCGTCCGCTGATTCACTTCAAAACAAAGAGGGGTCATCCTAACAGGTCATCCAGACTTAGCAGCTCTTCCAAATAGCTCTACCATCGTGGGAAATCCACAACGCAGAATTCTCTAGAGAGAACCACATCCAGATTGTGTTTCATATTCCCTCCTCGAACCGAGATGGAACGCGAGAGGATATGTCACACGCTAATCCTAAGTGCACTCAGGCCTGGGTATTGGGCCTATCTCTCAGAATATCCCCATCCCACCAAACAGAAAACAGTACAGCAGTGCAGCATAATACATCATATGAAATGAAAAAATGCTAAAATACAGTAAATGCAGTAATATACAGTAGTATACAGCAAAAAATAGTAAATAACTATACAGTAAAACAGTAAATACAGCAAAGTACAGTAAACACCCAATGAAAGAAAAATAGACAAGCGCTAGGATTGACTCGCTAAGGAAACCAGAGATTCTGGGTTCGTTTCCCCAGCAGAGTTGCCAGCTGTCGCTCCCGGGATTTTCATCCAAGTACAAACGCGAAAGTGGCACCGAAACAGAGTCGCCAGCAATGTGTATTTATCCCATGAAAGGGAAAGGAAACACCGCATAAACCTGAAGGGAAGGAAAAGAGCATGGTCTTGCGACCAAGAGAACTGGGTTCGGGAGTCGGTTACGTGAGAGGAAGGTATTAGCACCCCCTCACGTCCATCGTACCCGATGGGATCCACGCTTGCTTGTCTCGATCAAAGGGTGTCGTCATCTAGAGCTCCACTGCTACTGGAAAGGGAAAGGAACAGGAACGAAAAAAAGAAAAGAGAAATAAAGAAACAAATGTAGGGAAAATAAAAGAAGTGCTCGAATGGGCCCTACCCCACTGCCTACGTATCTCATCGGGAACATGAGAATCAGAGCGACGTAGTTCCCCTCAACGAGGGTCGCTTTGTTTGTGTTTTTTGGGAACGGCTAATGTTCTAGCTCAGGTGTTGCAGGCTCACTGGTCCGAGTGCGTTACCAACTTGCAAGAGAACGAGTAAGAGCACGTCCGTAC
Source organism: Lathyrus tuberosus (assembly GCA_022829125.1). NCBI lineage: Eukaryota > Viridiplantae > Streptophyta > Magnoliopsida > Fabales > Fabaceae > Lathyrus > Lathyrus tuberosus. Next base: position 19,724 of record JALAZF010001005.1, on the reverse strand, counting down.
GCTAAGAATGAGTGAGATGAAAAAATAATTCCCGAAGGAAAGACGTTATTGTTTCTTTGAAGTTTTTAGAAAGAAATGTTTTGATTGTTTTGTGTTTTGTAACGCGCATTGTATTTAAGTCCCTCATGTAAGATTGAATGCCTCGCATAACGACCCGAGATGGGACGCACGCTAAACATTCCAAGAAAATGAGAGAAGATCCCTCACTATCTTATTCTGACATGAAAGGCCTAAATACAATGGTTGTTTGGCCTTTATTAAGTATTTTTTAACTTTTGTTTGAAGATGAGAAGAGAGAAAATGCAAAGGAAACTCTAAAGGGAGACTAAGGGTCCTAATGTTATCATGCATGAATGTCCTATGGTTAGTGAGGTTTAGGAGAAAAGACTACCTAAAGCCTAATGCTAATCCTACTCCAAGCTTAATCAAAAATTAAGTTGGACTAGGTAGCTCTAAAGGGAAAGAATCCAAGACTTGAACAAGTCTTGAGATCCATGGGATGAGAAAGAGTGAAAGAGAAGAAAAGAGAAGAAGAAGAATGAGGAAAGTGATGGGGAAGCAAGCACATCATAATCATCATATCCAAATCATAACATAGAACATGCTTCAAAGATCATACAAGCACATATCAAGTATACAAGTGAAGGTACACAAGAAAGGATGCAAGTAAACTTGCACAAGATTCACAATTTCACACACTAAGGTCTCATACAAAGATGACATGAACAATATAAGATGAAAGTGCAACCAAGTCAGAATTTAATTCACATCATGATCATCCAATCCAAACATGCAAGAATGTTTCACATTACGATGCATTATGAGCCAAAGAAACCGCAAAACCAAAGATGATGATATGAATCATACAAATCAAACCATGATGATCAAGTGAGATGAAAACCAAGTAATGAACTCAAGAGGGCAGTAGCATATGCATCAACAACATACCAAGATCAAACTCAAGTCATACAAGTTTAATCATCAAGCAACACATTCCAAACATGCATCAAAATTAAACAAAACATCCATTTATCAATCATGTAAGCAAACCAAAGGACATGTGAAGCAAAGAGTGAGAACATGTCACATAAAGCAACTTAAACCAAAAGGGTCAGAACCTCTAACATGTCATCCAAGTCAAACAAAAGGCCTCATGCATTGGTTGTTTCAAACAAAGGGGCATTGCACAAGATTAGGTCAAACATACCACAAAATTCAAGTCAAAACAACATCAACTTAGAAAATCAAGATCAAATTGGAAAATGAATCAATGAAGATGATTCAAAATCCACACACAAGCTCAAACAGAATAGTATCACACCATATAATCATTTCAAGCATCAATCAATCACAAGTAAACAAAAGCACTCAAACTAGGTCAAGTATCTAAGCATACCTTAACCAAATTCAAACCACAAGTAAAAATCAACCAAAAATAGTAAAGTGGTTCAATAAATTCCCAAAATTAATCAAAGGCAATTTTAAACATCCAATTAACAAGTGCAAAAAGATTGGAACAGAAATATCTCAAGAACATGTTCAAAGGAGCTTCACAAGACAAGGTATGCAAGTGATCGTGTATGAATCGAGGAGCATCAAAAATCACATGAAAAACAATCAAAGGTGATCACCAAGGCATCAAGATAACATTCAAACATTTCTCATCCACATGTCAAAACAAGGAAAAAAAATCGGCTCAAGAAGGCATGGCAAAGTCATCAAACATAAGTATTAATCACAAGGGCTAACATGAAAGACACTTCGGAAAAGAAAATCGGAATTAATCATGAAAATAAATGGAAAATCAAAATAAAATTCATATAAAATTAAATAAGACATTAAAATACGTGTATGAATTTTTTTGGAATTTTTTGATAAAATAAAGTATTTTTAATAATTAAAAAAGGTAACGAAAATAAAAGAAGAAAATAAAAATTGAGTGTTAAAATGGAGGGGTGCATTAGTAAGGGAAAAGAAAGGCCATGGATTGGGCCGGTACAGTGGGGGTGCAGGGAGCAAAAGGGGCGTTGGGCCCACATAGAAAGCATTGTGATCAGAATTTTAACTAAACAAACAAAAAAATTGAATTAAAAAAAGTGTAACAAAACTATGTCATACAATATCAGTAGGTCACTTTTATTGAAAATACTAAATGACAAAAAACTTAATAAATAAAAAAAAGAAACTAACCACCAGCCATAACATCATCTTCATGCATAGAAATGTTACGTGAATAGTACTGTAACATGCAGACCGTCGGCGGCGGCTGGTCTGGCCCGAAATGGAAGAACCAGGACACCCCCCCCCCCCCCTCAGTTTTTCGTGTAGAATCCCAAAATCAACTTAGTTTTCAAGTTTAAAGCCTCTAACACCCTCAAAAATAGCCATAAAGAAAAGGGTCATGGTGCACAACTTTCACAAATCAAAACAACAACCATACAAACATCTTATGCATCAACTCAAGACTCCAAATATGCAAATAACATTCTCAAAACACGTAATACATGAGAGAAAAGAGTTGAAGAAAGATTACCAAAAATGGAGCTCTTGATACTTTCTACCTTTGCTCCAAAGCTTCAAAAACACCCTCCTTCTAGCCTTCTAGGACTTCTAAGATGATGATGGAAGCAAGAATGGGGAGAAAGAGCCTCTTGTGAGTAAAATCCGAATCTTGAAGGTTTTTTGAGAGAGAGTGAACTTTAGTTTTTTCTTCACACCATGAGCAGCCACTGAGTCCTCTCTTCTCTAGGGTTTACAAGCTCCTTAAATATCATGGGTTAGAAAGTTTATTTGGGCCTGAAAAATGGAGTGGGAAGTTTTGTTTGAAAACTCACCCAAAAGCAACCAAGAGAGTGAGGTACGGGTAGTGATTTTTTTGAGGGGTGTGTGGAATGATTTTTTGAGTGAAAATGAAGCATGAGGAGGGTGGCTGCACATGGCACGTGAGAGGAAAGAGTGAGGTCCGAAATTGTACAAAATCTCTTCCATTTTAGTGCAAAATGTGCATAGGTGGTACACATCCCACATGGCTTGGTTTAGCCCATTTTGGCAAAGGAAATGACACAAAAAGAACCTGTGATTCGCATGGAAATGGATAAGTCATTGTGCTACAAGCAGAATTTCATAATATGTCACCAACCAAAGCCTTTAAAATCAACCTAAGCACCTCACTTCGCATGGACATATCTTGAGGAATACGGCACCGTTAGAGTCAAACTTGAAATCAATGGAAAGTAGGAAAATGATAGAACAAAAATCATGTTGGAAACTGGTTGAAATAAGGCCTTGAACCATGTGAAATTTGGCCATGAATAGTTGTCCAAAAACCTGCCAAAAGTAACTTAGAAAAATTCTAAGTTTTTCCCAATTTTCCAACTTGAAACCTCCATCTTTAAAACACCATAACTCTCCCAAAAATGATCCAAATGAGACAAACTTTACATGTTTGGAAAGCTTGGAGTGAGCTCTATAACTTTCATGTTTGAGGAAAATTGAAATGGGGCTTGAATCATAGAGAAATCTGACCTTGAAAGTAGCTACTAAAACATGCAAAAGTTGCCAAAAATAGAAAATTCTAGAACATAGTTCCTTCCAAAAATGGCAACTTTTTCAAATCTTTGATTTTTGATGATTCTTTGAACATTCCTTGACCAAATCCTGTCCATTGATCATATTTGACTTGAAAATGATCATGTTGACCTCAAAAGTCAGGAGTTGACTTTTTCAACAAGTAGTTGACTTTATTCCCAATTCTCTTAATTTTGAAATTTCTGATCAATTGAAAACCTTCTGAAACAAATTGATGGGCAATCTTCCCTCCCTAGACACTTGAGGACATAAGGGATACCATAGAACCAAATCTTGCCTAAAATATCAGAAATAAACTGATTTTATGGTAGACCCCAGTTTTGATGCCTTCAGTCTAGGAGGAATCAACACATCCTCCAAATCCAAATTACTCTGAGTATGATGTGTATCCTGTCAGACAATGATGAGATGTGCCATTTGGAGATGATAAAGAATCAAAGAGCTTGCTCATTTGGGGGTCAGATCCCAACTTTTGATTGCCTTGTATAGGAGATCATGCACTGTCCAATCTTCTTGATGAATTCTCCTCTTCCCATGACTTGTGAGATCAAATAGAGATGATACATGATGTAAGAGGTCCTTGAAGCTTATGAGAAACACTTGGTCTTCTTCTTTGGATGATCAACACCTTAGAGAATCACCTGATCAAATGCCCTTATACAGGATGCAATGCAAAATGCTTGATGTTTATGCTAAAAGATATGAAGAAAAGAGAGGGAAAATTTTGGGGTATTACAACAAGAAATAGGGGGTTTGAATTGGGTTTTCCAAAGTGAAAGCTTTTTATGAAACTCAAACAAAGATCATAAATAGACAAGCAATAGAGAAAGACACACGATATATCCTAGTTCACTTGAAAACTATCAAGCTAATCCAGTCCACCTGCCAAGGTGATTTTACCTTATATACAAGGACTTAATCCACTATAACCAAAACTGATTACAACTGCACTAGCAAACTGCCGGTGACTAACAACAACCTCTAAGACACATTAGTCCTAAACTTCTTAAGAATTCTGACCCAATTGGTCCCTTAAGGAATACAACGCATAAGCCAACTGCAAGTGACTAACAACACTAAAACACATTGTCTTAGTTTTCCTAAAGAATTCTGACCTACCCGGTCCTTTAGGGAACACAAACAATCTGTTTGTTACAAGATTTGTTTACAATAATGATGCTTCTACACAAGCAGAGTAAACATACATTTTAAGCTCAATCTAACTTAGAGCGAAACTATACAGTAAAAACATTCTTCTTCTTTGTATTGTGGTGTTTTACTGTTCACTCATGTATTCTTCTGTTTCTTGAGTTCTTTCTTCATGTGAATCAGTGTTTTTGATATTTTTAATTTTCACACTGAGTACAACATCGTTTGTTGCTCACTCATATTCTATCATGCTTGTACGCATGCATCCACGTGCATCTCAGATTCGTTGAATGATCAAGTCTATATATAGCAAGAAAAAGATCCGTTAAAGGGCAAATCAGTAATATGATACGAGTACTAGCGACTTGAAATAATGCCGTTATGCTGGGTTGAAAATCGTACACTGAAATTGTCCTTTGTACCACCAAATCAGGGTAGTGGAAAAGAACGTGCTTTATTTGTACTATGTACTATTTTCCCATGCAAACGTTTCATCTTCTTCTATTCATCAGAGGCTTCTGAGTTGATTTGATTGAAGCATGATCAGAAGAATGAATCATTGGGTCTTCAGAGTCTTGAGTCTTTAGAGTCTTCAGAACTTGTTCAGCAGAACCTTGTCTTCAGAGTCTTCAGCACTTCTACTTCAGAACCCTTGGTTATCAGAATACTTAAGTCTTCAGAGTCTTCAGAACTTCGTTCAGCAGAACCTTGTCTTCAGAATCTTCAGCACTTAGTTTTCAGAACCTTTAATCTTCAGAATCCTTAAGTCATCAGAGTCTTCAGAACTTCATTCAGCAGAACCTTGTCTTCAGAATCTTCAGCACTTAGTCTTCAGAAGTTAACGACCTCAGAAGCTATACAAGCTTCATAAATAGAATATCAGAGTCACGCTCAGAAATTAGAATCCAATAGACGTTATAACAGCAACATAGTGTCTTCTCAGAATCTTTCTGACGCACAGTAGATTAGAATCAATCTTGCTTCTTCACACAGAAGTGACCATAGAAAATATTAGAGTGACGTAGCACATGGTCTTTATCAGATTTAGAACATGTTTGTTAAAACAATCAGAATAACAAACGTTAGAGCACCAAAATTGTTCTCACACAAATACTTCATTGTTATCATCAAAACATAGAGCAAGATGTAGAGCCAAATATTGTTCTTATAATGGAAGCAGTGCTTCCCAAAAAAGTAGAGATCCCATCAATCAGGGTATTGATGGAAGCTAAACTAACAGAGGCTGAATGGTGCCAAAGCAGGCACGATGAACTGAACCTAATCGAAGAAAAGTGAATAACGACTATGTGTCATGGTCAATTGTATCAACAAAGAATGAAGAAGGAGTTTGACAAAAAGGTCTGACCCCGTGTCTTCAGGAAAGGAGACCTTGTGCTCAAAAAGATACAATCATTTCTCACTGATTCCCGAGGTAAATGGACTCCGAATTATGACGACCCCTATGTGGTCACGGAGGCCTTCTCAGGCGGTGCCTTGAGACTCGCAACCATGGATGGATAAGAGTTTTCCTACCCCAAGAATGTTGATGTAGTCAAGAAATACTTCGCCTAAATATAAAAAAAAAGCGTCTCGGTGGATTGAAAACCCGAAAGGACAGTCCAGGAAAAAATTAGAGACATAAGCAAAAAAAATCATCCCGATGGATTGGAAATCTCAAAGTACAATCCAGGAAAAAGTTAGGGATTAATGGAAAGTAACTACGTCTGATCAGTTCAACTCCTCAGCAGTCATGCCATCCATCAAGAAAACTTCAGTCAAGGTCATCTTCGACAGAAGCTCAGGATGTCCAGAATTCAAAGATGGTAGAAGGATAACGGTCGTTATGCTTCAATGTAACCCTTTTCCCTTAAATTACCATTTTCTAAACTTTGTAAATACTCTATGGGATCACACGCTTAGCTGATTTCCATTCTATCAATAAAATTTGAGCCCTAGTGCTTTTGTTTGCATTTCTCATTTATTTTTTCTTTACAGAATGACATTTTAACATGATCAACGATTCTTGAAATAAAACAAAAATGAATTTACTTGTCAAAAATTTTATGCTTTTAAAATAAATATGGAAATTCTTTTTGACTGATGAACTTCAAAAAAGAACATCGATGGTTTCTTCGAAGGTGATTGAACCTCAAAGTGCATAATCAAAGTACTTCTTCTAAACCAGTGCGCCTGAATGAAGGATAAACTATTTCAGATGCCTTGTTTCATTTGAGATCCCCGGCAGAGTTCTTACCTCTTAAGACCGATTGACAATTCTTCCTCCCCACAGGGTTTACCTCTCCTAAGCATGGCATGATTGCTATTTTGAACCAGTGATACTTTTCATCCCCCGTCGTGGCAGAGTATCCAGTTGTGTTCATCTATTAGTCTGTATGTCGCGTCAGTTTTGTCAGGATAAACATACATACATCATGCATTATTGATTCATATTCATATTCATATTGCATTACTATCACTCTGGTCATATTCATCCCTCAAGTGATAAAAGTCCTCTTATCAATCGAGTTGTCAGTTCTTTCCTCGTCAGGAAATGTTTTGTCTGAACAATCTCTTCCCAGTTTATTTTTGGATTGGAGACGGTCCTCGACCACTTTGATAACTTGAACTTCTGAAAGGCAAGAAGACATTCGACAAACGTTACTCTTCACCATTGAAGATGATATTTTCGCTTTCCCAGATTAATGAAAATCCCCAGAGAAAGCCTCTCAACCGAAGACTCTCAGTAATACATTGGTTTTTCTCCCAAGAAAGTCAATATTAATGAAGTCATAAACACCTCAAAATTGGATTGCATCACATGGCATTTCTCCAAGAAGATCTCAAAGAAAAGTACGATGTAGTATCCCCAAGCAAAAAGCAGTCTCTCAAGAGATTCGTTTTTCCCCAGTAGAGTCAACAAATGGCGTCTCCAACAGAGAAGTTTGCACACTTCTACGGCTCAGACAAATGGGTGTCCCCAGCAAGTTTGACCTCAAATTTCTCCCATCAAATGGCGTCTCTCCAATATAGCTCGGCGACAAGTTTGATGAAGACCGCTGCAAATAGCATCCCTTGTCAAGGAAAAAACTCGACAAGAAGAAACTGAGACCAGTTCTGTGGCTGAAGACCAGGATCGAGGGAAAGTTTATTTCAAAAGAAACTAAGACCAGTTCTGTGGCTGAAGACCAGGATCGAGGGGAGGTTTATTTCAAAAGAAACTGAGACCAGTTCTGTGGCTAAAAACCAGGATCGAGGGGAAGTTTATAAAGAAACCAACACCAGTTCCATGGCTGAAAGACCAGGATCGCGGGGAAGTTTTATCCCTTTTCTAAGTAACATTGCTTAGAAAAAGAAGATGGATGAGCAAATTTCCATTCATAACCACCGTCAAAATTTCGGGTATTTCGATATTTAATCCTCTTGCACCCTGAATGTTCGAACATCTTCGCCATTCACACCTTCAGGTCCAAGAAGATTAAATAGGGGCATCTTTCATACCCCAATATGGATGTGCCATCATGCCTCATCAACTTCCTCAAGGATTGTTGAGCTTTCACTACAACCAAGAATTAGGGTTTTGAGCCCTCTTAAAGTACTTAGACAAAATATCAATCAAGAAATGACATGATCTTCAACTTGTATAAACCTCTCAAACACCCACAAAGGATCAAGAGGACTCCCACATCAAGAATCAAGCAAAAAGTTGCAACATTCCAAGTGGATCAAGCCTCGAGATCGCCAGTGTCACCAAATTAGGGTTTTGGTCGACCAAGGCCTCCTGATGAAAATTTTCATCTGGGAATGAGCCAATGCATCAAAGCACAACCCAAGATACTCCAAGAGACCTCATGAACCCAATCATCAAGTCAATTTAGCCTCAGGGGATGCATTCATAAAAAATCAGGAATTAGGGTTTCTTAACCTAATTCACCCCTAAGTTGACTTTTGAGGCAAAGCAAGGGCCAAGACCTCAAGAAATGATTTTAGGGCCTCAAAGATACTACATTGATCTATTTACAACAATGGATTGATCCAAGAAGCTTGATCCACATGTTTCACTTTCATCTGGACCACAATTAGGGTTTTAAAGGAAAAGTCAACTGTATCTTTGACTTTTGACCAAGACATGCTCCCAAACCTTGGGACATGATTCAAGACACCCCAAAACACCTATGGAATCCATCCATTAGGTTTGAATTAGGTCAAGGACTTGATTGCACAAAGAATCACACAGTTTGGATTTCATCTGACAAAAAGTCAACTGTGCCCAAAATCAAGTTTGACTTTTTGGAATTTTTCACAAATATGGTTCCCCTAAGTAAAAAATAATGTTAATGTATGGTATTGATCATCATTCATTAAGAAAAATCAAGGAAAGTGAGGTTTCTTGCAAAAGGGGCAACCATGAGAAACCAAAATTAGTGATTTTATACCAACTTTGCAGGGCCATAACTCCTAAACCACAAGGCCCTTTTCTCCCATTCAAAGCTCAAATGAAAGTTCATCTGACATACTTCAAATATGTCAACTACAAGAGATTCCAAATCCTCATGGATTTTGAGTTACGGATTGATCAAAATCACAAAAACATGAAAATGACCACTTTTCCAACACTTAGTGAAATTTTCAATAAGTCAGAATCTGCCTTACTTTTTCTAAAATGTAGGGACATTTTTCACCTTGATCTAAGTTTAACCAGGTCCATTGGTCAACATCAAATTTGAAGTATGCCATGAGGGTTTTCCAACAAGTACCAGATCATCTCCAAATTCAATTTGAGTAGGGAGATACAACCCTTGGAACATGTCATCATGGACTGATTTTGTTCAAGACAGATTATAGGATATTTGCTCGATTTGGCCAAATCAGATAATTCCAAGCCTTGTCATCCATTTGGACACCTCAAGGGATAAAATCAAATAGGAATGATCTGATCCACAAGCCTCTCAAGTCTAAGGAACTACATGTAGCCATAAGTGCCCTAAAAAGGCTAAAAAGCTCAAAGACTCCAATTTTGTTTCCAAGCATTCAATGGATGCAACAAGGTGGCATGGATTGAGACATTGCTAACTGAATGAGTCAAGATTCAGCTCTGAACCAAAGGACCAAAGGCCTGTGCCCTAACCTCAAGTCAATGGCTATAGGAGACTAAAGATGCCTTTATGCCACAATTGGCCAAGGGACTGTCCAAGTTTCCATTCACTATTGCTTACAAAACAAACTTGCTCTACTATAAATATAGCTCATTTATGATAAGTTTGAGGACACCAAAGCACTACAACACTTGCTTTCCTCAAAATCTCTCTCATTAGGCCAAAATGCCTTCTTTTGCAAGTCATCTCTGAGTTTTTGAGTTAGAGAGCAATTCCACCATAGCTCAAGATCCAGACACATCCATTGTATTATATATAAGCTGTTCAAACACTCACCCTTGATCTGAAACACCAAAATCAGAAAGTCAACCTCCAAAACCTCAACTTTTGATTTTTCTGTATTTTTCAAGCCATGTCTTGATTCAGTCACTTACAAAACCAAACAAGGCCTTAAACACACTCCAAATATCATCCTCAAACTGTCCCAATTAGTTTTCCTCATCTGGAACACCATTTGAGAGGGTTACCATTTTGGTCATTTTGGCCACTTTTGTAAGAAAGAGCCAATACTTGTTCCTGAGGATTCCAACTGGTCTTGATCATCCTAAAAGCTTCTAAGGGATCAATCAAGAGTGTTTAAAGCATTGAATTTCTTCTGGCACATGGAATTTGACAGATAGCACAAGAAGCTTCAAGAGGTAAGTGCATCACAACTTGAACTCTCTAAATCATGCATTGTTTTGAGGTCCATTGATCATGGACATCTCATACATATCATACATGTTGTGTTTGAACCAATTTACCATGCTATTGTTGCATGTATGATGAGATAGCATAGAACAAGCAAATCTAGGCCTATTTTGAAATCACTATCGGATTTTAAAATAGAAAAATTTTCAGAAAAATTCAAAAGCAGCATTAGATTCCTCATGAAATTTTAGGCAGGATGCACCTAAATTTTGTCAAAATCCATGGAGAATTGAGGAAGTTAGGGCCTTCATGCAAATCCACCAAGACTTGGTTTTTTGCCTTGGCCAGGCCTAAAAACCAAGTCACCCATATATATTCATGGGGTGGTTTTGATACACGGATGTATCACCACCCAGTGGTAGCGCACATGTGTGTTTGGATGGAAGGTCGTGGGTTCAACACCCACCCAGACCATTTTGCCATTTTCTCTATTTTTGCTATTTTTTCACATTTTCATGGTTTTTGTTAATTAATTCCAAAATTAATTTCTCTCTAAATTTTAATTATTTTTTATTGGTTATTTTTTTGAAAATTCTCAAAAATGTTAAAATATTTTATTCTACAAAAATTTCATAAGAATATTATTTATTTCATATATTTGGTATTTTCATAAAGAATTATGTTTTTATTTGTTTTTAAACATTTAAAAATATTTCTTTCTCTTGATTTTGCAAATTCAAATAATTTTCAAATCATTCTATGAAAGAAACATGATTTTTCAAACATTAATCCAAGATCAAAACTTGTTTTTTTTCACACATGTTTGGTAATTTTGATCATTTTAATTGAATTTTATTCAATTAAAATACTTTTGTTAAATCAAATTAGGGTTTTGATTGTTTTCACCCTCACAAATATTTTTCAAAAAACTTTAGGCCTCTAATAGAGTGTAAGACTCAATCCCCCTTTGTACATAAATAATTTTGGGCCTCAGTTATTGTAAAATTCCTAGTACAGTTTTCAAAACAACGGTGCAATCACTGTCTTTCCATGGGCCTCTCCTTGAGTTGTAAGCCCCATCCCTTGTACAAAAATAAACTTTTAGGTCTCGAATAGAGTGTAAGACCCAACCCTCTTTTGTACATAAACCTCTTTGGGCCTCAGTCATTGTATAAGTCCCGAAACGATTTCAAAAATCTCGGCGCGATCGCCGTTATCAAACAAATCATCTGGGCCTACCCTTGTGTTGTAAGTCCCATTTCTTTTCTTTTTCAAACACTTTGGGCTTCTTGATAGAGTGAAAATCCCATCCTTTTGTAAATAAAACCTAATTTGGGCTTCAGTCATTGTATAAGTCCCGATACGATTTTCAGATCAACGATACGATTATGGTTTTTCATCTGGGCCTCTCCTTAAGTGTAAGCCCCAATCTTTTCAAAAAAACTTTTCCTTTTGATTTAGGTTCAAATTCATAGTTGTTATCAAAACTTTCTTTAATTTCTTGAACAACTAACCATACAGCTGTTACAATGGAAGCTTGCTCACCTGTAAGTTTTAACAACAATCTTTTACATACTTGCACACACACACACACACACACACACACATACACACACACACACACACACACATATATATATATATATATATATTTGTTTGTGCTGGAAGCTTGCTCACCTGTAAGTCCTCCTACCCTCTTTTACATACAGTATATATCTCATCTGTATATATATATATATATATATATATATATATATATATATATATATGCCTGTATATTACCTACTTAGAGTTTTCCCCGCCAATTAGGTCTAGGATTAGATAAAGCCAGAGGTCACTCTTTCAACACAGTCAAAACTAGTTCCCCATAGGAATTTCCAGATACAGTCTTGCCTCCTCTTGGGCTTATACAATATGGAACAAAGAGAAAGGCATTATACCCGGTGAAACTTTTCTCAGACTGTCATTATTAGAAAATTGTCAAAGAAATTCATTCCCCCCGGAGAGGATTAATTCACGGTGAAACCTCTCTTGAATTTCTTTAAACCCTAGAACTGTTCACTAAAGAAAAGATTATTCACGGTGAAACTTTTCTTGAATTTTTCTTAAGTTTGGACCCACAGGCTTCCTAAAAGCATCCCAGTCTCCTCTTGGGCTTTGTACAAGGACCCTCAGGCTTCTTAAAAGTTCTCATGCCTTCTCTTGGGCTTTTTACAAGGACCAAAGACCTCCTCAGGTATAGAACAGAACTTAGTCATCCTTTGTTAGAGCAGTCTTTCCAGAGAGTCAAAACCTCAGATCAATTAAGGGTTGATTCTTATCCCTTAAAGCACCAGCCTCCTCTTGGGCATCATACAAAGATGAACTCTTCCATACTAGTAGACTTGGATAATTTAATCTCTTCTTGGATCTCAAAGACATTCTCAAGCTCCCTACAAGCACAGGAGAAACCCTGGTCATTTAATCAATCTCCAGTAGAGTTAAAACCCCATAGGTTCTAAAACTCAATCTTTATCCTAAATTTCCCCAGCTAGGGTCAAATCACTATCAATAAACCTCTATCAGAACCTCAAGGCATCTGGTATTTCAACTCTTCTGTAAACCCTCAGCAAGAGTTGATTCCCCAACTTGGACCTGTCTCTGGATCTCAATAATCCTCAGTAGAAACTAGTCTCCTCTTAGGATTTGTATAAAGATTTTTCCCCACTTTCTTGTTGAGTCAATCACCTTTCAGCATTCTCTTGTTGAGTCAATCACCTTTCAACACTCTCTTGTTGAGTCAATCACCTAAAAATACTCTCTTGTTGAGTCAATCTTCTTCCTTAAAGCACTCTCTTGTTGAGTCAACCTTTTTCAGCCTTCTCTTAAGCTTTGTATAATGTTCCTTCTTTTCCTCAGCAAAATTCAGCCACAATCTTGGGCTTTGTACAAGACAGATAAAAACTCTCTCTTGTTGAGTCAGTCTCTCTTTCAACCTCAATCTTGGGCTTTGTACAAGACACCCATAAATATCTTCAGCTAAGTCAGTCAAATATCTTTTAGCTTCAATCTTGGGCTTTATACAAGACACATATAAATCTCCCTAAGCAGAGTCAATCCTCTTTCCAGCCTCCAATCTTGGGCTTTGTACAAGACAAATCATTCTCTCCAGCAGAGTCAATTTTCTTTTAGACACCCTCTTGGGCTTTGTACAAGACATATAAAACCTCTCACCAGTAGAGTCAGTTTCCCCTTTCAGCCTCAATCTTAGGCTTTGTACAAGACACATAATAATATTCCCCAGTGGAGTCAATAAACTTTTTTTAGCCTCAATCTTGGGCTTTGTACAAAACAGAAAAAATCTTTCCCCGAAAAAGTCAACTTTCAGCCTCCTCTTAGGCTTTGTATAATGATATACCCCAAAAGAGTCAGTCTCTCTTTTTGCCTCAATCTTGGGCTTTGTACAAGACAGATAATAAACTCCTTAGTGGAGTCAATCAATCTCTCAGCTTCAACCTTGGGCTTGGATCAAGGAACATACAAAAATCAACATTCCCCTCAGAGGAAATCAAAATCTCTTTGTAGGAAGACATTTCTCTGTACAATCACACATCAAAACAGACATTCAAAACAAACCTTAATCTCAGATAACTGCTATAAGTGGCATACTTGTTGATTGAGAAATCCAAGCTGTCGTCCATCTTTTATCCTGGAAAATACTCTCTTTCATCTAATTGCTGTAGGCGGCAAGCCTCTGGATTATTTACATCCACGCCGTTGTCCCTCTCTTAGCAAGAAAGATTCCTAAGGAAAAATGGCATTACTCTATACTGAGTTAAAATTTCCTCCTTCAGGACAAATCCCCTATAAAGGAAATTATGGCATTACTGGATTCACATATCCCAGTTAAAGTAATTCTCCTTTATAATCAGTCACCCAACATTTGTGATAAACAGACGAGATGTCTCCCTTAAGAGATGACAAATTCTCTCTCAGTCAAACCTTTAGCTTCAATCTTGGGCTTTGAACAAGACATAAATACTCCATTTAGCTTCAATCTTGGGCTTTGAACAAGACACCAAATATCTTTCCTCCCATAGAATAGGAGGAACTACGATTGCTCTGATTTCCCTGTTTTCTTTAACGGGAATACTTAGGCATAAGATTGTGAAATCTTAGCGAGCACACCAATCAAAAACTCTAGGTCCAGTACCTTCACACACTAATAAAAAACTCTAGGTCCAGTACCTTCACATACCAATAAAAAACTTTAGGTTCAGTACCTTCACTCATAAAAAACCTCAGAAAACCCGAAATCAAACAAAAACTTTCTCTCTCTCACTCTCACTCTCACTCTCTCTCTCTCTCTCTCTCTCTCTCTCAAACACTCCCAAAGGAGAAACTTTTCCAACCCACAACAGACAATCACCAGTAAGTAGAAAGCAGTAAGGAAAATTGCTAACAACCTGTGGATAACCACATATAGGATGAGTAATTGACAACTCCCCATTGTATAACCTAACCCCGAACTCCCCAATCTTTTAAGCATTTGTTCAGCTAAACATTTACGTGCAAGGTTAGTTTTAGATATCTTCCCTTTCCTTTCCAGCTTCACAGGATAAATAAGAAATCAGAAAGTAACACCCCACTCCCACCATTGCGGAGAGGAGAAACCCATGGCGATAAGGTGGTCGCGTCACCGAAAAAATCGCACGCTATAGGGTCCTTGAGACGACCTTGGCTTTCAATGATGGGACCCATCCTCTCGTTGAGGTGAAGCAGTTGAAGGCGGAGATCATGACCCTCGAGGTGGAGAAACTCAAGATGGAGAATAACTTCTTCGACTACTGGGAGAGGTATAAGATCCAAAACAAACTTTATCGTGAGATGGAGGAGATGGAGAAGAAGGTGGTTGAGGTCAAAGAGGTGAAGAAATGACTCTAAGAGAGGATCGCTGAGCTGGAGGCCGCCTCAAGGCACGTCGAGGATGAAACTGACGAGGAAAAGCTATTGGTAACCCGGAGTGATTTGGTTTTCGGGAGCTCGAGCAGGACTGTATGGGTACCCTCGAGCTAGGTTTTAATAACACGGTGGAGCAACTCCAAGTGGTTAATCGCGAGCTTTAACTTGTCACTGATGGGATGGGGTCTTTCCACCAGGTGGTCTCTCCAACTGAGTTTGGTAGAGGAGCCTATCAGACCGAAGATGAGATCCAACCCAAGGAGGAAACTGATGTTTAGTTTGCTTAGTTTGGCCTGCGTGCCGTATTTTGTAATTTGATTTTACCTGGCATGCGCATCATGGCGTTTAATGTTTGAACAATGGACTTTGCCCGTCATTTGTAATATAATGTTTCTCTTAATGCTAGCCTTTTTTGTTGCATTTGGTGTGTGCTATTTGTTGGGTATTTATTTTCCCCATTTGCGTGTATGCAATATCGTTTTTGCTTGTTCTTATTAAGTAATTAAGGCCTTTTCTTGACTTAATTGATCCTCGACTGTGCCGAGAACTAGCTGAGTGGTCGGAGTTGGGTTCCGACCATCGACGAAGCTAAGATCTTGGTCGAGATCTTTGCTCTTTGGCGTAAACTTCCCATCACGAGCTGGGTGTTCTGCCTAATTGGTACGACAATGGAGGAGCTCGGTTGAGGTGTCCCCATCGGATCAGGAGTCTGCTCGCACACACAAGAGAGGACTCTTGTCTTTTTGTTTCAAGTTTGAAAGCCAAGCTTGTACCCTAGCGCGCTCTTGTGGTCGGAACATACTTCGTTGTTGTCAAACCAAGTACGCCGGGGGAAGTGTTTAACTGTAATATTGTTTGAGCTTTTCAGCGTTCCATGGTCGAGCAAGTTCCTCCCTGTGTAGGTTTTTGAGGTAGTAGGCCCCGTTTTCCATTTTTGCACGGACAAGATAGAGGCCTTCCTAGTTCACATCGAGTTTGCCCTCGCGTGAGTCTTTTTGGTTTATCCGCGGGACTAGGCTGCCTACATGGAATTCGTGTTTAATGACTTCGTTGTCATGTCGCAAAGTTATCTTTTGTTTAAGTGAGGCTTTGCAGAGGGCTTCCCCCGACCAGATTTCTTAGACCAGGTCGAGCTCCTCCCTCAGTGCCTCGTCGTTCATCTCCTCGTCGAGGGGAGATTCGGTCCGCCTAGAGGGTTCTCTTATTTCTAACAGATTAACTGCCTCGATTTTGTATGTTAGTCAAAATGGGGTCTCCCCAGTGGTCGAGTGTGGGGCCGTCCTGTAGGCCCAGAGCACGTTGTGTAGCTCCCCGACCCACCTCTTTTTGGATTTGCCTAGTCATTGTTTTAGGCCTTGTATGATCACTCTGTTCGCGACTTCTGCCTGCCCGTTTGTCTGCTGGTGCTTGACATACGTGAAATGTTGCTTTTTGCCCAGCTTGGTAACGAAGTCCTGGAAGTTTTTGTCGGTGAACTGCATCTCGTTGTCGGTGACGATTGCTTGGGGTACGCCGAACTGGGCAAGTATGTTCCTTTTGTAGAATCAGAGTATGTTATGTGTCGTGATTTTGGCGAGGGCCTCAGCCTCTAACCACTTCGTGAAGTAGTCGACGGCGACTATCAACTATTTATTCTGGTATGACCCTATGGTGAAGGGCCTGAGGATATCCATCCTCCACCAAGCGAAAGGCCATGGGGATGGGAGCATTTTGACCTCGTTAGGGAGGTGTCAGGTGCATGTCCTCGTGGCGTTGACACTTGTCCACACTTCTTAACGTGCTCCTTCGCATCCAGCGTGGAAGCTCTCCCATGGGCTACGGGCGAAAAAAGGCTGGTCGGCCTCGTAGGGGAGGTGGAAGTCCTCCGGTTGGGAGACGCACAGAGAGACTTGCAGCCCAGTGTCGTCGGAGGGTGGCGTCACCCTCCTCGACCCTATTCGCCTCGCGAGCTTCCTATCGAGGAGCTTTGTTCCTTATAGTATACTACTTTAGATGCCCTTCCTTAATCATGATTTCGATCACATTCTTGAGATGGATGCAGTCTTCCGTGACGTGCCCGTGGCTCCTGTGGAACCGGCGGTACTTGGACTTCTTAACGTTGGGCTTGGGCGGTGTCATCTTTGGAAAGCGGACCCGCCCCCTTTGGAATTTCGAGTTGATGCACTCAACAGAATGCGCTCGCGGGGAGCAGTGAGTAGCGTGTACTCAGTGAAACGGCCTGCTGGCCTCCTATGTTCTCGGGAGTCGCGGGGCCTATCTTCTCTCCTTTTCTCCCCACCACGTCGTGGAGCTACGGAGTCTTTGTGCCTGGAGACTTTGGCACTCTCCTGGTTCTGCAAGTCGCGGGCACTGTTGGCGGCCTTCTTCTCCTCGTATTGGATGTAGTATTGAGCCTTGTGGAGGAGTTTGTCCAGCGTGTTGGGCCTCTCGATACCAACCGTCTTGGCGAAATCCCTGCGGGGTCGGAGCCCTCACTCGATCAGGTATCTCTTTATTCCGCCCGTAGTGGATACCTAGACAGCCTCTCGATTTAATCTCTCTATATAGTCCCAGAGAGATTCATCTTTCCCTTAAATAATGGCCTCCAGGGATTCCTCCGTCTTCAGATGTCGCCGGGAGGCAGTGAAGTGCCTGGAGAACTGTCTCTTCAATTCTTTCCAAGAGGTGATGGATTCAGGGTCAAGGCTCTTGTACCACGCCATCGCGCCCTTCCTCAGGGTCGTGGGGGAAGAGTCTGCATATTATGGCTCCCCGGACGTTACGGTAGTCGAGCATCGCGTTGATGCTCTCAATGTAGTCATCCGGGTTGGTCGTTCCATCGTAGGTCGCCAGACTCGGGGGTTTCTCCATCCTGACGGGAAGGAGAGTCTCCATGATGGCTCTGGACAGCAAACCATGGGGGTCATCCTCGTCACTTATGATTGGTGATTGCGACGAGGAAGGGTCGTACCAAGGGCTCCTGGCGCGGTGTGGAGAGTTCCTCGGTCGACTCTTTGATTTCTCTGCCTGCCCGTCAACTTTGTTTCTCTTAGGAGCTAAGGAGCTCACTCTTTCCGGGGAGGAGTGCGGTCACGCTTCTGGGTAGCCATGAGCTGGGGCCTTTCCAATCGCGGACAACGTCCAGGATGCCGCGGGGAGAGGCTCTAAGAATCGTCCCGTTGAAGTCTCCGCGGGGAGGGGGAGAACGGGTCTTTCGTTGTCGCGGGGATGGACTGCGAGAAACCAGGTGCCGATGTCTCTGCGGGGGAGAGCATAATTGTCGTTCTTTTTCCAATATCTCGATCCGCTCGTTCTGTTGGAAAAACATCAGGTTCGTCTGGTTGATCGCCGCGAACAAGGCCACCGTGGTGGGGTTGGCGTTAAACAACACAAGAATTGGTTGAAAAACAGCTGGACTGTCGAAACGTTGGGCGGCGTTGAAGGTCGCATCGTCGGGGAGGGAGAGGCGGTGCGCCAGTTCTTGGGGTCACCCTCCTCGACGGGGACATCCACGTTGGGAACGTGGTCGTCGCCGTTGGTGAAGATGGTGAAAGCAGTCTCAATGGACGTTATCGTTAACGCGTGAGCTGGCCATGATCGATGGATGTTGAGATATGCTTTGGTTCTTTGATTTTTGAGGAAGAAAGAATGAGGAAGCAAGAGTTTCCTACAGATGGCGCCACTGATCTTACCGGATCAGAAAAGAGATCAGCAGCCAGCAGTCAAACAAAATAGACAAAAACAATTGAGAAGTAAATCCTAAAAAATATATTTATAAAATACACAACTAAATAAGGAGATGCAAGAGGGAGAAGAAAAATATGAATGAGTGAGAAGAATAAGACGTAAGTATGGTGAAGATAGGAGCAACATGCATAGAATGTGATGGGATGTTGAGTTGACAATGTGTTTGGTTACATATATAACTAAATTCAGACAAACCAAATGATGCAAATGGTAAAGGTAACATTTGGCAAAGTAGTTGATTCAAAAGAAAATTCATTGCATAGTACTAAAAATTATTAGTTTGCATCCAATCAAGTGGTGTTATTGAAAAAAGTATTAATTGGACTAGCATTAGGCTTCGAGGATGGTATTGTAGGGGACTTTTAGGCTAACACCTTCTTAAGTTCTGGAGTGTGTTTATTAAGCTTTGTTTAGTAGTATTTGTTATTTTTGTCTCGTTTCTTTTGCAGTGGGTAATAGGCTCTTTTGCATCAATCTTGTTAGGGGAATGTTTGTACTGAATGGTGTGTGAACTGTTGTATTATTTGGGCATTTCTT